>CM038147.1:164074552-164674552 GCA_021437245.1 Aegilops speltoides
TGGTCGCTATTCGAGAGGTCTTTTTGAGTCCCTAAAGACTTATGCCGCTTAGAGCGAGGAACCGGCTTTGTCCGGCCCAGGCGTGGATAGCGCCCCAAACTCGGTCTTCCGAACACTAGGGGCTTCGCCGAAATTTAAAATTATAGAATTCTGTGGCTAAGTGAGAGTGTTCAAGCATTATAAGTCCGGTTGCCTCGTTCGTTGTGTTGAGTGCCTCCCTAGATGGACCCAAAAATGGGAACAAGAGCGCTCAAATTTATCCCGAACACCCTAGCACTCGTGGCATGGGGGCTGAAGCCGACGACTTGCCATCTCTCAGATTTGATAAACGGCCGCACAGAAGGTAATATTTTAAATTAACAAGTGTTGCTTAGCGCATATGAACAAAGTCTTCAGTGCACAGGATAACAAAATGCGAGTCTACTCAAATATTACATCTTTGGAGCACTCACCCGCAATCATGCAGGCACCCTTCAAGACACTCTTATAATACATTTCAGGCGTACGATACTCCTTGCCCGCCGGCGGCACGTCCGTCAGAAGCTTCTCAGCGTCCATCCTGCCCCAGTGCACTTTTGCACGGGCAAGGGCCCGACGGGCACCTTCAATGCAGGTGGAGTGCTTGATGACTTCAACCCAGGGACACGCATCCACCAGCCGCCGCACCAGGCCGAAGTAGCTCCCAGGCATGGCCTCCTTGGGCCACAGCCGAACTATGAGGCCCTTCATGGCCTGTTCGGCCACCTTGTGGATCTCGACCAGCTGCTTCAGCTGGTCGCTAAAACACTGGATGTCCGCCTCGGCATCTTGAGACGAAGACCTTCTCCGTCGAGCTCCCTCCTCGGCCCGATAGAATCGGCAGATCGGACATCTTCGCAGGGGCAGATCTGCGAACGCTCCTGGAGAGCTCCGAATTCGGGTAAGTAATAGGTAATTCACATTTACATGCTTACTTTGCATGAAAAATGCCTTACCCGCCGCTATCTTCTTTAATGCCTCGATTTCCTGGAGGGCCTTGTGGGCTTCGGCCTTAGCGGCTTTTTCACTCTCAAGAGCCGATGCAAGCTTGGACTCTCGAGTCTTTGAGTCGTGCTCCAAGCTCTCATGTTTTTCCACGAGAGCCTGGAGCTCTTGCTGCACCTCCGCTACCCGCGCTTCCTGCTTCTCTCGCTCGGCTCGTTCCACGGCCGCATTGCGTTCCACCGCGGACACCACCTCCTTTACGGTCGCCAGCTCGTTCGTGGCCCCTGTAGTACCCACATTATCTTTGTTATTTTCTCTTGCAACCAAATCCTTTTATGTAAGGTACAACTTTAATAAGGTGTTACTCACCTTCCTCGTCCTCGAGCTGCTTCTTGGCACGGCCGAGCTTGCTCTCGGACCGCTCGAGGCTTTGCTTCAAAGCATCGACCTCCATGATCCTTCTGGCAGAGGTCAAGAAGCGCAGCAGCTGCAATCCCATATTGACATATTTTAGACTCATGCCTATATCTTTTTAGATCCTCGGTCCGCTTTTCTTTCCGAACACCGAACCGAGCATCAGGGGCTACTGTCTATGCGGTATTATATTACACATCTTAAAATTCTTACCTCAAAGCCTGTTAGAAGGCTGCTGCAGGCTTCGGTCAGCCCGCTCTTGGCGAGCTGAACCTTCTGAATCACTGCACTCATGACAGTGCGGTGTTCTTCTTTGATGGAAGCGCCGTTGAGCGCCTCCAGCAAGTTATCCGGCGTCTCCAGTTGGACGGAGGCCGCCGGCGTCACAGTCTTGCCCTTCTTACAAAGGGGCCGCTTGCCGGACTCTGGAACCACTGCAGGTTCCGGTGCGGAGTCCGGTGCACAGTCCGGGAGGTTGCCCTGCGGCACCTCTGGGGCCCCCTCCTCCTGGCAGGTCCCTTCCTGGGATCCCACCTCGACGTCGTCAGCATCACGAGGGGTGGAGGCGGTCGGAAGAGAATCCATATCCGACGTGCCCAAGGACCCGCTCGACGAAGCGGGAAGATCGTCCTTGGCCGGACTACATGTTGTATGCGGCATTAGAAAGACACCGCGTGGCAAAAAGAAAAATTATAAATCATCCAGGAGTCCAGATACTTACGATCTTGCCAGGGGCTTGGCCACTCCTCGTCGTCGTTGCCGACCTTGGCGGAGCAGTCCGGAGGAAGGGTCCTTCCCTTCTTGGACCCTTCGGCCTCCCTCGTTGGGGAGGCCTTCCTCTTCTTCTCTCCCCCCATTGGGGGAGAGGCCTCTTTCTTCTCCTCCTCGTCCTCGTGGGAGGAGTCCGCCTCGGAGTCATCGGACGATGAGTCCGATACCACCTGACGCTGGGAACTCCTCCAGATTCCCGTGGCCTTCTTCTTGGCCTTCTTCTCCGGCACCACATAAAGTGCCGGGACCAGCTTCCCTGTCAAACGGGCGTCCGCAGGGTCTTCTGGAAGGGGAGCCGGACAGTTAACCTGTCTGGACGTCTTCTGACAGTCCTGTTAAAGGTATTGGGAGTTTAGATCCCGCATAGAGTCAAACTATGAAAAGCGAGTGTCCCATGAAGGATAACATAGCTTACCTCGCCAGCCGGGCACTGCGTGCTGAATCCGCGATCTTCGGTTGCGGATGCGGGAGCTTCGGCGCCCTTGAACAGCACCCTCCAGGTAGCTTCGTACGTAGTGTCGAAGAGCCCGCTCAAGGTCCGGTGCTGTGCCGGATCAAACTCCCACAAATTGAAGTCCCGTTCTTTGGCGGGGAGAATCCGTGACGAGCATGACCTGGATCACGTTGACAAGCTTAAGCTTCTTGTTCACTGAGGTGCGGAGACAGACCGAGTCCGGTCGGCTCCTCGAACTACCCCAAAGCAAGCCCTTCTCTTTCCGAGGTGAGCTGCATGGGGATGCCAGATCTGAATTGGAGCCGCTGCCCATTTAGGGTCACGCGGCTCGGTGATGTAGAACCACCCCGATTGCCACCCTTTGATGGATTCCACGAAGGCACCTTCGAGCCAAGTGACGTTGGGCATTTTGCCCACCATGGCGCCTCCGCACTCCGCTTGCCTGCCCTTCAAAACCTTCGGCTTGACATTGAAGGTCTTTAGCCACAAGCCGAAGTGGGGCTGGATGCAGAGGAAGGCCTCGCACACGACGATAAACGCCGAGGTATTGAGGATGAAATTTGGGGCCAAATCATGGAAGTCCAGGCCGTAGTAGTACATGAGCCCCCGGACAAAGGGGTAGAGTGGGAAGCCCAGTCCGCGGAGGAAATGGGGAAGGAATACCACCCTCTCATGGGGCCTGGGGGTGGGGATGAGCTGCCCCTCGTCGGGCAGTCGGTGCGCGATGTCGCTGGACAAGTATCCGGCGCTGCGCAGCTTCTCGATGTGCCCCTCCATGACGGAGGAGGCCATCCACTTGCCTCCCGCTCCGGACATGGCTGGAGAAGGTCGAGGTGAGATGTGCGGACTTGGGCGCTAGAGCTCGAGTGTGCGGAGATGGATAAGCAAAGGAGGAATAAGGCGTAGGTAAAAGAGGTGGATCCTTATCCCCTTATATATGGGCGAACGAAAACTATGCGTCCCCATCGGCCTGGTAAAACTCGCTTATCTCCCAAGCGCCACAATCAATGGCGTGGTTGGGTTACCCACGTCTGTATTGATGGGAATCCCGGAATAAGGGGAACACGATCTTTGCTTCGACAAGACGTGCCAAGGAAACCGCTTCGCTAAACGCGCTGAGGTGGTATAATAAAAACGATTCGAGTAAAGGCTTGGTAGTGGTGTGACGTCACGCCACAAAATACGTCAGCAGATTGAACTTGTCTAAATATTATTCTCTCTACGGTGGTATGTGGAATTTATTTTACAGAGCCGGACACTATCCTGGTGTTCACAATCTTCTATGAATTATTCGAGGAGGAACCCGCCTTGCAATTCGAAGACAATATCTTGACGGACTCATCGTCATTGAAGCCTGGTTCGTGGGCTCTTGAGGAGTCTGGACTAGGGGTGTCCGGATAGCGAACTATCATCATCGGCTGGACTCCAAGACTATGAAGATACAAGATTGAAGACTTCATCCCGTGTCCGGATGGGACTTTCCTTGGCGTGGAAGGCAAGCTTGGCAATACGGATATGTAGATCTCCTACCATTGTAACCGACTCTGTGTAACCCTAGCCCTCTCCGGTGTCTATATAAACTAGAGGGTTTTAGTCCATAGGACAACAACAATTACAACAATCATACCATAGGCTAGCTTCTAGGGTTTAGCCTCCTTGATCTTGTGGTAGATCCACTCTTGTACTACCCATATCATCAATATCAATCAAGCAGGAGTAGGGTTTTACCTCCATCGAGAGGGCCCGAACCTGGGTAAAAACATCGTGTCCCTTGTCTCCTATTACCATCCGCCTAGACGCACAGTTCGGGACCCCCTACCCGAGATCCGCCGGTTTTGACACCGACAATAACCCTCAGGAACAACAGGAATTCATACTTAGGGGGAGAACCTTCATCATCACTATCTTCAATAACTTCATTCTCTCTAGCCCTAGCAAGTTGTTCATCAAGAAATTCACCTAATGGCACAGTAGTATCAAGCACAGAAGTTGTTTCATCATAAGTATCATGCATAGTAGAAGTGGCATCATCAATAACATGCGACATATCAGAATTCATAGCAGAATCAGGTTTAGGTGTCGCAAGCTTACTCAAAACAGAAGGTGAATCAAGTGCAGAGCTACATGGCAGTTAACTACTAGTGAAAAGCCTAGCAGCAGCGCGGGTTTTGCCCTCTCGATGGCGCTGGTACTGCGCTACTAATAAGCCTTCTGACTAACGTATAGCGATGGCGCTGTTGACCCATGCTCTTGCTACACATGAATAGCTGCGGCGCTCTTTAGAAAAGGACGCTCTCGATATTATCTCCAGCCGTTCTGAGGAAGCGCTCTCGTAAGTCAGCCTCTTGCTAAATCCCCTCGCTACTACTAGTTTTATTAGTTTTTTCCTGCATATTTTTTTTATTTGTTTTGCATTTGAATAGGCTTTATACAATAATCTTTAGCATATCATCCACATACAAATGTAATCATAGCATATACATACAATTAGTCTCATCAAATCATGTCATCATCATAATCATCATCCAACACAAAGTGGTCTCTCGTCATCAATCTCGAAAATAGCGATACAAGTCTCGATTACTTGCAAATACATCGTCATCCATCTAAACAATGATATACGCGAGAATAGCTATCACTTTGAGTACATGAGTTCGTATCCCTCTCTCGCATTAGCGTGAACCTAAACTAAGTACTGCGTGTCGCTTGGAAACCGAAAACCGGTACACCTGGGCTTGACACTCCGGCCACTTGTCGTATATATACTCCTGGCGTAGCACTTCTTCGCCATGTTTGATCTATGCACCTGCATCGTCACATGAGTCGATGATATGCAACATATATAGTTGAGCAACACAAAGAGACAGACTTGGCAAAAATAGAAACAACATATCATAAGCATAAATAACAAAGTTCATCGTACCCAAAATGACCTAACTAGAGTGATTTTCGCTAGTCGAGGAGGAGGACGGTTTAACTACATGACAAATAAAGTTTCACCATGCATAACTCAAAGTTTTGTCATAAAAGAAAGTATGGACTAAACGGACACATTGTCATATATCGACAATCACTCCATCATGTCGTGCCATCCATCCAAGTCGAGGAGATAGTCATCGAGCTTAGTGAAAGGCTTCATGTCGAGACGCCGAGAGGCTATCCATGTTCGGACGTCTTCCCGACATTTGTCCTTCGCATGGAACATCCCTGTTTTTCCGATGACCTCATTCATGATGATTTGGGCAAGTTCGCTGGATGTTATAGAACTCAGCTCAAGTCGATGATCCTCGATATCTCCTATGTCCTTTGCCATTGCGAATATGGGCATCACCGATCTAGGTGCCATGTGAAGGTTACGGTGATCCCGTCGGTACTCCAAAGATGTGGTGTAGGACATAGAATCCATCATTAAGAGAATTGTTTGGTTGCTGGATGCAGCAAAAGTCGGTCTTATGGCTGAAGGCGGCCCTGCCGCCCCTTCTCTTCTTGTCCCTAACATCTCCACCCCTTGCTTGGTAGTAAAACATAGCACTTGCCGAGAACATCTTTGATGTGGGTGTAATCCTTTTGTGAATGTTCTTGACGAGTCCAAGTAAAGAGCGTGGGAGAATCGGGGTAGAGGATGATGAGGACGGCGCGCCTGCCAAGCTGCAAAAATAAGTACACCTCAAATTAATTAGCCTCCACCGTGCAAATGAATTATTGAAATCGAAGGAAGGATAGCAGCGCGGATGACTTACACGGGATGATAAGGCACGAGAATCGCCTCCTTGTCCTTATTGGCGAGCATGAAACTGATGATGTAATCCCTCGCATATTCACGATGCTGTGCACAGACTCCCAAGAAGCCCTCGTGCATGTAGTACGGGTCAGCGACACAGATAAAACATATCTACTCAACCCCAATGATGTAGTTCATGTGCAAGGCATAAAGGCGGACAAAAGTAAAATCCAGCTTCCTCACGTGAAACATGTCGAATATGTAATCGAATCGGAGGAAGAACTTATCCGCGGGGAAGCAGTCGACGTAAAACATTTGCCGCGGAACGTTAACCACATAGAGTGGGTATCCTGGATCTTTCGAGGCGATGAGGCCTTTCTCTACCCGCAGAACATCGTCATGAAGTCTCCTTAGATCGCCGAATCTGGCCCGTAGCGCTATTTCAGGTAGGATTGGTCGACCGGGGATATGCCATTTATCCGCATCGGGGATATCTACATGGTCCCGGCCGAGGCTGCTTTGGCGGCTGGATCATAGAATCAGCTTTTTGCCTTTCCTCGCTCTCTTCTTAGGCTTCTTTACCACCGGATGGTCGTCAATAACATGTTGAGGCGGTAACTCGAGCACCGACTCATGATGCTCAAATCTGAGGCGGCGCCAAGATAGACATACTTGTTCAGCGCCATCGTCATCCTCATCCTCATCCATGGCGGCGTCATCGGCGACTAATGGAGCCACCGCTACCCGTCCGCTATCACCCAACCCGACACCCGACGCTAATTGGGTAGGTGGGGTGTTGATGTTCATACCTTCTTTGAGGCTGCGTGCTCGTGGGTGTGCTCCCGCCGCCTCGACGCAAGCAGACTCTTTAGCCACAACAGACCCACCCATTGCAACAATCACCAAGCCGCCGCGGGGTCTCGTCGTCATCCCCCACTAGTATTAGAGGAGGCAAATTCTCGTGGCCCGGTTTGACGCTGGCCACGGAAACCTTGAAGACGTTCGGGGGGATCGACCGGCTGTGGAACAATGGTTCCTTCAGCTCCATTATCGTCCCCTTCCCCACGTCCACCTTCTGTTCGCCGATGGTGTACAATATGGTGCACGGGGTTTCGTCGGCCTGCAAAGAAAAGTCTGCGACGTGAGACATCCGAAAGGCAACGAAAACGGGAGATTATACATTTATATTGAAGGGGGCCGGTGTGGCAGATACCGTGAGGGCGTCGAGCTCAGCCAAAGAGGAGGCACCACCGAGCACGTCCGGTCGGGAGCCGGTGCGGGAGCATGTGCTGCCAAGAAGTCAGCAAGGGGAAAGTCCTCTGCATTTTTTTTGGATTTTCCCTTGTCCAAAAGTGAACGCCCGTCACCAAGGAAGTAGATATATCTGCAATCGCTTTGTTTTGCGGCAGCTACCGCTATTCGATCGTATCGAGATGATTTCTTCTCAACCGCAATCTCAACCTTCTTGTCGATGCTTTCTTCAGTTAACCTCCCCCTTTCCTTTTTCTCCTCCGTGGTCTCACGGTAGTACTTCTTCCACGTGGCACCGTCTCCGACACCGTGCACACGTCCATACGACGGTTGAGTATCCACCGGTTGTTGTTTCAATATGTTCAACGCCCGGTTGAATGGAGTGTCCCACTTGGGCCTCGCCAATGCCTCAGACGGTGAGTCGCTTTCGGCCGCAATCCGGTGCTGCTCTCTCTGCAAAAGGCACAAGGATCGTTTACAAATATGACTAACATGTGCAGTCGAATTGATCAGAAACTAAAATTACCAGCAGTCTCATGAACTCCGTAATGACCGGTGTTGTCTCATAAACCTTCTTCAGTGGGTCCCAATGGTGGCGGGCCCTCAGGACATCACGCTCCTGCGGGACGGTGAAATCCGCCAAGGGGTCTGGGATGCCCAGACTCGCGGCTTCCGCGTCCTCCTTGGCCCATTTGGACCTCTTTCTACCGTAACCACGGCTTCCGAGGTGGTGGGTCCCAATGTTCCTCTTTTGAAACCCCTTCATGTACTTAGACTTTTCTTTGGCAGCTTCGGCCTCGCACGCCTCCTTGAATATTTGAAATTGCTCTTCCATGATTGTCGGACTTTCCTTTACAATCTCGGAGTAGGGTTCCCCGTCGTTGATCTTTGCTTTCACTCGATTTTTCCAGGCGGCCAACGCGTTGCTAAACTTGGTCATGGCGTGTTTGTTTATCTTCTTCATTGTCGGGTCCTTATGCGGATCTTCATAATCCTTCTCATTCCGGCCCGGAATAAGAATATCTGGTGAAACTTCTTTAGGAGGAGCTCCTCATATTTTCTATCTTCTTTAGATTCTCATCGTTGATGGTGGCGGTTGTCCGTATGATGCAGCCTATTTGATTGCCGTATACGCTGCTGCTTCCTCGGCGCCTTTGGCTCAAAATTGCCGTTGTCCACCTCCGTGACCACCAGTCTAGTAGTCCTGAGTTTGTTAGGAACCCGTTGCCTCTTTGCTTTCGGTTCTACACGGCTCCGCTCCCGAGGCAGCACCGGTCTCGGCGCCGGTCTCGATGCTGGTCTCAATCTCGGTGCGGTCTCGGTCTTAGCACCGGTCTGCGTGTCGGTCTCAAAGACCGGTCTGCGTGTCGGTCTCGATCCCGATGCCACCGGTGGGCCCAAAGAACAACATCTGTTGATCGTCGGTAAGGCTAAAAATTAAATGCGCCGCCCGGTGAGCGTCGTCGCAATCACCGAACCCTGTCCTTCATCGTTGCTAGCCATGTTTCCTATGATTAAATCTAGTCAATTAATTCTAGACCTAATAAAATGAATAATAACATAAAAAGGACAATTGTTTTGCGGAATGTTGACTCCTTCCGGTGCGGCAAATCTCGGCACTCGATATGTCCTAGTTTGTAGCACAAGTCATGCCGAAATTCACGGAAATTTCGCATGACCTTTGCTAAAAGTGGACAAATCGAGAACCTGAAATTTGCCTAACAGAAATGAATCAACATTCCGCAAAACATAAACCACTCAAATCATTCACTCGAAACAACAAAGCCACTTGGGCACAATCGAACAACTTCAATGAAAAGATATAACATGACCACTTCAATGAAAAATAAAATTTGCCTAAATTCTTTTCCTTGAAAATAGTGGTCTTTTCAAAAATCAAAAACCTTTGCCAATCTACTTAACCTAGCTTATTAATCCAACGAACCTAATTAACCTACCTATTTAACCTAGTTAGTTAATCTAGTTTACCTAGATAATTAACCCTAATTAAACTAGTTAGCATAGCTAGTTCTCTGTCAAAGCCTAAAATAAATTTTTGCACTAATTAACATGGATAATTAACCTAATTAAACTAGTTAACTTGACTAGTTCTCTGTCAAAGCCCTAACTAAGTTTTTGCACTAACCTAGATAATTAACCTAATTAAACTAGTTAACCTAACTACTTCTCTGTCAATGCCCTAACTAAATTTTTGCCCTAACCTAGATAATTAACCTAATTAAACTGGCTAACATATGCATGAGAGAGAGAGAGGGGTGAGGCTTCTGAGATGATTGCTTGGTGGTGGCGACGGAGGCAAGGGTGGCGAGGAGGCGAGGCGTCTCCGGTGACGGCGAGGGAGGCAGGCGTCTCCGGTGACGGCGAGGAAGGTGGCGTCGGCGGCTGCTCGGTGGCGTTAGCGAGGTCAGCGGCTCCGTGGCATTGGGGCGGCTCGGTGTCGTCGAGGCCGACTCTGTGTGGCGTCGTCGTCGGCGAAGTGGGCGATCGTGAATCGGGGAGACGGCGGCCTGCGGGTGGGTTGAGGGATTTGGGGAGAAGTGGTGGCGGGGAAGCGGTTTTTGGCTAAGTCAAACTTAGCGGTAGCGCGTTTGCAAAGCAGCGCTATAGCTAAGATAGCTATAGCAGTTTACGCAAAACGCAGCTCTTGATATAGCTATGTAAATTTCTTCCCTTTTTAATTTCCTTTTCTGTTTCTATAGCGGGGGTCTAGGACACGCGCTGCAGCTACGTTAGCTATAGCGCCTCTTACAAACAAAAGCTGATGCTATGCCTTCCTCCGATTTTTCGCTTTTTCGTTTATTTTGCTTTACATTTTATTTTTCCCTTTCTCCTTTTTCTATTTCTTTCATTTTCATTTACATTTCTATTTGTTTTTCATCTTATTTTATTTCCGTTAGTAGTAGCGCTCTTCCTAAAACGCGCTAACTATGCTCTAGCGATGGCGCGTTTCTTAGAAGCCCACTATCGCTATCGTAGCCTAACATTCGCCAATGGGAATATTAGTAGTAGCGCTTTCTTTACCACAAGCGCTCTCGCTAAGTTTGTATCTGTGTAGCGGTTTTTATTTGATCTCTCTCGCTACATAGCACTAGCGCAGTTTTTTGACCCGCGCTGTTGCTAAATTTCTGTGTATAAGGTTTTCCCTAGTAGTGGTTCCTTACCTCCCCTCATAGTTGAGGGAAAAAATCTTAGTTCTTTAATCTTTCAAGTTCCTCATAGTGACCAGCAGATATAAATCCCAAGTGACTCAAAGAATAGAGCTATGCTCCCTGGCAACGGCACCAGAAAATAGTCTTGATAACCCACGAGTATAGGGGATCTCAACAGTTTTCGAGGGTAGAGTATTCAACCCAGATTTATTGATTCGACACAAGGGGAGCCAAAGAATATTCTCAAGTATTAGCAGTTGAGTTGTCAATTCAACCACACCTGGATAACTTAGTATTTGCAGCAAAGTATTTAGTAGCAAAGTAGTATGGAAGTAACGGTAACAGTGGCAAAAGTAACAATAGCAGTTTTGTAGTAGTTGTAACAGTAGCAACAGTAAAGTAAATAAGCAAAGCACAATATGTGAAAAGCTCGTAGGCATTGGATCAGTGATGGATAATTATGTCGGATGCGATTCCTCATGTAATAGTTATATGAAGGAAATATACCCTAGAGGCAATAATAAAGTTATTATTTATTTCCTCATATCATGATAAATGTTTATTATTCATGCTAGAATTGTATTAACCAGAAACATAATACATGTGTGAATACATAGACAATCATAGTGTCACTAGTATGCCTCTACTTAACTAGCTCGTTGATCAAAGATGGTTGTGTTTCTGTAGGATCGAAAGTATGTCTAGAGGGGGGGGGGGGTGATTAGACTACTTGACCAAATAAAAACTGATCCTTTTCCCAATTTTAGTCTTTGGCAGATTTTAGCTATCTTAGCATAAGTCAAGCAATCTTAACACAATTCAAGCAAGCATGCAAAGAGTATATGAGCAGCGAAAAGTAAAGCATGCAACTTGCAATAATGTAAAGGGAAGGGTTTGGAGAATTCAAACGCAATTTGGAGACACGGTGATTTTTGAGCCGTGGTTCCGATAGGTGGTGCTATCGTACATCCACGTTGATGGAGACTTCAACCCACGAAGGGTAACGGTTGCGCGAGTCCACGGAGGGCTCCACCCACGAAGGGTCCACCAAGAAGCAACCTTGTCTATCCCACCATGGCCGTCGCCCATGAAGGAGTTGCCTCACTAGTGGTAGATCTTCACAAAGTAGGCGATCTCCTTGCCCTTACAAACTTCTTGGTTCAACTCCACAATCTTGTCGGAGGCTCCCAAGTGACACCTAGCCAATCTAGGAGACACCACTCTCCAAGAAGTAACAAATGGTGTGTTGATGATGAAATCCTTGCTCTTGTGCTTCAAGTGATAGTCTCCCCAACACTCAACTCTCTCTCACAGGATTTGGATTTGGTGGAAAGAAGATTTGAGTGGAAAGCAACTTGGTGAAGGCTAGAGATCAAGATTCATATGGTAGGAATGGAATATCTTGGCCTCAACACATGAGTAGGTGGTTCCTTCTCGAAAGCGACAAGTTGGAAGTGTAGGTTTGTTCGATGGCTCTCTCCACGAATGAAGAGGAGGTGGAGGGGTATATATAGCCTCCACACAAAATCTAACCGTTACACACAACTTGCCAAACTTGGTGGGACCGAATTGATAAACTCGGTCAGACCGATTTAGCAAATCTAGTGACCGTTAGGATTTTCGGTGGGACCGACATGCAACTCGGTAGCACCGATATGGTTAGGATTAGGGCATAACTTAATATCTGTGAGACCGATTACACAAACTCGGTGAGACCGATTTTGGTAATAAGCTAACCAGAGAGTTGGTCAGGTAAACTCGGTGGGACAGATTCGCTTATTTCGGTGGGACCAAAATGTTACGAAAAGGAAACATGGAGTTTACATTGCAATCTCGGTGGGACCGATCGCTCATCTCGGTGGTACCGAAATGTTACGAAGGGAAAAAGAGAGATTACAACCCCATCTCGGTGACACCGAGATCCCTAGACCGATTTGCCTAGGGTTTGTGGCAGTGGCTATGACATCTGAACTCGGTGGCGCCGGGTAGAAAGAATCGATGGGGCCGAGTTTGACTGTTGGTTTAGGTCATATGCGGATATGAGAAAGTAGTTGAGGGTTTTGGAGCATATCATTAAGCACCGTGGAGCAAGAAAATCATTAAGCAACACCTCATCCCTCCTTGATAGTATTGGCTTTTCCTATAGACTCAATGTGATTTTGGATCACTAAAATATAAAATGTAGAGTCTTGAGCTTTTGAGCTTGAGCCAATCCTTTTCTCCTTAGAATTTTGAGGGATCCACTTTTCTCATCCATGCCATGCCATTCATTGAGCTTTTCTTGAAATATTCATCTTGGAATGATGTTAGCTCAATGAGCTATATGTTGTTAGGAATTACCAAAACCACCTAGGGATAGTTGCAGTTTCAGTTTCCTAGCCATAGACATGAGTTGTCATTTGATTAACAGGATCACATCATTAGGAGAATGATGTGATTGACTTGACCCATTCCGTTAGCTTAGCACTTGATCATTTAGTATGTTGCTATTACTTCCATCATGACTTATGCATGTTCCTATGACTATGAGATTATGCAACTCCCGTTTACCGGAGGAACACTTTGTGTGCTACCAAACGTCACAATGTAACTGGGTGATTATAAAGGAGCTCTACAGGTGTCTTTGAAGGTACATGTTGAGTTGGCATATTTCGAGATTAGGATTTGTCACTCCGATTGTCGGAGAGGTATCTCTGGGCCCTCTCGGTAATGCACATCACTATAAGCCTTGCAAGCAATGTGACTAATGAGTTAGTTGCGGGATGATGCATTACATAACGAGTAAAGAGACTTGCCAGCAACAAGATTGAACTAGGTATTGAGATACCGACAATCGAATCTCGGGCAAGTAACATACCGATGATAAAGGGAACAATGCATGTAGTTATGCGGTTTGACCGATAATGATCTTCGTAGAATATGTAGGAACCAATATGAGCATCCAGGTTCCGCTATTGGTTATTGACCGGGAACAAGTCTCGGTCATGTCTGCATAGTTCTCGAACCCGTAGGGTCCGCACGCTTAAAGTTTGGTGACGATCGGTATTATGAGTTTGTGTGTTTTGATGTACCGAAGGTAGTTTGGAGTCCCGGATATGATCACGGACATGACGAGGAGTCTCGAAATGGTCGAGACGTAAAGATCGATATATTGGATGACTATGTTCGGACATCGGAATGGTTTCGGGCATATACCGGAGTACCGGGGGGTTACCGGAACCCCCCGGGGGGTTTATTGGGCCTCATGGGCCCTAGTGGAGAAGAGGAGGGGCGGCCAGGGTAGGCCGCGTGCCCCCTCCCCCTCTAGTCCAAATTGGACAAGGAGGGGGGCCCTTTTCCTTCCTCTCTCTCTCTCTCTCTCTCTCTCTCTCTCTCTCTCTCCTTCCCTCTCCTACTCCAACAAGGAAAGGAGTCCTACTCCCGGTGGGAGTAGGACTCCCCCCTTGGCGCGCTATCCTCCTAGGCGGCCGACTCCCCCCTTGCTCCTTTATATACGGGGGCAGGGGGCACCTCTAGACACAACAATTGATCATTGATCTCTTAGCCGTGTGCGGTGCCCCCTCCACCATATTTCACCTCGGTAATATCGTAGCGGTGCTTAGGCGAAGCCTGCATCGGTGGCATCATCAACACCGTCATCACGCCGTCATGCTGACGGAACTCTCCCGCAAAGCTTGCTGGATCGGAGTTCGTGGGACGTCATCGAGCTGAACGTGTGCTGAACTCGGAGGTGTCGTACGTTCGGTACTTGATCGGTCGGATCATGAAGATGTACGACTACATCAACCGCATTGTGCTAACGGTTCCGCTTTCGGTCTACGAGGGTACGTGGACAACACTCTCCCCTCTCATTGCTATGCATCACCATGATCTTGCGTGTGCGTAGGAATTTTTTTGAAATTACTACGTTCCCCAACAGTGGCATCCGAGCCAGGTTTTATGCGTAGATGTTATATACACGAGTAGAACACAAGTGAGTTGTGGGCGATACAAGTCATACTGCTTACCAGCATGTCATACTTTGGTTCGCCGGTATTGTTGGATGAAGCGGCCCTGACCGACATTACGCGTACGCTTACGCGAGACTGGTTCTACCGACGTGCTTTGCACATAGGTGGCTGGCGGGTGTCAGTTTCTCCAACTTTAGTTAAATCGGGTGTGGCTACGCCCCGTCCTTGAGAAGGTTAAAACAACACTAACTTGACGAACTATCGTTGTGGTTTTGATGCGTAGGTAAGAACGGTTCTTGCTCAGCCCATAGCAGCCACGTAAAACTTGCAACAACAAAGTAGAGGACGTATAACTTGTTTTTGCAGGGCATGTTGTGATGTGATATGGTCAAGACATGCTGCTAAATTTTACTGTATGAGATTATCATGTTTTATTAAAAAAGTTATCGACAACTGGCAGGAGCCATATGGTTGTCGCTTTATTGTACGCAATGCAATCGCCCTATAATTGCTTTACTTTATCACTAAGCGGTAGCGATAGTCGTAGAAGCAATAGTTGGCGATACAACAAAGATGCTACGATGGAGATCAAGGTGTCGCGCCGGTGACGATGGTGGTCATGACGGTGCTTCGGAGATGGAGATCACAAGCACAAGATGATGATGGCCATATCATATCACTTATATTGATTGCATGTGATGTTTATCCTTTATGCATCTTATTTTGCTTGATTGACGGTAGCATTATAAGATGATCTCTCACTAAATTTCAAGGTATAAGTGTTCTCCCTGAGTATGCACCGTTGCGACAGTTCTTCGTGCTGAGACACCACGTGATGATCGGGTGTGATAAGCTCTACATTCAAATACAACGGGTGTAAGATAGTTTTACACACGCAGAATACTCAGGTTAAACTTGACGAGCCTAGCACATATAGATATGGCCTCGGAACACTAAGACCGAAAGGTCGAGCGTGAATCATATAGTAGATATGATCAACATAGTGATGTTCACTATTGAAAACTACTCCATCTCACGTGATGATCGGACATGGTTTAGTTGATTTGGATCACGTGATCACTTAGATGATTATAGGGATGTCTATCTAAGTGGGAGTTCTTAAGTAATATGATTAATTCAACTTTAATTTATCATGAACTTAGTACCTGATAGTATTTTTGCTTGTCTATGTTATTGTAGATAGATGGCCCGTGCTGTTGTTCCGTTGAATTTTAATGCGTTCCTTGAGAAAGCTAAGTTGAAAGATGATGGTAGAAATTACACGGACTGGGTCCATAACTTGAGGATTATCCTCATTGCTGCACAGAAGAATTACGTCGTGGAAGCACCGCTGGATGCCAGGCCTGCTGCACATGCAACTGACGACATTAAGAATGTCTGGCACAGCAAAGCTGATGGCTGCTCGATAGTTCAGTGTGCCATGCTTTACGGCTTAGAACCGGGACTTCAACAACGTTTTGAACGTCATGGAGCATATGAGATGTTCCAGGAGTTGAAGTTAATATTTCAAGCAAATGCCCGGATTGAGAGATATGAAGTCTCCAATAAGTTCTATAGCTGCATGATGGTGGAGAATACTTCTGTCAGTGAACATATACTCAAAATGTCTGGGTATAATAATCACTTGATTCAACTAGGAGTTCATCTTCCTAATGATAGTGTCATTGACAGAATTCTTCAATCACTACCACCAAGCTACAAGAGCTTCGTGATGAACTATAATATGCAAGGGATGAACAAGACTATTCCCGAGCTTTTCGCGATGCTAAAAGCTGCGGAGGTAGAAATCAAGAAGGAGCATCAAGTGTTGATGGTCAGCAAGACCACCAGTTTCAAGAAAAAGGGTAAAGGAAAGAAGAAGGGGAACTTCAAGAAGAATGGCAAGCAAGTTGCCGCTCGGGAGAAGAAAACCAAGTCTGGACCTAAGCCTGAGACTGAGTGCTTCTACTGCAAAGGGACTAGCCACTGGAAGCGGAACTGCCCCAATTATTTGGCGGATAAGAAGGATGGCAAGGTGAACAAAGGTATATGTGATATACATGTTATTGATGTGTTCCTTACTAATGCTCGAAGTAGTACCTGGGTTTCTGATACTGATTCTGTTGCTAATATTTTCAACTCGAAACAGGGACTACGAATTAAGCGAAGATTGGCTAAGGACGAGGTGACGATGCGTGTGGGAAATGGTTCCAAAATCGATGTGATCGCGGTCGGCACGCTACCTCTACATCTACCTTCGGTGCCAGCGTTAAGCATGAACATTATATCTGGATCTTGTTTGATGCGAGCGGTTATTCATTTAAATCAGAGAATAATGGTTGTTCTATTTATATGAGTAATATCTTTTATGGTCATGCACCCATGAAGAGTGGTCTATTTTTGTTGAATCTCGATAGTAGTGATACACATATTCATAATGTTGAAGCCAAAAGATGCAGAGTTGACAATGATAGTGAAACTTATTTGTGGCATTGCCGTTTGGGTCATATTGGTGTAAAGCGCATGAAGAAACTCCATACTGATGGACTTTTGGAATCACTTGATTATGAATCACTTGGTACTTGCGAACCATGCCTCATGGGCAAGATGACTAAAACGCCATTCTCTGGAACTATGGAGCGAGCAAAAGATTTATTGGAAATCATACATACTGATGTATGTGGTCCAATGAATATTGAGGCTCGCGGCGGGTATCGTTATTTTCTCACCTTCACTGATGATTTGAGAAGATATGGGTATATCTACTTAATGAAACATAAGTCCGAAACATTTGAAAAGTTCAAAGAATTTTAGAGTGAAGTGGAAAATCATCGTAACAAGAAAATAAAGTTTCTACGATCTGATCGTGTAGGAGAATATTTGAGTTGCGAGTTTGGTCTACATTTGAAACAATGCAGAATAGTTTCACAACTCACGCCACCCGGAACACCACAACGTAATGGTGTGTCCGAACGTCGTAATCATACTTTACTGGATATGGTGCGATCAATGATGTCTCTTACTGATTTACCGCTATCGTTTTGGGGTTATGCTTTAGAGATGGCTGCATTCACGTTAAATAGGGCACCATCAAAATCCGTTGAGACGACGCCTTATGAACTGTGGTTTGGCAAGAAACCAATGTTGTCGTTTCTTAAAGTTTGGGGCTGCGATGCTGATGTTAAAAAAAACTTCAACCTGATAAGCTCGAACCCAAATTGGAGAAATGTGTCTTCTTAGGATACCCAAAGCAGACTATTGGGTACACCTTCTATCACAGATCTGAAGGCAAGACTTCTGTTGCTAAATTTGGATCCTTTCTAGAGAAGGAGTTTCTCTCGAAAGAAGTGAGTGGGAGGAAATTAGAACTTGATGAGGTAACTGTTCCTGCTCCCTTATTGGAAAGTACTTCATCACAGAAACCGGTTCCTGTGACGCCTACACCAATTAGTGAGGAAGTTAATGATATTGATCATGAAACTTCAGATCAAGTTACTACCGAACCTCGTAGGCAACCAGAGTAAGATCCGCACCAGAGTGGTACGGTAATCCAATTCTAGAGGTCATTGATACGTCTCCAACGTATCTATAATTTTTGATTGTTCCATGCTATTATGTTACCCGTGTTGAATGTTTATGGGCTTTACTTTACACTTTTATATCATTTTTTGGGACTAACCTACTAACTGGAGGCCCAGCCCGTATTGCTGTTTTTTTGCCTATTTCGGTGTTTCGAAGAAAAGGAATATCAAACGGAGTCCAAACGGAATGAAACCTTTGGGGGTGATCTTTTTGGAACAAACGTGATCCAGAGGACCTGGAGTGCAAGTCAAGAAGCAATCGAGGAGGCGACGAGGGTGGAGGGCCCCCCTACTTGGCGCGCCCCCTATCTCGTGGGCCCCTCGGGCGTCCACCGACCTAATTCTTCCTCCTATATATACCCACATACCCCGAGAACATCATAGGTGACCACGAAAAACTATTTCCACCACCGTACCTTCTATATCCGCGAGATCCCATCTTGGAGCCTTCGTCGGCGCTCCGCCGGAGGGGGAATCGACCACGGAGGGATTCTACATCAACACCATAGCTTCTCCGATGAGTTGTGAGTAGTTTACCACGGACCTTCGGGTCCATAGTTATTAGCTAGATGGCTTCTTCTCTCTCTTTGGATCTCAATACCATGTTCTCCTTGATCTTCTTGGAGATCTATTCGATGTAACTCTTTTTGCGGTGTGTTTATCGAGATCCGATGAATTGTGGGTTTATGATCAAGTTTATCTATGAGAAATATTTGAATCTCCTCTGAATTCTTTTATGTGTAATTAAGTTATCTTTGCAAGTCTCTTCGAATTATCAGTTTGGTTTGGCCTACTAGATTGATCTTTCTTGCAATGGGAGAAGTGCTTAGCTTTGGGTTCAATCTTGCGGTGTCCTTTCCCAGTGATAGCAGGGGCAGCAAGACACGTATTGTATTGTTGGCATCGAGGATAAAAAGATGGGGTTCATATCATATTGCATGAGTTTATCCCTCTACATCATGTCATCTTTCTTAATGCGTTACTCTGTTCTTTATGAACTTAATACTCTAGATGCATCTTTGGATAGCGGTCGATTTGTGGAGTAATAGTAGTAGATGCAGGCAGGAGTCGGTCTACTTGTCACGGACGTGATGCCTATATACATGATCATGCCTAGATAATCTCATAATTATTCGCTTTTCTATCAATTGCTCGACAGTAATTTGTTCACCCACCGTAATACTTATGCTATCTTGAGAGAAGCCACTAGTGAAACCTATGGCCCTGGGGTCTATCTTTTATCATATACGCTTTCAATCTACTTTTATTTGCATCTTTACTTTTCCAATCTATATCATAAAATACCAAAAATATTTATCTTATCATATTATCTCTATCAGATCTCACTTTCGCAAGTGACCGTGAAGGGATTGACAACCCCTTTATTGCGTTGGTTGCGAGTTCTTGTTTGTTTGTGTAGGTGCGTGGGACTTTTGAGGAGCCTCCTACTGGATTTATACCTTGGTTCTCAAAAACTGAGGCAAATACTTACGCTACTATTGCTGCATCACCCTTTCCTCTTCAAAGAAAACCAACGCAAGCTCAAGACGTAGCAATAAGGATTTCTGACACCATTGCCAGGGAGGCTTCCACCAAGTCAAGTCAAGATTTGACCTCCCGCCAATGTGCGATTTCTGGCGCCGTTGTCGGGGAGGTCTTCGCTCAAGTCAAGAAATACCAAGTACCCATCACAAACTTATCTCCCTCGCATTTACATTATTTTGCCATTTGCCTCTCGTTTTCCTCTCCCCCACGTCACCCTTGCCATTTTATTCGCCCTCTCTTTCCCAATCTCCTCTCTCTTTCATTTGCCTTTTTCTTTGCTTGTGTGTTGGATTACTTGTCGCGATGGCGCAAGATAATACCAAATTGTGTGATTTCTCCAATACCAATAATAATGATTTCCTTAGTACTCCGATTGCTCCTCTTAATGATGTTGAGTCTTGTGAAATCAATACTGCTTTGCTGAATCTTGTTATGAAAGATCAATTCTCCGGCCTTCCTAGTGTAGATGCCGCTACCCATCTAAACAACTTTGTTGATTTGTGTTAGATGCAGAAGAAGAAAGATACGGATAATGATATTGTGAAACTGAAGTTATTTCCGTTTTCACTTAGAGATCGTGCTAAAGTTTGGTTTTTGTCTTTGCCTAAGAATAGTATTGATTCATGGAACAAGTGCAAAGATGCTTTTATCTCTAAGTATTTTGCTCCTGCTAATATCATCACTCTTAGGAACGATATTATGAATTTTAAACAACTTGATCATGAGCATGTTGCCCAATCTTGGGAAAGAATGAAATTGATGATTCACAATTGCCCTACTCATGGTTTGAACTTATGGATGATCATACAAATTTTTTATGCCGGATTGAATTTTGCTTCTAGAAATCTTTTAGATTCGGCCGCAGGAGACACGTTTATGGAAATCACCTTAGGAGAAGCTACTAAACTCCTTGATAATATTATGGCTAATTATTCTTAGTGGCACACCGAAAGATCTACTAGTAAAAAAGTGCATGCTATAGAAGAAATTAATGTTTTGAGTGGAAAGATGGATGATGAACTTATGAAATTGTTTGCTAATAAGAGTGCTCCTATTGATCCCAATGATATGCCTTTGTCTACTTTGATTGAGAATAATAATAAATCTATGGATGTGAATTTTGTTGGTAGGAATAATTTTGGTAACAATGCTTTTAGAGGAAACTTTAATCCTAGACCGTTCCCTAGTAATTCCTCTAATAATTATGGAAATTCCTACAATAATTCTTATGGTAATTTTAATAATATTCCCTCTGATTTTGAGAATAGTGTGAAAGAATTTATGATCTCTCAAAAGAATTTTAATGCCTTGCTTGAAGAAAAATTGCTCAAAGTTGATGATTTGGCTAGGAACATTGATAGACTCTCGCTTGATGTTGATTCTTTGAAACTTAGATCTACTCCTCCTAAGCATGATATCAATGAGTCCCTCAAAGCTATGAGAATTTCCATTGATGAGTGCAACGAAAGAACCGCTAGATTGCGTGCTAAGAAAGATGGCTTTATAAAGGCGTGTTCTTCTAGTTTCCATGAAAATAATGATGAAGATCTTAAAGTTATTGACGTGTCCCCGATTAGATCCTTGTTTTGAAATATGAATCTTAATAATGATGGGACTAGAGATGAGTCAACTTTAGTTAAAAGGCGTCCCAATGGTTCGGAGTTTTTAGATCTTGATGCTAAATTTGGTAAAAGTGGGATTGGAGAGGTCAAGACCTTAAATAGCATTGAACCCACTATCTTGGATTTAAAGGAATTTAATTATAATAATTGTTCTTTAGAAGATTGTATTTCCTTGTTGCAATCCGTTGTGAATTCTCCTCATGCTTATAGTCAAAATAAAGCTTTTACCAAACATATTGTTGATGCCTTAATGCAATCTTTTGATGAAAAATTTAATTTGGAACTTTCTATACCTAGAAAACTTTATGATGAGTGGGAACCTACTATAAAGATTAAAATTAAAGATCATGAGTGTTATGCTTTATGTGATTTGGGTGCTAGTGTTTCCACGATTCCGAAAACTTCATGTGATATTCTAGGTTTCCATGATCTTGATGATTGCTCTTTAAATTTGTACCTTGCGGATTCCACCATTAGAAAGTCAATGGGAAGGATCAATGATGTTCTCATTGTTGAAAACATAAATTTGGTGCACGTAGATTTTATCGTTCTTGATATTGATTGCAATCTTTCTTGCCCTATTATTCTTGGTAGACCTTTCCTTAGAACGATTGGTGCGATTATTGATATGAAGGAAGGGAATATTAGATTCCAATTTCCATTAAGCAAAGGCATGGAGCACTTTCAAAGAAACAAAGTTAAATTACCTTATGAATCTATCATGCGAGCTACTTATGAATTGAGTACCAAAGATGGCACTACTTAGATCTATTCTCGCTTTTATGCCTAGCTAGGGGCGTTAAACGATAGCGCTAGTTGGGAGGCAACCCAATTTTTTTGTGTGTTTTTGTTTTTGTTTCTGTTTAGTAATAAATTTTGCATCTACCTTCTGTTTAGATGTGTTTTTATGTTTTAATTAGTGTTTGTGCCAAGTAGAACCTATAGGATAACCTATGGTATTAGTTAATTTGATTCTGCTGAAAAACAGAAACTTTGCACGCACAAAAATAATTTTAGTAATTCACAGAAACGTGATTTTGCGTTGATTCTTTTTTCTGTAGATCAATAGACAAATTGCCCAGGACTTCCTATTTGTGTAGGATTTTTAGAGTCCCAAAATTATTCGAGAGTTACAGATTTCTACAGACTGTTCTGTTTTGACAGATTCTGCCTTTCGTGTGTTGATTGCTTATTTTGATGCATCTATGGCTAGTATGTAAGGATGTGAACCATAGAAAAGTTGAAATACAGTAGGTTTAACACCAATATAAATAAAGAATTAGTTCATTACAGTACCTTATGTGGTGCTTTTCCTTTCTTTCACTAACGGAGCTTAGGAGATTTCTTGTTGAGTTTTGTGTTGTGAAGTTTTCAAGTTTTGGGTAAAGATTTGATGGACTATGGAATAAGGAGTGGAAAGATCCTAAACTTGGGGATGCCCATGGCACCCCAAGATATTCAAGAATATCCAAAAACCTAAGCTTGGGGATGCCCCCGGAAGGCATCCCCTCTTTCGTCTTCGTTTATCATTAACTTTACTTAGAGATATATTTTTATTCGCCACATGATATGTGTCTTGTTTGGAGCGTCTTGTATTATATTAGTCTTTTCTTTTTAGTTTTCCACAATCATCCGTGATGTACACACCTTTTGGGAGAATCCCACTTGATTAGATTTTATTAGAATACTCTATGTGCTTCACTTATATCTTTTGAGCTAGATAGTACTTGCTCTAGTGCTTCACTTATATCTTTTAGAGCACGGCGGTGGCTTAATTTTGAAGAAATTGTTGATATCTCATGCTTCACTTATATTATTTTGAGAGTCTTTTAGAACAGCATGGTATTTGCTATGGTTATGAATTTGGTCCTAGAATGATGAGCATCCAAGTTGGGTATAATAAAAACTATCATAGAAAGTGCATTAAACACTAGGATCAACTTGATGCTTGATAATTGTTTTGAGATATAAAGGTGGTAATCTTAGAGTCATGCTAGTGGGTAATTATGGAATTGAGAAATACTTGTGTTGAAGTTGGCAAGTCCCGTAGCTTGCACGTATGGTAAAAGTTGTGTGACAAATTTGTTGCATGAGGTGCTCTTTTGATTGCCTTCCTTATGAGTGGAGGTCGGGATCGCGCGATGGTTAACTCCTACCAACCCTTCCCCTAGGAGCATGCGTAGTATTACTTTGCTTTGAGGGCAAGTATACTTGTATATGAGTTCTTTATGACTAATGTGAGTCCATGGATATACACACACTCACCCTTCCACTTTGCTAGCCACTATTGTGCCGCGCAACTTTCGCCGGTATCATGTACCCAATTTTTACCTTCCTCAAAACAGCCACCATACCTACCTATTATGGCATTTCCATAGCCATTCCGAGATATATTGCCATGCAACTTTCCACCGTTCCGTTATTATGACACGCTCCATCATTGTCATATTGCTCTTTGCATGATCATGTAGTTGACATCGTATTTATGGCAAGGCCACCCTCATAATTTTCATACATGTCACTCTTGATTCATTGCATATCCCGGTAGACCGCCGGAGGCATTCATATAGAGTCATATTTTGATCTAAGTGTTGACTTGTAATTCTCGAGTTGTAAACTAATAAAAGTGTGATGATCTTCATTATTAGAGCATTGTCCCAAGTGAGGAAAGGATGATGAAGACTATGATTCCCCCACAAGTCGGGATGAGACTTCGGACTTTAAAAAAAAGGGAAAAAGAGGCCAAAGAGCCCACCAAATAAAAAAAGAAAGGCCAAAAAAAGGGAAGGCCAAATAAAAAATAAAAAAATGAGAGAAAAAGATAGAAGGGACAATGCTACTATCTCTTTTCCACACTTGTGCTTCAATATAGCACCATGATCTTCATGATAGAGAGTCTCTTGTGTTGTCACTTTCGTATACTAGTGGGAATTTTCCATTACAGAACTTGGCTTGTATATTCCAATGATGGGCTTCCTCAAAATGCCCTAGGTCTTCATGAGCAAGCGAGTTGGATGCACACCCACTTAGTTTCTTTTGTTGAGCTTTCATATATTTATAGCTCTAGTGCATCCGTTGCATGGCAATCCCCACTCACTCACATTGATATCTATTGATGGGCATCTCCATAGGCCGTTGATATGCCTAGTTGATGTGAGACTATCTTCTCCCTTTTTGTCCTCACAACCACCACCATATACCACCACAGTGCTATGTCCATGGCTTGCGCTCATGTATTGTGTAAGAGTTGAAAAAGCTGAAGCGCATTAAAAAGTATGAACTAATTGCTTGGCTGAAACCGGGGTTGTGCATGATGGGAGTATTTTGTGTAATGAAAATGAAGCATGGCCTAACTATATGATTTTGTAGGGATAATCTTTCTTTGGCTATGCTATTTTGATATGACATGATTATTTGTTAGTATGCTTCGAAGTATTATTATTTTTATGTTTTATAAGATTTTATCTTGAATCATTTGGATCTGAACAATCATGCCACAATAAAGAAAATTACATTGAGAATTATGCTAGGTAGCATTCCACATCAAAAATTTTGTTTTTATCATTTACCTACTCGAGGACGAGCAGGAATTAAGCTTGGGGATGCTTGATACGTCTCCAACGTATCTATAATTTTTGATTGTTCCATGCTATTATATTATCCGTTTTGGATGTTTATGGGCTTTACTTTACACTTTTATATCTATTTTGGGACTAACCTACTAACCGGAGGCCCAGCCCGCATTGCTGTTTTTTTGCCTATTTCAGTGTTTCGAAGAAAAGGAATATCAAACGAAGTCCAAACGGAATGAAACCTTCGGGGGCGATATTTTTGGAACAAACGTGATCCAGAGGACTTGGAGTAAGCAATCGAGGAGGCCACGAGGGTGGAGGGCGCGCCCCCCTACTGGGCGCCCCCTATCTCATGGGCCCCTCGGGCGTCCACCGACCTACTTCTTCCTCCTATATATACCCACGTACCCCAAGAACATCAGAGGCGACCATGAAAAACTATTTGCACCACCGTAACCTTCTGTATCCGCGAGATCCCATCTTGGAGCCTTCGTCGGTGCTTCGCCGGAGGGGGAATCGACCATGGAGGGCTTCTACATCAACACCATAGCCTCTCCGATGAGTTGTGAGTAGTTTACCACAGACCTTAGGGTCCATAGTTATTAGCTAGATGGCTTCTTCTCTCTATTTGGATCTCAATACCATGTTCTCCTTGATCTTCTTGGAGATCTATTCGATGTAACTCTTTTTGCGGTGTGTTTGTCGAGATCCGATGAATTGTGGGTTTATGATCAAGTTTATCTATGAGAAATATTTGAATCTCCTCTGAATTCTTTTATGTGTGATTAAGTTATCTTTGCAAGTCTCTTCGAATTATTAGTTTGGTTTGGCCTACTAGATTGATCTTTCTTGCAATGGGAGAAGTGCTTAGCTTTGGGTTCAATCTTGCGGTGTCCTTTCCCAGTGATAGCAGGGGCAGCAAGACACGTATTGTATTGTTGCCATCGAGGATAAAAAGATGGGGTTCATATCATATTGCATGAGTTTATCCCTCTACATCATATCATCTTTCTTAATGCGTTACTCTGTTCTTTATGAACTTAATACTCTAGATGCATGCTGGATAGCGGTCGATGTGTGGAGTAATAGTAGTAGATGCAGGCAGGAGTCGGTCTACTTGTCACGGACGTGATGCCTATATACATGATCATGCCTAGATAATCTCATAATTATTCGCTTTTCTATCAATTGCTCGACAGTAATTTGTTCACCCACCGTAATACTTATGCTATCTTGAGAGAAACCACTAGTGAATCCTATGTCCCCCGGGTCTATCTTTTATCATATAAGCTTTCAATCTACTTTTATTTGCATCTTTACTTTTCCAATCTACATCATAAAATACCAAAAATATTTATCTTATCTTATTATCTCTATCAGATCTCACTTTCGCAAGTGGTCGTGAAGGGATTGACAACCCCTTTATTGCGTTGGTTGCGAGTTCTTGTTTGTTTGTGTAGGTGCGTGGGACTTTTGAGGAGCCTCCTACGGGATTGGTACCTTGGTTCTCAAAAACTGAGGGAAATACTTATGCTACTATTGCTGCATCACCCTTTCCTCTTCAAGGAAAACCAATGCAAGCTCAAGACGTAGCAGTCATGTTACTTGACCATGGTGAACCTACAAACTATGAGGAAGAGTTGATGAGCCCAGATTCCGCAAAATGGCTTGAGGCCATGAAATCTGAGATGGGATCCATGTATGAGAACAAAGTATGGACTTTGGTTGACTTGCCCGATGATCGGCAAGCCATCAAAAATAAATGGATCATCAAGAAGAAGACTAACACTGATGGTAATGTTACTGTCTACAGAGCTCGACTTGTTGCGAAAGGTTTTCGACAAGTTCAAGAGGTTGACTATGATGAGACTTTCTCACCCGTAGTGATGCTTAAGTCTGTCTGAATCATGTTAGCAGTTGCTGCATTTTATGATTATGAAATTTGGCAAATGGATGTCAAAACTACATTCCTGAATGGATTTCAGGAAGAAGAGTTGTATATGATGCAACTAGAAGGTTTTGTTGATCCAAAAGGTGCTAACAAAGTGTGCAAGCTCCAGCGATCCATTTATGGACTGGTGCAAGCCTCTCGGAGTTGGAATAAACGTTTTTATAGTGTGATCAAAGCATATGGTTTTATACATACTTTTGGAGAAGCCTGTATTTACAAGAAAGTGAGTGGGTGCTCTGTAGCATTTCTGATATTATATGTAGACGACATATTGCTGATTGGAAATGATATAAATTTTCTGGATAGCATAAAAGGATACTTGAATAAAAGTTTTTCAATGAAAGACCTCGGTGAAGCTACTTATATATTGGGCATCAAGATCTATAGAGATAGATCAAGACGCTTAATTGGACTTTCACAAAGCACATACCTTGATAAAGTTTTGAAAAAGTTCAAAATGGATCAAGCAAAGAAAGGGTTCTTGCTCAGATTACAAGGTGTGAAGTTGAGTCGACTCAATGCCCGACCAACGCACAAGATAGAGAAAAATGAAAGATGTTCCTATGCTTCAGCCATAGGCTCTATCATGTATGGAATGCTGTGTACCAGACCTAATGTGTGCCTTGCTATTAGTTTAGCAGGGAGGTACCAAAGTAATCCAGGAGTGGATCACTGGACAGCGGTCAAGAATATCCTGAAATACCTGAAAAGGACTAAGGATATGTTTCTCGTGTTGGGGAACGTAGTAATTTCAAAAAAATTCCGACGCACACGCAAGATCATGGTGATATATAGAAACGAGAGGGGAGAGTGTTTGTACACGTACCCTCATAGACCGAAAGCGGAAGCGTTAGCACAACGCGGTTGATGTAGTCGTACGTCTTCACGATCCGACCGATCAAGTACCGAACGGACGGCACCTCCGAGTTCAGCACACGTTCAGCTCGATGACGTCCCTCGAACTCTGATCTAGCCGAGCTTCGAGGGAGAGTTCCTTCAGCACGACGACGTGGTGACGATGATGATGTTCTACCGACGCAGGGCTTCGCCTAAGCACTGTTATGATATTATCGAGGTGGAATACGGTTGTGGGGGGCACCGCACACGGCTAATAGATCTCAAGAATCAATTGTTGTGTCTAGAGGTGCTCCCTGCCCCCGTATATAAAGGAGCAACAGCGAGGGGGCGGTCGGCCAGGAGGGGGCGTGCCAGGGAGGAGTCCTACTCCCACCGGGAGTAGGACTCTCTCCTTTCCTTGTCCAAGTAGGAGAAGGGGAAGGAAGGGGAGAGAGGAGAGGAAGGAAAGGGGGGCGCCCCCCTCATTTTCCTATTCGGACTAGAGCGGGAGGGGGCACGCGGGCTGCCCTGGCTGCCCCTCCTCTTCTCCACTTTGGGCCCATGAGGCCCATTAACCCCCCGGGGGGTTCCGGTAACCCCCCGGTACTCCGGTATACATCCGATAACCCCCGGAACCATTCCGGTGTCCAAATATAGTCGTCAAATATATCAATCTTCATGTCTCGACCATTTTGAGACTCGTCGTCATGTCCGTGGTCATATCCGGGACTCCGAACTATCTTCGGTACATCAAAACATATAAACTCATAATATAACCGTCATCTAACTTTAAGCGTGTGGACCCTACGGGTTTGAGAACTATGTAGACATGACCGAGACACGTCTCCGGTCAATCACGAATAGCAGAACCTGGATGCTCAATCTACGAATATCTTTATCGGTCAAACCGCATAACAACATACGTTGTTCCCTTTGTCATCGGTATGTTACTTGCCCGAGATTCGATTGTCGGTATCTTAATACCTAGTTCAATCTCGTTACCGGCAAGTCCCTTTACTCGTTACGTAATGCATCATATCGTAACTAACTCATTAGCTACATTGCTTGCAAGGCTTATAGTGGTGTGCATTACTGAGAGGGCCCGGAGATACCTCTCCGACAATCGGAGTGACAAATCCTAATCTCGAAATACGCCAACTCAACATGTACCTTCGGAGACACCTGTAGAGCTCCTTTATAATCACCTAGTTACGTTGTGACGTTTGGTAGCACACAAAGTGTTCCTCCAGTAAATGGGAGTTGCATAATCTCATACTTGTAGGAACATGTATAAGTCATGAAGAAAGCAATAGCAACATACTAAACGATCAAGTGCTAAGCTAACGGAATGGGTCAAGTCAATCACATAATTCTCCTAATGATGTGACCCCGTTAATCAAATGACAACTCATGTCTATGGTTAGGAAACACAACCATCTTTGATCAACGAGCTAGTCAAGTAGAGGCATACTAGTGACACTATGTTTGTCTATGTATTCACACATGTATTATGTTTCCGGTTAATACAATTCTAGCATGAATAATAAACATTTATCATGATATAAGGAAATAAATAATAACTTTATTATTGCCTCTAGGGCATATTTCCTTCAGTCTCCCACTTGCGCTAGAGTCAATAATCTAGATTACACAGTAATGATTCAAACACCCATGGAGCCTTGGTGCTGATCATGTTTTTCTTGTGGAAGAGGCTTAGTCAACGGGTCTGCAACATGCAGATCCGTATGTATCTTGCAAATCTCTATGTCTCCCTCCTGGACTTGCTCCCGGATGGAATTGAAGCGTCTCTTGATGTGCTTGGTCCTCTTGTGAAATCTGGATTCCTTTGCCAAGGCAATTGCACCAGTATTGTCACAGAAGATTTTCATTGGTCCAGATGCACTAGGTATGACACCTAGATCGGATATGAACTCCTTCATCCAGACTCCTTCATTTGTTGCTTCTGAAGCAGCTATGTACTCCGCTTCACATGTAGATCCCGCCACGATGCTTTGTTTAGAACTGCACCAACTGACAGCTCCACTGTTCAATATAAACACGTATCCGGTTTGCGATTTAGAATCATCCGGATCAGTGTCAAAGCTTGCATCAACGTAACCATTTACGACTAGCTATTTCTCACCTCCATAAACGAGAAACATATCCTTAGTACTTTTCAGGTATTTCAGGATATTCTTGACCGCTATCCAGTGATCCACTCCTGGATTACTTTGGTACCTCCCTGCTAAACTTATTGCTAAGCATACGTCGGGTCTGGTACACAACATTGCCTACATGATAGAGCCTATGGATGAAGCATAGGGAACATCTTTCATTTTCTCTCTATCTTCTGCTGTGGTCGGGCATTGAGTCTGACTCAACTTCACACCTTGTAATACAGGCAAGAACCCTTTCTTTGCTTGATCCATTTTGAAAATTTTCAAAACTTTATCAAGGTATGTGCTTTGTGAAAGTCCAATTAAGCATCTTGATCTATCTCAATAGATCTTAATACCTAATATATAAGCAGCTTCACCGAGGTCTTTCATTGAAAAACTTTTATTCAAGTATCCTTTTATGCTATCCAGAAATCTATATCGTTACCAATTAATAGTATGTCGTCTACATATAATATCAGAAATGCTACAGAGCTCCCACTCACTTTCTTATAAATACAAGCTTCTCCAAAAGTCTGTATAAAACCATATGCTTTGATCACACAATCAAGCGTTTAGTCCAACTCCGAGAGGCTTGCACCAGTCCATAAATGGATCGCTGGAGCTTGCACACTTTGTTAGCACCTTTTGGATCGACAAAACCTTCTGGTTGCATCATATACAATTCTTCTTCTAGAAATCCATTCAGGAATGCAGTTTTGACATCCATTTGCCATATTTCATAATCATAAAATGCGGCAATTGCTAACATGATTCGGACAGACTTAAGCATCGCTACGGGTGAGAAAGTTTCATCGTAGTCAACCCCTTGAACTTGTCGAAAATCTTTGGCAACAAGTCAAGCTTTGTAGACAGTAACATCACCATCAGCGTCAGTCTTCTTCTTGAAGATCCATTTATTCTCGATGGCTTGCCGATCATCGTGCAAGTCAACCAAAGTCCATACTTTGTTCTCATACATGGATCCCATCTCAGATTTCATGGCCTCAAGCCATTTTTCAGAATCTGGGCCCATCATCACTTCCTCATAGTTCGTAGGTTCTCCATGGTCAAGTAACATGACCTCCAGAATAGGATTACCGTACCACTCTGGTGTGGATCTTACTCTGGTTGACCTACGAGGTTCGGTAGTAACTTGATCTGAAGTTTCATGATCAATATCATTAGCTTCCTCACTAATCAGTGTAGTCGTCACAAGAACCGGTTTCTGTGATGAACTACTTTCCAATAAGGGAGCAGCTATAGTTACCTCATCAAGTTCTACTTTCCTCCCACTCACTTCTTTCGAGAGAAACTCCTTCTCTAAAAAGGATCCAAATTTAGCAACAAAAGTCTTACCTTCAGATCTGTGATAGAAGGTGTACCCAATAGTCTCCTTTGGGTATCCTATGAAGACACATTTCTCCGATTTGCGTTCGAGCTTTTCTGGTTGAAGTTTCTTCACATAAGCATCGCAGCCCCAAACTTTAAGAAACGACAACTTTGGTTTCTTGCCAAACCACAGTTCATAAGGCGTCATCTCAACGGATTTTGATGGTGCCATATTTACCGTGAATGCGGCCGTCTCTAAAGCATAACCCCAAAACAATAGCGGTAAATCAGTAAGAGGCATCATAGATTGCACCATATCTAGTAAAGTACGATTACGACGTTCGGACACACCATTACGTTGTGGTGTTCCGGGTGGCGTGAGTTGCGAAACTATTCTGCATTGTTTTAAATGTAAACCAAACTCATAACTCAAATATTCTCCTCCACGATCAGATCGTAGAAACTTTATTTTCTTGTTACGATGATTTTCCACTTCACTCTGAAATTCTTTGAACTTTTCAAATGTTTCAAACTTATGTTTCATTAAGTAGATATACCTATATCTGCTCAAATCATCTGTGAAGGTGAGAAAATAACGATACCCGCCACAAGCCTCAATATTCATTGGTCCACATACATCAGTTTGTATGATTTCCAACAAGTCTGTTGCTCGCTCCATAGTTCCGAAGAACGGCGTTTTAGTCATCTTGCCCATAAGGCACGGTTGACAAGTACCAAGTGATTCATAATTAAGTGATTCCAGAAGTCCATCAGTATGGAGTTTCTTCATGCGCTTTACACCAATATGACCCAAACGGCAATGCCACAAATAAGTTGCACTATCATTGTCAACTCTGCATCTTTTGGCTTCAACATTATGAATATGTGTATCACTACTATCGAGATTCAACAAAAATAGACCACTCTTCATGGGTGCATGACCATAAAATATATTACTCATATAAATAGAACAACCATTATTCTCTGATTTAAATGAATAACCGCTCGCATCAAACAAGATCCAGATATAATGTTCATGCTTAACGCTGGCACCAAATAACAATTATTCAGGTCTAAAACTAATCCTGAAGGTAGATGTAGAGGTAGCGTGCCGACCGCGATCACATTGACTTTGGAACCATTTCCCAGGCGCATCGTCACCTCGTCCTTAGCTAATCTTCGCTTAATCCATAGTCCCCGTTTCAAGTTGCAAATATTAGCAACAGAACCAGTATCAAATACCCAGGTGCTACTTCGAGCATTATTAAGGTCACATCAATAACATGTATATCACATATACCTTTGTTCACCTTGCCATCCTTCTTATTCGCCAAATACTTGGGGCAGTTCCGCTTCCAGTGACCAGTCTGTTTGCAGTTGAAGCACTTAGTCTCAGGCTTAGGTCCAGACTTGGGTTTCTTCTCTTGAGCAGCAACTTATTTGCCGTTCTTCTTGAAGTTCCCCTTCTTCTTCCATTTACCCTTTTTCTTGAAACTGGTGGTCTTGTTGACCATCAAGACTTGATGCTCCTTTTTGATTTCTACCTCCGCAGCTTTTAGCATTGCGAAGAGCTCGGGAATAGTCTTGTTCATCCCTTGCATATTATAGTTCATCACGAAGCTCTTGTAGCTTGGTGGCAGTGATTGAAGAATTCATCAATGACACTATCATCGTGAAGATTAACTCCCGGTTGAATCAAGTGATTGTTATACCCAGACATTTTGAGTATATGTTCACTGACAGAACTATTCTCTTCCATCTTGCAGCTATAGAACTTATTGGAGACTTCATATCTCTCAATCCGGGCATTTGCTTGAAATATTAACTTCAACTCCTGGAACATCTCATATGCTACATGACATTCAAAACGTCGTTGAAGTCCCGGTTCTAAGCCGTAAAGCATGACACACTGAACTATCGAGTAGTCACCAGCTTTGCTCTGCCAGACGTTCTTAACATTGTCAGTTGCATCTGCAGCAGGCCTGGCACCCAGAGGTGCTTCCAAGACGTAATTCTTCTGTGCAGCAATGAGGATAATCCTCAAGTTACGGACCCAGTCCGTGCAATTGCTACCATCTTCTTTCAACTTAGCTTTATCAAGGAACGCATTAAAATTCAACGGAACAACAGCACGAGCGATCTATCTACAACAAACATAGACAAGCAAAATACTATCAGGTACTAATTTCATGATAAATTTAAGTTTAATTAATCATATTACTAAGAACTCCCATTTAGATAGACATCCCTCTAATCATCTAAGTGATCACGTGATCCAAATCAACTAAACCATGTCCGATCATCACGTGAGATGGAGTAGTTTTCAATGGTGAACATCACTATGTTGATCATATCTACTATATGATTCACGCTCGACCTTTCGGTCTCAGTGTTCCGAGGCCATATCTGTATATGCTAGGCTCGTCAAGTTTAACCTGAGTATTTCGTGTGTGCAACTGTTTGCACCCGTTGTATTTGAATGTAGAGCCTATCACATCCGATCTTCACGTGGTGTCTCAGCATGAAGAACTTTCACAACGATGCATACTCAGGGAGAACACTTATACCTTGAAATTTAGTGAGAGATCATCTTATAATGCTACCATCAATCAAAGCAAAATAAGATGCATAAAGGATAAACATCACATGCAATCAATATAAGTGATATGATATGGCCATCATCATCTTGTGCTTGTGATCTACATCTCCGAAGCACCGTCATGATCACCATCATCACCGGCGCGACACCTTGATCTCCATCGTAGCATCATTGTCGTTTCGCCACCTCTTAGTGATAAAGTAAAGCAATTACAGGGCGATTGCATTGCATACAATAAAGCGACAACCATATGGCTCCTGCCAGTTGCCGATAACTCGGTTACAAAACATGATCATCTCATACAATAAAATATAGCTTCACATCTTGACCATATCACATCACAACATGCCCTGCAAAACAAGTTAGACGTCATCTACTTTGTTGTTGCAAGTTTACATGGCTGCTACGGGCTAAGCAAGAACCGTTCTTACCTACGCATCAAAACCACAACGATAGCTCGTCAAGTTAGTGTTGTTTTAACCTTCTCAAGGACCGGGCGTAGCCACACTCGGTTCAACTAAAGTTGGAGAAACTGACACCCGCACTACAAAAAAATACACTTCCGTAATGATACGTGTTTGTCATAGTAGGTCGCGTTTTTTGTCATGCATGTACATCCATGACAAATTTATGACAGAATTAAGATAGTCATACCTGTGCTGTCGTAGAAGTGTTCCATGACATTACCAAAATTATCATCACGAAAGTGTCCACTTCCATGACGATAAATCGCGCGTCACAGAAGTGCTTTCGTCAAGGGTGACCGACACGTGGCATCCACCGTAACGGAACGTCGTTAAGCTATCGGTCGGGTTTTGGATCCGATAACCCGTTAACAGCCGCGACCAATGGGGACTTTCCATGTGTAAAATCATCATTGGCTGGAGGAAACACGTGTATGCTCATCGTTGGGACAGATGTCATCCACTCATTGGACGGAAGGCGCCTATGATACGTCGACATGTGGCACGACCCAACAGAGGCCCATTCCTGTGAAAAGGCTGGCCCGTTTGACTTGATCAAAATGTGGTGGGCCGGCCCATGGAAAGCCTGTTAACGGCCTGTTCGCATATAGCCCATCTACAGCCCGCTAACCCAAGGCCCGTTACGCCCTATCCGAATTAGGCCCAGTAGCGTCATCTAGGCCACCCAATATGATTCCTGCCCGTTTTCACTTCTGGCCCATGTATGGCCCATGACGTCTTTCGGCCCATATGAGGCCCTATGTAACTCTTGACCTATTAACGGCCCGTGGCGAAACTGGGCCGTAATGAACAGTGTATCACTTTTGTCGGTGTACTAAAGTAGGGGTACCTTAGTACCCCGAACTTGTGCACGGGCAGTCGCAGCGTCCCGCGGCAGGGCTTGCCGGGCATCCGCCAAGACCCTTCGCTATTCATATTACTGCCATTCAAGAACAAAGTGTTAACCGAGAAGACAAGGCCCCGGCAAGAGAAGCTTGCCGGGAAGGACAAGACCCCGGCAAGAGGAGCTTGCCGGGAAGGCCAACCAAGGCACTTCAGAAAACTTGCCGCGACGCGCCGCGCGTCCCGGCAAGACCCGGCGAGCGGCAAGCTTGCGGGTGCGACAAGATAACGACCGCGGCAAGGTGCTTGCAGCGCGGTTACCACTCTGCGCCCACGCCCAAATAAGATCCGACGACGTGTCACCGCAGATCGCTCCCGGTGCACGTGGCGGGTAGCTGCGCAATCAAGCGGTGCGAGTGGCAAGAGAAGATGACGAGGAGGCCATCGTGGCGATCGGTGGCGCCCTAACGGTCGCTTCTGCCTTTGTTTGACGACCGGACGGGCATTAAATGCCCTTGTCCCCTGCCGTCGAGTTAGGTAGGGCATCTTTGTTGATAGCGGTTGTACCAACCCCGCTTTTACGTTTTACCCTCTCTGCGTTGCCACACTGTCGGTGACCCCTTTAGACTATAAAAAGGAGGCCCATGCGCACGTAGAAGAGGTTGGACTCATTCAAGACTACAACATACCCACGCTTTCGAGCAAGAACAGAATAGAAACACAAAGCAGCAGTAGGAGTTTTATCTCTCCGGGGAGCTCCGAAGCTGGGTAAAATCCCTTGCGTGCTCGACCTCGATCTGCTCTTCGTGCGCCCTCCGCTCCCTGCCGGACCGAAAAGGGGCCCTGCCCCATAGGTGCTCGTTTCCTGTAACGCCCCGGATCCGATGCGCCAGGTGTCCGCCAGTTATTCGCCGTCGTTGCCATGTCATTTGCTTGCGTGTTGCAGTTTGCCATGTCAGCATATGCATTTCATATCATGTCATCATGTGCATCGCATTGGCATACGTGTTCATCTCATGCATCCGAGTCTTTTCCCCGTTGTCCGTTTTGCAATCTGGCGCTCCTATGTTCCCCGACGTCCCCTTTTTGTCTCTCCTTGTGAGCGGGTGTTAAACTTTCTCGGAATGGCCCGAGGTTTGCCAAGCAGCCTTGGTATAGCACCGGTAGACCGCCTGTCAAGTTTCGTGCCATTTGGAGATCGTTTGATATTCCAACGGTTAACCGGGTAACCTTAGAAGTCTCTTTGAGTTGCAGCCCAACACCCCTTCCAAAGTGGCCCAAAACCCATCTAACTCCCCTCTATGCTCTCGGTCGCTCGATCACGATCGCGTGGCCGAAAACCGCACCTCATTTGGACTCTCCTAGCTCCTTCTACCTATAAATAGGTCCTCCCCCTCCATTTTCGCGGATATTTTCCCCCCGAAACCCTAAATCCCCTCCTCTCATCCGGACGCGCGTCCGCCCTGGCGGACACGTCCGCGCCGCCTTGCCTTCTGCCCAACCGGAGGTCGCCACGTGGCGCTCCGCCGTCCCATCGCCGCCCTGCCCGCGGAGCCTGTCCGGACCAGGGGCTCGCCGCCGCCGCCCGCCCCGCGTTCCAGCGCCCAACCCATCGTCGGCCTCCGCCGGCGGCCTGCGCCCTCGCCGGAGTGCCCGGCTGCCCGCCATGCCCCCGCCGCCTTGGCGCTGCCCCGATCGCCGCCGCCGCCCTTTCATGGCCGAGCCTCCCGCCGCCGAGCCTCATTGCTCTCGCCCGGCGGCGCCAAGCGCCCCCGCCCCGCGCCTTGGTGACCTCGCCTGCGCCGGCCTTTGCCGCCCGTGGCAGGACGGCCGTCACCCGATCCGCCGCCTTCGCGCCGCCCGGCCGGATCCGGCCAGATCCGGTCCGGGGCCGCCTCCCCGCGCCTCCCCGAGCGCCTCTGGCCATCCCCGGCCACCTCCGGCAGACTCTCCGGCGAGATCCGCATGCATCAAAGTCCGTGCAAGAGGTTGACCCCGAATGCCTAAGTCCCAGTTTTCATACATAATCATGCCATGTTCATTGCATCACATCTCTGCATCCGTAGCTCCGTTTTGTGCGTGTAATATGTCAAATTGTTCGCCTCGATGAGTAGATCATTTCATTCCAATGCATCATTTTCATTTCGGTCATCTTGATGCCCGAAATGTTGTTGAAGAGTGCATGTTGATGTTAATCTGCTTTGGCTGTTATAACTTGTCGTTTTATCATTTTGCCATGATTGATGTGTGCATCCTATGAGGTTGATGTCTACATGTATGTTGATCTATGTTATGCCATCTTTCCAGGGTGCCAACCATGTATTTTTGTGAGTTGTGTGCTGAGTGTATCAAGCTTGCTAAGTAGGGTAGTTGTTTGTTCTTTGTTTTCTGACAGATTCTGTTATATTTTGTTGCTATGTTAACATGCTTCTACTAATACTTCTATGCATAATCTGGAGATGTCCTATAAACATGTTTTGAACTACATGTCTTGCTCTATCCATTCATGCCCTTGAGTGCAATTATAGCCTGCTGGAACATGTTGTAATCTTGCTCTAAAGTTGCTTGAAAATGTTGCTGTCAACCTGTTAACATTAAGTTCACTTGTTCCCATGTGTTTTCCTAGTGATCCATGCACCCTATGAACTTGCTATTGCCATGCTTAGCTTCACAAACATGCCTTCTTACTGTTGGTTGCCTTGCCATGCCATGTATTGCTCTGTAGTGAGTGGTTCGAGCTCACGAACATGCCTACTTATTGTTGTTCCTGCCATGTATGAATCTGTAATATAACTTGCCATGTTTACGTGGGTGCCATCATATTTTCTGATCCTTTTTGGCTCATGGTCAGTAAGGGACTGTTGTTCTATGCATTTAGTAGTATCATGCCATGCCTTTTTTTGCCATGATAAGTTCCTGTAACATATTGTTTGATAGCTCTAAACATTGCAACCTGATGTTATTTCTGCCAAGTCTGAAACTGTTATTATTTGCAATATCTCCATGTCCTTTTGAGCATGTTCTAGTTGTTTCTGGAGATAGTTCAGTGTTCATGTTTTGTTATGCTTTACCAGTACTTCATGCCCATGTCTTTTGTTCTTATGTTGGGGTGCTGTAGCTTATTGTTTTGGTGCTTGTAAGATGCCTAGTTGCTGTTATGGACAGATTGTTGCTATGACTTGTATAGTGTGCATGTGTTGCACCGTTGCTCCGTTTTGAGTGTGCTCTATATGAAACTTGCTTGTTTTTGCATGTAGATTCATATTATCATGTTGCATCCTTGTTTTGAGGTGTTTGCTTGATGTTTGAGTGCATTTTGCATCAATGCCATGTTTAACTTGTTTTGCTCATATCTTCTAGACCGTAGCTCCGACTCTAATGAACTTTATATGTAACTTGACTAGAATTTCATGTAGATCCTCTTGGTGCTCTTTAAACTTGCTGTTTAACAACTTGTACATAATGTTTATTCAGATCTGGACCAATTTCGAAATTTGCATATGAGGACTTACCGGAATTGTTATATGTTGTTTCCGGCCTCATTTAAACTTGTTTTGTTGTGTTGTTCTTGTTTGCATCATCTCTTGCCATGAGTAGCTTCATGTAGCTTTTCATGCATCATGCTTGTTGTGCATCATGCCTTGTTCATGTGTGGTGTGTTTACTATGTTGTGTGCTTCTTCTCGATAGTTCCCGTTTCGTTGCGATCGTGAGGATTCGTTTGTCTACGCTTGGTTCGTCTTCGTGGCTTCATCTTCTTCATGGACTCGTTCTTCTTCCTAGCGGGATTTCAGGCAAGATGACCGTTACCCTGGATCTCACTACTATCATTGCTATGCTAGTTGCTTCGTTCTTTCGCTATGCTGCGCTACCTATTACCTGTTTATCAAGCCATCCCATATAGCCATGAACCTCTAACCTTTGACACCATTCCTAGCAAACCGTTGTTTGGCTATGTTACCGCTTTGCTCAGCCCCTCTTATAGTGTTGCTAGTTGCAGGTGAAGTTGAAGATTTCTCCATGGTGGATAGGATTATGTTGGGATATCACAATATCTCTTATATTATTAATGCATCTATATACTTGGTAAAGGTTGGAAGGCTCGGCCTTATGCCTGGTGTTTTGTTCCACTCTTGCCGCCCTAGTTTCCGTCATACCGGTATTATGTTCCCGGATTTTGCGTTCCTAACGCGGTCGGGTGATTTATGAGACCCCCCTGACAGTTCGCTTTGAATAAAACTTGTCCAGCAAGGCCCAACATTGACTTTTACCATTTGCCTCACCACCACCTACTTTTCCCTTGGGAGTAATTAACCCAAGGGTCATCTTTATTCAGCCCCCCGGGCCAATGCTTGTCTAAGTGTTGGTGCAAACTAGAGCGCTTTGCAGCGCCACCTCAAGGAAACTTGAGGTCTGGTTTTAGTTGTACGGACTGCTCATCCGGTCGTGGCTCGAGACGAGATCTGTGCGGCTACTATCGGGATGTCGGCACCCCGGGAGGTCTTGCTGGTCTTGTTTTACCATTGTCGAAATGTCTTGTAACCCGGGATTCCGAGACTGATCGGGTCTTCCTAGGAGAAGGCCTATTCCTTTGTTGATCGCGAGAGCTTGTCATGGGCTAAGTTGGGACACCCCTGCAGGGTATAAACTTTCGAGAGCCGTGCCCACGGTTATGTGGCAGATGGGAATTTGTTAATGTCCGGTTGTAGATAACTTGACACCAGATCCGAATTAAAACGCATCAACCGAGTGTGTAGCCATGATGGTCTCTTCTCGGCGGAGTCCGGGAAGTGAACACGGTTTCTGTGTTATGATTGACGTAAGTAGGTGTTCAGGATCACCTCTTGATCATTGCTAGCTTCACGACCGTTCCTTTGTTTCTCTTCTCGCTCTCATTTGCGTATGTTAGCCACCATATCATGCTTAGTCGCTGCTGCAACCTCACCACTTTACCCCTTCCTTTCCCATTAAGCTTTGCTAGTCTTGATACCCATGGTAATGGGATTGCTGAGTCCTCGTGGCTCACAGATTACTACAACAATAGTTGCAGGTACATGTTATGCGATGATCATGACGCGAGAGCGATGTTTGCTTGCTTGAGTTCTTCTGCTTCTTCTTCGATCAGGGGATAGGTTCCAGGTCGGCAGCCTGGGCTAGCAGGGTGGATATTGTTTGAGTTTCTGTTCATGTATCATCCGTAGTCGGATGTTGAGCTCTTGTATGATGTATTGTTGTATTCATGTGGCATTGTATGCCTTATTTATGTATCCCCATCTATTTATGTAATGTTGATGTAATGATATCCACCTTGCAAAAGCGTCTCAATATGCGGGTCTATCCTTGGTGGGACCTTCGAGTTCCTTTTGGATAGGGTCGCATATTGGACGTGACAAGTTGGTATCAGAGCATCGACCGACCCTAGGAGCCCCCTTGATTGATCGTGTAGTTTGGCCGTTGTTGAGTCTAGAAGAAAACTGTTTTCGGAATCTAGTTATATCGGAGAGTAAGAATTCTTTTTACTCCTCTGCCCCTTCGTCGCTCTGGTCAGGAATCTTGACGTAGGTGTTTTGAACTACTCCTCTTCCCCTTCAAATTTTTCTTTAGGTTCACGTAGTTTGGTTTTCCGATCGTTGTTCCTCAGCTCTTTTATCCGGGTGCATTTCTCGTCAAGTCGACTCGAGCCTCTTCATCTTTGCCAAGATCAATCCTCAGCTCTTTTCGATCGATGTTGTTTCCCTGTCCGAAGTTGTCCTTGTTTTTTTCCCACCCGCCCTCCCTTTTTCATATCGGAACCGGAGTCCGTAATCGAGTATCCGTCCTACTCGTGCGAAGTCTTTGCCTTCTTTCCTCAATGTATTCGACCGGTGTTTTCTCTTGAAGTTATTCATCGGTTTCTCCCTTCCAAGTTGCCTTTGTTTTCCCGCCCTCCCACCCTTTTTCTTCACAGAGTCTGACTCTCTCTCGACCATCTATTCCATTCGTGCGGAACCTCTTCAGTCCTTCGTCAATTATCTCAACCGGTGAATTCTCGTCTCATTCGTCATTCTTCATCTCTTTTCTTTTCCGGTGCACTCAATTCAAGTTTTTCGGTGTTGATTATATTCTTTCCCTCAGCTCAAGTATTTTTCCCTGCTCGTTCGCCTCTCGCCAGTTTATCCCTCCAGAGTGCTCAAGACATCACAGGAGATTCGTCTGTGTTCCAATTAATTCGGGGTTTTCACCTCATTCAAATATTTCATTCATTCCGGTGCATCATCTTCCTGTTCAACAATCCTTTCCAACGGGGTTTCTTTTAGTGGGCCCTAACCCACAGGTCTTTTCCCAGGATCTTACCTGACTCTTTCCTTTTCCCCGGAGCTATTCTCAAATTCTTTTCAAAGTGTGACGTAAGAATGGATTTCATCAGTCACATGCCTTCTCCAAGATCGATTTCAAATTCTTTTCATTGTTGGCTCAACCCCTTCGCTTTTCATTCTCCCGGAGTATCCCGGTAATTTCGGTGGTGTTTCTCGTCGTCATTTGAAGACCGGAGAAGAGTTTTTCCTCTAAATCTTGTCCGTTCTCTCGAAGATTCGCGGTGCTAGCTCGATGTTATCCTATCAAATTGTTTCAAGTTATGCAAATTCTTTTCATCCATCCGGAGCATTTCAGGAGTTGCTTTCTCTATCGATCATCCGGAAGATTTCTTCGTTCTAAGTTTTCAGATTCGTTCTCCAATTATTATCCGTGCCCTTTCGTTCGTCTAAATATTCTTCCGGTGCTTCGCTCAAGTGTTCTTTATCAGATCGTGATCTCTTTGTTCTTTTGCATCTAAATCCCCTCAAGCATATTTGTTCTTCTAATTCTTCCCGTTGATTAAGTCTCTTTCATCAGTCATTTCGAATTCTTATGGTGGTTCGCTCAAGATTCTCTTTCCGGGATTACCATATTAATTCATTCGTTCTTTCCAATCCTACCGGTGGTTCATGAAGACCTTCCCAAGTTTGAGATATATCACTTCTCAATCCTTTTTCAAGAAGAATAAGTAATATGCAAAATCCATTGCTTGTCATCAATTTAATTTGATGAAGGATAAGCATACAATAAATCTTATTCTTATTCCATCCAAGCGAGTAATCCCTTCCTTTTCTTCGGAGTTTGTTCTTGAGGAATAAATTCTAGTTCCAAGTGTTTCATCTTTTCTTTTCAGGAGTTCAAATTTCCTCGGCCATCTCGTCGGAACCCCCATCTAATCATCGCAAGGCTCATCTTATTCTTTTCATCCTTTATTCTATCTCATCATCCTTTTGTCAACGGAGTTCTTCATGGCGATTCTTCATGATTTAATTCATTCTTCAAGAGTTCACCAAGTGTCATTCCATCCTCTCGAGTTCATGTTCTATTCTTTCCATGTTCATCCGGAGTGCTGCCTAAATCCTTTCAGTCTTATTCGTTTCATTTCTCGTTCTAACCGAGTGTTTTCATAGTCTATCTAATTCCGTTTGCTTTCGATTCTCGTCGTTCCTCTATTCTTCTCGAGTGCTCTTGATTCTTTGATTCTTCTCTTGAGTTTTTGTTTCACCTCATCCCCTTTTCCCTTCCGTCTCGGTCCTAAGATCTCGGGACGAGATCTCTTGTTAGTGGAGGACTGTTGTAACGCCCCGGATCCGATGCGCCAGGTGTCCGCCAGTTATTCGCCGTCGTTGCCATGTCATTTGCTTGCGTGTTGCAGTTTGCCATGTTAGCATACGCATTTCATATCATGTCATCATGTGCATCGCATTGGCACACGTGTTCATCTCATGCATCCGAGTCTTTTCCCCGTTGTCCGTTTTGCAATCCGGCGCTCCTATGTTCCCCGGCGTCCCCTTTTTGTCTCTCCTTGTGAGCGGGTGTTAAACTTTTCGGAATGGCCCGAGGTTTGCCAAGCGGCCTTGGTATAGCACCGGTAGACCGCCTGTCAAGTTTCGTGCCATTTGGAGATCGTTTGATATTCCAACGGTTAACCGGGTAACCGTAGAAGTCTCTTTGAGTTGCAGCCCAACACCCCTTCCAAAGTGGCCCAAAACCCATCTAACTCCCCTCTATGCTCTCGGTCGTTCGATCACGATCGCGTGGCCGAAAACCGCACCTCATTTGGACTCTCCTAGCTCCTTCTACCTATAAATAGGTCCTCCCCCTCCATTTTCGCGGATATTTTTCCCCCGAAACCCTAAATCCCTCCCTCTCCGCGCCGGACGCGTCTGCCCCTGGCCGGACACATCCGCGCCGCCGCGCCCTGCCCAACCGGAGGTCGCCATGTGGCGCTCCGCCGTCCACGCCGCCGCGGCCCGTGGAGCCTGTCCGGACCAGCAGCTCGTGCCGCCGCCGCCCGGCCCGTCCCCCAGGCCCTCGCCGCGCCGCCGCCCGCCGCGTCCCGCGCCCGAACCCGTCGTCGGCCTCGCCGCCGGCCTTCGCCGCCGGAGTGCCCGGCGCCGCCGCTGCCCCTGCCGCCGCTTCGCCTTGGCCATGCAAGGCCGCTTGCCCGATCGCCCGCCGCCCCTTTCGCGGCCGAGCCTCCCGCCGCCGAAACCCATTGCTCCGCCGCCGGCGCCGGCGCCCGCCGGCCCAGCGCCTCCGGTGACCTCGCCTACGCCGGCCTTGCCGCATCGATGGCGGCCGCGTCGCCCGATCCGCCGCCTTCGCGCCTGCCGCCGGCCGGATCCGGCCAGATCCGTCCGGCCGCCTCCCGCGCCTCCCGGCGCCTCGGCCATCCCCTGCCACCTCCGCAACTCTCCGGCGAAATCCGCGTGCATCAAAGTCCGTGCAAGAGGTTGACCCCGAATGCCTAAGTCCCAGTTTTCATACATAATCATGCCATGTTCATTGCATCACATCTCTGCATATGTAGCTCCGTTTTGTGCGTGTAATATGTCAAATTGTTCGCCTCGACGAGTAGATCATTTCATTCCAATGCATCATTTTCATTTGAGGTCATCTTGATGCCCGAAATGCTGTTGGAAGAGTGCATGTTGATGTTAATCTGGTGAAACTGTTATAACTTGCTGTTTTATCATTTTTGCCATGATTGATGTGTGCATCCTATGAGGTTGATGTCTACATGTATGTTGATCTATGTTATGCCATCTTTCCAGGGGTGCCAACCATGTATTTTTGTGAGTTGTGTGCTGAGTGTATCAAGCTTGCTAAGTAGGGTAGTTCTTTGTTCTGTTTTCTGACAGATTCTCATTATATTTTGTTGCTATGTTAACATGCTTCTACTAATCATTCTGTGCATAATCAGGAGATGTCGTATAAACATGTTTTAAACTACATGTCTTGCTCTATCCATTCATGCCCTTGAGTGCAATTATAGCCTGCTGGAACATGTTGTAATCTTGCTCTAAAGTTGCTTGAAAATGTTGCTGTCAACCTGTTAACATTAAGTTCACTTGTTCCCATGTGTTTTCCTAGTGATCCATGCACCCTATGAACTTGCTATTGCCATGCTTAGCTTCACAAACATGCCTTCTTACTGTTGGTTGCCTTGCCATGCCATGTATTGCTCTGTAGTGAGTGGTTCGAGCTCACGAACATGCCTACTTATTGTTGTTCTGCCATGTATGAATCTGTAATATAACTTGCCATGTTTACGTGGGTGCCATCATATTTTCTCGATCCTTTTGGCTCATGGTCGAGAAGGGACTGTTGTTCTATGCATTTAGTAGTATCATGCCATGCCTTTTTTTGCCATGATAAGTTCCTGTAACATGTTGTTTGATAGCTCTAAACATTGCAACCTGATGTTATTTCTGCTAAGTCTGAAACTGTTATTATTTGCAATATCTCCATGTCCTTTTGAGCATGTTCTAGTTGTTTCTGGAGATAGTTCAGTGTTCATGTTTTGTTATGCTTTACCAGTACTTCATGCCCATGCCTTTTGTTCTTATGTTGGGGTGCTGTAGCTTATTGTTTTGGTGCTTGTAAGATGCCTAGTTGCTGTTATGGACAGATTGTTGCTATGACTTGTATAGTGTGCATGTGTTGCACCGTTGCTCCGTTTTGAGTGTGCTCTATATGAAACTTGCTTGTTTTTGCATGTAGATTCATATTATCATGTTGCATCCTTGTTTTGAGGTGTTTGCTTGATGTTTGAGTGCATTTTGCATCAATGCCATGTTTAACTTGTTTTGCTCATATCTTCTAGACCGTAGCTCCGAATCTAATGAACTTTATATGTAACTTGACTAGAATTTCGTGTAGATCCTCTTGATGCTCTTTAAACTTGCTGTTTAACAACTTGAACATAATGTTTATTCAGATCTGGACCAATTTCGAAATTTGCATATGAGGACTTACCGGAATTGTTATATGTTGTTTCCGGCCTCATTTAAACTTGTTTTGTTGTGTTGTTCTTGTTTGCATCATCTCTTGCCATGAGTAGCTTCATGTAGCTTTTCATGCATCATGCTTGTTGTGCATCATGCCTTGTTCATGTGTGGTGTGTTTACTATGTTGTGTGCTTCTTCTCGATAGTTCCCGTTTCGTTGCGATCATGAGGATTCGTTCGTCTACGCTTGGTTCGTCTTCGTGGCTTCATCTTCTTCATGGACTCGTTCTTCTTCCTAGCGGGATTTCAGGCAAGATGACCGTTACCCTGGATCTCACTACTATCATTGCTATGCTAGTTGCTTCGTTCTTTCGCTATGCTGCGCTACCTATTACCTGTTTATCAAGCCATCCCATATAGCCATGAACCTCTAACCTTTGACACCATTCCTAGCAAACCGTTGTTTGGCTATGTTACCGCTTTGCTCAGCCCCTCTTATAGCATTGCTAGTTGCAGGTGAAGTTTAAGATTTCTCCATGGTGGACAGGATTATGTTGGGATATCACAATATCTCTTATATTATTAATGCATCTATATACTTGGTAAAGGGTGGAAGGCTCGGCCTTATGCCTGGTGTTTTGTTCCACTCTTGCCGCCCTAGTTTCCATCATACCGGTATTATGTTCCCGGATTTTATGCTCCTAACGCGGTCGGGTGATTTATGGGACCCCCGACGATTCGCTTTGAATAAAACTTGTCCAGCAAGGCCCAACATTGACTTTTACCATTTGCCTCACCACCACCTACTTTTCCCTTGGGAGTAATTAACCCAAGGGTCATCTTTATTCAGCCCCCCCGGGCCAATGCTAGTCTTGATACCCATGGTAATGGGATTGCTGAGTCCTCGTGGCTCACAGATTACTACAACAACAGTTGCAGGTACAGGTTATGCGATGATCATGACGTGAGAGCGATGTTTGCTTGCTTGAGTTCTTCTGCTTCTTCTTCGATCAGGGGATAGGTTCCAGGTCGGCAGCCTGGGCTAGCAGGGTGGATATTGTTTGAGTTTCTGTTTATGTATCGTCCGTAGTCGGATGTTGAGCTCTTGTATGATGTATTGTTGTATTCATGTGGCATTGTATGCCTTATGTATGTATCCCCATCTATTTATGTAATGTTGATGTAATGATATCCACCTTGCAAAAGTGTCTCAATATGCGGGTCTATCCTTGGTGGGACCTTCGAGTTCCTTTTGGATAGGGTCGCATATTGGGCGTGACATTTCCCCACGACATCTTTGGCGGGGGGAAGAAGAAGAGGACCAAGTCCGGCAAGAGTAGCTCTGATGCCCACTCCGGCAAGCGCACCTCTTCGGAGTGTTGCGCTACCGTTGAGGACGCACCATCGAGCTCCACCGACAAGTGCAAGAAGGCAAAGACAGCTGCACCAGAGACCAAGAAAGTGGCCGCCAAGGAGGACGGCACTGGTGGTACCTTCACCATCAGTGCCACGCTTGACCCTAAATAGGAAAGCGCGCTCGTTGCTTTCCTGCGGGCGAATGTCGATGTGTTTGCATGGCAACCATCCCACATCCCCGGTGTTCCCAGGAAAGTAATTGAGCACCACCTTGCCGTCTGTCCTCACGCGCGGCCCATCAAGCAGAGAGTCAGGAAGCAAGTGGTGGAACGCCAAGAGTTCATTACAGAAGAGATCAAGAAGTTGGAAGCAGCAGGCCTCGTCCGAGGAGTACTCCATCCAACGTGGTTAGCTAATCCAAAGAGTCGTGCGCAAAGCTTAACGGAAGTGGAGGCTTTGTATTGACTTCATGGATGTTAATAAAGCTTGTCCCAATGATCCATTTCCCTTGCCGCGCATTGACCAGATTGTTGACTCCACGGCAGGATGTGATCTGCTTTCATTTCTTGATGCATACTCAGGATACCACCAGATCTTCATGGCAGAAGAGGATGAAGAGAAAACCGCGTTCATTACTCCATGTAGCATGTACTGCTTTGTATGAATGCCTTTCGGACTAAAGAATGCTAGTTCGACGTTTGCAAGAGTAGTCAGTCATGCTTTGAGCCACAGCTGCACAGGAATGTAGAAGCATACATGGATGACATAGTGGTCAAAAGCAAGGACAGAGAAACTTTGGTTCAAGATCTGGAAGAGACTTTTGCAAATCTGCGCAAGGTCAATCTCAAGTTGAACCCCGAGAAGTGCGTGTTTGGAGTTCCTTCCAGCAAGCTTCTCGGGTTCTTTGTATCCCAGAGGGGGATTGAAGCCAACCCCGACAAGATCGAGGCCATCGAGCAGATCGAAGCCCCGAAGCGCGTCAAGGATGTGCGAAGGCTTGCTGGCTGTGTTGCTGTTCTCAGTAGGTTCATTTCTAAGTTCTGCTGAAGGCCTCGCCATTTTTCAAAATTTTGAAAAAGGCAGGTCCAATGAAATGGACTCCGGAAGCGGAAGCTGCGCTACAGGACTTGAAGAGATATCTATCCTCCACTCCAGTACTTGTTGCACCTAAACCACAAGAGAAGTTGCTGCTGTATCTAGCGGCAACCAATCAAGTGGTTAGTGCTGCGTTAGTAGTTGAGAGGGAGGCAGACGATGAGCCAGCAGCCGCAGCAAGCGAGTCCAGCGACAAGCAGGGGGCTTCTCCGTCAAGCTCTGGTCCCGACAAGGATGAATCTGTGCAGCCGCGGGCAGAGATACAAAAGAAGATGGTGCAGCGCCCAGTTTATTTTGTCAGCTCCCTTCTGCAAGGGGCTAGATCAAGATACTCTGGGGTGCAAAAGTTGCTTTTCGGCCTTCTCATGGCCTCGAGGAAGCTGCGCCATTATTTTCAAGCACATGAGATCACAGTTGTCACTCGCTTTCCGTTGAAGAGGATATTGCAAAATCCAGAAGCAACAGGCAGGATTGTCGAGTGGGCACTGGAACTGTCAAGCTTTGGCCTCAAGTTTGAAAGTACTTCAACTATCCAGAGCCGAGCATTGGCAGAATTCATAGCGGAATGGACACCAACACCTGATGAAGAAATTCCGGAGAAGAGCATCCCCGTCAAGGAAGCGAATAAGGAATGGATCATGTACTTTGATGGTGCCTTCTCGCTGCAAGGCGCCAGTGCGGGTGTGCTACTTGTCGCACCCACCGGAGAGCACCTCAAGTACGTGATCCAAATGCACTTTCCCAAGGAGCAAGCAACAAACAATACTGCAGAGTATGAAGGCTTGCTTGCCGAACTCAGGATCGCTGCAGAACTTGGGATCAAGAAGCTTATTGTCAGGGGTGACTCACAGCTTGTCGTCCGCCAAGTTAACAAAGATTATCAAAGCCCGTTGATGGAAGCCTACATTGATGAAGTGAGGAAGCTGGAAGAGAATTTTGATGGCCTACAGATGGAACATGTTCCAAGAGCTTAGAATGACATTGCAGACGGCCTGTCAAAGTGCGCCGCACTCAAGTTACTTGTGGAACCAGGTATTTTTGTGCTCAAGCTGACTCAGCCATCTGTAGAACCATCAACTGGACAGAGCAAGAAGAGAAAGTTGGTTACTGGCGACTACTTTCCGGCAGAGCTCCCCGAAGCCGCCGCCAAGAAGGTCCCCAGGATCAACACAAAAGTGCTGAGGAGCAGTCTGCTCCGACAAGCCCTAGGGTTTGTTTCGTTGAAGCAGACGCTCCCGACAAGCTGTGTCCCGACACGCTTGCTGGGGAGCATCACGCTCCGGCAGGACCCCAGATTCTTGCCGTAGAAGCGGATGTTCCCGTAGCAGCATTTGCGCCTTTAGTCCTTGTTGTCGAGCCACAAGCTCCGACATGGGCACAGCAGATAGTCCATTTCCTTCAAACAGGAGAACTTCCCGAAGAGCAAGAAGAAGCAGAGAAAGTAGCCCGGCAATCAAGTATTTACCAGTTTGTCGATGACATACTGTACAGAAGAAGATTCAACGGAGTGAAATTGAAGTGCATTTCCCGGGAAGAAGGACAAGAGCTGTTGGCAGAGATACATGGAGGCATATGTGGTCTCCACATTGGCGCAAGAGCACTTGCCGGCAAGGCCTTCTGGCAAGGTTTCTTCTGGCCGACAGCCCTCCAGGATGCAACTGCACAAGTAACCAAGTGTGAAGCGTGCCAGTTCCACTCCAAATAGATTCATCAACCAGCTCAAGCTCTCCAAACAATCCCTTTGTCCTGGCCATTTTTGGTCTGGGGGCTCGACATCCTTGGCCCCTTCCCTCGAGCTGTCGGGGGCTTCGAGTTCTTGTATGTGGCAATCGACAAGTTCACGAAGTGGCCGGAGGTGGAGGCGGTGAGGAAGGTGACAACACAGTCAGCAGTCAAGTTCTTCAGGTCAATTGTTTGCCGTTTTGGAGTCCCTAACAGGATCATCACCGACAACGGCACACAATTCACGAGCCGCACCTTCATGCAGTACGTCCAAGATCTTGGCGCCAAGATCTGCTTCGCTTCTGTTGCTCACCCGAGAAGCAACGGTCAAGCGGAGAGGGCAAACGCTGAAGTGCTGCGTGGGCTCAAGACCAGAACTTTCGACAGGCTGCACAAGTGCGGAAGAAATTGGATCGAGGAGCTGCCAGTGGTTCTTTGGTCGATCAGGACGACGCCAAATCGAGCCACTGGCCAGACACTTTTTACTCTTGTCTACGGAGCAGAGGCAGTTCTCCCCACAGAACTCGTATACGGATCGCCTCGAGTGCTCGCTTATGATGAGCTAGAGCAAGAGCAGCTGCGGCAAGATGACGCGCTGCTCCTTGAGGAAGATCGTCTTCAGGCTGCGGTACGAGCTGCTCGCTACCAGCAAGCTTTGCGCCGCTACCATAGCCGCAAAGTGAACGCCAGAAGCTTCGAGAAGGAGAAGATAATGAAGTGGATATGGCGCTGCTCAAAGAAGTACAGCCTTGCCGGACACGCATTTACGTAAAAGCTAAGTTGCCAAAGTTTGAGCACAGTCATTTTTAAATTTTTAAGTTATATTCCTTGAACGACCGTGTTTTGTATGGAAAACACTCCGGCGCTGAGGAACTGCTCGTGGCTAAGTTGCGCCCTTACTTTGTTTCGAGTCCGCTCAACAATCAAAGTGTGCTGCGACTAGCCCCGTAAGGTTTCTTGCGGAGGCAACACCGCCAAAGAAGTTGCTGATGTTCCGCACTCAGCGGCCATGGAAAGTGTGTTCGCACCGCAAGTTCCCTAAAAGCGAGGGGTAAAACATACAAGGGATGGAACCGAACAAAGGAAGTAACATAGCGAGCAAGACCTAACAAAGTTATATTACAATAAATAACTTGCCGCGCTCTAATGGATTGTTCTTGTGACATATCTAGCAGCGGCAAGAGAAAGGGAGAAGAAGGGTAGCCTAATCCACGCGCTCGCCATCGACCCTCCTGACTTCATTGACCTTGTCCACGATGGGCGCGACAAAGGCTTTGAGTTCTTCAAGATCAGCACCTGCCGGCAGCTTCTTGAGGACGCGGGAGAGGTCGAGGCCCGGGTTGCGGAAGAGTATCTTCACCAACACCTTCTCCAAGACCTTGGCGCAGATTGCATGCGACTCGTCGGCTAGCTTCTTCGGGATCCTTTCCCGGAGCTGCTGGAGAGCCGTCACCACACCCTTGAAGAAAAGAGTAAGCTTGGCGCTGGGCTGGAGGTTCTCGTCGGAGGACTACCCAAAGCCCGCCAAGTCCAGTTCCGCCAGCTCCTCGTCGATGGATTTAGCAATGTTGACGAGGCCCTCTGTCCAGAGCTCCACTGTAGCCCTGAAAGTGTTCTGAGTCTCGGCGGCCCTCGTCAACAGCTCCTCGTTGCCCTTGAGCTCTTTCTTCAAGTCATCCTCTCGCTTCTTGGCGGCGTCCAGTGTCTCCGTCAAGGTGGCCAGCTTCGTCTCCAGATCAGCGCTTGAGTCCTTGGCGGCGTTCAGTTCCTTGGCCTTCTCAGCGAGTTGAACTTGCAGATCGCCATGGGCAAGTGCGTCCTTCTCACGTTCGCTCTGGAGTGCGGCAAGCTCTTCATTCTTCTTTCCCATATCCGCCTCCAGCTGCGCCACTTTCTCCTCTAACTCCTTCTTGGCGGCCTCGGCGGCCGCGGCAGCGTCCTTTGCCTCCTTGAGCGCCCTGCCAAGTGACTGCTCTCGTGCATCGAGCTCCTCCTCATGGCTGTCCAGGTTCACCTTCTTCTGCGTCAGCTCACCTTCCCGCCTGGACATCTCCTCGGCGGCGAGCCTCTGCTGCTCCTCGGCTTCAGCATTTTCCAGGATGAACGCCTTCTTCTCCTCGTCAAGTTGCGCCCTGTCCTCCGCAATGGATCGGAGGGCTTCCTGGTTGCGGCTCTTGAGCTCCTCCGCATGCTTTTCTATGTCAACTCCCGCCCGCGCGACAAGCGCTTCCCGGGACTCAAGCTTCACTTGCCGGGCGCGGTAGAATGACACCAACTTCCGGAGCAATTGCTCCTCCTCAGACTCACCACTGCTGCTGCCGGGCGCGTCAACCACTGCCAGCCCGGCAAAGGTGAGTACTTCCCCGTCAAACTCCTCTCCTTCAACCGGCGCCCTGGAGCTCGACGCCCAGGGAAGCTTGATGTATACGCCCTCGCCGGCCTTCAAGTATTCGCCTGGCTGGGGCTCCTCGAGTCGGCGCTGCATCACGGCGGAGGGTCGGCGGTCGGTGCAGCACCTTGCGCCTCTGCACCCTCCGGTCGTCAAGATGATCGCTGGCCCTCGCCACCTGCGGCCAAGAGCCTTGGCGGCTTCTTCGTCGGCGGGTTCATCAGCGCCGGCCTCTTCCTCATCAGCGGCGGCGTCTTCAGTATTGCCGCGTACGCCTTCCTCGCCAGTGGCCTCAGTTTCCATCGGGTCTGTGAGAGGGGGATCTAAGGACAGGAAGAGGAAGGAGAAGTCAAGCAAATATCCAAAAAAGAAGAAATCAGAAAAAGGTGGGCAGAGCCCGCAATAGAAGAACACCGGAAAGAAATAGTACCCTTTTGGGCACCGCTTCGATTTGGAAGCCTCGGCGGAGAGCACCGGCGTGCACGGATGCGCCCGCGTCTCCGTCGACCAGAAGAGGTAGAACTCCTCCTGCAGCGCCTTCGGGGTGAGCTCAGGGGGGAAAAGCACCCGCTCCTTGTGCAGCGCCTCAAGCCGCAATGCCTCGGCCGACTTCGTGGTCTTGCTGGTCTTCGGAGCCATGGCGGAAGCGGTGGAGGAGCGCGGAGGTGTTGAGGGCGACGGCGGCGACAGGCGGCGGAGCGCTGCTCTCTTTCGGCTTGGGAAGCGGAGGCGAGCGGCGGAGCTTTCGGAGGAAGGAACTGCAAGTGGCGAAGGTGGGGGAACGGCCCTGTTTCCTCTGCTTATAAACAGGGGAGGTGAACGTTATGCATTTCCTGAGTTAAAAATTACCCACGATCTCTCCCACGACGCCGCGATTGACGCGTGCCGTTACGAGAGGACGCGGTGGATACGGAGTGGATTTGGTTTGGACCCAGGCCGCGCATGCACGGGCCCTGTTTTGGGCCTGGCCCAACAGCCTTCGCATCGTATATGGCCCAGGCCGGGGCTCTGTCGGTGTACTAAAGTAGGGGTACCTTAGTACCCGAACTTGTGCACGGCGATCAGAAGATGTCTTCTTGGCAGGCTTGCCGCGGCCCACCAAGACCCTTCGCTATTCATATTACTGCCATTCAAGAACAAAGTGTTAACCTAGAAGACAAGGCCCCGCAAGAGAAGCTTGCCGAAGGACAAGACCCCGGCAAGAGGAGCTTGCCGAAGGCCAACCAAGGCACTTCAGAAAACTTGTCATGACGCGCGCCAAGGCCCCAAAGAAGACCCGCGGCAGCAAGCTTGTGGGTGCGACAAGATAACGACAGCGGCAAGGTGCTTGCCGCGCGGTTACCACTCTGCGCCCACGCCCAACAAGATCCGACGACGTGTCGCCGCAGATCGCCTCCGGTGCACGTGGCGGGTAGTCGCAGCCAAGCGGTCGAGGTGGCAAGAGAAGATGACGAGGAGGCCATCGTGGCGATCGGTGGCGCCCTAACGGTCGCTTCTGACTGTTTGATTTGACCGGACGGGCATTAAATGCCCTTGTACCCTGCCGCCGAGTTAGGTAGGGCATCATTGATAGCGGTTGTACCAACCCCCGTTTTTACGTTTTTACCCCTCTCTCTGCGTTGCCACCTATCGGTGACCCCTTTAGACTATGAAAAGGAGGCCCATGCGCACGTAGAAGAGGTTGGAATCATTCAAGACTACAACATACCCACGCTTTCGAGCAAGAACAGAATAGAAATACAAAGCAGCAGTAGGAGTTTTTTCTCTCCGGAGAGCTCTGAAGCTGGGTAAAATCCCTCGCGTGCTCGACCTCGATCTACTCTTCGTGCGCCCTCCGCTCCCTGCCGGACCGAAAAGGGGCCCTGCCCCATAGGTGCTCGTTTCCCCACGACATCTTTATACCCATTAACGGCCCGTGGTGAAACTGGCCCGTAATGAACAGTGTATCACTTTATACACATTAACGGCCCGTTATTCCGTTGGGCCATTTCCAGCCCATGTTATCTTTCGGCCTTCTCGGAGCCCATTTATTCTTGGGCTCATTTCCAGCATTCGTTTACTTACGGCCCGTTGCTGTCATTTTCTGCTTGTGGGCCAAATTCAGCCCGTGGTTACAGTCGGCCCGTTTGTGGTCCGTTAATATGTTGGGCCATTTTCATAGTGTCATGAAATACGGCCTATTAACGATGGCCCGTTATGGTCGGCCCATGAACGGACGATTCCAACTCTAGCCCGTTAATGGCCATAATGCGGCCTGTTATTGGCCCATGTTATCATACTGCCCGTATAAGGCCCATTTATGATACGGCCCGTAGAAAGCCCATTGTTTCTACGGCCCTTAGAAGACCCATTGTTTCTACGGCCCGTAGAAGGCCCACTATTTCTATGGCCCGTAGGAGGCCCAATGTCACTACAGTAAATATTAGCCCATGGTTATTGTAGCCTAGTTTTAAAAAATAGGTTATTGCAGCCACTAGCAAACCGCAGAAAAAGAACTGCAATGACTACAAGCAAACAAATAAACAAGACAACAAGGAAATAAATAAGCAAGCAACTTACGCTAGGCTATCACAGCTATCACATATTACATACATTGGGCATCAAAGTTTGCCACCAGTGCAAATAAATGCGCTGACAAAATAATATAAAAAACTGAGAGCACTTCAGAAGGCACTAGGCCTGCCCAGGAAGGGCCCCCCAAACAGCTGAAGAAGCTGAGTAGACCTCAGTTGTGTCAACGATAGATGCATCAACACTAGATTTAAGGCTTGATGGTGCGCACGACAGTCCTCTGACATCTTCATTGCATCTTTGACTTCAAGTTAGAGCTGAGCTAAAGCAAGCCTTTCCGCTTTAAGTTGAGACTGAAGAAGTCGAACTGATTGAGGCAGCGACTGCACAGAGGTTGTCTCACACCTGCTGGTGAGTAGCTTCAACTCACTGTCTTCATCAAGACAGGACCTTGGGGTCATCTCGCTGTCCACAAGATGGTTTGGCTCACTATCTTCCCTAAAGTTCTGCCTGGCGTAAGAGATACGACTCTAAAAGAGAAACAAGGAGACACGTAATAGGTTTCACAATTATATAAGCAAATAAATGGATCTCAGATCAGATAAGGAACATGTTTTTACAACTACAATTTGAAACTGGTAGTTGTTGCAAACATCCAATCAGATGTAAACAGCAAAGCAAACAGCAGTGGAGGAAACGATGCCTATCCAAATCTATACTAGAACAAAGTTTGAAGGCTTGAGAAGGATGAACTTACACTACATGTTAACACGGGCTGGACAAAGCCCTTCGCCATGTTGATGGAAGGATAATTCAATAAATTCCCCAAAGAAAATTATGTATAAGCGTTGCCATTATTCTACATTTTGCAAAGAGTAAATATAGATCAAATAATATTGGAAGAAACAAAGGATAATGAAGCTCAGGTGCAGACTAATGATACATAATCAAATAGCAATTAATTAAGTACAGCGTTACAAGGAAAAAGGGAGAGAGGTACTGATGAGAGCAATGCAGAGCCCATTATTGTTTTGAGATCGTATGATCCTTTGAGCAAGGAGATTAATCTAAAATTAGTTTTCATACAAGAGAGAAGGTAAGGCACAAGCAGAAATTTAGGAGTTCAAATTTTGAATTGATATCATACATAGTACCTGACGCTGGGCTCCCAGTAGTTCTAATAGGGGTTTGGCCACTGGAGTAGTGGTAAAGTGTGGTACAATTCGGCATGTGTTTTCTGTGGCTGCTGATCTATCTGATTTAACAGGTATCACTACCTTTTCCAAATACCTAGTTTGTACTCCTTGAGGATCTGCACTCACCCTCTTCCTTTTGGACATCTATTACGAAAGAACAACATTTGACTGGAAAAACATAGTGTGACGACACATGGAATAGGTACAGAAAATGGATAGGTATGGCATATAATCATATATGATGCTTAAACTAAGCAGATGGTGTAACAAAGTAGAAGTAATGCAAGAGGTCAGATGCAAAATATGTGCGACCAATACAACTTTGAAAAGCTAGAGCAAGTACCTTGATGGGTGAATAAGATAGAACATCCTCCACCATGCCAAGTTTGTTAGCCAGTGGATCGTTCCGCAATATTCCTCTCGTGCACCCATTCTCATATTCATTTTGATAATGTTCAACATCTGACATGCATGAAAACATAAAAACAAGTGAGATTTTCTTTGTAATGCAGAAGTGATTCTAATCCAATACCGCCTCCATGTAAACCCCTTTGTGCTATCTCTGTAATTCTTTTAAAAGATGCCATGCATGCTGTAATTTGTTGTGTGCATTAATATAATGTGGCCTACTACTCAAAATATGAGAGCTCCAGAAGTGATGACACTTCGCAGATGATAGATTCAACATATAGTAAAGAAGAACAAGTCAACCTGACCTGACAGATTCAAAATATACTAAGGGAGAACAACTCGACCTGACCAGTCGACCGCAAGAGAAGAGTATCATCTTAAAGAAGAGTAGAAGAGCAAGCAGATTGAAGATATTACAAGTCTTTCAATACAATGTCGGTTGGCCGCCCATGATGAACCAGAGCGCACAGAGAAATACTATTCTTTAAGGTCTCCCCATATGTGGCTCACATGCATTTCGAAACTAAAGTAGGAACATTTAGCTCACCAATTAAACATCTCTCAGTTTTACTAATATCAGCAATAATATCATATATGAATTTGTACAACTAAGCTTGTTTAGCTCGATGGGTGGAGCAATGCTATTACGACCACGAACCACGAGGCTGATTGTGGTCATCATAAAATGGGGAAAACATAAGCATGATGAGTACAAGTGTTGACCGTGGCGGTGGGATGGCAGATCTGAAGCGCAAACCGCAAAAGGGTAGTTAGCAACCGATGTTTGCTTTGAAATAACAACTAAGATTTGGTATGGACAAGAAAGTACGGTCAACAAGTGACAAAGAAATGCAATTATGTCGTTCTCTATATGTCGCGACATGCATTTGAAAACTCAAGTGGGACCTTTAGCTAACCAATTAAATGTGTCGGTTAACTAATATCAAGATCATATCACAATCATATTTGAACAACTAAGCTTTCAATTCGAGTGTTGTGTTGTTTAGCTTGAAGGGTGGAGTAATGCCAAGACGACGTAAAGCACCTACGCAGATCATAGTAGAGTAGATAAAAGGGAAAACCCTAAGCATCAAGAGAAAAATCAGAAAGTGAAACTAGCTGGACCAAGGGTGGCGCACATGCTTTTCAAATGAATATAGGAACATTAGGTGACCAATTAAACGTTCTCCGCTTTTAGTGATATGAGCATCATATCAGATTCGTATTTCAACACGTAAGCTTTGGGTTGAGGTCTTGAGGAGCAGTGCTAGCACGACACGAAGCACCTACGATGATGGTAGTGAATATAAAGGGCGGAAACCATAAGCTTTTCGAGTATAGTGCCCTGCCATGGCGGATCTGAAGGTGCAAACCGGACAAAGCTACTTCGCAACCAATGTTTGCTTTCAACTAGCCACTACAATTTGGTACATACAAGAAAAGTACAGTAAACAAATTACGATCTATTTTCTGGGTGAGATTAATAACTTAAGCACATATGGAAGAGTACCACCTCTCTTGCGACGCCGTGTAGGCCTATGCTGATACGTTGAGGGTGCTGCAGGTGCGATGGCTGTCGGCGGCGGGGAAGAAGACTTTAGACGGCAGACGGCCGGGTCAGGGGATATATCCTGTTGCCGTGGACAAGGCGGTCGTAGGAGCGGCAACGACAAGGTGTACGACGGTGCCGATGAAGCGATAGGAGGTGATGAAAGGATCCTGGTCCAGCGCCGTGGATGAGAGACGTCCATCTCTTGCAGTGGACGATGGGGTAGGGGTAGCGGCTCCGACAAGGTGGAGGATGGGGTGGCGGACGGAGGAGGATGGCCGCAGTGCGGAGGTTGTCGTGCCGCCGATGGTGTATGAATGGGGAAATGGAGGGGAGGGGGATCTCAAACTTTGGGACGCTCTTCTCTGAAATGGGGGAAAGTTACGAACTTATCCCCCGTTTAAAATTTTGGACATCGCGTCGGTTGGGGATAGGACGGTAATCTCGCATCTCCCAAATATTTGCCGGTAACTATTTCGGGCAAGGAGAGGGTGTTTTGCCACCCACGGTTGGCGCCAACGGTGTATGAACGGGGCTGACAGGTAGGGCGGTTGTGTCACGTCTGATGGAAGTTAAACATCTGCCCCTATTTAAAATATTAGCCTACATCGATTTCGGACGAGGAGAGTTTGTTTTTCCGCCCACCGTGTATGAATGGGGAAATGGAGGAAGAGACACATGTCTTTCGGACGAGCTTGAATCAAATGTGTTTTGCCGCCCATGTTTGGCGCCCACCGTGTCTGAATGGGCTCAGAGGCCGTCGTGTCACGTCTGATTGAAGTTACTAGTCTACCCCTATCGACAGCAGTGTAAATCCGGTCGATAAGGATGTACTCAGTGTCAGGGGTAGACAGTAATTTCCATCTCGCAAACACTTGCTTCGGGCAGCCCACAAATTATAGTGGGTGTTTAGCCGCTTTGTTCAAACTTGGGAGAATTAGCATTCACGTTTGCCCTGGGACCTGGCAAACTAAATTCAAATCCAATTTGTATTCGATTACAAATATCCACAGATAATTATACTTTTGTTATTTATTTCTTCAACACCACAACAAAGATTTGTTCCACCTTTATATATGATTATGATTTAGAAATGTCATGATCTTCGAATTCAGTAGGTTGGATACACTCTGATTCAAACAGTTATTTCATCCAATACAATATGCTCACACGAAAAACAGTTCACCTTATGTCAATCATACAAGTACTGAGGATTACCTCACCTAAAAAATTCGGATCATTACAACACATGGACAACATGGAATTCCGGACAACATAGGGGGTCTTGCAACATAATCCATTCAGAGACATGACACAACATGCAAGTACAATAATCTAATGACAATTTCAACTGGTATCTAAAGAAGAACCGGGATTACCTTGGGCTTCAGATAGCAGAAACAGCAGGACCTCCTCCGTCTTCAAATGCAACATTCTTACTTCCTCCAATTCTTGGGTTGCTTGCATAATGCGTGCCGCTAATTCCGTAATTTCCAGCCTCAAGATAAAGATTACCTCATTCATGGCAGCCACACCATCTCTTTCTGCCTCTAGTAGAGCCTCAAGCACTATAATATATGTGCTCAGACTGCTCTCCGGCGGTGTTGCCTCTGAACTACTACCATCTGGTAACATGGATGGCGCACTACTTCCACAAATAGATTCTGGGGTTGTACATTGTGTCCTAGTGTGAACGGCATCCTGAAAGGTTTCCGCTGGACATAAGTAAGAGATAGTTATCGTATGATCCAGGTAGTAAGCTTACATGGTAAACGACGGACGAATTATTGTCGAGCATGGCAAACTATATTTGAATGGTTCGAAGAAGCATCATCCGAAAAGAAATTAAAATGGTAAGATGAAACTAGGGATGTAAGTGGCAAATAAATGACATCCACCAGTCCCATCTAGTTAGTTTTTGCTACCTCCCTAGTTCATTTTCCTCAAAAAACAAAAACTCTTCTGAACTATCATACCACTAGTGAAATTTAATCGGGAGTGTACAACCGCTATATTTAATTTTCCAAGGCATCTAAGCAGTTGAAATAATCTAAGAAAGCACTTAACAGTGTGGCCTCATATAAACTACGAAGACAGTCTTGTGATGAAGTTGAGAGGAAAAGTTAAGGACTCAAATGGAATAGGCATGCATTTCGTTACGATATATAGTACAGCAGGCACTACTGACATATTGGCCAACTCGGGTATAGCGTAACAACAAACAAGCAATCGAATCAAGCAATACAGCAAAGCAGACAACTGAACTATTTGTAATTCGGTAGGATTACACGTTGAGGGCACAAGCCAAGAAAGCAGCCCACTCGCATTACATTTTACATGTACTAAAACACATTGGCTTACCATATGTTGCTGTGAACCCTAGCTGCTGTTGCAATGTTCTTTGAAAATATTGTCAGCATCCCGTGGTTACAAATCTAGTTGTCATAGTTTATTCTGCACCATCTATTTAGGTAAAATTAATTTTAATCGCATGCACTGGTCCGAATTGATCATCAATGGTTCATCTAAACTAATGAAAGAAGGGTGTGTGCATACACGACAATATATCTGCTTCCCTCTATTTTTATGCTTGTTCGAGGTGCCAGCCCCAAAAGAACAAATATTTTGCTTGATGGGGTTGGCAGCTCCATAATTAATAGAAGCATCAAATTAGTCATGCAACTTGGGAAGATCAAGAACACACAAACAAGTACTCCCTCTGTACCAAAATATAAGAACGTTTTAACACTACACTAGTGTTAAAAACGTTCTTATATTATGGGACGGAGGGAGTAATGAACAGAGGCTCGGAGCAGTGTTGTAATAGCTAGCATCAGAAAATGTAGGGTAAAATGAACAAAAAGCAGCGGAACCACATGCTAGTTTGCTGATGTGTAATTACATAGAGAACATTAACCATGCGATGGAACCAACAGTGGCATCGTAACAAAACTAAAGCATATTAACTATATGTGCACTTTGGTATGTAATTTAGCACATGTAACATGTTCATCGCCGTAAGTATGGCCCTATAGGTGCAAGCAGAATAACGCGTCTCATGAGTAACTGAATGATGCCCTGAAGAAATTCAAAGGTGCGGTGCTTATGCTAGGAAAGTGAACGTAGGCGCCGGCCGTTGGATGATAGTACCTGATTCTCGGTGGCGTATGGGTATCGTTATCATACTTGATAGCTAAGGATCGTCAATGGTGCTCGTGTTGCGGTTGAGTTTGGGCAGGATGTTGCCGTCGCTAAAGCGGCTCCGGTGCTACGGTTGCGGCGCCTGTCGACATACAAGAAAGCTCATCTGTGGTAAGTGAACAGTTGCACGATAAAGAGAAAAACCGAAGGAGTACAAATCGAAATAACCTGATGAGGCTGCGGCGTCGGTAAAGCAGGGCCGGTGGAGTTGAATATGGCGTCCATGGAGCGGGTCCGGTGCAGTGGACGAAGGCTTCGGCGGGCGCGTTGTATAGTGCTTTCGGTGAGGCGGATCTGTTGCCAAGGACGAGGGCTTGTATGAAGGGCCAGCGAAGGGGCGGACAAGGGAGTCAGTGAAGGGCCTACGCTGTGGTGGACGAGGGCGCCGGTTAAGCAGATCCGGTGCGGTGGACCATGATGGCGGTCAAGGAGATCTGGAGCGGTGGACAAGCCAGTCGCTGAAGCGGCTCCGGTGAAGTGGTGAGTTGGCAGTTGGGGGTTCCAAGGTGCGGAAGGTAGATCCGGCGGGGTGTGAGGTCCACCGCTGCGGCGGAGGACTAGATTCCGTGGCTTGCCATGGTTGGGGGGTCGGGGAGGGGAAGGGGAGGGGCAACAAAATGTGCAAGTTTTGAAAATCAATGTCTCCAACTCGACACTTAGATTGTCCATTCAATTCAAATATGGATCATTGAGCTACTACAAGCAAATACCATCATACGGTCCAATTCATATGAAATTCCAAATGTGTTTATCCTAAATATGATGACAAAAGTAAAAATGTGTATGTGTATGAATAAAGTGAATGATTATAAAGTTTGAACATGCCCGTATGTGTATATCTCTAGGTTTGATATATGAATTTGAAATCACGAAATTCCGGCTTAAAAATGTACCTCCGTTTAAATGAATTACAAAAGCTAATGATGGAGTCGAATTCCAAAATTCCAATCTTAGGTTTGTAATTCTGGTACATCAAGGTATATCACGCATGTTCAAAAGTATCGTTATCTCATAGTACAAACTGTGAAACAAATTGATCAACCATGAGTGCACAATATCTCAATTACGCTAAAGTCCCTCAAATATAGACACCTCACTCTTTATCTGAAGTCACCCCCCACCACCAACACACACACACACACACACACACACACACACACACACACACACACACACACACACACACACACACAGAGAAGTCGCTCTCTCCCCCAGACACCAACACACGAGCACATTAACACCCCTCTCTCTTGTAAAGTCCGGACCCCAACATAGGTATCTATCACTTTGTCTCCCGGGCATGCACACATCTCTTCCCTCACTCTCTAGGTCTCCCGCTATCTCTCTTACCCAAGCACACACACTATGTAGAGTGTATATTTCCCATACACACAAAATGTCGCCCCCAAACGTCTATCTCCCTAGTTATGTGGTTCTCACGCACTCACCTCACACACCACCCCCACTGCAAACAAGCACACTTTGTCTCCTTGTGCACCACTCTCCTCTTTCTATCTCTCCCACATGCAGACCCGCCCCAGCTCCTTCCCTGTATACATATATGTCGTGACTCTTTGCATAGCTCCCTATTGTATAATAGTTCTCAATTTCGCACATTGTTCTCTACACCATCTATTCTAGATCTCTCATGAAGTCCCTATCACACACACGATGACTCGCTTCCCCTGCATCTCCGTTCATAGGCCAATTTCGGACAACATCAACATTGTCTCCCTATCTATACGCCATTTATGGACACAAACGACCCCTCTCGCCCCCTCTCTTCCTCTCTCTCTCTCTCTCTCTCTCTCTCTCTCTCTCTCTCTCTCTCTCTCTCTCTCTCTCTCTCGTCGCTAGCTCTCTCTTTCTCTCGCTCTCACACCCCTCTCCCACACACACACTCGATGTCTCTTCCAAATAGTCTGCTCCCCCGCCGCACCTGCTATCTCGCTACTACACATGTCACACCATTCCCTTCCCTTATACTAGGTTTACATCATCAAGGTCTCTACTCCACATACACTCTCTCCTCACACACACAAACGCTGCACAAACACACACGTACACGCACAAACACCCATTTATCTCGATCCTCATCTCTCCCCATGTCCGCATGTGTATCTCACACACTCACTCTCTAATTATGTATATGTGTCTCCACGCTACACAACACAAAGCCCCATGTACATGTCTCTCTCTATCCTCCACACACATAGACACAAAGAATTTGTTATCATTGCCTCAGCCTCTAACATATCACACACACACACACACACACTCTCTCTCTCTCTCTCTCTCTCAAACACGCTCAACAAGGGTTTCCCGTGAATAACTTACCGCCTACTCATCAACAATGTGGCAAGACGGCTAACACGAGACGTGAAAAAGAATAAATCTACACGTGCTTAGACCACCTAGTATGACTACTAGGACTAGAGCAAGCCAAAAGCGCCACCACACCCCCTCCTTGTCGGCGATGGGAAAATCTTTGTTTTACACAATGAGAAGTCATTGTGCTAAGGCCCCACATGCCGAGGCGCTGAATAGAATGTAGATGCTAGTTTACGGAAGCAAGTATCGATAATACGTTTGTATCTCCATACTTATATTTCTTCTTTTATAAAAAAAACGAGTTGGTGATGATGGTATGTGTGCCATCTTGCAATATAGACCGTCTGATCTATATCTGACGGATGGAAATTAAACGAAAAGATACCCGCACCCCTCTCCATATTTGCAGACAAGGCCTTCCCTCGTTCATCCTTATCTCCAACAAACCTCATTGTTGAGCAATTAAGAAAGGAAGCCTCTGAACAAACGGCCTAGTGGCCGCCGCCGGCGTCGCCAATCCCCATGCCTCCGCCATCCACCACCAACCACCACCACACCCAACTCCTCTTCACCTTATCTCATATTTCTCGAGATATCATTAGTTTTTACACATGGGATTACTCCCGCAAGGGTCAATCACAACAAGTGTTTTTATAAAAAATGCATCTTGATGTTCCGTTAATGCACGGATCTTGCTAGTACTCCTACACAAGACTAAGTTGGTGATGCTGGTGTGTCTGCCATCCGTCGTTTCTGACCATTAGATCTACATCTAACGATTGTGAGGTAAGTTGTTGCCTTTTCTCACCAACATCCCACTTGTCTACCAATTTGCAGAAAACCCATAATTAGTATCTTAAAACCAACCACATCCCTCCCTGACCTCACCAAAACAGCCCAAGGAATATATTATAATTGAAACATAATATACATATGTATATCAAAATTAGGGTGTTTTGTACCAAGTTTGTGAATAAGTATTATTCTAATTATGACTCGTTGCAACGGACATGAACATTGCTAGTATTTCCAACCATGTATTTTTTTCTAGTATTCCATAGTTTCGAGTTTTCCATCAAGATATTAGTCACTCATGGTTGATATTTACTTTCAATCATGTACACATATGCACTATGTAACTAGCCTTGCTTATTGGCTTCCAAAGCTTAACTTTCACTCCTACTTACAATATGTAGAGTATTTAACAAAAAACTACCACTTTCAACCAGCCCTAGGAAGAATCTATTGTACAAAAATAGCAAAAACATACCCAAAATTTCTTAATCCACGCCAAAAACAACTACTACCTAGTACTCCTACCGATTAGGTTCGCTTAAACCCATTTATGACTGGGTTGGCCCACACGTCCGCGGCCGACGAGGCAGCTTAAACCAACACATTTTGTTTGACCGCTGACACGAGGGACCCACATCCGACCTTCTATCCTGTTATTCCCTCAAATCATTATTTTTCCCGAACATTACTTCAAACAAGATCGATGCGTGTTCGCCGGTGGCGCCGTGATGAGCGAGTTGGCCGCCGCTCACGGACGGGCCGACGCCGCTACCGGCCTCCGCACGGGTTGGCAGGCTGGCCCGAGCGTGACTCACGAGTGAGCAAGCCGCCGCTACTGCCTTCGCCGAGCTAGATGGTTGGCCGAGCGCTGCGCGCGAAAGCAAGCCGCCACTGCCGTGCTAATCTAGCTAGCAAACCTTGCGCATAAGCAAAGGGACGGAGCTATCTTGGCTAGCTAGCGGTCATGAAGCGCCGGACGGAGCTGGCATCCGGCTGCCGCAACATGGGCTCCGCACCGCCGGCGGTTTTGACTCTCCCGCCGGGCGGTAGCTGCGTCCCATGGCCGAGGATGACTAGGTGGACGGGCCGGAGGTAGGAGGTCACTCGAGGATTTTGGTTGGTAAGAGCATGTACAATGGTTGATAAGGTAGTCTTATCTTAAGTCTGTCACGTATGCAAGTGGTAGTAGTTTCTTGGCATTTTAGTGGTTTCTTGCATTATTAGGGGTTTCTTGTAAGGAACAATGTACGCATTACTAGCTTACAAAAGGCGATTCTAGGTTGCGTTGTACTCCAACGAGTACTACTAGTGGTCGCGAGAGTGTATACCTCGTTTTGTGGGTTCAATCCCGTCCGAACGCACGGCGGCCTTTTTTTAAAAAATAGTACTACTACACTTCGCTGTGAGCCAATATTTTACACGGGTAGTTTGAGTTTTGAAGTCAAACGGACGTGTGGCCCCACAATCTCGGTGCAGTGGACAGCCTAACCATGTGAACGAGTTTTCCTTCCCAGAATCCCGTGGCTCGCGTGCTCGCCCTAGCCGCACCTCGCTTGCAGCTTCCTCATCAGCTAGTAGTAGCATATTTAAACTAGCGCCCCAATTAAGCCCGAGGAGCCGGAAAAAGCTCGGGGCATTGGGAACTATGCAATATGGCTCAGACTCTATGTAAAGTGTTGTACTACTAGTACTCAGAGCTTGTGGCGCTGCACGATGGACTTCACTCCATTATCGGCTCTACTATAAAAGAAATTCCTCTTGACGTGTTTTTTTTGAAACGGAGGCAAAAGCTTTGCTTCATCTCATTCATAAAGAAGGAACTACTAACAAAGTTCGACGAGATCCATTACACCTCCACAAATGGAAGCGAAAAGCCTAGTCTCGCTGTATCAAATAACTCAAATGTTCTGCCTCCGCAGACCATAGTAACCGTCGCTGATAAACAGGCTGCTAGTGTGTGCGTGAGAGGAGCGGCTGAGTAGGCCAGCTGCTCCTACGTGAGAGGAGCGGCTGAATATAGCATCGAGAGTACCCACTAGGCCACTACGCAGGTGTACTTCCCCTGCATTGATATTACAGTGATGGTTCTAGAGAACAGTAGTACCCTCCACTTCCAACTGTAGCTCCTTGGCCCTGAGATTCAACAGTTCAAAACTGGTGCACTATACTAGACTAGACTAGACTAGAAGTATAGTACATCGCACTAATACTCGTAGTTGAGAAAAGTAGTACTAGTATCGCTACAAGATGAGTACGCATTCTCCGTCACATAATGTAAGACGTTTTTGACACTAGTTGGCGGTACAAAAATGGCAAAACATACCCAAAATTTCTTAATCCACGCCAAAAACTACTACCTAGTGCCAAAATTTCTTACTAGTGCTATTATTTACAGATAATGCAATCCCATAATGTTCCATAATGCTAGTACTAGTAGTAAATAATAGCCTCACCCCTTCACCGAGGAACGATCTACAGCTTGAAGGGACGAGGCCCTACGGTTACTACGCCTTATCTCCTCCTCGCCAGCCTCCTCCCTCAAGAGAAGGCAGTTCATCGCTGCTCCCATGGATTCGCCATGCGGTTCTCCTCCTCGCCGGGCTGGGAGACCTTGGACGATGATCCTCTGGGAGAAATCGACGCCGCCCGACGCCCTCACCGCCAAGAAGACTCGGTGCTTCCTCGCACCAACTTTTTCAAGACGCCGCTTAAACAGGTTTGGGAAAAGGCCATGCTTGTTGGTCTTCCATGCGCCCTCGAGGAGAAGGTTCTTCTATGGGACAATCCTTCGAACAGTCCACCGCTCCCTGGTCATGGTTGCACGTTGACTCCGCTAGAGTTGCCGACGTTGAGAGGTAGTCGGATTTTGTCCATGAGCAGGTCAGTAATGGAGTTTGATCATATAGTACTTAGTTATTCCATTTCCATCCTGTAATCTCCGCTGCCCACCGTCTTATATATAGGTCTGGGTCGGTGCCAACAAAGATTGGCTTGCATACCTCCGGCCGGATACCACCATCATTTCGCACAACATCCACACTAGTGCGGCTGTTCCGGTAGACCCCTTCTTCACCATTGGGATCGGCCTTCCGGACTGGCTGGGCTTGAATACGTATGATGATGCCTACATGAGATTGAAGAAGATAGCAATTGTGGACCCGCCGACAAAGCGACGTGGTTACGATGATTACTATCTCATCGCGGTGTTCGACATAAGGATTGCCATCAATGCAAGACGCAGTAACGCCAGAGGCTGGCGCATGTTGGCGGCGGCAGATTTGTACGCCATCTAGGCCGCATCTTCGCGGTGACAATCCAGGGGACTTGTTTCATCTGGTTGCCATCCTACGGTACGGGAGATTACAAACGGAATGCACAAACCATCATTTGCATCCCTAACGGTACTCCATTATTTTGCAGGGACCAGTCATCCCCCGATCAAAATAAGATCGCCGATCCTGGATGTGCATTTGCATCCGCGATTCGGTCTAGCCTAGAACCTTGTAGCTGACTTTTGCATATTGGGATCAACTATCTTAGCAGTCGTTAACCATGGTACCACTGATGTGCAACATGGTCACACAATCTACCACGATCGGACCATCACCATCTACCCAGGTATTCCATTTTTTAACCCTCTCGCCTTCTCTTTCATTGTTGTACTAGTAGTATACTTAGTACTACTAGTAGGAGTACTTTTTACCTTGAGGACGCCAGATAGCTAGCTGGGCCCTTGAAGACTTGAACCCACTAGCTGCCACCATTTTTGTTTTTCCATGTCTTACTATCTCATCCATGTAGCCAAGAGTGGCTATATATAATAAGCCGTTATTTTACTTCCTCTATACCGAGTAGTACTATTTGTCGCACAAGACATCGACCGCCATATTTGAGCACAACATTATTATGCATGGACCTTGACTATGTACGCCACCATGTGTCCAGATCTGGATGCCGCGGTACCGTATGAACGGCGCCGAAGTTCGACCCCGTGATGCTACGTGGTGCCGAGGAACACTCTTGGAGAGTACTCGCTTTCATCGGGGACAGCTACCCCATTGTGAAGTGGATGCCACCTTCCGTGCACGACACGGAAGGCCCGCCGCTCATGAAGCATGGTTGTGTCTTCATTGCACACCGCCGATGAACGACATATGCCGGACACGCTATCCCTCGATTTATGCCGCTTCAGCTTGATGAGTCTCCATCGTGTGGAACCGACTAGAAAGCTGCGATAATGATTCCCGCTGCCCACCGCTATGGATCGTGCCATCCATGAAGAACACTGGACTGGAACCTAGAGGAGGACATGCATGTAGCCCATCTATAACGTAAGTGGAGTACGGTAATTGTGAACGGTAGCGCTGTGAATATATGTAGACTAGTCGTGCACAAATTTATCACATGAATTGAGATGAACTTGTGTGGCATAACGGCATTTGTCCTTTAGAATTTATTACTAGTAAATGTGTTATGTGTACGCAGCAACTTGTGTGGTTGTTGCACGGCTCCAACACGCTCTTTGAGAAAAAAAGGTGGCACAGCTTTGGATATACGTGACGTGGCGGCATCATACAAGAGCATCGCTCGCTATAGTTGTAGTACACTCCTACTAGGACGACAACTCCTATAAAACCTTGCGCTTGGCTCTTTGCCTCTTCGGAGGTTCAACAGTTCAGACTGTGAACCTTGCACTTGCCTCTTCGCCTCTTCTAAGGTCCAACAATGATGATACTACAAGATAATATGCGCCCGCAACTGACACCGATTGAACTGCTGCACGCCCACCGCGAGGGCGAGGGCGAGGGCGAGGGAGAGGAAGAGGGAGAGGGCGCCAGAGTCAAAACCCTCTCCTCGCCCCTGCAAACCACAAGCTGGGCGAGGGAGAGGCGAGTAAGCAAGCTTCTCCTCATTCGGCGAAGTTGAAGGACACATCAAAGCAGTACTAGTACTAGTAGTAGTCCATACTGCGCCCTTTCCGATTAATATGGCTTAATTTGAAACGAGAAAATACATCGGGCGGTCAACGTATGTAACAATACGCTTTTACGGTCACTATATATAGTTTTGCGCCGATTATACGATCACTAGCTCATCGTCGAGCACCAGACAGCACCCTACCGACCGCCACATAGTCGACGTGGCACTTTGTCGATCGGTTAAATTGTCACCGGTTTCGGGTCCCACCGCCGCTTGGAGCAAAGAAATCAGTTAAACAAAACTTTACGCAGCGCCACACGAGTCCAACCCTTGCGCCCAACCGCCTGGCTGTGTATGTGAGTGCATGCACGTGTCCTCCCTCGGCCTTCCAACAAAGAATGTACATCGGCTATAAAACAAAGAGTGTAGTAGTACATGATGTACATCTACACTTCCAATGCATTTAGCCTTTAATCTAAATCGATATTGATTGACTAATGCACCAACTTGTGCTGTAGGTATAGGCTACATGTCTATCCTTAATTACAGCATGCAACAGCCTTCATTTAACCTTCTTATCTAAATGGTCACATGCACACATAAGTCTGCTACTTTTGGGCATTAATTATACCCTGGTCAATGTGTAAATCTCTAAATGTACAGTCTTTCACGGACGTAGGGAGTAGGTTGAGCACTTGAGCGTGAGCGTGTGTGTTGCGTCGTGTGCTGTGTGCCGCATGGGTGCGTGAGTGTTAAAAGTGCCCCATGTGGAGTACGTGTGAGTGTTGCATGTTGCATGCATGCATGCATGCATGGGGCTTACTCCTCCCATTGACATGTTCATATTTCAAACTTCCTCTGCTCCTCCATATGGTGATACTCCTCTGTTCCCAAATACTCCAAAGACGGAGTAAAAGCCTCCTCTGCTCCCAAATATGGAGTATTTGTCTTTCTACAGATTTCAACAAGTGACTAGGTACGGAGCAAAATGAGTGAAGTGAGCGAGAGGCATAGGGATATCAGAGAAAGGAAATCCTCGCGATCCATCATTCCCCATCTCGGTCGAGAGAACTATTCAACTAGTCTTCACAAAGTGAAGTGACAATACACGCCGCAGCAGATGGGACACGAATTAATAAGCTGAACCAGCGTGTTGGTGTTACTAAATCAGCCTTACCCAAGATCGCCATCATGTTTGCCAAGAGAGCACGCTCAAGAATACGCCACGCACTGTCCTCCATTAACCGACATATGGGCCCTCTTGTGGTAGACCCACATGTCATCGGTGTAACTATTTACACCGGAGGATGGTGCCTATATCCCGGTAGTAGTACTAGTAGAATTGAGATTTAATGCACTTTCTTCCCCGTCTTCGACTCTTCTTCCTCCTCTCTTCCTCTTCCTCCTCTCTTCCCCATCGTCGGCCGCACACCATTTACCCCCACTCACTGCTCGCCTGCCCACGCCATCTTCCTTGGTAGCTCATGCGCACTATATCCCCCGCCACCGCCGCCACACGAGGAGAAGCTTCTTCGCCGCCTCGCCTCAATCCACTTCCCCACTAGCTCGCAGCACCAAAACCCCAATGGCGTAACCGACCGACACGCAGAGCCGCGATTGAATTCCTCCCGATGTTCTCTTGGAGCAGATCTGAGTCGATGGACCTACTCAAGACCGTCGTCTAGCCGCATGCTCGGTGTCTTTGTACCATCTACTCGCTCGCAACCGGTCGGCTCTTTTCAAGACACCCCGCTTGTCGATGCCCGATCCTCGCAGTGGCCCATACATCGACTTGACGATCCTACGGAGGTTGCCGTGGTGCCCTCGACATGCTACCACTACCCGCCCACCTGCCCTTCATGCGCGGCCACCATCGGGCGGGCATGAAGGCCAACTCGATCATCCTCATCCACCACACCGTAGTCCGTGGCGCCTCGTGGATATCTACACCCAGGAGAGATCACCTTCCATCGTTGGATACCGCCGACATCGAGCCTCGCGTCCGCCGGACACTCCGCCTACTACGCACGAGACGCGCCAAGCTTTTGGCTCGACCTCTTTTGCGTAAAGTTGTAATCATGGTGCCCACACCATCAGAAGACTACATGGATTACAAGCTCATTGCCTTGTTCAACATGGGATTAGTCTATCTGGAATCCGGTCGCCATACATGGTTATGGCTCATCATCAATCCTATTGAGGCAACATTTCTGTCTGATGCTATAGTGCACGATGGCATCGTTTACGCGGTCGACGCACAGATTGGCTGCCTATACTGGTGGAATCTATCGTCGTGTAATTGTTCTATCTCATCTCATCTTTACCTTATGAATACGACTACCTGTTCATTTGTTACAAATTTAGAATGCATAGCATGTCTATAACCACATCATTGCTATATGTTCCTCTCATTTCCTAGATTTTTATGACCACACATGTTATTGTTAGAGTTGATATGAGAACAATTGGCATCTAATGATTGTTAGAATACATATTATGAGCATAACATCATGATTGCTATATGTTACTCTCGTTTACTAGATTTTTATAACAACGTATGTTATTGCTTGGAGTTGATATGAGAATAGTAGTAGTAAGTGCTATGGTAGAATATGAGTAGGCGCTGTCATAGCTGTTTTCCTCTCATTGTTACATGATGTTTGAACCATGACATGTTGCTAGAATATGAAAGCCATTGGCTTTTTTTTAACTTGGGGTATGATTATGACCACGACATTGCAATTCTCTGTCTATGATATGTGTCACTGTTATAATAATCTTAATTCCACACATACTCTAAACATGATTGTTTATTTTTGTCCTTTGGTCTCCAATTTGAATTGTTGCAGCAGACGCAAATGCGCTGGCCTTCATGATTCCAGGACTTGGAATCATACCAGCCGATGGGTGGTGGTTTATCGCCGCTCACCGACGGCGGTCATTTGATGCTCATTCGCACATACCAAATTGACCAAACCATTACATCAAACCACATGCAAGACAATGCGTATGCGCTCGTGACATTGATGGCTATGGCTGCTTCGTGTTCGAGAAAGATCCCAGCTCCGTGGGCCAGCGTATTCAATCGAGGCGGGTTTACAGCCTCGCAACCACTCCTTGTTCCTCGGCTCAATTATCCGATCATCCAACCAATCATCGATCATATCACCGCGATGATTACCGTGCTATGCAACTTCCATTCGTGAGGGGGGCTGTGTTTACACATCATACCATGGGTTTCATGAATCACCATATCCAGAGATTCGTCGACACACCTTGTTGCCAGGTAATCTTCAGTGTGTGAAAGGCATCAAGCTTCCATGCGATGGATGGCTTTTGCAAACCCGACATGCGGCGATGTGGTTCATGCCAACAGCAAATATGCACAACTTGATTCGTGCGATATCTAGATCGAGCCATGTATTCTCGCTGTCAGTAGCACGACCCTCTTTTGTTGGATATTATGTATCGTTGTTAGTTTGAAGCACTCCTCTGGTTTGAAGGATAGATACCTTCCTCGGATCAAGTGCATCCTAACTCACCGCATAGGATGTACCGATAATGATGATGGAGATGTCATGCGTAAGCCATATATATACATATATATCGCTTAGGCTTCAAGTGCGCATTTATTAGTTAAACCTATGTATAAATTCAGACACTAAATACGACTAGTAAGTAGTACAAGAGCAATACTAGTATACGCCGGTCAAATTATTCATCATGTCCACACATTGAATTGATGTGACAACACGCCGCACGTGAGGTGACACAAGAATCCCGCCGGCGTGTTCGGGTATTCTGGACTTCAGATTTGGAGTACCACTAATCTGTCGAAATCTTTTTTTTTGAAACGGAGGCAAAAGATTTGCCTCATCCATTAAATAAGAGGAGAATAGAGTTTAGAGTTTTTACAAGCGCCCTTGCAAAACGGCATGGCAATTACTCTCGCATAACCGTCAAGAAGAGCGAAGTTTTACTCAGAGAAATCTTTCATCATTCACTTAAAATAGTCGATTGGTCATACATTGAGTACCATATAACTGGAATTACCGATGCAAGTCAAAGAAGGATTGGCCGGTGCTGCCGGCTAGCGTCAAGTTTGATCCCACAGATCAGGAGCTGATCGAGCACCTTGAGGCCAAACTGAGTGTTGATAGCGCGAGATTTCAGTCTCTCATCGATTTGTTCATACCAACCATCAACAGCGGGCACGGCATATGCTACACCCAACCTGAGAAACTTCCAGGTAAGACACCGATCGGCCATCTACTTGCACAAACATATTCCTTTGTTTATAGCTCTATTTTTCTTTTTAGACACAGACCTGGTGAAACAATTACAATTTGATAGTTAATAAAAAGTGAAACAAGTGACTGCAACATGCCAAAGATGTTATGAAAATGCCAACTAGGTACACTAAAACATGTATTCCACAATACCGCAGTATCACACTGAGTGGCCTAAGGAAGCATTTCTTCCAGCGTAATTCCTGTATGCTCAAAAGGGGCACGTGGACGCGTCGCAAGATACAGTCGGAGTGCGGCACACATGCGATGTGGCACAAGACCGGCAATACCTTGCCTGTGATGGTCAACGGCCGGCAGATGGGCAGCAAAAAAGGTTCTCGTGCTGCACACCAACAAGAACTTCGACTAGCAGAGGACCAACTGGGTGATGCACCAGTACCACATCGGGGACCTAGAGCAAGAGAAGGAGCAGGAGCTAGTCCTCTGCAAGATTTTCTACTAGACGAACACTAGGGCCAGGAGTAGTTTGGTATTGGTAGTTGTACTACCTTGTCGTCCGCAAGTTGGTATTGTTGTTAACGATCTTTTGGAATGAACTTGCATTTGCTTCCAACCATCATGCCAAGGGTCGACGTGGATATAAAGCTGAATCATTTGTTTCGAAACAAATTCTCAGGCACCTGATTTTTATTTGATGGGTAGCATAAGCACCCGCCGTTCGAATTCCCAGTTTTGCAGTTTTTTCGAAACAAGTGCATGCACTTATTATCATGATAAAAAAACAATATCCGTGTTGCATCCCAGTTATCAGTTTGTGCTTGCAGAATTCTCTCGTTTATTGAGCACGTATATTGTTTTTTCAGGTCAAACAAGTTTCAACTAGGCTGTAGACTGACCAGGGTTGGTTTAGTTTTTAACAAGCACAGCCCATGACGACAACGGGGCACAAAGATCCAAAGAGGTATTCATCGCCTCGCCCGCCAAATAAGTTAGTTATATTTTGTCTTACAACATCCGTGGCAGTTTTGTTATGAATCAAACACACAGCCCAGCTTCTATTTTCCTCTTGAAACGCATGTCCTACATCCGCTTTTCTAATCTCTACCTATAGTTTTACTAGTTCATATACACGTATCATTATATTGAAAACACATAAAATTCCCTTTTCATATTTACATCCTTATTTTTGTTGTTTTTCCCACCCAAATATTGATTTTTTACCACTGGTTTTCCTTAAACCAACTCAATTGTCCCACGCCTTATTTGCTTACAAAAACAAAATGTTTTTTTGTCAAATCAATAAGTTCTTAAAATGTTTATCATTTCGGATTACAACAGTTTGGACTCCACCAAATATGCAAAATAAGGTTGAACTTTTGACCGTGGTCCCGGGCAGAAAATGGGCTGTAATAAATTACTTAAGAATTAGCAAATGGGCTGCAAATTATAAAAAATAGCAAATAGGCTGCAAATTGTAAAAATAGCAAATGGGCTTTATGTTGTCTGCCACAGATTTGGAGGATGACTTGTGGGCCTACTAAGTTCATAAGTACACAAGGTTTCTTAAAAAGAAACTTAGTCAACAATCGACTCTACCAAATACGAATCGTTAGATGTCAATTTAACGGCAATCGTGTTTCTTCGGCCTCGATCTTCCCGCCTCACGCCAAACCAAATACCGACGGAACCACCTCCTCCCGCCTCCCGTGGCTGCAAGAAGGTTGTTGGCAGGCCTCACGGCCCCATCATACTCGCATCCTGGCCTGTCTATCCCTCTACTCACCCACACCTCCCGTTATTTTCCGCGACGGCAGCCAACCACCAACCTCAGATTTCCATCACAGGCAGCCACTACCGTGTCTTCGCCGACTCCTCGTCGTTCCCTTCATAGGCCTCGCTGCCGCCCACCACCCTCGGTGCTCTCGGCGCGTGGTCAACGATGTCCATCCAACGCCATAGTGCTTCTTCAACCTCTCGTCTTCTTGCCCAAAATGCCATACTACTTCCCACCGCCGCCGTGCCATCCGCCCACTCACCCACTTCCCTGTTATTCTGCGGTGACGGCAGCCTCACACCGCAGCCGAACCAATGAACCCTTGTACTCTCTCCGCTGGGCATCCATCGCGCGTCTTCCCCGCCCGTCGCCCCTTCCTAGGCCTCGCCGTCGTCCATCGCCCTGGTGCTCTCGGCGCGGCGTGGTAAATCTGGAAAACGACCGACTTCCATCGGAAGAGTACTGTACGTGGAGAGGCTGACAGCTGGGTCCATGGCAGCTGCAAGGAAGTGCCTCCTTATTACACGCAAAATAATTATTCCTCCACCTGACAGCAGGGACCCACCGAACGGGCCACCAGTATTTCGCGGAAAAAACATTTCCCCCCTGACTGCTGGGACCCACCGGACGGGCCACCATATTTCGCGAACAAACGTTTGCCCCTGACTGCTGGGACCCACCGGACGGACCACCGTATTTCGCGAAAAAACGCTCCCTTCATGTCACCGACCCACCGAAGTGCCTCCTTAGTACGCACAGAAAATGAATACTCCCCGCTAGCTGGACGCACCATGGTGGAGGCTGGCTTGTGGGCCTACTAAGTTGACGGGGACAAAGGGCTTTGTCAACTTAGTCAATATGAACCATTCTACCTCCAAAGGACCGTGACGATGTCCATCCAACAGCCGCCGTGCTTCTTCAATCTCAGCTCTTCCTCGCTCCAAATTACAAACAAGCGCCGTGGACTGCTTGCTCCTCCTCCCCACAAGTCGGCTATAGTTGCCACAAGCAGCCTCACCACCCCACCAGATTCCCATCGCTGGCCTAGCCATCCCTCTATCACCCACATGACCACACCTCGCTGTTATTCTCCGGCGAGGGCAAACGAACCAAGAACCCTCAGATAGTCGTATTCTCCGCGGGGAAACAACTCCCGAAGTCTTCCTCGCCTCCATGTCGCTCCTTCCTAGGCCTCGCCGCCGCCCACCGCCCTAGTGCTCTCGCACAAGATGGTCAACGTGGTCAAGGAACGGCTTCCATCGGACGTGGATCAGACGTGGAGAGGTTGACACCGGGTCCACGGCCGCAGGAAGGAAGTGCCTCCTTATTACGCCAAGAAAATAATTATTCCTCCACCGACATCCGGGACCCACCGAAGGGCCTCAGATTTCGCGAAAAAACGTGCCCCTCACCGACATGTTGGACCCACCAGCTATCTTTGCATGCAAGGAAGTGCCTCCTTATTACGCACAAAAATGAATACTCCTCCCACCGAACCCAAAGATAGTGGGAGGCTGACTTAGGGCCTACCAAGTTGACGGGATGGAGGGCTTTGTCAACTTAGTCAATATGAACGATTCTAGATCCTGCAATGTACGATGTTCATCCAACGGCCAGAGTGCTTCTTCAACCTCTCGGTCTCCTTGCTCCAAATTACCAAACCATCGCCGGTCGTGGTCGCTGTTCCCGCCTCCCCCGGGGCGGTTGTGATGCCGCGAGGCCTCACCGCCCCTACTACTCCCACCGCTGTCCAGGCCATCCTCTATTCACCCACACCCCTCGTTATTCTCAAGGGCAACAGAGCCTCACACCGCAGCCAACCAAAGGAATCTCAGATTCTCTTCGCGGCATCCATCTGCTGCGTCTTCCCCGGCTCCGAGTCGCCCCTTCCTAGGCTCGCCACGCCCACCGCCGGGTGCTTTTGGCCCGGCGTGGTCAACGTGGTCAAGGAACGACTTCCATCGGACGTGGACTGTATGTGGAGAGGCTGACAGCTGGGTCCATGGCCGCCGCAAGGAAGTGCCTCCTTATTACGCGCAAAATAATAATTCCTCCACCTGACAGCAGGGACCCACCGGACGGGCCACCGTATTTCGCGAAAAACACATTCCGATCGCTGGGACCCACCAGCTACATGTTTGCAGTGCAAGGAAGTGCGTCCGCAAAAAATGATTCGCTTCTCGATCGCCGACCCACCAGCTATTTTTTTTAGGGAACACCAGCTACATCTTCGCAGGCAAGGAACTGCCTGACAGTCGGGACCCACCTGGTCAAAGTGTACGTAGCGTTGTCATTCTGGTCGCGAACTTGTACGTACATATATACTAGTCGATGTAGAGGCACACACGTGTCGTAGTAGAGGCGCGCACATAGCATGTACACGTATGTACAGCGGCGAGGGTGCAAGAAAGAAAATACGGCCACGTACGTACATATGGGCAGGGTCTCTAACGCCTATCGCACATACGTACATGGCTGGGTCGGAATGGAGAAACAGCGTCGTCGTCGTGTTCATGGGGAGCCAACCGACTGGGTCGGAACGGAATGCGTGGTCGTGTTCATCGGGAGGGCTTGGACGGAACAGGAGATGGAAACGAGGCCTGGCGTACCGCACAACGGAGGAAACGAACCTCCTACGGTCGAAACGGGGGTCTTGTTGATCGGGAGGGGTGTGGCGTACCGCAAAACAGATGAAACGAACCTCCTACGGTCGAAACGGGGGTCCTGTTGATCGGGAGGGGTGTGGCGTACCGCAAAACGGACGAAATGGACCTCCTACGGTCGAAATGGGGGTCCTGTTGATCGGGAGGGGTGCGGCGTACCGCAAAACGGACGAAACGGACTTGTGTTGGAGCGCTACGGTCGAAACGGGGGAGGAGGGGTGTGGCGTACCGCAAAATGGGACTCCACGGGATACTGTTCATCTCCACCGTCGACCTCCTCCACCTCCATGGGTTACCGCCGACCTCCTCCACCTCCACGGGCTCCTCGCTCATCTAGCCTCCACCGCGCCACTCGACCGCCATCGCTCAACCACCCTCCACGGGCAGCCCTCCACCGCCTCATCGCTCATCCAGCCTCCACACCACGGGTCCAGCTCAACCACCCATCCACGGCCACCCCTCCATCATCTACTGTTCATCCAGCCCTCCACACCACGGGTTCCGGTTCATCCAGAGGCAACGCCGCCGCCATCGCTTATCCAACCACCCCGCAACACTCACTCGCTCATCCAATCGATCGGCTTCAGTTAGCAGCAGAGCGGCGAATCGCCCATCGGGTTCGCTAATGTACCATCGATCGATCGCCGGGTTCGAATGCGAGCTCGCAAAGGTAATCGCCGGGTTCGCTAGAGCCCAACGGCTCGCTTCGGCTTCGCTAGAGCTAACGCCGCACACATGCGCCAGACTCAGACGAGAGAAACGCGACGCTTCTCCCACCGTGAATCGCAACTCCCGAAATTTTCCTCCTCGCTTCTACCACAGTTTTTTCCGCCATGGACGGCCCAAAGAATGTCATGCAGCTGCGCTCTCCGCCCGCCCAGACTTAAAATCCCATTTTCTCGTCATGATTTTTTGTCATAGAAGTAGGAGCCCACCACATCTATGATGATACCGGGTTTTGTCACAATTATCGTCATAGAAGTGTCATATGTATGATAGAAAAAAAATCCGTTCAGCCAAAAATGTCACGGATGTGTCGTTTTTTTTGTAGTACCGCCAGCCACCTATGTGCAAAGCACGTCGGTAGAACCAGTCTCGCGTAAGCGTACGCATAATGTCAGTCCGGGCCGCTTCATCCAACAATACCGCCAACCAAAGTATGACATGTCGGTAAGCAATATGACTTGTATCACCCACAACTACTTGTGTTCTACTCGCATATAACATCTACGATAAAACCAGTCTCGATACCATCATGGGGAACATAGTAATTTCAAAAAAATTCCTACGCACATGCAAGATCATGGTGATGCATAGCAACGGGAGGGGAGAGTGTTTATCCACGTACCCTCATAGACCGAAAGCGGAAGCGTTAGCACAACACGTTTGATGTAGTCATACGTCTTCAGGATCTGACCGATCAAGTAGCGAACGCACGACACCTCCGAGTTCAGCACACGTTCAGCTCGATGACGTCCCTCGAACTCCGATCAAGCCGAGCTTTGAGGGAGAGTTCCGTCAGCACGACGGCGTGGTGATGATGATGATGTTCTACCGACGCAGGGCTTCGCCTAAGCACCGCTACGATATTATCGAGGTGGAATATGGTGGAGGGGGCACCGCACACGGCTAATAGATCTCAAGGATCAATTGTTGTGTCTAGAGGTGCCCCGCCTCGTATATAAAGGAGAAAGGGGAAGGGGGCGGCCGGCCAGGAGGGGGCGCGCCAGGGAGGAGTCCTACTCCCATCGGGAGTAGGACTCTCTCCTTTCCTTGTCCAAGTAGGAGAGGGGGAAGGAAGGGGAGAGAGGAGAGGAAGGAAAGGGGGGCACCCCCCCTCCTTGTCCTATTCGGACTAGAGGGGGAGGGGGCGCACGGCCTACCCTGGCCGCCCCTCCTCTTCTCCACTTTGGGCCCATGAGGCCCATTAACCCCCCGGGGGGTTTCGGTAACCCCCCGGTACTCTAGTATACATCCGATAACCCTCGAAACCATTCCGGTGTCCGAAAATAGTCGTCCAATATATCAATCTTCATGTCTTGACCATTTCGAGACTCCTCGTCATGTCTGTGATCACATCTGGGACTCCGAACTATCTTCGGTACATCAAAACATATAAACTCATAATATAACCGTCATCTAACTTTAAGCGTGCGGACCCTACGGGTTCGAGAACTATGTAGACATGACCGAGACACGTCTCCGGTCAATAACCAATAGCTGAACCTGGATGCTCATATTGGCTCCCACATATTCTATGAAGATCTTTATCGGTCAAACCGCATAACAACATAAGTTGTTCCCTTTGTCATCGGTATGTTACTTGCCCAAGATTCGATCGTCGGTACGTCAATACCTAGTTCAATCTCATTATCGGCAAGTCTCTTTACTTGTTATGTAATGCATCATACCGTAACTAACTCATTAGCTACATTGCTTGCAAGGCTTATAGTGATGTGCATTACCGAGAGGGCCCAGAGATACCTCTCCGACAATCGGAGTGACAAATCCTAATCTTGAAATACACAACTCAACATGCACCTTCGGAGACACCTGTAGAGCTCCTTTATAATCACCCAGTTACGTTGTGATGTTTGGTAGCACACAAGTGTTCCTCCGGTAAACGGGAGTTGCATAATCTCATAGTTGTAGGAACATGTATAAGTCATGAAGAAAGCAATAGCAACATACTAAACGATCAAGTGCTAAGCTAACGGAATGGGTCAAGTCAATCACATCATTCTCCTAATGATTTGATCCCGTTAATAAAATGACAACTCATGTCTATGATTTGGAAACACCACCATTTGATCAACGAGCTAGTCAAGTAGAGGCATAATAGTGACACTATGTTTGTCTATGTATTCACACATGTATTATGTTTCCGGTTAATACAATTCTAGCATGAATAATAAACATTTATCATGATATAAGGAAATAAATAATAACTTTATTATTGCCTCTAGGGCATATTTCCTTCATCTCGTTTATGGAGGTGATAAAGAGTCGTAAATGGTTACGTCGATGCAAGCTTTGACACTGATCCGGACAATTCTAAATCGCAAACCGGATACATGTTTATATTGAACGGTGGAGCTGTCAGTTGGTGTAGTTCTAAACAAAGCGTCGTGGCGGGATCTACGTGTGAAGCGGAGTACATAGATGCTTCGGAAGCAGAAAGTGAAGGAGTCTAGATGAAGGAGTTCATATCCGATCTAGGTGTCATACCTAGTGCATCGGGTCCAATGAAAATCTTTTGTGACAATACTGGTGCAATTGCTCGGGCAAAGGAATCCAGATTTCACACGAGAACCAAGCACATCAAGAGACGCTTCAATTCCATCCGGGACCAAGTCCAGGTGGGAGACATAGAGATTTGCAAGATACATACGGATCTGAATGTTGCAGACCCGTTGACTAAGCCTCTTCCACGAGCAAAACATGATCAACACCAAGGCTCCATGGGTGTTAGAATCATTACTGTGCAACCTAGATTATTGACTCTAGTGCTAGTGGGACACTGAAGGAAATATGCCCTAGAGGCAATAATAAAGTTATTATTTATTTCCTCATATCATGATAAATGTTTATTATTCATGCTAGAATTGTATTAACCGGAAACATAATACATGTGTGAATACATAGACAAACATAGTGTCACTAGTATGCCTCTACTTGACTACCTCGTTGATCAAAGATGGTTGTGTTTCCTAGTCATAGACATGAGTTGTCGTTTGATTAATGGGAGCACATCATTAGGAGAATGATGTGATTAACTTGATGCATTCCGTTAGCTTAGCACTTGATCATTTAGTATGTTGCTATTGCTTTGATCATGACTTATACATGTTCCTATGACTATGAGATTATGCAACTCCCGTTTACCGGAGGAACACTTTGTGTGCTACAAACGTCACAACGTAACTGGGTGATTATAAAAGAGCTCTACAGGTGTCTCTGAAGGTACATGTTGAGTTGGCGTATTTTGAGATTAGGATTTGTCACTCTGATTGTTGGAGAGGTATCTCTGGGCCCTCTCGGTAATGCACATCACTATAAGCCTTGCAAGCAATGTGACTAATGAGTTAGTTGCGGGATGATGTATTACATGACGAGTAAAGAGACTTGCCGGCAATGAGATTGAACTAGGTATTGAGATACCGACGATCGAATCTTGGGCAAGTAACATACCGATGACAAAGGGAACAACTTATGTTGTTATGCGGTTTGACCGATAAAGATCTTCATAGAATATGTGGGAGCCAATATGAGCATCCAGGTTCCGCTATTGGTTATTGACCGGAGACGTGTCTCGGTCATGTCTACATAGTTCTCAAACCCGTAGGGTCCGCAGGCTTAAAGTTTGGTGACGATCGGTATTATGAGTTTTTGTGTTTTGATGTACCGAAGGTAGTTCGGAGTCCCGGATATGATCACGAACATGATGAGGAGTCTCGAAATGGTCGAGATGTAATGATCGATATATTGGATGACTATGTTCGGACAATGCAATGGTTTCGGAAGGTTTCGGTCATATACTAGAGTACCTGGGGGTCACCGGAACCCCCCGGGGGTTTATTGGGCCTCATAGGCCCTAGTGGATAAGAGGAGGGGTGGCGAGGGAAGGCCGCGCGCCCCTCCCCCTCTAGTCCGAATTGGACAAGGAGGGGGGCAGCGCCCCCCTTTTCCTTCCTCTCTCTATCTCTCCCTTCCGTCCCCTCTCCTACTCCAACAAGGAAAGGAGGAGTCCTACTCCTGGTGGGAGTAGGACTCCCCCCTTGGCACGCCCTCCTCCTAGGCCGGCTGCCTCCCCCTTGCTCCTTTATATACGGGGGCAGGGGCACCTCTACACACAACAATTGATCATTGATCTCTTTGTCATGTGTGGTGCCCCCCTCCACCGTATTCCACCTCGGTAATATCGTAGCAGTGCTTAGGCAAAGCCCTGCGTCGGTAGCATCATCAACACCGTCATCATGCCGTCGTGCTGACAGAAATCTCCCGCAAAGCTCTGCTGAATCGGAGTTCGTGGGACGTCATTGAGCTGAACGTGTGCTAAACTCGGAGGTGTCGTACGTTCGGTACTTGATCGGTCGGATCGTGAAGACGACGACTACATCAACAAGCAGTTAACGCTCCGCTTTCGGTCTACGAGGGTACATGGACAACACTCTCCCCTCTCGTTGCTATGCATCACTATGATCTTGCGTGTGCGTAGGATTTTTTTTGAAATTACTATGTTCCCCAACATTATAACCTAGGGTGACACAGAACTAGCTCCAGCTCATCAATGTAATGTAGGCCTGTATTCCGAATATAGTCATACGTGCTTATGGAAAAGAACTTGCGTGACATCTTTTGTCCTACCCTCCCGTGGCCACTGGGTCCTAATTGAAACTAAGGGATATTAAGGCCTCCTTTTAATATAGTACCGGACCAAAGCATTAACACATAGTGAATACATGAACTCCCCAAACTACGGTCATCACCGAGAAGTATCCCGATTATTGTCACTTCGGGGTTGTCGGATCATAACACATAATAGGTGACTATAGACCTGCAAGATAGGATCAAGAACTCACATATATTCATGAAAACATAATAGGTTCAGATCTGAAATCATGGCACTCGGGCCCTAGTGACAAGCATTAAGCATAGCAAAGTCATAGCAACATCAATCTCAGAACATAGTGGATACTAGGGATCAAACCCTAACAAAACTAACTTGATTACATGGTAAATCTCATCCAACCCATCACCGTCAAGCAAGTCTACGATAGAATTACTCATGCACGACGGTGAGCATCATGAAATTGGTGATTGAGGATGGTTGCTGATGAGCACGGCGACGAATCCCCCTCTCCGGAGCCCCGAACGGACTCCAGATCAGCCCTCTCGTGAGATATTAGTGCTTGGCGGCGGCTTCATATCGTAAAACGCGATGGAACTATCTCTCTGATTTTTTTTCTCCGCGAAAGCAAATATATGGAGTTGGAGTTGAGGTCGATGGATGTCCATGGGGCCCATGAGGCAGAGGGGTGCGCCCAGGGGGAGAGGGCGCGCCCCCCAGCCTCGTGGACAGGGTGTGGGTGCCCTGACGCTATTTCTTTCGCCAATATTTTTTGTTAATTCCAAAAAGTTGCTCCGTGGATTTTCAGGTCATTCCGAGAACTTTAATTTCTACACAAAAATAACACCATAGCAGTTCTGCTGAAAACAGCGTCAGTCCGGGTTAGTTCCATTCAAATCATGCAAGTTAGAGTCCAAAACAAGGGCAAAAGTGTTTGGAAAGTAGATACTACGGAGACGTATCACCCGACACCTCCTGCACCGACCACTAGCACCACTAGACGCGCGCCAACACGCTCGTCCTGCTGGTGCTCGTGGGTGACCAAACGGTCGTCGGAACGCAACTCCGGCGAGCCTTCGCCGTGTGACCAACGACTAAGCGCCGATGTCGCTGACATGGCATCTTTTGTTTATCCACTAACCCTCCTGTCGTGGGTCCCGCAATACTTAATTAACATGCTAATTAAAACATTAAGAATAACTAACCTAGGCAATGACATCAGGCCCCACTGCTTAATTAACCTCTGGTTTAAATTCAACCCCTCTTGAATAAATAGTCCATGATAGATGGGTCCATGCCCCTATTTAACTAGATAAGGTTGACACGTCAGCTTGCTGACTCAGCAGGGGCCCCACCAATCAGCCTCTGTTGACTGGACTGTTGACCCAGTCAACTGTTGACCCTGTGTGGTCTGTCTGGGTACAAAACTGGGTACCCATAGCAATTGCATTTAGTATGTTTTCGAATTAAATTAAATTCAAAAATTTCAGAAATCGTTTAAACTTAGGAAATTAATATAAAATAATCCGTAACTCGGATGAAAAAACTTTATACATGAAAGTTGCTCAGAACGACGAGACGAATCCAAATACGCAGCCCGTTCGTCCGCCACACATTCCTAGCATAGTGAACACGCAACTTTCCCCCTCCGGTTCATCTGTCCGAAAACGCGAAACACCGGGGATACTTTCCCGGATGTTTTCCCCCTTCCCCGGTACCACCTATCCCCACGTTAGATCACCCATGGCACCACGTGTTGCCTTGTTATATTTTCTGATGCTTTGATTGCTCTGTTATTTATTGTGTTCCCCTTCTGTTACATCTTTCCGATAGACCCCGGGATCGCGGTTGAACCAGTGATCGACTACTTCACCTTCGAGGGTTCGTTTCTGTCTGCAGAGCAACCAGGCAAGCCCCCCCCCCCTTGATCACCAGATATCGCCTATTCCTTTCCTCTATTGCTTGCATTAGAGTAGTGTAGCATGTTACTGTTTCGGTTAATCCTATTCTGTTGCATAGCCTATCATTGTTGCTACGGTTGTTGAGACCTTACCGGCAATCCTAAATGCTTAGTATAGGATGCTAGTTTGTCATCTGTGGCCCTACATTCTTGTCTGTCTGCCTTGCTATACTATCGGGCCGTAATCACTCGGGAGGTGATCACGGGTATATACTTACATACATACATACTATACAGATGGTGACTAAAGTCGGGTCAGCTCATAGAGTACCCGCAAGTGATTCTGATGTGGGGGCTGGAAGGACAGGTGGCTCCATCCCGGTAGAGGTGGGCCTGGGTTCCCGATGGCCCCCGACTGTTACTTTGTGGTGGAGCGACAGGGCAGGTTGAGACCACCTAGGTGAGAGGTGGGCCTGGCCCTGGTAGGCGTTCGCGGTTACTTCATAATAACACGCTTAATGAGATCTTGGTATTTGATCTAAGTCTGGCCACTGGCCTATACGCACTAACCAACTATGTGGGAACAGTTATGGGCACTCGACGTTGTGGTATCAGCCGAAGCCTTCTTGACATCAGTGACTGAGCGGCGCGTGCCGGGTTGGACTGCGTAATGCAACTTCCTTTGTAATGGAGGTTGCTAGGGCTGCTCACCGGCCGCGTACGAAACGTGCAGGTGTGCAATGGGAGATGGGCCCAGACCCCTGTGCGCATAGGATTTAGACCGACGTGTTGACCTCTTTGTTGTGCCTAGGTAGGGCAGCAACGTGTTGATCTTCCGAGGCCGGGCATGACCGAGGAAAGTGTGTCCGGCCAGAGGGATCGAGCGTGTTGGGAAATGTGGTGCACCCATGTAGGGAAGTTTATCTATTCGAATAGTCGTGTCCCTTGGTAAAAGGATGACCTGGAGTTGTACCTTGACCTTATGACAACTAGAACCGGATATTTAATAAAACAAACCCAGACAAGTTGCAGAGACAACCCGGTGATCGCTTTCCCACAGGGCGACGAGGGGAGGATCGCCTGGTAGGATTATGTTATGCGATGCTACTTAGAGGACTTCAATCTACTCTCTTCTACATGCTGCAAGATGGAGGCTGCTAGAAGCGTAGTCTTGGATAGGACTAGCTATCCCCCTCTTATTCTGGCATTGTGCAGTTCAGCCCACCAATAATGCCTCTTTACACATATACTGATAATGCGTACTTTGGATGAGTACTCACAGTTGCTTTGGTCCCTCTTTTCCCCCTTTATCCTCTTCGTCTCGGATGTCAAGAACCGACGTTGGAGCCTGAGCCAGACGCCAACGTCGACGGCGACTTACTGCTAATCGGAGGTGCCTACTACTACGCAAGGGTCACCGACGACGACCAGGAGTAGTTTAGGAGGATCCTAGGCAGGAGGCATGCGTCTCTTTCGATCTGTATCCCAGTTTGTGCTAGCCATCTTATGGCAACTTGTTTAACTTATGTCTGTACTCAGATATTGCTGCTTCCGCTGACTAGTTTATGTTCGAGCACTTGTATTCGAGCCCTCTAGGCCCCTGGCTTGTAATATGATACTTGTATGACTTATTTTATTTTTAGAGTTGTGTTGTGATATCTTCCCGTGAGTCCCTGATCTTGATCGTACACATTTGCATGCATGATTAGTGTAGGATTGAATTGGGGGCGTCACAAGTTGGTATCAGAGCCGACTGCCTGTAGGAATCCCCCTTCCACACTCCTTGGCCAAAGTCAAGTCTAGTCACTACAAATCTTTTACTAACATGGTTGTGTGCCTTACGGGCCCACGTCGCCATTGGGTGGTATTAGGATTTTTTACTCCTCGTCTATACTTTGGGACTCTAATCTCTCTTCTATTCGGGTTAAATTGTTTTGCTAACTCTAACTCTAGGTTGTCGTAACTATTTCTCCCGGAGATCCCTCATTCCGGAAGATCACCTGCTTCGTTAGAAGATTTTGAGGATATCCCTCGATATTTTCCCGAGACCCTTGTGCTCATCGCCTTTGTAATTCACTGCCACGGATGTATCCCTATGTATATCTTCATGCACTTGTCATTCTCTTGATCATTCCTCGTCGCTCTTGTTGTTACATGATGCCTCGAGATATTCTCCGTTGTCCCGAGAATCTTGTGAGTTTACTGTCTTGCAGTTTTATTTCGCATGAAAACCCTTACGGTTTTTTCCCTCACATTTATCGAGGATCCATTCTTCTCAATTGTTCATGTGTCTCACATAATTCTTCGGAATACTTTTCGATCTTTCGAAAATCCTCTGCAACCTGTTACTCTTGAAACTCTTGCCTGCTTGCATTATGGTTAATTCCATATGACTAGTTGTCCTCGTTAACATCCCTTGTCTTAGTCATTTTGAGCCTATTGATTCAATGTGTGCATACGCACGCAGTCATCAGGTTATCCTTTTGAAAATTATCTTTCTGACTTCGGCGTCATTCCGGACATGAGTTGGTTCTCAGCAATTCAAACCTTTATTGATTTCCAAACTAAGTGTTTTCAACTTATCCATCCTTGATCAGAGCGTGTGCTTCTCATCCTTCGTTTTGGAAACCATAATTTCTTTCTAATTTAAGCATCAGACTAATTAGGCGATTCTTGAATCTGATGCCTCTGCATTCTTCTTCCTCTGAGTGAGTACCGATACTCACATCAGCTCTGTTGTGGATCGCCCGATCCATTGTTGGATTGTTATCCGACAGTGTCCTTCATATTCAATCACCTTGTGAGTCCTTCCCCTAATACATAATGCCTTTGGTAAATTGTATCCCCTGCTTGGTCAACCATGCTCTACATTCGAGCTTGTGTATTTACTTTTGAAACTTGTGGTATATGTTACTAAGATGCCCGATGGGTTGAACCTATGCCTTCCTCTAATCCGTGAGAACCCGAAAGTTTCACAAGTCATACTCTTTCAGTGTTCTACCAGATAAAATTCCAACACTACAATTTTATCAAAGCGAGAGGTGAATGAAATGATATGCATTAAAGAAGTGGGAGTCGACATTGAACTTTGTGTTCATGCACATGAAAATGATGTAGACCGTCTCGGAAGCTTCTTGCAAAATGATTATCCAGCTATATGATTCTTTTGGTATTCTTGAAAATGATTACTTCCAGTTATTCTTTCGACCATGCTGTCTTGATCTAATATATCTGATGGGAATTCAATCCAGTGCCTCGTCTATTTTTGGCAAGGTTGAAGTATCTACTATCATAGGTCAATGACCCAGTTCTACTTCTGTCATGTTCTACCTTCGAGTATTACCCCCTGTTATCTCGAAGATGTCTTGCCATTTCACCACATCTTACTAACTTTGTTGAAGTAATGTCTTTCCTTGTCATAATCACTCTATGGGTTCTGGGTTGTTGTCAACCGAGGACATCGACTAGTGAAATTATTCCTCACTACAAATCAAATACCCCTAGTATTTTTACTAGGAAATTCCGAACTCAATTTGGTCATTCCTAGACTATCGGCTGCATCCTGGTCTTGCTATCTTTTACTGTGCTACCTCGTCCTTCTCTAGTGCACGAATTCTTCTGTGTGTGAGCACGACTTACATCGAGCTTTCAACATCATGTTGCTTGTCTTGAAAGGCAACTTTGGTTCCGAGCTTGCATCTTATATATTGATCCTATAACTTGCCACTTCATCATTACCTTGCTTGTTACCGTTGTTGTTTGATTGCATCCTCTCGAAACCTCCTGGCAAATGTGTCGGATCACCTTCAACACTTTGACTTCTTCCGAGATGTTAACTGTGTTCATGATGAGAAATACCCTCCTTGCCCTCGATGATTTTTATTATCATCGACAACACCCTTGACTTCCTTTCATCACGAACTTGTCCACATTATTAATACAACTTGCTCTCCAGCTAGTGTTGTGTTCTGCCTTGAAGTATTACTGTCTTTTCTATCAAGAACATTGTGGGGATTGCTCCACCTCTTAGAAATTCTTGGTATGATGATACTTCTCACCATCACCATTCTTCCTTGGTCCCCATGTTGTTTTTAACTAGGATACCAATATGCTAATGATGTTGTTTGAGTTCTGTACTTCTAGCAGCCCTATTGCTTAGAAATTAACGATCGACAATTCATTCTTAGACTGTTGGTTACTGAATCGTCACTCTAACATTGATCATGCTGCCAAAGGCCATATTTTAGGCACACCTTTCAACTAATGATTGATGGTGTATGTTTTCCTCGAGCATACAACATTATATCATTTGAATTGACAAGTGTCATCTTCTTGTTCACATTATTGTGGAAATCCATCCGTTTGGAATTCTTGATGAATTGTCGCTGAGTGCATCAGCCACCTCCTCATCCCCTCCTTGGTTTAATGATGAACTTTTGTTTCAGGAACCCGCTCCCATAGTTCATTTCCCGAGAATCTTGTGAGGTCATTTCGTCGATTTGTGTTGCACCTTTTCTTCTCGGACATCTTGAGTCTGAGGTATCATGACACCAATCGATCTGAATCTTGGTCAGATATGATGGTTGGGACAACTTTCCAGGAGTTATGATGTTGGACCTTTGATGACCCGGTAATATGATGTCATGCCTAGCACCCTCTGGCTGGAGGACCTATCATTACAATTTCTATTGCAAGGATAACTAAGGGAGTCCTGGATTAAGGGGTCCTCGGATAGCCAGACAATATACTTTGGCCGAACTGTTGGACTATGAAGATATAAGATTGAACACTTCGTTCCGTGTCCGGATGGGATTCTCCTTTGCATGGAACGCAAGCTTGGATATTCGGATATGTAGATTTCCTTCTCTGTAACCGACTCTGTGTAAACCTAGCCTCCTCCGGTGTCTATATAAACCGGGGGGTTTAGTCCGTAGGACAACAACAATCATAATCATAGGCTAGCTTCTAGGGTTTAGCCTCTACGATCTTGTGGTAGATCAACTCTTGTAATACTCATATCATCAAGATCAATCAAGCAGGAAGTAGGGTATTGCCTCCATCGTGAGGGCCCGAACCTGGGGAAAACATCGTGTCCCCCGCCTCCTTTTACCATTAGCCTTAGACGCACAGTTCGGGACCCCCTACCCGAGATCCGCCGGTTTTGACACCGACATTGGTGCTTTCATTGAGAGTTCCACTGTGCTGTACCGATAAGGCTTGATGGCTCCCTCGATCATCTTCAACGATGCGGTCCAGGGGGAGGTTTTCCTTCCCGGACAGATCTTCGTATTCGGCGGCTTCGTACTACGGGCCAACTCGCTTGGCCATCTGGAGCAAATCGATAGCTACACCCCTGGCCATCAGGTCAGGTTTGGAAGCTTAAACTATACTGCTGACATCCGCGGAGACTTTACCTTTGATAGATTTGAGCCTATGACAAGTGCGCCGAACAGCCACGACGGGCATGACTTTGATCTGCCGTCGGACAGTATTCGGGAGATCGCGCCTGCGGTGGCACCAGGAATTAATTCGGAGCAGATCGTGCCTTCTGAGGGCGGGTGGATGGATCCCGTCACGAAGGGCGCACACTCATCGGCGTCGGAGCCGAACACTGATTCCACCTCCTGTGAGAGTGGTGTCGTCGGACCCTCGGACTCATCTCCGGCCACAGGATCCGAACCGCGTGCGTCCGTGCCTATCGAATCTGATTGGGCACCGGTCATGGAGTTCATCGCCGCGGATATTTTTCAGCACTCGCCCTTGGGTGACGTGCTAAACTCATTAAGGTCTCTTTCCTTGTCAGGAGATTCTTGGCCGAACTACGTCCGGCTCGAGTGGGGAGCGGACGACGAAGAAATTTGTCTCCCACCCACCACCCACTTTATAGCCACTGTCGATGACTTAACCGACGTGCTTGACTTTGACTCCGAAGACATCGACGGCATGGACGACGATGCGGGAGAAGAACAGGAACCACCGCCTATAGGGCGCTAGGCAGCCACCTCATCATATGATATTTACATGGTGGACACCCTTAAAGAAAGCAATGGCGATGAGGCAACGGAAGATAACCCCTTGGAGAAGCAATCTAGACGCCAGCGTCATCGGCGTCGCTCCAAGCCCCGCCATAGCAAAAATAGTGATACCGGCACAAGAGATAACAATCCGGATGGTGCCGAAGACGAAGACAATCCTGCCCAGCCAGGCTTCGAGCAGGCCGAGCAAGAGGACGGACAAGCTAGCCCTCAAGAACAAGCAACTGATGGAGAATCAGAGGACAATAATTACATGCCTCTCTCCGAAGATGAAGTGAGCCTTGGCGACGAAGAATTCATCGTGCCTGAGGATCCCGTCGAGCAGGAGCGCTTCAAACATCGGCTTATAGCCACTGCAAAAAGCCTGAAGAAAAAGCAGCAACAACTTCAAGCTGATCAAGATCTGTTAACTGACAGATGGACTGAGGTCTTGCTGCCAAGGAATACGGACTCGAGCGCCCCAGCAAAAGCTACCCAAAGTGCAGGCCGCCACCTCAACTCGAGGAGGAGGCTTTAAAACCCACGCTGCCAGCGCATGATGCGGCTGACCGGCCACCCCGTGGCCGCGACAAAACAGCGTACCAGCCCGAAGTCCAGACCGCACCCCGTGGCCAATCAAACAATAACACTAAGGCCCGGGGCTACACAAAGGACCTGCGAGATGTATTGGAAAACAAAGCAGGACAGTCAAGATCGATCTACAGATCATGGGGACGCGCCCCAACGCGTGACAAGGATCGTCACGCCGGATACACTAACAAATCGGGCCGGGCCGAATACAATGAAGCCCGGCACAGAGGCACCGCACATCCCCTATGCTTCACTGATGAAGTAATGGGTCATGAATTCTCGGAAGGGTTTAAACCCGTGAACATTGAATCATACGATGGTACCACAAACCCCGCGGTATGGATAGAAGTTTTTTCCCTCCACATTCACATGGCCCGTGGAAATGATCTACACGCCATCAAGTACCTCCCACTAAAGCTAAAGGGACCAGCTCAGCATTTGCTGAATAGCTTGCCGGCAAACTCCATCATGAGTTGGGAGAACCTGGTAGACGCATTCCTTGACAACTTCCAGGGCACTTACATGCGGCCACCGGATGCTGATGATCTAAGTCACATAACCCAGTAGCCCGGAGAGTCAGCCAGGAAATTTTGGACCTGGTTCCTAACCAAAAAGAACCAAATCGTCGATTGTCCGGATGCCGAAGCCCTAGCGGCCTTTAAGCGTAACATCCGCGACGAATGGCTTGCCCGGCATCTCGGCCAGGAAAATCCAAAGTCCATGGCAGCTCTCACAACACTCATAACCCGCTTTTGTGCGGGCGAGGATAGCTGGTTGGCTCGTAGCTACAACACAACAAGCAATCCCGGCACATCGAAAGCCAAGGATAGCAACGACAACTCACGGCGCAACAAACACAAGCGCCGCAAAAACGGTGATAATCCCGAAGACACGTCAGTCAATGCCGGATTCAGTGGCTCCAAATCTGGTCAGCGGAAGAAACCATTTAACAAAAACAATTCAGGCCCGTCCAGTTTTGACCGCATACTTGATCGTCCATGCCAAATTCATGGCACCCCTGGAAAACCAGCCAACCACACCAATAGAGAATGTTGGGTCTTCGAACAAGCTGGCAGGTCAGACGCCAAAAACAAGGGGAAGGGGTCTCAAAGCGACGACGATGATGAAGAGCCCCGATCACCGAATACAGGAGGAAAGATGAAATTCCCTCCCTAGGTGAAAACGGTGAATATGATATGCGCACGCCACATTCCCAAGTGGAAACGTGCACTAAGGGAGGTCTATACAATCAACCCAAAGTTCAACCCATGGTCCTCTTGCCCGATCACCTTCGATCACAGGGACCACCCTACCAATATCCGTCATAGCGGTTCGGCCGCATTGGTCCTCGACCCCATCATTGACGGAATTACCTCACACAAGTCCTTATGGACGGAGGCAGTAGCTTGAATCTGCTTTACCAGGATACAATGCGCAAAATGGGCATCAACTGCGCAAGGATCAAGCCCACAAAAACCACCTTTAAAGGTATCATACCAGGTGTAGAGGCCTGTTGCACAGACTCAATCACACTGGAAGTGGTCTTCGGATCTCCAGACAATCACCGTACCGAAGACTTAGTCTTCGACATCATCCCCTTTCACGGTGACCATCAGGCACTTCTTGGACGAACCGCATTCGCTCGGTTCAACGCGGTGCCACATTATGCCTACCATAAATTAAATATGCCCGGTCCACGTGGCATCATCACGGTTAATGGCAGGTCCAAATCCCCCCCCCCCACGACCAAAGAGTCTACCACCGCTTTAACAGCAAGAACAACGGACGACACCTTACAGTCGAACCACAAGTCGAAGGCCAATCTCCCGGACACCATCAACGGAGTCCGAACTACTGCGCGGCAGGATAGCCCGACCTGCCCAGAGATTAATTGAAAACACTCCGGAAAAGGATAATACAAGCCACATACTGTGGCTCAATCGCCAGGTGGCGCAAAACCATTTCTTACGTTTTCTTTATAGGTTCACCTTTACATAGCTATGATGGAGGGCGTGGGAACAGTTCGAGCGCGTTAGGGAATCTCTAGATATTCCCTTGTAATCATCCGACTACACACCGGATCCGAACACAACTTCCGCACGCCCGATATCAGCAGGTTCCGCAATCATATCTCTTTTTATCACATCATATGTACTCATATGCATTGACGTATTACTCAAATACAACATGTGAATTCATGCGATGCTCACCTACTGGTATTTCTTATTTAAAAATATTTTGTTAAAAGGCGGCTACTTATCGCGATATGCCTTAATATGCCAGGGGATTCGTCACGCCCATACTACGGCAAAAAAGTCCGAACACCTTCACGGTAGTCTGACACCCCGAACTTATAGCATTATATGCATCAACTCCGAATCATGTCTTGGGTCAATAGTTGGGTTTGCCCGGCTCCTATGTTTTGGTACCTTACGTTCTGCTATATCGGCTAAGGTAGCACTGGGAGAACTACTACGATTGTGTCCCGGTTCTTCCGGGCGAGCACCTCAGTAGAGAAAACTGAAAACTGACTGGCATGATGCAGCGAGAGCTGGTCAGCTGTTCGAGAGGTTCTAAAATCTTTAAGGATTTCTTCCGCATAATGCTATAACCAATGCAGTGTGCGACGGATCGGCCTTTTCCGATCAGGCGCTTATAGAGTCCCTAGTGCGGTCTTCCGAACACTAGTGGTTGCGCCTACCTTCCTCATAACAACTCCTATGGCTAAATGAGAGCGATAAAGCCCTATAGTCTGATTGCCTGGTTCGTTGTGCTGAACACCTCCTTTAGGGACCCAAAATTGGGGTAAAGAGTGCTCAGGTTTATCCCGAACACCCCCGTACTCACTACATGGGGGCGGAAGCCCACAACTGGCCGACTCTCAGGATTAATATATAAAATGGCCGCATAGGAGGAAAAACTTTCAAACAACAAGCAATAGATAATAAGAATGCTCTTGTTCAAATATTACAAAGGACGAACATGACTGCATTTATGGAAATATAATGTCCTTGGTGCATTGCTCCACCGCAAGGCGGGCTCCTTTCAAGACACCTTCATAATACAGTTCGGGCTTGCGGTGCTCCTTCCCCTCTGGCGGTACCTCGATCATCAGCTTTTCTGCATCCATCTTCCCCCAATGCACATTGGCACGGGCGAAGGCCATTCGCGCACCTTCTATGGAGACCGACCACTTGATGACTTCAAGTCGAGGGCAGGCACTTACAAGCCGCTTCACGAGCCCGAAGTAGCTGCTTGGAATCGGCTGAGCAGGCCACAGCCGGATAATTAAATCCTTCATGGCTAACTCGGCCGCCTTATGCAGCTCGACCAGCTGCTTCAGCTGATCGGAGAAAGGCACCAGATAATTCAGCACCAGATATTGCATCTAGAGGAGCTTATCCACAGTATTTCCCCCTTCGGCTTGGTAGAATTGGGCGGCATCAGATATGTTGTGCGGCAGCTCCGCAAATACCCCTGTATACATCAAAACTCAATCCTTACCAGCCGCAATCTTCCTCGCCTCCTGGATTTCCTTCAGGGCACCTTGGGCTTCCCCCGTGCATCACTTGCGGCTTGGCGAGCCTGGGAGAGTTCGGATTCTTTCCCTCCTAAACTCTGCTCCAAGGTCTCGCATTTCTGCACGGCCTCTTGAAGCTCTCGCTTGGCCTTAATAACTCTAGCCTTGTGTTTCTCACGAAGAGCCTCCTCTGCGGCTGCCTTCTTCTCGGCTTCGGCCACAACCCTACTGAGAGCCTCAATTTCAGTCGTCGCTCCTAGAGCACATTATAGAAATATTTCCATCATGTACACTTATTCATTTGTGCTACATAAACAAGGTTTCTACATACCTTGATTATTCTCCAGCTGTCTCTTCACTTGGCCAAGTTCTCCTTCGGCCCGCTCCAGACTATGCCTCAGTCCAGATACTTCCATAGCTTGAGAGGAAGCAGTTGCTACAGATGCCTGCTAGTTAGAAAGAGTGATAAATGTCATCAAGTGAGTCTCCTGCGAACATGAATTTGATCCTCTATCTGGTTCTTTCTTTCACCGAATAGTGTATCAGGGGCTACTATCTATACCATGACACTCTCCCAAAAAACTCATAAAACATACCTCAAAGCCTCTTATGAGACTGATACATGATTCATTCAGTCCACCCTCAGCGGACTAAATCTTCTCAATCACCGCACCCATGAGGGCACGGTGTTCATCAATGATGGAGGCACCCTTCAGTGCCACCAATAAAGTATCTGGCACCTCTGGTTGGACGAAGGCGGCCGGTGGAGCGGGCATACCTCCTCTAGTTGGCGGAGGCAGTTTGTCCGACTCAAGGACCTTATGGGTCTACAGAATCATGTCCGGCTTGGGTCCGGATTCAAGATGACCCCCGCCGTCGACACCCATGGGAGCTTTCTCTCCCGTGTGACCGGCCCCAGAAGTATGGCCTCCTGGCGCCGCCTTTGCGACCTTCTCCTCTCCTCCATGGACTGGGTCCTTTTGGGACGAAACCTCGGTTTCATTCCTACGTTTGGAGAAGGAGGCCTTCGGGGGTGTCCCGCTCCCCGTAGCGTCTGAACCCAGCAGATCTTCTGACGAGGATTGTTCGGTGCAAGGCTTCGCCGGACTGAAAAAGAAAAGCACAGCTCAAATTAGAATGTGATGCCATGACAAGTTCGAACGCATGAGTGTGTTCGGATTTTGTACTTACGAGTTCACCAGGGGCTCGGCCCTGGGATCCCACTCCGAGCTGCTATCGGTGGCGCCAGTGGACTCCTCTTGAAGAGGAGTTTTTCCCCTCTTAGGCAAATCGGCCTCCAAGGAGTTGGAGGCCATTCTTTTCTTCTTTCCCTTGCGGGGGATTCGTCCTCCTCCTCCCCGTCCTCTTTGGAGGAAGAATGGGCATTGGAGTCTTCGGATTTCGTGTCCGGAGCACCACGGCAACGGAGGCCGCCCCTGATCTTCTTGGCCTCCTTTTCGGTCATCTTCTTCGGCGCCTTATACGGCGCCGGGACCAGCATCTTCATCAGAAGTGGGCCGGCCGGTTCTTCTGGCAGAGGGGCTGGACAGTAGATCCGCCCCGCCTTCTTCGCCCAGCCCTAGGAAAATGATAGGAAACGCGTTAAGTATTTTCCTGAGGATGTACGGATAGAACACATGAGTTGTCAAACATTCAGTTGCTTACCGAACTTGCGGGGCGGCACAGTTGGTTCCCACGGTCCTCGGTGGAGTCCGGCCATGGTTTGCCGGCCTTGAAAAGCACCTTCCAAATGTCCTTGTGCGTAGAGCCAAAGAGCTCTAGCAGGGTCTGGTGCTTGGCCGAGTTGAACTCCCATAGATTGCAAGCTCGGTGTTGACATGGTAGAATCCGGCGAACCAACATCACCTGGACTACATTGACGAGCTTGACGCTCTTGTCTTCCATGTCTTGAACGCGCGTCTGGAGCTCTGATAGGTTGTCAGACGAAGCCCAGTTCAGGCCCTTCTTGTGCTAGGACGTGAGTCGCAGGGGGGCACCGGATCTGAACTCCAGAACGGCGGTCCACTCCTTGCCATGCGGCTCGGTGATGTAGAACCACTGCTGCTGCCAATCCTTGACGGAATCATTGAAAGTCCCGGTCGGCCATGTGACGTTGGGCATCTTGCTCACCATGGCACCTCCACATTTGGCATGCTCGCCGCTCACTACCTTGGGCTTTACATTAAAACCTTTAGCCATAAGCCGAAGTGCGGCGGGACGCGGAGAAAGGCCTCGCACACTGATACGTCTCCAACGTATCTATAATTTTTGATTGTTCCATGCTATTATATTACCCTTTTTGGATGTTTATGGGCTTTATTTTACATATTTATATCATTTTTGGGACTAACCTACTAACCGGAGGCCTAGCCCATATTGCTGTTTTATTGCCTCTTTCAGTATTTCGAAGAAAAGGAATATCAAACGGAGTCCAAACGGAATGAAACTTTCGGCAGCGTGATTTTTGGAAAGATTACGATCCAGGGGACTTGGAGTGCAAGCCAGGGGAGCATCGAGGAAGCCACGAGACAGGGGGGCATGCCCACCCCCCTGGGCGCGCCCTATGTCGGTGTCAAAACCGGCGGATCTCGGGTAGGGGGTCCCGATCTGTGCATCAAGGCTGATGGTAACAAGAAGTAAGGGACACATATGTTTACCCAGTTTCGGGCCCTCTCGATGGAGGTAAAACCCTACTTCCTGCTTGATTAATATTGATGATATGGGTAGTACAAGAGTAGATCTACCACGAGATCGTAGAGGCTAAACCCTCGGAGCTAGCCTACGATGGTATGAATGTAATTGTGATCGGCCTTCTAAGGACCAACCACTTAGGTTTATATAGACACCAGAGAGGGCTAGGGTTTACATGGAGTCGGTTACAAGGAAGGAAATATAATATCCCGATCGCCAAGCTTGCCTTCCACGCCAAGGAAAGTCCCATCCGGACACGGGCCGAAGTCTTGAGTCTTGTATCTTCACGCTTCAATAGTCCAGACGTTGTACACAGTCCGGCTGTCCGGATACCCCCTAATCCTGGACTCCCTCAGTAGCCCCTGAACCAGGCTTCAATGACGATGAGTCCGGCGCGTAGTATTGTCTTCGGCATTGCAAGGCGGGTTCCTCCTCCGAATTCTCCAAAGTAATTATCGAACACGTAGACCTTGTCCGGATTCGCAGGGTGATCTTTGTATGCTATAGATCTGATTTGCTAGCAATCTTCGTGCGTCGTGCCCTTGTATCGTGGCTCGGTCCGATGTGAACCGACGTTTCCTACCCCACAATGACTCGTGTTACGAGGTAGTTTTATTGGCACGTCCCGTCGCGGCAGAGATTGTGTCCCTTTTATTACGGGATTTTCCATCAATATGAGCGTGTGTGACCCCACGACGGCCGTTGGTATTACCCCGTGTGTTTTTAGATAAGCCTCAAACGGTCACACCGAGGACTCTTGATATTCACCTTCTTTATAAAGGGGTCGAGACCTACGCCTCTTTCTTCACCTACATCGCGCCTTCTCGCACCTCGAGTTCTAACACCCAGAACCTAAGCTCCACCCCTCCGGAATCCGCCAGTATGTCCGGATCTGATCCTCAAGGCTGGTGGGTCGCCTCCTCGATCGAGGAGAAGGACATTGCAAAGCTTAGGGAGGTCGGATACCTAACCGCAGATATCCAGCACAGGCTTCCCGCTCTAGGGCAAGTTATCCCAACGCCGGAGCCCAACGAGTGTGTTGTTTTTGTCCCACACTTTCTCCGTGGCTTGGGCTTCACCCTCCATCCCTTCATGAGGGATCCATATGCTATCCTCCATATCTCGTTGTTCATTATCGTGTGCGAGGCTTTTCTCCATGTCATGCCACACTTCGGCTTATGGCTCAAGACCTTCAACGTGAAGCCGAAGATGATCGAGGGGCGACACGTGGAGTGTGGAGGTGCCGTAATAAGCAGAAACGTTGATGCCTCATGGCTGGAGGGTTCTTTCCTAGAAGTATCTGACATATGGCAGTGGAGGTGGTTTTATGCTACGGCCCCAAGAGGCACAAAGTGGGTAGCCGCCCCTGAATTCCGCTCGGGCCCCCCGTTGCAGTTGGCGTCCTGGACAGACGTAGGACGTAATTGGGGGCCCGCAGGCGACGTACCAATACTGCAGAACCGCATCCGGGAGCTTCTCGAGAGGGATATCAACCTTGTCAGCGTAATGCAAGTGATGCTAATCCGGCGGATGTTGCCGTGCCAGCGCCGGCCTCTTCGGATGTGGGAGTTCAATCCGGAGGGTCCGCGGACTGTGAAGCACTTATTCGGCTTAAAGCTCGAAGAGATGTGAAAATTATTCTTCGGACGAAAGGTAATGTGCCCGGACACCACCGAGGATGCGGGCCTAAGCTGCAATCGCCTAGATACTCAAGTAAGTAGCCTTGATACCGGACACCCTATTTTGTATTTGTCATGATTGTTTATTCTGAACATCATCCGCGTCCAGGAATGGCTCAACAAGGCAGAGAGAATCAGGTGTCTGGCACCGCTTCCCAAAGGCTCACCCGCCCCTGCCGTGGCCAAGATGCTCGACCGGGTACTCAGCAGAATGCCCTCGGGGAAAGACAAGGGGAGGAACGAATAAACCGAACCCCACATGCTATGCATCCGAGCTGGGGGAATTGTTACTTCCCCCAAGGGGGATAGTCGGGGAGGAGAGGTCGAGGACGCCTCCCCACGCGGGAAAAAGAGGGCCGCCTCCGAAGATTTGGAGGCAGAGATGCCCAAATTGAGGAAAAAGGGATCCCCAGGGGTCCTTGCCCCGACAGGCACCCTCACCACCTCATGCCCTCCAACGGGCCAGCCCTCCAACGAGTCGTAAGTCAATCATTAACTTAAAGGTACTGTATTTCTCCTGGATCAATGACCAGGACTCAACTTTTTGCAGTCCGGCTGGCAGCTCTTCTCAACAGGGATCGTCTTCGGGCGACCTTCCTCCGAAGATCATGGAGAGCGAACCCCCACCCGCATCTCCGATTCTTGATGCGGGCAACATCGAGGTGTCGTCACGGAGGATCCCGGATCCGCCAAGGCCGGAAGCCAATGCGTCAGCCGCCCTAAGTCCGGACATACTGACGGGCTTACTGGAGCGAGTTGCGCTCTCGGAGGAGCACCGCTCATTAATGAGCGCAGTGCTCAAGAAGATTTCATCCTCTACAAGCGGTTTGAATGAAGCATTCACAAGCCTACTCAGAGGCTTTGAGGTATGTAATGGAAACTCACTATTTCTTTGGTTGTAAGGCATGCACTAGGTGTACTCCATATAGATAGCAGCCCCTGAGACTCTGGTTACCCACCCTAGGCGGAAAACGGGGGATCATAAACCAATGATAGTGTTGTAAACGTGTGCAGGTACCTGTGGGTCCGGCCGCCGGCCCGTCCGTTGAAGTTGCCGAACTATCGAGGCAAATTGGGTCGATTGATGCCGATATTACTCTGATGAATGAGCAACTGGATACATCACAAGGTATGTGCCTTGTCTCCCATTGCATAGGAAAATATTAAGGTGGCATGTATTAATATAATTTGTTCGGACTGCAGATGGTGCTGCTGCCGTGGAGGTCCTGAGGGATGAACTTGCTCTAGCCAAGGAACAAGCTCGAGTGAGCAATGCGGCTGCCCTAAAGGCGGCCGAGGAATTGAGAGCCGAACAGGCTGCTCATCGCCGAAGCGAGGAAAAGATAGCCGAAATGGCTATCGAGTTAAAACCTGTCGCTGACCCGTATGAGCTCCTGAAGAAGGGGCATGAAGATAAATCGGCTGACCTGAGCAAGGCGCTAAATGCCACCAAGGAAATACGGACCGAGCTCAGGGGTGCGCGGGAGGAGCTTCAACAGGCCGGAAAAATCGCGGCTGGAGGCTCCTATTTGTTGTGGACGAAGTTCTTCGATCCGAAGTACGCTCCCCTTGATGGACGCTGGAGCTCTCCGGACGCATATGCGGACCTGGCGAAGAGTACGGTTGATGCTATGGAGTTCTTCAAAGATCAGGGTGAAAAGGAGGTGGAGAAGTTTTTTTGGTCGCAGTTCCATGCTCCCACTCACCCGCTGCCGTTAAGTGATAAGATGGCTGCTATGGCGGAGCTTCACAGGCTGTCCGAGCTTGCGATGCGGTCTGTAATAGATCATCTTTGGCCAAAGGAGCCTAAGGCGGACAGCTACTTTGGTTTAGTGCAACAGTTCCTTGGGGCCGTGCCCCGGATCGATGCCATGAGGAGGTCAGCATGCATAGAGGGTGCGCGGATGGCCCTTGCACGCGTTAAAGCGTATTGGACGGATATGGATGCCACTATGGTAGCGTCTCAGGATCCGGTAGGGGGTCAATATCCGGCCGGGCACTACTTGGCGCAGGTCATGGAGGGTGCCCGCCTGATAGAGGCGCAGTGCCCGAAGAATCTCCTCTTCGAGTGATGATTCAAATTATTGTAAAAACATTTTGATTAGAAGGTTATATTTATAATTTGTGTCTGAAAATATGATTGTGTCCCCTGTGCGGTCGAATGTTTGTGTGTGTGTGTGTGTAATCCGAAAGATAGCAGTCGTTGGCTTCAGCACCCATGCATACAATGCGGGGGTGTTCACGAAAAAATGTGCCTGATCACTCTTTATCCAACGTCTTGGTCCGGCAAGGAGGTGATCGCACGTCGAACTAGGCAACCGGACTATATAGTCAGAACACTTTCGCTTAGCCGCTGGATTCCAATATTGGGGCTATTATGTAGCCCCGGTACCATCACGCATCCGAATACGGGCGCCAGATGTACCAGCCGAAATGGCCCTTCGTTAATGCGGAGGAATCCTAGAGATTCCGGTGAGTCGTTGAGTGGTTGACCAGTCTCTCCAGATCATGACGGTCGGTTTTGCTTTCTCTCGAGGTGCTCATCCGAATAACCAGGCACAATCGCAGAGTTCTCCTTTGGCCACCTTAGCCGATTATAACGGGCGTAAGGCGGCAAACCCAGAGCCGGGCAATCCCAACATTTGACCAAAGACATGATTCGGAGCTGATGCCTATAAGGCCAAACTCGTGACGCCGAACACTCCCGAAGGTATTCGGACTTTCTAACGGATGATGGGATCAAGAATGCCCATTCATTATAAACCCTGTATGTACAGGTGCGTGCATTAACCTGCCGTGGCGTAATGCCAAAAACGGCAGTATCCTCTATGGGTATGGAACCCGTGGGATGATGAAACAACAAGAGGCAATAGAAAAGGTTTACACAGGGGCTTAATCTAAAAATAAACCTATTGGACGGGGCCCTACTGCACATCTGCGCCTTTATCTCCGTTGTGCTGCATCCTGGAAGGGTATCGCGCGAACGTTGTCTGTGGAAAAAGGGGATCTCATAGAAGAGTGCAACGTAAGTGTGCGATGGATAGTAGAAAATGTAAAATGCTGGCCTGCCAATAAGGTTGAGCCAAGAGTGTGGGGCTTTATTATTAGCCACTGGTGTCCACTATGGGATTACATATACAATGCCCTGGTTTAATGTGGGCTGCCGGACTTGTCTAACCGTGTCCGTGGTCTTAACGACCTGGTATAATTTTGTTTAGAGGCCGCTTATAGTCCGGCTGCTAGGGCCGTCGCGAATTCCTCTTCGCGCGAAAAGCGCTCCGTTGTTCCGCTAACGGTGATAACGCCACGTGGACCGGGCATCTTGAGTGTAAGGTAGCCATAGTGCGGCAATGCGTTGAAGCGGGCAAAGGCCGCTCTTCCAAGCAATGCTTGATAGCTGCTTTGGAAGGGTGCGATGATGAAGTCTAGTTCTTCGCTTCTGGAGTTACCTGGAGAGCCGAATGTTACATCCAGTATGACGGAGCCCTTGCTGTAGGCTTCAATGCCTCGTATCACCCCTTCAAAGGTGGTGTGAATCTTGCTGATTCTGGATGAGTCTATCCCCATCCTGCGGACAGTGTCCTCATATATTAAATTGAGACTGCTGCCACCGTCCATGAGGACATGAGTGAGATGGTATCCGTTGATTATTGGGTCGAGCACCAAGGCATTTGATCCTTCGCGCCGAATGCTAGTTCGGCCGTCTAGGTGATCGAAGGTGATCGAACAAGACATCCAGTAGTTAGGTTTGGGTACGATAGGCTCTATATCGCGTGCGTCTTTATGGGCGCGTTCGTGCCTTCCCCAGGATGTGCGAGTCGCGTGGATCATGTTCATTGTTTTAACCTCTGGCGGGAATGTTTTCTGTCCCCCAATGTTTGGTTGGCGAGGTTCATCCTCGTCTTCACTTGGTGTTTCCCTTTCCTTGTGTTCGGCATTTAGTTTGTCGGCCTCCTTGAAGACCCAGCACTCTCTGTGCGTGTGGTTCGCAGGTTTGTCGGGGGTGCCATGGATTTGGCATAGTTTTTCCAGAACTCTGTTCAGACCGGACGGTCCCTCTTTACTGCCTTTAGGTTGCTTATTTCGCTGGTTAGGTCGAGAGCCTCGGAATCCGGCATTAACTATTGTGTTGTCCGGGCTCTCTTCCTTGTTTTGGCGTTTGTTTTTATTACGTCGTGGCTTCCCGTTGCCGTCCCTTATTTCGGATGTGCTGGGGTCGCTAGTGCCTTTGCGGGCGAGCGAGCTATCTTCCCCCGCACAAAAGCGGGTCATAAGGCTTGTTAGGGCTGCCATTGTCCTTGGCTTTTCTTTGCCGAGATGTCTGGCGAGCTACTCGTCCCGGATGCTATGCTTGAATGCCGCTAAGGCTTCGGCATCCGGACAGTCAACGATTTGATTCTTCTTAGTGAGGAATTTGTTCCAAAGCTTGCAGGCGGACTCTCCGGGTTGTTGGATTATGTGACTTAAATTGTCAGCATCCGGAGGCCGGACATAAGTCCCTTGAAAATTGGCCCTGAAAGCATCCTCTAGTTCTTCCCAGCTCCCGATTGAATTTTCGGGGAGGCTTTTCAACCAGTGCCAAGCTGGTCCCTTTAGTTTGAGGGGAAGGTATTTGATGGCGTGGAGGTCATCTCCACGGGCCATGTGTATGTGGAGGATAAAGTCCTCGATCCAGACCCCTGGGTCTGTCGTTCCGCCGTATGCCTCTATGTTTACAGGTTTAAATCCCTATGGGAATTCATGGTCCAGTATCTCATCAGTAAAGCACAGGGGGTGAGCAGCCCCTCTATATCTGGACGCGTTGTGGCATGCCTTCGGCTGTTGTTGTGTTCGGTGTTTATTCCGAACTGGTGTTTGGTTGTCATAATTGTTTTGACGGCCATAGTCCCTTGCCGGGGTGTCTCCTTTAGATCCGTAGATGGACCTAGCTGCGCCAGCTTTCTTCTCCAGGTGCTCATGTAGATCGTGGGCGTCTTCGGCAGCAGATTTGTTGCGGTTTTGAAGTGGTACTCCTAGTCTCCTAGTCGTGTTGTTTTTTGGTGGAACGGCCTCGTCGTCGAATTCTGGCAGTAGCTTGCGTTTTGGGTAGCTCTTTGTATGGCGATCGTCGCCATATCTTTCTTCAGTGTCTAGCACTTTGTTCCATCAGCGATTGAGCGTTTCCTGTGCGGCTTTAAGCCGTTGCTTCTGCTTCTTCAGACTTCTCGCTGTGGCCATAAGCTTTCTATGGAGGTTCTCTCGTTCCACGCGTTCTTCCGAAACGATGAATACATCGTCGTCCGGACTGTCTTCTTGTCCTCGACCGGATTGGTGAACTCGTCCCTCTGGATCGTTTTCTTCGGGCGTATGACCCGGACTATGTTCGGCGTGACCTGGCTCGTCCTGCTCCGTCGCTGGTTCTGTTTGGTCATTATTGCCATCGGGGTTGACTGGAGTATCCATTCTTTTGGCGCTCTTGCTGATATTGTTACTGTTGCCGGTTTTGGAACGGCGTCTGCGTCGTTGCTTTGGTTTTTGCCCAGGGGTGTTATCTTCCGGATCGTCACCATCGCCTTCCATGGGCGTATCCACCATGTATATGTCGTCTGGCGAGGCGTGAATCCGGCACCTCATAGATTCTGAGTCTTCTCCTGCATCGCCGTCCATACCGCCGATGCCTTCGAGTCGAAGTCCAAAGACGTCGGTTAAATCATCAACCATGGCTATGAAGTGGGTGGTGGGTGGGCAACGAATGTCTTCGTCGCCTGCTTCCCACTCGAGCCGGACATAATTTGGCCCGAGATTCTCTGTCAAAGAGAGAGCTTTGAATGAGTTTAGTATGTCATCGAAGGGCGAGTGCTGAAAGATGTCCGCCGCGGTGAACTCCAACACTGGAGCCCAACCGGGATCGGCGGGCCCGGCGACGCACGGACTGGGGCCTACAACCGGACACGAGTCCAGGGGCCCGGGGTCACCGGTTTCCTCAAAAGTGAGGCATGTGTTCGGCTCCATCGCCGATGAGGGTACGGCCTGCGGGGCGGGGTCCAGCCCTTCGTCCTTAGGCAACGCCACCTGTCCCAGATTTAGGTCAGGGGCTTCTGCCAGGATGATATCCCAAGCAACGTCTGACAGCAGGTCTAAGCCGTGCTCATCGTGACTGTTCGGCGCTTCTGGCGCTGGCCCGAATCCGCCGAAGATCAAGTCTCCCCGGGTATCCGCTGTGTGGTTCAGGTTTCCGAACCCGATTTGAGGGCCAGGGGCATAGCTATCAATCTGCCCCAGGTGTCCAAGCAAATTGGATCGCAGCGCGAAGCCGCCGAACACGAAGATCTGTCCGGGGAGAAAAGTCTCACCCTGGGCCGCGTCGTTGATGACGGTTGAAGGAGCAATCGAGCCTGACAGCGATGACACAGAGGAACTCTCAATGAAAGCACCAATGTCGGTGTCAAAACCTGCGGATCTCGGGTAGGGGGTCCCGATCTGTGCGTCAAGGCTGATGGTAACAAGAAGTAAGGGACACATATGTTTACCCAGGTTCGGGCCCTCTCGATGGAGGTAAAGCCCTACTTCCTGCTTGATTAATATTGATGATATGGGTAGTACAAGAGTCTATCTACCACAAGATCGTAGAGGCTAAACCCTCAGAGCTAGCCTATGATGGTATGAATGTAATTGTGATCGGCCTTCTAAGGACCAACCTCTCCGGTTTATATAGACACCGTAGAGGGCTAGGGTTTACAGGGAGTCGGTTACAAGGAAGGAATGATAATATCCGGATCGCAAAGCTTGCCTTCCACGCCAAGGAAAGTCCCATCCGGACACGGGCCGAAGTCTTGAGTCTTGTATTTTCACGCTTCAATAGTCCGGACGTTGTACACAGTCCGGCTGTCCGGATAGCCCCTAATCCAGGACTCCCTCACCCTACCCTCTCGTGGGCCCCTCGAGGCTCCCCCGACCAACTTCTTTCACCTATATATGCCCATATACCCTAAAAACATCGAGACAGAAGATAGATCGGGAGTTCCGCCGCCGCAAGCCTCTGTAGCCACCAAAAACCTCTTGGGAGCCCTTTCCGGCACCCTGCCGGAGGGGGAACCCATCACTGGTGGCCATCTTCATCATCCCGGCGCTATCCATGACGAGGAGGGAGTAGTTCACCCTCGGAGCTGAGGGTATGTACCAGTAGCTATGTGTTTAATCTCTCTCTCTCGTGTTCTATCTATGGCACAATCTTGATGTATCGCGAGCTTTGCTATTATAGTTGGATCTTATGATGTTTCTCCCCCTCTACTCTCTTGTGATGAATTGAGTTTTCCCTTTGAAGTTATCTTATCAGATTGAGTCTTTGATTTGAGAACACTTGATGTATGTCTTGTCGTGTTTATCTATGGTGACAATGGGATTTCACCTGCCACTTGATGTATGTTTTGGTGACCAACTTGCGGGTTCCGCTCATGAACCTATGCATAGGGGTTGGCACACATTTTCTTGACTCTCCGATAGAAACTTTGGGGCACTCTTTGAAGTACTTTGTGTTGGTTGGATGAATTTGAGATTCTGTGGTGCATATCGTATAATCATGCCCACGGATACTTGAGGTGACAATGGAGTATCTAGGTGACATTAGGGTTTTGGTTGATTTGTTTCTTAAGGTGTTATTCTAGTACGAACTCTTGAATAGATTGATCCGAAAGAATAGCTTTGAGGTGGTTTCGTACCCTACCATAATCTCTTCATTTGTTCTCCGCTATTAGTGGCTTTGGAGTGACTCTTTGTTGCATGTTAAGGGATTGTTATATGATCTATCTATGTTATTATTGTTGAGAGAACTTGCACTAGTGAAAGTATGAACCCTATGCCTTGTTTCCTACCATTGCAATACCGTTTACGCTCACTTTTACTATTCGTTACCTTGTTGTTTTTATATTTTCAGATTACAAATACCTTTATCTACCATCCATATTGCACTTGTATCACCATCTCTTCCCCGAACTAGTGCACCTATATGATTCACCATTGTATTGGGTCTGTTGGGGACACAAGAGACTCTTTGTTATTTGGTTGCAGGGTTGTTTGAGAGAGACCATATTCATCCTACGCCTCCCATGGATTGATAAACCTTAGGTCATTCACTTGAGGGAAATTTGCTACTGTCCTACAAACCTGTGCACTTGCAGGCCCAACAACGTCTACAAGAAGAAGGTTGTGTAGTAGACATCAAGCTCTTTTCTGGCGCCGTTGCTGGGGAGGCTAGGTAAACGGTACTCACACCCCGTCAACTAAGATCTTTTCTGGCGCCATTACCGGGGAGGTGAGTGCTTGAAGGTATATCTTTAGATCTTGCAATCGAATCTTTTTGTCTCTTGTTTTATCTCTAGTTTAGTTTATAAAAGAATACTACAAAAAATGGAGTTGAGTTTGTTTCATACGCTTCATCTTTTTAATATCTTTCGTGAGTATGATGGAAAGGAAAATTGTGCTCAAGTGCTAGAAGAAGAATGCATAAAAATGCTTGGTACTAAATATTTGAATGATGAGCATGATTGCAATGTTGTTAGTATGAATTCCTTGAATATCCATGATGCCAATGATATGTAAAGCCACAAGCTTGGGGAAGCTATGTTTGATGAATATGATATTTTTTGTCCCCCAAGTTTTGATGAGAAAATTTATTATGATGAAAGCATGCCTCCTATTTATGATTATTATATTGATGAAAGTGGGTTTGGAAGAGTGTCAACTTTAGGAAGTAGTGATCCCACTATTTTGGAGGATGTTGAATCTTATTGTGATGAACATGAAAGTGGATTTGGAAGAGTGTCAACTTTATTTAGTGATGATTCCACTATTTCGGAAGAGGTTCCAATTGATTATGAGAACAAAGTTGCTATCTATGATGATTATTTTGATGACTTGTATGGTATTAGGAATAATGATAACCATGAAACTTGTCATCATGATTTTAGTTTTCAATTGGATTATGCCTCACATGATAATTATTTTGTTGAGTTTGCTCCCACTATTATTCATGAGAAGAATTTTGCTTATGTGAAGAGTAGTAAATTTTCTATGCAAGTAGATCATGAAAAGAATGCTTTAGGTGCTGGTTATATTGTTGAATTCATTCATGATGCTACTGAAAATTATTATGAGAGAGGAACATATGCTTGTAGGAATTGCAATAATGTCAAGTTTCCTCTCTATGTGCTTAAAGTTTTGAAGCTATGCTTGTTTTGCCTTCCTATGCTAGATTATTGTTCCCATAAGTTGTTTGATCACAAAATCCCTATGCATAGGGAGTGGGTTAGACTTAAATGTGCTAGTCATATGCTTCATGATGCTCCCGTTATGTTTCAGTTCTTATCTTCTATGTGAGCATCATTGTCATCATCATGCCTAGCTAGAAAGGCATTAAAGAAAAGCGCTTGTTGGGAGACAACCCAATATTTATACTTACTGTTTTTGTGTGTTCACATGATTATGCTACTGTATTAATCATGTTTTATAGCTTTTTTGTCAATAAAGTGCCAAGTAAGACCTTTAGGATAGCTTACGGTGATAGTTGTGTTGATCCTGCTGAGAATCAGAAACTTTTGCACCCAGTAAATTAGTTTTGTTAATTCACATAAACGTGCTTTTGATCTGATTATTTTTTCTCTGGATTGGTACATAAATTTCTTAGGACTTCCTAATTTTGTAGGATTTTCGGAGTTCCATAAGTATACGTTTGATACAGATTACTACAGACTGATCTGTTTTTGACAGATTCTGTTTTCTATGTGTTGTTTGCTTATTTTGATGAATCTATGAGTAGTATCGTAGGGTATGAACCATAAATAAGTTGGAATACAGTATATATTACACCAATATGAATTTAGAATGAGTTCATTCCAGTACCTAAGTTGTGGTTTTATTTTCTTATACTAACGGAGCTTACGAGTTTTCTGTTGAGTTTTGTGTTGTGAAGTTTTCAAGTTTTGGGTAAAGATTCGATGGACTATGTAATAAAGAGTGGCAAGAGCCTAAGCTTGTGGATGACCAAGGCACCCCAAGGTAATATTCAAGGACAACCAAGAGCCTAAGCTTGGGGATGCCCCGGAAGTCATCCCCTCTTTCGTCTTCGTCCATCGGTAACCTTACTTGGAGCTATAATTTTATTCGCCACATGATATGTGTTTTGCTTGGAGCGTCATTTTCTCTTGTTAGTATTTGCTTTCTGTTATTTATAATAATGTTTTGCATCTTTATTTTCAATAAAAATGTCAAGGATAGCCTTTACCATGCTTATTTTGCTAGTATACATGTTGCTGTTTGAAAACAGAAAGTTTACCGCTGTTGCAAAAATTCCCTAGAAAAGCCAGAGAATGATATAATGTTGAAACTTTTTGCATAATGAGCTCTGATAAATTTATTACAGTGGGAATTTTATTTCATAATTTTTAATGTTAGGGAAGTATTTATACTCTTGCATTCTTTACAGACTGTACTGTTTTGGCAGATTGCTGTTATGGTTGCATTGTTTTGCATATGTTTGCTTGTTTAATGATTCTATTTGAGGATAGGAGTATTAAATATGCAGAGGCATTTAGTATGCAATGTTGAATAATAATTTTAGTGATTTGTTATAGTAGAAAATGATAAGGTTTTGCATTGGTTTATACTAACCTATCTCACGAGTTCTTGTTGAGTTTGTTGTGGATGAAGCTTTTGATAAAAAGAGAAACCATGATATGAGAGGAATTAAGGAGACACAAAAGTTCAAGCTTGGGGATGCCCAAGGCACCCCAAGATAATATTTCAAGAAGTCTCAAGCATCTAAGCTTGGGGATTCCCCGTTAGGCATCCCACCTTTCTTCTTCAACAACTATCGGTTAGTATCGGTTGAGCCTAAGTTTTTGCTTCTTCACATGAGTTGTGCTATCCTTGCAATGTCATTTTATTTTGTTTTGCTTGCTGTTTGAATACAATACCAAGATCTGAAATTCCTTAATGTTAGGGAGTCTTCACATAGTTGCACAATTATTCGACTACTCATTGATCTTCACTCATATCTTTCGGAGTAGTTTGTCATTTGCTCTAGTGCATCACTTATATCTTTTAGAGCACGGCGGTGGTTATATTTTGTAGAAATTGCTAGTCTCTCATGCTTCACGTATATTATTTTGAGAGTCTTGTAGAACAGCATGGTATTTGCTATGGTTACAAAGTTGGTCCTAGAATGATGAGCATCCAAGTTGGGTATAATAAAAACTGTCATAGAAAGTGAATTGGATGCTATGATCAATTTGATGCTTGATAATTGTTTTGAGATATGGAGGTAGTGATATTAAAGTCATGCTAGTTGGGTGATTATGAAAAATACTTGTGTTGAGGCTTGTGATTCCCGTAGCATGCCGTATGGTGAACCGCTTTGTGATGAAGTTGGAGCACAATTTTATTTATTGATTGTCTTCCTTATGAGTGGCGGTCGGGACGAGCGATGGTCTTTTCCTACCAATCTATCCCCCTAGGAGCATGCCCGTAGTGCTTTTGTTTTTGATGACTTCTAAATTTTGGCAATAATTATATGAGTTCTTTTGACTAATGTTGAGTCCATGGATTATACGCACCCTCACCCTTCCACCATTGCTAGCCTCTCTTGTGTCGCGCAACTTTCGCCGGTACCATACACCCACCATATACCTTCCTCAAAATAGCTACCATACCTATCTATTATGGCATTTCCATAGCCATTCCGAGATATATTGCCATGCAACTTTCCACCATTCCATTCATATGACACGCATTACTTTTGTCATATTGCTCTTTGCATGATCATGTAGTTGACATCGTATTTGTGGCAAGGCCACTTTCATAATCTTCATACATGTCGCTCTTGATTCATTGCATATCCCGGTACACCGCCGGAGGCATTCATATGGAGTCAATCTTGTTCTAGCTTTGAGTTGTTAATCCATAAAAGTGTGATGATCTTCATTATTAGAGCATTGTCTCAGTGAGGAAAGGATGATGGAGACTATGATTCCCCCACAAGTCGGGATGAGACTTCGGACTTTACAAAAATGAAAAAAGAAAAAAAAGACCAAAAAAACGGAAAGAGGCCAAAATAAAAAAAGAAAAAAAGAAAAGAAAAGAAAAGAAAATGAGAGAAAAAGAGAGAAGGGACAATGCTACTATCTCTTTTTCCACACTTGTGCTTTAAAGTAGCACCATGATCTTCATGATAGAGAGTCTCCTATGTTGTCAATTGCATATACTAGTGGGAATTTTTCATTATAGAACTTGGCTTGTATATTCCAATGATGGGCTTCCTCAAAATGCCCTAGGTCTTCGTGAGCAAGCAAGTTGGATGCACGCCCACTTAGTTTCTTTTGTTGAGCTTTCATATATTTATAGCTCTAGTGCATCCGTTGGATGGCAATCGCTACTCACTCACATTGATATCTATTAATGGGCATCTCCATAGCCCGTTGATACGCCTAGTTGATGTGAGACTATCTTGTCCCTTTTTTGTCTTCTCCACAACCACCATTCTATTCGACATATAGTGCTATGTCCATGGCTCATGCTCATGTATTGCGTGAAAGTTGAAAGAGTTTGAGATTGTTAAAGTATGAAACAATTGCTTGGCTTGTCATCGGGGTTGTGCATGATTAAATACTTTGTGTGATGAAGATTTTGTAGGGATAACTTTCTTTGGCCATGTTATTTTGAGAAGACATGATTACTTTGATTAGTATGCTTGAAGTATCACCATTTTCATGTCAATATGAACTTTTATTTTGTATCATTTGGATCTGAACATTCATGCCACAATAAAGAAAATTACATAGAGAATTATGCTAGGTAGCATTCCACATCAAAAGTTTTGTTTTTATCATTTACCTACTCGAGGACGAGCAGGAATTAAGCTTGGGGATGTTTGATACGTCTCCAACGTATCTATAATTTTTAATTGTTCCATGCTATTATATTACCCTTTTTGGATGTTTATGGGCTTTATTTTACACATTTATATCATTTTTGGGACTAACCCACTAACCGGAGGCCCAGCCCATATTGCTGTTTTATTGCATGTTTCAGTATTTCAAAGAAAAGGAATATCAAACGGAGTCCAAACGGAATGAAACCTTCGGCAGCGTGATTTTTGGAAAGATTATGATCCAGGGACTTGGAGTGCAAGCCAGGGGAGCATCGAGGAAGCCACGAGACAGGGGGCGCGCCCACCCCCTGGGCGTGCCCTACCCTCTTGTGGGCCCCTCGAGGCTCCCCCCACCGACTTCTTTCGCCTATATATTCCCATATACCTAAAACATCGAGACAAAAGATAGATCGGGAGTTTCGCCGCCGCAAGCCTCTATAGCCACCAAAAACCTCTCGGGAGCCCGTTCCGGCACCCTGTCGGAGGGGGAACCCATTACCGGTGGCCATCTTCATCATCTCGGTGCTATCCATGACGAGGAGGGAGTAGTTCACCCTCAGGGCTGAGGGTATGTACCAGTAGCTATGTGTTTGATCTCTCTCTCTCTCGTGTTCTCTCTATGGCACGATCTTGATGTATCGCGAGCTTTGCTATTATAGTTGGACCTTATGATGTTTCTCCCCCTCTAATCTCTTGTGATGAATTGAGTTTTCCTTGAAGTTATCTTATCGGATTGAGTCTTTGATTTGAGAACACTTGATGTATGTCTTGCCGTGTTTATCTGTGGTGACAATGGGATTTCACGTGCCACTTGATGTATGTTTTGTTGACCAACTTGCGGGTTCCGCCCATGAACCTATGCATAGGGGTTGGCACACGTTTTCTTGACTCTCCGACAGAAACTTTGGGGCACTCTTTGAAGTACTTTGTGTTGGTTGGATAAATTTGAGATTGTGTGATGCATATCGTATAATCATGCCCACGGATACTTGAGGTGACAATGGAGTATCTAGGTGACATTAGGGTTTTTGTTGATTTGTGTCTTAAGGTATTATTCTAGTACGAACTCTTGAATAGATTGATCCGAAGGAATAACCTTGAGGTGGTTTCGTACCCTACCATAATCTCTTCGTTTGTTCTCCGCTATTAGTGGCTTTGGAGTGACTCTTTGTTGCATGTTGAGGGATTGTTATATGATCTATCTATGTTATTATTGTTGATAGAACTTGCACTAGTGAAAGTATGAACCCTATGCCTTGTTTCATACCATTGCAATACCGTTTACGCTCACTTTTACCATTAGTTACCTTGCTGTTTTTATATTTTCAGATTACAAATACCTTTATCTACCATCCATATTATACTTGTATCACCATCTCTTCGCCGAACTAGTGCACCTATACAATTTACCATGGTATTGGGTGTGTTGGGGACACAAGAGACTCTTTGTTATTTGGTTGTAGGGTTGTTTGAGAGAGACCATCTTCATCCTACGCCTCCTACAGATTGATAAACCTTAGGTCATCCACTTGAGGGAAATTTTGTACTGTCCTATAAAACTATGCACTTGCAGGCCCAACAACGTCTACAAGAAGAAGGTTGTGTAGTAGACATCACACACGACTATGAATGTCGAGATGTTGAGGAAGGAATTTGGGGATAGATCATGGAAATCAATCCCGTAGTAGTACATGATGCCGTGAACAAATGGGTGGACGGGAAACCCTATCCTGCGGACAAAGTGAGGGAGAAATACGACCCTCTCGTGGGGTTCCGGGGTGGGGACAATTTGTCCCGCCATCGGAAGATGGTGGCTAACTCTCTTGGCCGACACCCCGAAGCTTTTTGATATCCTTCTCCCGGACGGTAGAGGCCATCCACTTGCCTCCTGCTCCAGATCCAGACATCTTCGGGAAAGCCTTTTTGGGCGGAGAAGAGGAGTGCTTGGGCACTAGGGCTCGAGCGGAAAGGAATGGATGAGTAGAGAAGGGCATGGGTGAAAGGGAAGGTTCTTATCCCCTTATAAAGGCAGCAAAAATCCTTCGCCTCCCCACTCGCCCGTTAAAATCGCTTATTCCCCAAACGCCATGTTTGATGGCACGGTTGGGTTACCCACATCTGTATTGATGAGGATCCCGTGATAAGGGGACACGATCTCTGCTTCGATAAGACATGCTGATAAAACCGCTTCACGATGTGTGCGGTGGCTGGTTGTGAGAAACGGTTTGAACAATGACCGGACCGTGGCGTGATGTCTTAAAAAGCTGTCAGCGGATTAGATTTGTGGAATATTATGCTCTCTATGGTGGCATGTGGAATTTGTTTTGCAGAGGCGGACACGATTCTTGTGTTCTGATTCTTCTATGGAGTATTCGGAGAAGGAACCCGCCTTGCAATGCCGAAGACAATTGACGCGCCGGACTCATCGTCATTGAAGCCTGGTTCAGGGGCTACTAAGGGAGTCTAGGATTAAGGGACCTCGGACAGCCAGACTATATACTTTGGCCGGACTGTTGGACTATCAAGATATAAGATTGAATACTTCGTTCCGTGTCCGGATGGGACTCTCCTTTGCGTGGAAGGCAAGCTTGGATATTAGGATATGTAGATTTCCTTCTCTGTAACCGACTCTGTGTAACCCTAGCCTCCTCCGGTGTCTATATAAACCGGAGGGTTTAGTCCATACACTACAAAAAAATACACTTCCGTGATGATACGTGTTTGTCACAGTAGGTCGCGTTTTTTGTCATGCATGTACATCCATGACGATTTTATGACAGAATCAAGATAGTCATACCTGTGTTGTCGTAGAAGTGTTCCATGACATTACCAAAATTATCATCACAGAAGTGTCCACTTCCATGACGATAAATCGCGCGTCACAGAAGTGCTTTCGTCAAGGGTGACCTACACGTGCCATCCACTGTAACGGAACGCCGTTAAGCTATCGGGTCGGATTTTGGATCCGATGACCCGCTAACAGCCACGACCAATGCCGATTTTCCACGTGTAAAATTCTCATTGGCTGACGGATCCACGGTCGACCCGCTTGGCACAAGTGTTACTCATCCAACGGTCGAGATGGGCCTATGATATGTTGACACGTGGACCGGCCCAAAAGTGGCCCACAAAGTTTAAATGGGCCGGCCCAACCGAAGGCCCATAAGATTTAGCAGACCATAATGGGCCGGCCCAGCTAAAGGCCCACAAAATTTAGCGGACCATAATGGGCCGGCCCAGCTAAAGGCTCACACGATTTTATGGACCATAATGGGTCGGCCCAGCTAAAGGCCCACAAGATTTTGCGGACCACAATGGGCTCGCCCAGCTAAAGGCCCACAAGATTCTGCAGACCATAATGGGCCAGCCCAGCTAAAGGCCCAACTTTCTCTGTCAAATCGGCCCGTCAACAGCCTGGTCTAAACTTGTCATCAATGCAGCCCATGGTCACTTCTGGCCCATTAATAGTTCGCTAAGTAATTGGGCCGAGTTACAGCCCGGTGTATTTCCGGCCTGTTAAAGGCCCGGCTTCATTTGGGCCCATTTACAGGCTATCAAAACTTTCAGCCCATAAACGACCGTGAAGGATTTGGGTTATATACGGCCATGTCTGTCATTCGGCCTGTTAGAGGCCCACTATATATTTGGGCCACTTTCGGCATGTTGTCATTTTCGGCCTGTTAACGCCGGACATAAACCATGGGCCATATGTGTCCCAACGTCATATCAGGCCCATTAACGGCCCATATAAAAATGACGATAATCTAGCCCGACTGAAGTTCCGGCCTGTTAAAGGCCCATGTATTAGGTCGGCACATTTACGGCCCGTCCAAATTTTGGCCTGTCAAATATCTGCATCGTAAATGGGCCACCATTTCGGCCTGCTAAGTCCAGTGGGTTATTTGGCACAATCAGGGCCCAATCTCACTTTCGGTCTATTAAAGGCCCATGTTTTTTATGGGCTCGATATATTTACACCTGTAAACGGCCTATTTTTACTGAGGGCCCAAATTATGTTTAGGCCTGTTAAAGGCCCACCATGGGCACAGGCCTACCAGAAAAATATGAAAGCTTATGCTGATTTAAGCCCAGATATTTTTAGTGGGCCACATGCAAATTTTGTCCCGTAATCGTTTTTAGCCCAATTGGAATGGGCCCGACGAATGTTGGCATGTTGGGCTCCTATGAAGCTTTCGGCCGAATACATTACTAAGATAAACCTACACTATACAAAAATAGTGTCGTAATTACTGCAGCCTGTGGCAGCATCATAAATGTTGTATCACAACAAAATAAATTCCAACCATACAACAAAAGGCCCATTGGCATAAAGTTTACAATCCTTCCAGATAAAAGCACCATCAGATGTATAGAAGCACAGATCATTTAACCTGAGTGCTAATGATTCAGGCTGTAGAATCTGATGGAGCAGCACGATCTCCACCTTTTTCCACCATTGCTCTTGAACAACGAAGCGAATGTCTGATAGTCTGGTTTCAAAACCATTCATATCTTGACGACATTTCTCAACCACTATTCTTGTTTCTGAAACAATGTCCATTAGGGATTGGACTTGTGTCGGAGCACGATATATCACTGCCTAGCAGGAAGATTTTGTTCAGTAGGCGATTTGGACGAGGTTATCTTGACAACCAACCCAGAATTACACAGGAAGGTGCTTTTTGCACTGTTAGTGGAGAGATACTGACGCACTGCAGCCAGAGGTGACATTGTGCCTGTAGTAGCCTCATCACCTTCAGGTGGTTGTGGCTGTTCAATCATTTGTTCCATAGCTTCCTGAAAGTTTGAACTTGTAGATTAGTGTACTAGATAAGTTACTAATGAGACAAAAACAAACAAAGTAGGTTAAACATTTATAGATAACTTATTTTGGTGAACTACTGTAATACATTAGCATGTATTGTAGTGCCAACTACATAATAAAATCACTTTCGAAACATATGTCCATGTAGCATGCCTCATCAGTATTGTCTATTTCCTCACATTCGCTGACATCTAAGGATAAAGAGACATGGTTTAAAGTAGGATGAACATAGTATGACATCATTCATATCATGGGCAAACAGATATAAAACAAACAGGCTATTTTATCATTGTGTGCGCACGTGAACACAAACTCTAGATTACAGATCAAGACCAAAACAATATCCTTCATCTCTTTTAAACCATGTAAGGTGAAATGATACGTTAAGACAACTGTATAAAAGTGAACAGAGTAATCGACATTGGCTGCAAACCAAGTAGTTAAATGAACACATCACAGCACCAATCAGTTCAAAGGCGGGAGGAGTAAGGACTTACAACAATGGCTTGAACTGGTGTGCTCATGCCCTTCATCTTGCTTGTGTGGCAATCCTTGAAGATTTGCACCGCATTCGGTTCAGTTCTTTTGGTCCGCACGGGCTTTCCTCTCAGATTTGGAACAAGTCAATATAGATACGATAATATGGCACAAAAAAGAAGGAAGTAGCAGCTATTTACAAGAGCCTCGCAGCAGCAATATAGCTACGAGATCCCGCTGTCTGTTGGAATTTCACTTTAGAACGGTTGGTTTTGTTCTTCAAACAGTTAGCCTAGAAGAAGATACACTTGTAAGGCACATACATAAATACAAGTTCAATACATGGTCTGATCAAATACATATAGCCTACCTGATACTTTGGATCAGACCAGTGTTTAACGAGGGTTGTCCAGTCTTCATCTGTAATATATTCCACTGGAGATGTTTGGGCGATTTCATTGTTAGCCTTGCCTTCAAAGTGAGATTTTCTAAGGTGGTACCAATATCGTCATGAGCGGATCGAAAAACATGAGTGCATGCTTATTTAGTTGCATCATCTTTCGGATCCAACTTGAACCTCATCTGTTGAAAAAAGAATGTGAGTCTTATTAGGAGGAAGCTAGAAAGTGTGGGACAAAGCAAGACAATATTACTAATTGCGATGAATAACATTACTTACGGATAAATGGTCAAGGAAGGTGTTAAAATGGGTATTGTCTTTCTCATTCCTGTACTGGATCCATGTTGGGAGGATACGCGCATGACACCTAACGGCAACGGCTGCCTCTGATACTAACTTGGCTGACTCTGTAGCATCACGTAGCCTTTTTAAACCTGCCTCAAAATGGATCTCCATTCTTCCTCCTTTAGATTTTGTTAATCTATCAAGCATTATCCCTGATGTCTGTTTTCGCTTGCGCCGTGGTGCTAGTTCAACAAAGAATATGGAAAGTGTTAGTGTACATCAAACTGTGAGAGTACATATAAAGGAGCGTGCAACTGCAACTTGACTCGGTCAGGTACTGTCTTGGTGTTGATGCTCATGAGGTTCATCTGATCTTGCCAAGTCCTGTTGTGTCAGCAGTGCTTCGGAAGTAGTGTTAGGTGTGAAGGCAGCTTAGGAACCGCCGCCCGAGCAAACGAATGAGTAACTGGTTGAGATGCCGGTATAGTTGAAGCGGATGCTGCAGCTGGTGGAGCAGGTGATACTGTGTTTGTAGATTTAGCCGGTAGACTTGGACCTTCTACTGCACTATAAGTACCAGCAGAATCTCGACGGCAGAACCTTTTCCGTTTCACCCGACGAGTAACAACACTCCCTACTATATTATTTTCCTTGCTCTTTTTGACTTTGCCATGTCAAGATGTACCCACAACACAAAAGAATAAAATCACTCTTCAGAACTCATTGATGCATGATACAGACAAGCAATACTTTGATGTAAGACAACCATATGCGGATGGAATATGTAAGAAAAACAGGATGGCATGACATATTCACAGCTATGATGTGCAAACTAAGCAGAAGGATTTTCAAGAAAATAGAAGTAATGCAAGCTAGACACCATATGAAAGATGCAACCAATATTACTCTGCCAAGTTAAAAGTGTCTTGTCATAAGTAGCAATTCAAAAATTAGAAGCAAGACAACGAGAAATCAATGCAAGATGCAACCACTATCAAACCGCCATGTTAAAAGCCTCCAATCATGAGTTATCGATACGGGATACACAACAGCAAGACTTTGATGTAAGAACATGGTATGATAGATAGATGCAGATGTATTCTAGACACGTAAAGCCATGTCATATGCACATGTATAATGTATAAACTCAGCAGTGCAATTTAATCAAAATAGAAGAAATACAAAGCTAGACAACATATGCAACATGAAACCAATTATCACATCACAACTTAGAGCAAGCACTGTGATGGTGGAGTACGGAGATGAACTCATCATGTAGACTTGGGACTTCAACTTCATTAGCGAGAGTAATGGCAAATCTAGAGAGTCTCTGCTTATGCGTCGGTGCGAGTACCACCAACATCCCCTAACTTACTCTTTTCCTTCCTATTTCCGATATTGCCTTATGAAGTCAAAACCACAAGAAGATGAATAAAATTAGTTCGCATAACTGGTTGATGCATGATACGCATTTAACACTACTTTGATGTAAGGCAAGCGCAGGATAGGAGGATGGAATATATACAAAAAGACAGCGCTTCATATTCACACGCATTTATAAGAGGATGGAATATGTATGCAAAAACAGTAAGCGGAAGGCATTTCAGCAAAATTAGAAGAAATGAAAGCTAGGCACCATATGAAAATGCAACCAATATCACTCTATCAGGTAAAAAGTGTCTCATCATAAGTGCCATTTCAAGAAATTAGAAGCAGTACAAGCTACAAGACAATGCAAGATGCAACCTACATCACAGTCCCAAGTTAAATGTGTCTTATGGTTAAGTGATCGTTGCAGGTATAAGTTGTAAGCTACGCAGATGCAATTCTACATAATCAGAAGCAATACAAACTAGACATCATATGGAAAACACAACCACGTATAACAGTTCCAAGTAAGAGCAAGCACCTGTGATGGTGGAGTAGGGGACATGTGCTAATCATGTACACGTATGTTCTAGAAACAGGAACACGTGTCATATTCACAGACATTATGTGTAAAGTAAGAAGATGCAATTCAAGTTAGAAGCAATACAAGCTAGACATCATACGCAACATGCAACCACATATAATAGTGTCAAGTTAGAGCAAGCACCTGTGATGGTGGAGTAGGGGAGATGTGCTCATCATCTACACAGCTACGTTGATTGTCCAGCCTTGTGTTGTCTTGCAAATCTTGTTGGGAGGATGGCGGAGTAGAATCAGAGAGACCCCTGCTTGATTTGTTCAAGGACCACCATCATCCACCGCGGACTAATTTCCTTCAGCTGTAATGATTTTGCATTGTGAAGTCATACCGATAAGAAAAAGGAATAAAATTCGCTCTTCAGAACTCATTCATGCATGATACTGACGAACACTACTCGGATGAAAGGCAAACACATGATGCGATGATGGAATATGTATGAAAAACAAGATGGTGTGACATATTCACACCTATGATGTGGTAACTAAGCAGAAGGCATTTCAACAAATTAGAAGCACTGCAAGCTAGACACCATATGAAAGATGCAACCAATATCACTTTGCCAAGTTCAAACTGTATGGCATTTCAACAAATTAGAAGCGGTACATGCTAGAAATCATATGCAAGACACAACCAATATCACAGTGGCGACTTAAAGGTGCCTTATCATAAGTGACTGATGCGGGATATGCAAGAATAGTAGTCTGATGTAGAAACAGGAACACATGTCATATTCACATGCATTATGTGTAAAGTAAGCAGATGCAATTCAACAAAGTTAGAAGCAATACAAGCTAGACATCATACGCAACATGCAACCACATATAATAGTGCCAAGTTAGAGCAGCACCTGTGATGGTGGACTAGGGGAGATGTGCACATCATCTACACAGCTACGTTGACTGTCTAGCCTTGTGTTGTCTTGCGAATCTTGTTGGAAGGATGGCGGAGTAGAAGCTGTAGAGAACCTCTGTTTCAGTTGCTCGGAAGGACCACCATCACCCAATGCCTTGCCAATTTCCTTCAGATTTATTGATTTTGCATTGTGAGGTCATACCGACAAGAAAAAGGAATATCATTCGCTCTTCAGAACTCATTCATGCATGATACTGACGAACACTACTTTGATGAAAGGCAAAGTCATGATACGAGGATGGAATATGTACGAAAAAATGGACGGCTTGACATATTCACACCTATGATGTGGTAACTAAGCAGAAGGCACTTCAACAAATTAGAAACACTGCATGACACCATATGGAAGGTGCAATCAATATCACTCTACCAAGTTAAAACTGTCTCGCCATAGGTGGCGTTCATCAAACTAGAAGCAATACATGCTAGAAATCATATTCAAGACGCAAACCAATATCACACTGCCAACTTAAAGGTGTCCCATCATAAGTGACTGATGCAGGATACACAAGAAGAGTAGTTTCATGTAAGAACATGGTGTGATAGACAGATATAGTATGTACCAAAAACAGGAAAGTGTGTCATATTCACATGTATCATGTGTAAGCTAAGCAGATGCAGTTTACACTAATTAGGAGCAACACGAGCTAGACACCATATGCAACATGCAACCAGATATCACACTGCCAAGTTAGAGCAAGCACCTTGGATGGTGGAGTAGGGAAGCGGAGACTTGGACCTTGTAATGCACTATCAGTACAAGGAGAATCGGTACAGATGCTCCATTTACGTTGCTGTAGAGGACCACCATCATCGCCTTCCTTACTCTTTTCCTTCCTCTTTCTTGATTTTGCCTTGTCAAGTCAAACCCACAAGAAAAAGGAATAAAATTTGCTCTTCAGAACTTATTGATGCATGATACGATTTAACACTACTTTCATGTAAGGCAGCCGCATGATAGGAGGATGGAATATGTATGAAAAACAGGACGGCGTGACATATTGACATGTATGATGTACAAAGTGTAAACTAAGCACAAGGTGCTTGAACTTGTTAGAATCAATGCAAGCTAGAAATCATATGAAAGATGAAACCAATATCACTCTGCCAAATTAAAAGGGTGCCCTAACAAATGTATTTGACCAAATTAGAAGCAATACATGGCAACATGCTAGAAATAATATGCAATATGTAACGAATAAAGGTGACTCATCGTAAGTGATTGATGCAAGATACAGAAGAGAGGTAGTTTCATGTAAGAACAAGGTTAACACATAGATGTAGTGTGTACCAAAAATAGGAAGGCATGTCATATTCACAGGTATAGTGTGTAAACTAAGCAGATGCAATTTACCCTAATTAGAAGCATCACAAGCTAGACACCGTATGCAACATGCAACCACATATCACACGCAAAGTTGGAGCAAGCACTGTGATGGTGGTGTAGGGAAGTGCGGTCTTCGTGCACAGAGCAACGCTCAATATCTTCATTTAGGCTTGCCGTTTCTTGAGAATCATGTGGAGAGGATGAAATTGCATTCCTTATAAGAGTATTGCGTCTCATATTAACCCACGCGCGTGACTGTCTCATCATAAGCGATAGATGTAGGATACACAAGAACAGTAGTTTGATATAAGAACATGGTGTGATAGGCAGATGTAGTATGTACCAAAAATAGGAAGGCGTGTCATATTCACATGTATAATGTGTAAGCTAAGGAGATGCAATTTAACAAATTAGGAGCATTGATGAGGGATACACAAGAAAAGTAGTTTGATGTAAGAACATGGTTAATAGAAAGACGTAGTATGTACCAAAAACAGGAAGGCATGTCATATTCACAGGTATAATGTGTTAACTAAGAAGATGCAATTTACCCTAGTTAGAAGCATTACAAGGTAGACACCATATGTAACATGCAACCACATATCACACTGCCAAGTAAGAGCAAGCACCTGAGATGGTGGTGTGGGGGAATTGCGGTGATCAACTAGAGAGCTACGTTGACTATCTTCATTTAGCCTTGCTGTTTCTTGGGAATCATGTGGGGAGGATGACACTGCACTCTTTAAACGAGTAGGCGTCTCACAAGAACTCCACCCAGTGACTGCCTCATCATAAGTGATTGACGAGGGATACAAAAGAGCATTAGTTTGATGTACGAACATGGTTAATAGACATATGTAGTATGTATCAAAAACAGGAAGGCATGTCATTATCAAAGGTATAATGGGTAAAGTAAGCAGATGCAATTTAACCAAATTGGAAGCAATACAAGCTAGACACCATATGCAACATGCAACCACATTTGACATCGTGAAGTTAAAGCAAGCACCTGGGATGGTTGTGTGTGGCAATTGAGACCATCAATCGCAGAGCTACGCCATCGCTCCAATCACGACATCGCACCCATTAGAGCGCTGAAACGCTTAGTGCTTATCTTTGAATTACACTGGTGCGACTTCTGTCTTTTCTTTTCTGCATTCATTAACACTGCGTTAGAGTCTGAAATACCCATGCATAAAAAACAATAGTGTGAGTATGGGTGAAGTGTGTGCACAATTAGTACAAAGGTAAAGGTAGCGAGATAGCAGGCGGTGAGAAATAAATGACGGAGACATATGATAGCTCTACAACATGCATGGCACACTCAATTACTACAGGATTCTATGAAAATAACAGCCGGCTGAAAGCAAATAGGTCACTCCATTTTTTCTGCATCGTCCGATGTACAAAGAACGGGCAGATCGCCTTCATCTACCTCAGCCGGTCGGTGTTGACGATCTTACTCAAACGCCAGGTGACCATCGCCCAAGATTCTCCCCGCCGCCTCCCTCGACCCCACCGCACCGCTGCTTTGGCACCGCCCCCGCCATCCATTCAAGCCCCGCCGACCTCCAGATCGGGCGCAAGCAGCCTCGCGCCCACACCCCTATGATAGACATCGATGCGCCGCTTCCTCGGAAACAAAGCGGACTAGGTGCTCCGCGCGCCTAAGCGGGTGCTGCTTCTTTTAATTGCGGTTCGATTGACCCTGAATTGAAATCCAGCGGGCTACTGACCTCTAGCAAAGGTGAAATAGTAAAAGGAGGAAACCTTGTGCATTTAGTATCACGAAGAAGATGCAGAAGAAGCGCCAACTAGTTTCTTTCGTGGGATGAATACGGTGTGGCGGAGACGTAAGATTTGCACGAATAAGGTAAGAGGAGTTCCTCTTTCATCGGCGAAAGGTTGTGTCCTCCTTCGCTTTTTCGGACGATCTTGTTGTTCGCCGGAAACCAGAAGTTGTGGAGGACGGTGCAGCCTTGGACGAACCCATGGCCAAGTTGTTGAGTGTGGTGCGGTGGCCGTCTGTCGGCGGCGGGGAAGCAGATCCCAGGCGGCGAATGACGACATAGCGGGAACAGCTCCGGTGCGGTGGACAGTTGCGACAGTAGAGCCGCAGCAGTGAGGCGCAGGACGGCGTGGTCAGAGTGGTTCTAGTACGGCGCACGTCGGCGTCAGCGTCGTGGAGGCAGCTCTGCCTCGGCTTCAGCTGCTAAGTCCTTGAGGGCATTGCGGTTGCGGTTATGTTGGACGACGACGCCGGGTACCGGCTCGCGTGATGGAGGAGGGCGGCGGTGGATTGGCCGCTATGGGGTGGAGGACGGAGGAGGCTGGGGTTTCGCGGCTGGTGGAGAGGGCGTTTTCGCGCCCATGGAGTATGAATGGGGAAACAGAGGGAGGCGGAGAACTAAGGGGGAACAATGTTTCGGTTTGAGATGCACTTGTTTGAAATTTGGGGAAAGTTACAAACTTTGCCCCCATCTAAAATTTCAGACATATTGCGGGTTGGGGGTAGGACAGTCATGTCAGGTGTCCCAAATGTGGGTGGGATAGATTTCGGCCGAGCACATGGGTGTTTAGGCGCCCACGGCGTATGAATGCTTCTCGGAGGCGGTTGAGACTGGCGTCTTGGTGAAGTTACAAACCTACCCCGGTTTAGACCTTTGGACATCGGGCCGATAGGCTACATGGGCCAGAGTCAGGACAGTAATTCCCTACCACCAAAACATTAGTCTCGCACGGTTTCGGGTGACCAGAGGCCTATTTGGCGCTTCATTCAATATTTGGGAGCAGAAGCATTAACGTTTTCGGTTCTCTTGAATTTAACTTTCAGGAGTTGTCAAACTTCACAAATCTTTACTCTTGAAAATCCTAAAGCTACGATTATTTTGGAATGGAGGGGGTACATTTGAATATACATTGTACACGAGTATATATTAAAAAATATGCAACTTACCTCAGTTCAAGCATGGTTCCAAATATAATCTCCTTGGTTGCAAAAAAAAGTTAGATATGCGTATGAATATATATAACATGTTCAAGCTCACAACAAAGATTGATGCCCCCTTTTACATCTGATTTACAAATGCCATTATTTCGGGTTCAAACAGATGAATGCACTTCCTATGAATTCGAATCTTCGAAACCCCCTTTATGTTGAATTCGACATGTATTTTATTTCATAGCTAGCAATTTGGAATGTATCCATGCAAGTGACAAATGTATAAAGTGCTTCACACTAACAACATGGAGTGCACTAATTAATGTTTATATATGAATTGCAAAAGCATCCATTGCCTGTATTTCAAACCGCTCTCACTCTATGGATCGATAATATGAAATAAACACATGCACATGCTAGAATTCAATAGAGTATGGGTGTTTGATAGACCGATTTTCGTCCATACGCAATTTTGCAAAATTCATGATCTCATCCAAAAATAATAATGCCATTTATATTTTAATTTAATGCATAGAACCGCCTTTTACACGTACTATGCCTCGCCCCGTTCTCACAAACGCGTTATATATCTCTCTATCTAACGCATAAGTGCACACACTTTATATGCGTCGGCATTTCTCTTTCACACATGCTCACAATCTCTCTCAGGGTGTCGGGGTGTCTCACGCACATGCTCTCTCTGTTTCTCTCTCTCTATCTTTCTGACTACTATGTACCACTCTTTTCACTAATCTCAGTTGGAAAACACTATTTCTCTCACATGCATATATACACATGCACGGTCTCTACTAGCCCTCTATACGCACATATATGTGCCTACGTGTCTCCCACACGCACATTATCTTTAGGCCTCTCTCGCACACATTCCCCCCCCCCCCGACACACCTCTCTAATAGTAGTTGGCAGATATGATTTCATCATATCATTCGGTAGGATATCCCTGGCTGTTAGGCTGGATGATAATACGAGGCAAAGTTTTACCCTAGTTCGGATCGGACCCTTGCGCTTGAAGAAAGAGCCTACTCCGGCATCAGATATTAGTGATAGGGTGTGTACAAAGTACACGTGAATACCGTGCATTGTGCGTGTGTGTATACTATCGATTTAACTAGCCCCAAGCTTGTATAACATACTAAGGGCCTAGGGTTACAAATCAAATATAGTCGGCTTATCACCAGTGGGGATAGAGTCCTCCGCGACTCTGGCAGCTTAGTGTTGTACGCCGAGTCCTCCACATGGGTCTTCGTATAACACATCTCGGTCCAACCTATATGTGGTGCAGGATGGAACCGACCCATGAGTCTTCATGTTGACCCACCACAACTAGAAATGATGTGCCCACCACACCACACACCCAATCGGCCACTAAGAAAATAAGCATATACAATAGTACAACGGTATCTAGCTCACGATACGTCTCCATATTTTGTTGATGACACTGATGGACTTTGCATTTGATGCGTGCTCAGATTTTGTCGATTTACACTTACGGTCATTGTATTTGAAGCGAAAGCACGATATGGTCACTAGACTTCAGAATAAGCTCATCACGGTCACCACATACATTTTTTCGTGCTAACGAACATGTGGTTGGATGGTTAGAGGACAGTGGTTTCTCGAGCCCACCAAGGTTAAAGTCCTAGTGCTCGCATTTATCTTGTGTTAATTTCAGTATTTTTCGGCGATGTACGTTCAGTGGGAGGGTTCCACTCGACTACGAGGCACCTATGGTGACTTCGTAAAATCTCAAGATCATATATGCTGGCCCACTCTCTCGAAGGTGCTCATAGGGGTAGGGTTCGCGTGTGTGCGCTTATAGCAGTGAGTGCTTGCGCGTATATATGAGCCCTTGCGTTTGTATCGTGTTAAACAAATACATGTCATGATTATACGGTCACCGCTCACCCGCATAACTCCGTATTTTGTTGATGACACAATCAATCGACTACCAAACGGCACAACTAGTGTTGCACCATCGTATGCAGAACCATGGGGCCCACCACAGCCCGTATATGAAAGAAAGAAATGGTAGTTTGAGTCTGTACTGTGTTAATAAAATAGGAATACATTTTAGGGTGATCATACGGTCACTGGCTCACCATACAGGTCCGTAATTTGTTGATAACATGATCAATTGACCAGTCAAACGGTCCACATTTAGCAGCACACGTTACCATAGGGCCCACCCGTCAGCGCGTATATGAAGGACAGAAATGGTAATAAACTAGTGGTCGGTGGGTATTCAAAGTCATGAGACCTCTGGTTGGCAGTCACCGATGGTTGGGGGGAGTTCATTAGGCGGTGGGGTGGGGATCCCCGGAGAAAAAGCTCGGCGCGCGGGGGGGCTAGAGGGATGGCCGGTGCGGCGGCGGACCAGCGGTGGGGAGTGGTTTCGGGGAGGACGGGCCGGCCGCGGGCGGCGGGGGCGAGCGGTTCGGTCGGTGGTGGCTGGCGGCTCAGGGGGGTGGAGTTTGATGATAAACTGGAGGCCCTTGATTTCTTATCCAACGGCTGGAAAATCTAATGACCAGAGATGAAAAAGTCAGTCAACTAACGTGTAGCCTCACCCCGCACGTACACATGCACGCACGCATGTAGGCATGCAACACTGACACGTACACATAATGTACACACGCACGCATGCTGGCGTGCAACACTGACACGTACACATGCACTCACGAACACACGCACGTACGCACCCATGCATGCAACACTGAAACACACCCTTGCACGCAGGCAACACTCGCACGCCTGCATGCACATAGCACACGACGCAAGACACACGCTCAACCTATACGTGCATGCACCCTTTGTTAAGCACATGGATCGTTACGGGTATTAATCAATCTTATCTGTGATAAGCATACCATTGATGTTTTCATGTAGTTTGCCGAGAAACCCAGACTGGACACACGTTCGTTCATGACCGGGCCGGCGTTAAACGCAACTCCGGCCGAGCTCCTCCCGTCCGCCGTCTATTTAATCTCCTATTTAAACGAGGCCAAACGCCGGCCAAGAATCGCACACCTCTGCCACTCCCCTATCTCCTCCACCATTTTTTCCACTCTTACAATGGCTTACAAAGAGTAGTTATTCCGCATCCAAGCCGGCTGGGTAGCCTGCCAGATATGAGCTATGCAGCTCGCTGATCCACCTCCCTTCCCTCGCCCGACGGAGCCAGTTGCCGCCCCAAGCCGGCGCGCGGTTCAGCAACTCGCCGCTCCAGGCCAGCTCGATGAAGAGCGATGCATGGGCGTCGTTGCTGCCGTCCAAGCCGCCGCCTCGTACCGCGTCTCCCGTTTCTATGGCCGAGACTCCCATCCTAGCGGCCGCGCCATGCAAGCAGCGACAGAAGCCGGGTGCGCGGAGAGCGACGAGTCGGTGGTCAGCGCCTCCGCGTCCGCCGCCATCATCGAGGAGAAGTAGAACACGGGAGGCCGCCGCCGCTTGGGTCCCATGAAGGCCATCGCGAGGCGACGCCGTGTACACAAAGCAGTGTCTTGCCGGATCCTTTTGTTGCGAGGACCTTCGTCGACCCGCATGGGCTCCACGGAAGAGGGAATGTTAGGATGAACTCGAGCCGTGCCGCCATGGCGAAGTAGTGGCCGGTGATGAACTCGAACCGGTGCAGGCCACCATCATCTTCGGCACCAGCCAATGATATCAGTAGGGCAGTGGGGAAGCGAGCCGTCCTTTGCGCTGAAGCATATAACTCTGGGGCTCCCGGCAGTCCGGTGATCGTGCTGCCGAACATGAGGAACACAAATCGATCGGCGGGCGACCATTTAGGCCAGGTATTATATACCTATGCTGTCCAGAAATAGCACCACGTAGTTCATTTGAATGTAATGAAATCCGTCATGTTTGTGTGAAAATCCAGTATTTTATATGATTTCCATTGTTGTTTATATGAAATATCAGTTTGTCTACGTGTTTGCGTGAATTTCGTCCGGTTGGTTGAGTTGTTGTCATAATGTGTGCGGCTACGGTTGGATGGCGTAATTTGCGGGTCGCCGGTTGGTCCACGGGCTGCTCGGGCGGCGTTGTGGGACAAAAAACACAGCTCGTGCGAGCTCGTCTCCAACGTGCGCGCTGGAGGATGCATGACAGCATGAGCACCCGAGCTATTCCTCGTTCATCGGTGGCAAAGGCACCGGTGGACAAAAGGGTCGCCAATATTTTGGCTACCCCAGGCAAGATCCCAACAGATTCAAATCCCTCGTTCGCCGTGGAATTTTGCCATGTGTTGTTTTCATGGACTAGCAAGATGCCCATGCATTGCATGGAACATCAAGATGCATTTTTTTACAAACTCCCGCATGCATGCAAGGGATAATTAATGTCCTCCTTTGCTAGTACCACGAGGCAAACACCATTAATATTGCATCGATTAGTGTTAGTGGCCTTGTATATCTGCAAATTGTAATTTTGATAGTGGCCCCTTGTATATAAAAATGGAGGCAGAAATATGAGAGGTAAGGTGTGGAGGAGTGGGGCGTGGTGCCATGGTGGTGACTAGTGGTCGGACTGTGCGGAGGCATGGGGATGGACGACGCATTATGTCTAGGTTTGTATCTCTCTCACACAAATCCACGTAGGTGGGGGACGTGCACGAAGAGAAGAGGTGCACGCACGGCGCACGTACTCCTGTCTCTTTCCCAACCACACCCGCGCGGGTACACGGTGGAGCTAATTTCTGTACGAAAAAGGCAGCCCACGTGGTAATTTGGCACATGTACTCGTTGTCCACTTGGTGGAGGGAGGATCATCTACCACGGGTGAACAAACAAATTGCGACTTGACGCGTTATGTTAAATTAAAAAAAGAGGCAAACCATGTGGGGCCTACCTTAGAGGCAAGGCTCTATACACTGGAGTACTTTTGATGTGTCCCGTCAACTCGCAGAACAAGGAGAAGCTTGCTTAGTACGCCGTCTCCCCCGCCCACGGGCGCGGTGGCTCGCAGGATGAGGTGAAGCTTACTACTACTGTACACCTTTACGCCCGCTCCCTCGCCCACGCTGCAGCATGGCTCGCAAAGACGAGGAGAAAATTTTACTACTCCTCCGCTTACTCCTCGTCCCTACTACGTACTTTGGTTAGTACTCCTCCATTTACTTATACAAGGCCACTATAAAAAAATACATTTTGCATCTATACAAGGCCACAAATAGTAATCGAGACAAAAGTTACTACTCCCTCCTTTCCAGTTTATGGCTCAATTTCAAAATCTCTCCAACCCAGGTAGACGGTGAGTGGTCGAATTAATTTCATAGTTTGCACAGTATGCCCGTTTTTCTCAAGAAGTTATGTTTACCGAGGCATTAATTAGAACGAATTCATGAATGACCACTAAATTTCCATGAACTTATACATGCATTGGTTAGTTTCCTCTTGACACTGCTTGCATCGGGTGATCTAACGCACCTCGAAATCCAACATGTAATGGTACTACTACTAGTATAGTAGAATTGAGACTTATCAAACGGAAAAACGAATGTTTTTTAGATGAGCCCTATAAACCCCAGTGGGTACGTACTCCATAAAAACAGATTTTTCCAAAACTAAGTCGCTCCCTTTCATGAATTCTGTAGTATACTCCTCCCTCGATGCTCCCTTTCATGAATTTTGTACTTCCTGTCACCGACATGTGGGACATATAACAACAGGGTCGACATGTCAAGCACCAAATAATAGTGCAGAATAGCAGGGGGAAGCACCCCACTCATACCGGCCCAGTAGTAGTAATGAGCAATGAGACGTCAAATCACAATGTCAAGACCTTCCTGCATTTAACGGCAACCATTATTTCACACTTCGTTCGACATCATCTCAAACCACGTACTAGTATTGCTTCTGCCTCAAGAGGGACACGCGCATCGCCTTGGTACATCATGACACATGGGACCGCATGACAGGCCATGCTCCCCGCCGATCGCTCGGTAAAATCACCTCATTTTTACTATACTTCTTCCGTATTGGTTTACTACATGGCATGCACGTCGTTCTAGGTTGAGAATTTAACTGGCTATATATATATGTGATGAACAGTACTCTAGCCTCTTAAAAATGTATACTTTTGTACAGTAGTACTATCGATGGATTGCGCCATGGAGCAAAAATTGAAATTTAAAAAAATGTGGTACATATAGAGAGCGCTCGTTGCCAAATTATGCATATAGTACTATTAAAAAAGCTAGTACGTGCTTAATTGGGGTGCTAAATTCTATTAAAGAAATACTAGTAGTATGTACATACTTGAAGAGTTAAAGTAACAAGAAGAAACATAACATAGTTCTGCTGGGGCTCAAAGACAACACACCCTCAAATTAAACTAAGCACACCGAAATTAAACTATGCAACTAATCCGTAGACACCTTTGCATTAGAAGTTTAGAACCAACATGAGCAACGACATCGCCACCTTACACGGAGTCCTCGCCCACGCCCTTGACTTTGTCCTTGTCCCTCTTCCTCTTGGCCGATACTTCTTTGCTTGAACCGCCAACTTGGCTGTTGCTCTTCATCCAACCCTTGTAGATATTGAAACAAAGGTAGCCATCCATTGCAGCGTAGTGGATGTGGTCTATATCTAGTACATTCCGCTGCCATGCATGACGATGAAACGGTAATGAGGTTTCTCCGGCTTACGGACGAAGGATGAAGCATGGCTCTGCCAGGTCAGATTGAGGGCGACGAGAGGGCACCAAATTATTCTTCCGGAGGTCGAAGGGTTGCCTACAACGAGGCCTATCCGACCCAGGACTTCTTTGTCGTTCTTAAAGTCTACAGTAACGAATTTCACTATTTTGTCCTCGAGGAAGTTCTTAAAATCCTGGCACTCAACGTCGGCATGGCATATGTGGTAGACCAAGCAAACGTTATGTACACAAACCTGGATCACAACGGGCTTCTTCCTCTCTTCGTCCTTTAGATCCTTTTCTCATCCCACGACTGTGGTGTACTCAACATCTAGCCCAGCGACCCACTCATCATCTGAGTTTTCGAACATGCGTCTGAAGCAAGAAAGGCATCCTTTCACTGTCGCAGAAGTACGAGTGTAGATGACGTCGAACTCATCGCCGGTGATGGTTCTAACCTTGTACTCACCGCCGAACGTGGAGATTTGGGACGCTATGGATTTGGGAGGAGGGTTAGGATTAGTGGAACTGCCGTAATGTGAATGGACGGGATGACTAGGAGCGAACCGCCGTAGTATTAAAGGACGTGCGGGGACGAGTAGGAGCGAACTGCCAGCGTGCGAATGGCAGGGTAGTGGCTTTCCATTCTCCCATGATACGAGCCTTTGAGAGCACTTGGATCTAAGATCGAACGGTTGCATGGCGTGATTCTAGACCTATGGGTGAATATCCTTTCCTGGAGGGTTATTCTGCAAATTTTCAGCAACTTAGCATGCGACCGCTTGATTCAGATCCAAGGGCTGCCAAGAGCCCGTATCATGGTCGCGCCTACCACCACGATCAGAAGTCGCTTTCATGCGGTCGCCCTTGGAGATTTAACACGATGCGTTAGGCTATCTGATGTTGGCATGTCATACATAGTCATCACTTAGTCACTCATACTACAACAAGGTTGGCTATAAGTGTATATTTTTTACTCCTCTCTATCTCCTTCTTCGTACTCCCTCCGTCCCATAATATAAGAACGTTGTCTCAAAAACGTTCTTATACTATGGGACATAGGGAGTACTAGTATTTATTGCATTTGCCAAGGAGTGACCTCTTCCAATGAAATGGTGTTGCTAAGTTTGCTTCATTTAATTAGCTATAGACTCAAAATTGTCTTTTCACCTAGGTACACGCGCTTAGCACCGTTTCTTCCTTGGGTCACCAAACTAGTCTCTCTCTTCTTGATTAACTTGCCACATCAGACTTTATTCTACGTGGCAAGCTTAAGCACCTGCAGGAGCAAGTAAGTACAATAGTGCACTTTACATGGCATTTTTGCATATGTGGAGGAAAGAGAGGCAAGGAAAAAGTGGAGAAGTGGGCTGTCATGCAAGAGCCAGCCTCTACTACATGGTGGAGCATTGGGAGAGGCACCTATATGGAGGTGGTCAGGAATCGGGAGACTCATGCCGGCCATAGCACCACAGTTAAAATGATAATGGCAAGTCAAATCACGGGGCCCCACCTGTCCAAAGAAGAACTCATTGTCAAATCACACACCCTCACGTGTGCAAAGAGCCTACTCCCTAGTCTTCTCGCATCTCTGTTGAACCAACTAGGCGGAACTGCCCCACCTACCGCGCAGGAAAAGCCCCGCCCTCGACTTTTAAATACAACTACTCCCTCCGTCTAGGTGAGTAAGTCATCTTACGAAAACCAAATAATCCCAAAATACTAAGGCGCAGTGCATTAACTTCTACCTCGTTTCTTGTTTCTTCACATATCAACCAATAAGAATCCAATGATATACTTTTTGTGACATAGTAACTCATATTTAGTTAGTTAAATGGATGACCTAGAACTACGTGCAGGCCCTATAAACCGAGACGCCTACAAATAAGAAACCGAGACGGAGAGGGTAGTTCACCACGTATCTTTTTAGATCAATATAGTTGGGATTCACCAAGGAGCAAAACCAAGTGGTAGGCTGCTCCTGTCGTGTTGGCGTAGCAACTCAAGCAGGGTCAGTCCGCACACGAAATGGCGACACACTTAACAAGACCCCTTTGGCAGACATGTGGCTCATCCACCGTCTTGTTCCACGTGTGATGCACCAAACTACAGTTCGGAGCAGTGGTTGGAATTGGAGGCACCCCGGTCGTAGTGCCGCAGTAGTAGAAAATGAGCAATGAGGGGTCAAATCACAAAGCCCCACCTTTCTCGCATTAAGCTGGACAGACGAAGCAACCATCATTTCACTCTAGCGCGCAAGAGCATAAAGAAAAGAGAAAACAATGATGCGTCGGCAGCTACCTAGGGCACCCTAGGTAGGGTCTCCACTACGATCCTTTTTTGAAAGCGCCTCCACTACAAATCGGCTTCTCCCTCGTCCTCTTGAAGAAAACCGATGATGAGTGCGGCGGTAAGGTTTGTAGGAGTACTACGGCGTGCAGGGCCACGTCGTAGTAAACGGGTTCGAGTCGACGCCTTAAATATGTGTGGGCCCCTTGGTTTTACGGGAACGAGGCAGCATTTTGGGTTTGGGGACCAGTGGAGATATAGTACGTACAAAAAATTGTGGACGTAGGTTCGACCGAAAGGCAATGATGCATGGGCCCTGCATTTTGATATACCCGGGGCCGCGTGAAATTTGCTACTCTACTCAAAACTAGTAAGGTACACATGTATTGAACGCATGATATTTTGAAACCAAATTATGAATAAATACACACTATAGCATGTAAAGCTTTGAGTCATATATGCATGATGTAGATGTTTGTTTAGTTCTTATAGTTCATCTCATTCAAAATCAATTAGTTTTATAAAAATGTTAAGATTCATGGGGTTGTGCATTGTAAATCATAAAGTAAAAAACAAATAATGGCAATTCATTTAGAAAAAATAATCAATTATGATACAGAAGATTCTAGAACAAAGGAGAAGAACTTGTGTTTTGAGGTTTGTGCATTATGCTTAAGTTCAACCATGGAGTCTTCTAAATTGTACATGTGGTAGATCTGGTGGAATGTTGATGACATCCAACGGCCAGTAGTGCTCGGATTTTCCCATCTCTGCACTGTCGGGTTAGCTTCATCCAGCGACCATCTTTCAAAGTTATTGGCACACTATCTAGTTCCTGTGCCATAGTTGCATGTTTTGGAAAAAAAGCTACTAGTGGGTTGTACTATCTATTTAGGAATAGAAGCTGTATACATGGAAGTTGTAGGGAAAGAGATGACAAGGAGCATCTCAATTCCTATGAGTAGGGATTGGAAAAGAGATGTCATTTGGTTCACATCATAGGAACTTTTCTATTGAATCTAGAGATGACATGTATCTCAATTCCTATGAGGAGGGATTAGTAAAGAGATGTAACTTGGTTCATATCATAGGAACTTTTCTATTGAATATACGCTAATGTTTATTTTACTTTGAAATTAAGGGAGTATAGGAATCCATTCATATGAACCAAGTGGCTCTAAAGCTATAGAAATGATATCATGTTTATTTCCTTTGAAATGTAGAGTATATGAATCTATTCCTATGAACCAATTGGCTCTAAAGGAAAAAAATCCTATAAAAATCATATCATATAGAGTTCCTATGATATTCCTCGACACTAAAGGATGGTTGAAATTGTTGCGGGTGATATGATGGTCTTTCTTTGTAGACTCTCACCCATCTTTATAGTTACCTCTCAAGATGAATGAAATGATATATACAGGTATTCTACATGTGCAATTTGGTACACAAAAACTCGGCAAAAGTTTGCGAGGTTCAATTTTCAATAAAGCTATATGCACCGCATTTCGAACGGAGGAGCATACGGCAGTTGCTAACACTAACGTGGAAGATTTGTGTGTAGGAGGAGTGGCTGTTCATTAAATGACATGGCAAAACCGACACTTTGCTCGGATGCCGATCTAACGGTTCTTATGGCGTTCATTAGGAAAAGGCTTGTGGCGAACGCTTGTCGGATAATGATTTACGGACACATGCATTGCATTGATACGCGCCCCCTCTCTCTCACGCACACGCACCTCACGAGTCACGACTCTCCGAGTCCTCTCGCAGACTCGCATGTCGCACCCACCGTCTATCTGCAGGTAGACGTCACGCACATATGTTCTCTTCACACCCTACCCTTAGAACTTCTAAAAAACAAAAGATGGCGCACACATTTTATTTTAGCTCACACGTCACACACTTATACTATTTCTCTTGCGGCGAACAATCTTTGGGCATAGTATATTGTACTCTCACGAAGAGAAGCGGTGCACGCACGCACTAGTTCTCTCACACCCACTCGCAGGTACACGTAAGAGTGCATTTTTTTTGAAGCTGGTACAACAAAATCACTCCACTATATATAAAAGCAGGAGCCTTAGCGCTTGTTTTACTAGGGTTCCTCTCGTTCACTCTCTCATGCTCTCTAGATCTAAGCAAGACATAGGTGTCCACTCTCTCTCTCTCTCTCAGCTCACGGCTGGTCACAAATCTGGCCGTACAACCTCGACCGGGGCAGGGGTGTAGGTGCATCGTTCACGCTGTCGCATCGGCGAGGGAGGAGACCAACGGCTGCCCGCGCGTCCCGATTGGCGGCCGTGCCGTTCTCTCCGAGAGAGCGCTGGCTCGGGAGGGCCTCCGACCCCTTCTTCCTCCCTGCGGTATTGTGGCCAAGATGCGGCCTCCCGACGCCGTCATTGCCACATGCCGACGACCCTCAGGTATGTATTCCTTCGAAACCTGCCTTGCTTCATCGCCTCAGCTCTTCCCCTTCGTGGGATCCTTTTCTACTTCCGTCCACTGTTCCAAAGCCACCTAGACTTCTACTATTATTAGAAGTATAGCTAGTTCATACAGTCAACTCAAAGCGTTGGTTCAAATAGGGAAGAAAGTGGGAAAGCTGTAGCATGAATCTAGGACTTGGTTCTAAGAGGAAACATGGGAAAGTAGTAATATCTGTCACCGTTTAAATAACCATATTTCATATTCGCGCAAACAGGGATGTCTGCCTCCATATCGTTTCGGGATGTCTATCTCCGTATCATTTCTATCCGCGCAATCAAAAGCACACACCTCAGTTTTAGTACAACTGAGCAAAATGAGATGGCTATCCTCGTTGCCGCTGCCTAACCTCCCGCCTTCAAGGTATCCCTACATTGGTAGTAACTAAGGTAGAATGACCAACACAATCTAAAATAAGCTGATTTGTACGTTTTACTTCCCGATTGCGAGTAGGGACGAGCGAAAACAATCGCATCCTAGTCCGAATGCACTTTCTACCAGCTCATCCATGGACCGAGGACTAGCTGCACTACCGCACGGCGGTTTTTTGACAAAAGCGGACAAGAGGCATTGTGGTCTGCTTATTTCTACAAATAGCGGTGCTTAAATTTAGTGGAATGCACAAGCATTTCAGCTGGTCAAGACATCGCATGGTTCAGCCAGATTCCAAATGAGACCACAATTATAATTGGTTATTCGGAATAAAAGAACCTAACCTCGGATGGTGGCAACAAGAAAAACCAGAGTGAACTCCGGAAATTTAAGCCACCGGGAGGCCCTTTGCTCGAGAAGCCTTGCTTGTTTTTTCCTGATTTGTAAACCTTCTCACAACTTTGTCTCTGCTGTGAACTAGTATATGTTTGTTATGTTCTATGAATCATTGAGATGTATAAAATTGCTTAACTTATGCTTTTCAAGTTTTTTATGAAGACGAAGTTTAATGTGAGTGTTCCACATGAGCGCTGGACTAGCGTGTGAACGCTTGGAATTTATTACATTGTGGCCTCAATTAACTGCATGAACCATCGTAATAAGATACATAGTTGCTTATATGTCGATGCCAGATTGTTGATTGTTAGCTGGTCGATAGCCTAGTGTTGAAGCGAGCTGAGCCAATGTGCCGTGTTTTGCACAACTGCTTACAAGTGGGGTAGCACCAACAGTGTTTACAAGTATTTATGTATACGTCGGCGCACGGTTCTTGAACGAGTGCTCTACTTCATCAAAACACACACTGCTCGTATGATAAACCGTGACAACTTATGTCTTACCATGCCATATTCATGAAAAAACTAGTGAGGACGCATCTGTTTCGGCAACAATTATGATGGTTCTCACATGATTCACGGGCACACAAAAGTAGCAGCAGTTCCCATAGATGGATTCAAATAGAGTACTAGCCCCAGAGGGGTCGATAACAGGCAAGGTTCGGATAATTAGACACAATCCAAACTACTATTAAACACTACTGGGGCAACTATTTCATCCCTCGATCTAATTTGGGCTGGACATAAGACAGACCTTGCCATGAACATCATCAAGGACGTCCCGCAGCAGCTCAATCCTGTGAACCTTCATGAAGACAACCTTGTGGCCTTGCCACTGATAAGCTTGTTTGTGGAGGGATGCCACGTCATCTTCCTGCATAAGCTTGACAAGAATAGTATGCCTCACAAACGAAGGAGTAGCTTTGAACTTCTTGTGCTTCAGTACACCCTGGACAACACGCCTGACAATAGTGAGGCTGGAATACAACTCTTCATTCGTATAACCGCCAATGGCTTCCAGGATCCAACAACCTAAGAACTCTGTTTTCCCAGTACGTATATTCAGGTCGTCCGCCTCATAGAGAGTGACATGCACAACCACACAATCCTTGTCTGCATCAGGGCTCTAATTGAAACAGGAACAAATTCTAATTAATTTTCAGTATAAGAAACACAAGTTATTTAAACCACTATGTATAGCATGGCATCGAAGCTAATAAAATTTTGCATTATTAATCACCACATACTTCCTTTTATAAAAAAAATCACCACATACTTAGATGAAAAACCACAATCGAGATCGGCAAAGAAGGAAATCACCTTCGGCAGCTCAGCGGGAGGGGGGGACACATCCTCGAAGGGGAAAACTGCTCCTGCAGTGCCATGGGGGATGAACCTCAAATGGGGCGTTGACCATCTCAGTAGTGGCCGTGAGCGTATCTAGGGTCGGCTTGGTGGTTGCCTCCATCTTATTGGAGCTCTCTGTCTCGTGAGGATCAGCCTCTCGCATCTGCTCCAATATCGGCAGATCTTTGCCTGGTTCTCCTTGGTCCATCATGAAACTGACGAATACTAGGAGATCACTGAAAGGAAAACACAATCGCAATGACAATGAAACAAAAAAGAGAGTGAGGATCGGTTACTGCTTTGCAAAAGCTCTTTTTTTTCTGAACGAAAATATACCAACATCACGGATCCGCTTACCTTCCCTTCGTTGGGAGAGAAGAACAGTGGCAGATGCGAGTGTTGCCTTTCTTGAAGACGGTGAGGGAGAAGGGATTCAAATAAGAGTGAAATGATGGTTGCTTCGTCCACAAACTTAGATCTGGGAGGTGGGGTTTTGTGATACGACGGCTCGTTCTCGCAAGGCCACGACTGGGTGACTCTCCGCCTGCATATTGCCTGCTAATTTCGTGGATGGCATTTGGGCCCGCGTGCTGCATGGCCCGCATGTCGGTGAACAAAAGTATAACGGCATTCAGTAGAGGGAGACGTTTCAATGACCTAGGAGGAGCCAGAAGCGGTAGAGTGTCTCCACTGTACTAGTAGTAATTGTTTTTCTGGGTAGCTATAGAGTGTCTCCACTGTACTAGTAGTAATTGTTTCTCTGGGCCCAAGACAAAACAGCCCATCCACACTAGTAAATAGTAAAGTCAATTCAAAAGCCCATATATTTACTGAATGAGAGGTGCTACCCACACCCAAAGACACCCCCCAAAAAACCTGGGTGCTCTTCTTCCTCCTCGCTCCCACCCACCTCACGCCACCGCCCCACTGCACCCCAAATTCATCACCTCACTCCTACAGAAAACTCCAGCTCCCCTTCTTCCTCACTCCTACAGAAAACCCCCAGCTCCCCTTCTTCTTCGCTCGCACTATAACTAGGCTCGTCATTCGTTACTCTGCTCAAATCCGTGAGCGCGACACGACATCCTCGAGGAAAATGGAGTCGGCTGACCCCAGCACCAAGAAGATGAGGCTCCCGCCAGCGGCAACGCCTGTCGTAGATCCCGCACCCGGCAGCGTGGGGAGAAGCGGCGACCCCACCCCCACCGGATCCTAGGAACCCGTAGAATCTCGGGTGGACCGCATCAGCGATCTCCCGGACGCCGTCCTTGGGGAGATCATCTCGCTTCTCCCCACCAAGGATTGCTGCCGCACCCAAGTCCTCTCAATTCGATGGCGCCCTCTATGGCGTGCCATGCCCCTTAATATCGACTGTCGTCAGCTATCTCTCTTCAATGATTTTGAAATCCTTAGAGCCATCATCTCCTCCCACCAGGGCTCCGTTCAAAGCCTCTGCATCCCGTCATGCTACCCGAGCAAGCATACCATGCCTCAGACGGTGGACGCCGGCTGAAATCCCTAAATTCACGTAACTACAGCTGCTTGAGTTCTACTATTCCCTCGAAATCACATACCACATACCTAACGCCATGAACTTGTGCCTCAAAGACCGATGTCCATCTCATGGTTTTCTCCTCTCTCCACACCGCCACCTTTGCTGTTGTGCTACCTACTGCATAATCTAGTACTAAACCTTCAACTCCCATTTCTCAAGAAACTTTCACTTGTGCTGGTTCAGATATCGGAGGCCTCATTGCACAAGATCATCCACTCCAGTTGCCTGCTGCTACCGAGTGCTTGGTGCTTGTTTTCATTAAGGAGAATCGGTTGTCTCCAAATAAAGTCGCCTAACCTTGTAAGAATTGGAATTTGTTTTGACGGAAGGCAGCTCATCATCCAAGATGCCCTTCACTTCAAAGGTTGATCCTTGATTCTAGTTATTCACCGCTGTAAATAACCGCCCTCTCTGCGCTTAAACCGAGACCTTGGGTGTAATACATGATCTCTGTGCTCATTTCAATATGGTGTTTGGCTCCACAGTTCTTCAGGTACTTTATATTATCATCTACACTTGTAACCATAAGCTGCATTTTAAATTTTTGTGCATAATTTATATATCATCTTGGAGTACACATTTTGTACTAATATTATGTTTTATGCTCAATGAAGAGTTTCTCCATGGATGGCCTATCAATGGTGCTGGATTCTGTCAAGATCTTATAAAAATGAATAGTTTTGATCTGAACAAGATTATTGGCTTGCTGCAATGCTTTCCATGTCTGGAGAAGTTGTATATAAAGGTGATAATTTCACGCACATTGGAAGCCCGCATATAGTGTACTAGAATTAACTGTTCAGTTGTTGCTCTTTTGACACTCTTCTTTTAGACCTTAACTGTTTTCAATCTTCATGTCTATTTAGGCAACAGGACGGGGTAAGAAAGTTATAAACAATCGGTAGATTCATAAGCATTGGGATTTTCTCACTTCTCATGAGATTCGATTGAAGACAATAATGCTAGAACGATACGTAGCCAACCGTGCAAACATAAGATTTGTCACATTCTTCCTGTTGAATGCGAGGTTACTATTGTCCATCAGGCTTAAGTTTATCAGCAGCATGGTTTTGACGGATGGGTATGTCAAAGAGAAAAAAACGAGTTTCAGGTGGGCAAAAGAGCTTCTGAACGTGCCGGGCTTCTATTTACAACATATTGTGGTCATAATCCAGTAAATTTTACGACCCAGGATGTTCATTCTATGGACCTGACCGATCCATTTGACTGTGACTGCCGAAAATAGTGCTGGAGTTAGATGTTGTTGCCCTTTTCAATCTGGGTTTTTTTGTAAACCTGATGAACAATTAACCCTCGTGTTTTTGTACAGTTTGTAAGCTGGAGTTAGATGTTCCTGCCCTTGTCAACTCGGCTGTGACTGTCATAATTTCTTTGAAACAAGGCAAATGGCCTGCCATTCGTTTAATTTAGAGTGAAATATTGTAACAAATCCCAACCAAGGGAAATAACATCACTCTCGCGCTGCTGAGCTCACTGTGCATTACGTAAGCCAAGTGATTATCCCCACCAGCACCCACAAACTTATTTTGAACTAGCACATCAAATGGGCTGTAAATTTTCATAGGAAAGGCTGCATGACCGTGATGATTTGGATTCTCGACATTTGGGACCCGCGAGAAATAGCCTATCCAAGGTGGTGTCGACTTACTAGCCACCAACAAACGATTCGCTTACCGACCGTTGGATTGACATCCAACATCTGTCGTGTATCTTCTATCTCTTGTCTTCTTCTTCCTCCAGCCGCCCAACAAACCACCCCGTCGGCTCCGCCTGCTCCCGCCTCCCATGGTTGGCTGCGCCTCCGCCATCCTACCGTATGTACCCTCCAACGTTGGCCAGTCCCTCCCTCTATTCCCCCACACGTCCTGTTATTCTCCGGCGACGTCAGCCCCAACACGCACCCGCGCCCGAACCAGTCAACCCTCATACTCCCCTCCGCCTGCGACTGGACCGGCGCATCTTCAACGGCTCTTGTTTGTTCCGTCCGAGACCTCGCCGTCGTCCTCCGCCTTGCGGCCTTGGTTCGCTCGCCGTGTGTGGTGCGCCGCCCTCTTGCGTTGTCAACGTCGTCAACAACCGAGAGGAACAAGGAGATGACTGTACGTGGAGAGGATGACAGTAGGGACCCACCAGCGTCATGGCAGTACGCAAGCAAGTGCCTCTATAGTACAAGCCCAAAAATAATGTTCCTCCTAATGGTTGGACATCTGGGGCTCATGCCATTGTCAACGTAGTCAATAAACGAGAGAATTACACTACGAGCGGCTGACACCAGGGACCCAGCAAGTCGCGCAGTTTTTTTTTTGAGGAACAAGCAGTTGTTATTTATACTAGTTTTAGCGACAGATCAGGGTAACAACGGGCAGGCTGGGGCTGTGGGCCTGCCTAGCTAGGGTTTTATTTATGTTTACCACATCATGAGCCCAGTTGTGTTTTTTTCTTGCTGAAAATGGCTAGCCCAGTTCTATTTTTTTAAAGAAATACCCAAACAAGGCCTACTTGCTTTATCGGCCCTGCTGGGCTGTAAATCTTTCAAGACAAGGAGAGTTTCATTCGGTTTGCCCAGAAATGGCCTGTACATTTTTAAAACACATCAAACCGGGAATTAGTTTCTTTTTTAATTACAAGATCTTAAATTCCATCGATTTTTATGCGTGGACAATTATTTGGATTTTATATTTATATAAATTATTTTTCAAAATAGTTTGAATGTGAATCGATATTTCCGGATTAAAAACAGTTGACCGCACTGAAATATGCAAAATTTCATATACTTTTTAACCATGGCCACAATATGGGGTGTTAATGCTAACAAAAAGAAGATGGGCTCCAAAAAAATCTTAAGAATTAGCAAATGGGTTGTACATTATTAGAAATGATGGCAGATGGGTTGTATGTTGTTTTCCACATATTTGAGGCTTGCACCTACTATAGGTTGACGCGTATGCTTTCATAAAAAAAAGGTTGACGCACACGCAACGCCCTGTCAACTTAGTCAACACACGAGAGCAATGACTATTGGATGTCCATCCAATGGCTGACGTGCTTCTTCAATCTCTGCTCTTCATGCTCCAAATTACCAAACAAGTGTCGGCAGGATCGCTCGCTCTTCCTCCTCGCTGGCAGGCTATGTTGCCGCCAAGAGCCTCACGGCCCCACCATACTCCCATCGCTGGCCTAGACATCCCTCCACTCACCCACACATGTTGTTATTCTCCGGCGATGGCAGACGAACCAGTAAACCCTCGTACTCCTCCGTGTGGGAAACAACTGTCGAGTATTCCCTGGCTCCGTGCCGTTCCCTTCCTAGGCCTTGCTGTCGTCCACCGCCCTGGTGCTCTCGGTGCGGCATGGTCAACGTGGTCAATGAACGACATCCATCAGAAGTGGAATGTACGTGGAGAGGCTGACAGTTGGGTCCACGGCCGCATGCAAGGAAATGCCTCCTTATTACGTGCAAAATAATGATTCCTCCACCTGACAGCTAGGACCCACAGGAAGGGCCTCTGTATTTCGCGAAAAAACCGTTCCCCCCACTGACAGGTCGGACCCACCAGCTATTTCTTCGCACGCAAGGAAGTGCCTCCTTATTACGCCCAAAAAAATGAATACCCCCCTGCTAGCTGGGACCCACCATATTGTTGGGCTGACTTGTGGGCCTACTAAGTTGACGGGGACGGAGGGCTTTGTCAACTTAGTCAATACTCTAGTGACCGTATGATGTCCATCCAACGGCCATAGTGCTTCTTCAACCTCTGGTCTTCTTGCTCCAGCCGCCCAAAGCAGCGCCGGTCGTGCCGCCTGCTCCTGCCTCCCGTGGCCGGCTGTGCCACCGCCTGCTCCTACCTCCCGTGGCCCGGCTCTGCGTCATCCCCTTCCTAGGCCTCGCCGTCGTGCACCGCCATGGTGCTCTTGGCGCGGCGTGGTCAATGTGGTCAACGACCGACTTCCATCGGAAGAGTACTGTACGTGGAGAGGCTGACAGCTGGGTCCATGGCAGCCGCAAAGAAGTGCCTCCTTATACGCGGAAAATAATTATTCCTCCACCTGACAGTGGGGACCCACCAGATGGGCCACCAGTATTTTGCGAAAAAAGTCGTTTCCCCCTGACTGCTGGGACCCACCGGACGGGCCACCGTATTTCATGAAAAAAATGTTCCCCCCGCTGTCATCTCGGACCCACTGGAAGTGCCTCCTTATTACGCACAAAAAAAATGAATACTCCCCCAGCTAGCTGGGACCGACCTTGGTGGGAGGCTGTCTTGTGGGCCTACTAAGTTAACGGGGACGAAGGGCTTTGTCAACTTAGTCAATATGAATGATTCTAGCTCCAGTGACCGTACGATGTCCATCCAACGGCCGTAGTGCTTCTTCAACCTCTGGTCTTCTTGCTCCAGCCGCCCAAAGCAGCGCTGGTCGTGCCGCATGCTCCTGCCTCCCATGGTCGGTCAGGCCGCGGAGGCCTCACCACCCCTACTATTCCCACCGCTGGCAGTGCCTCATGGGCGACGGCAACCTCACACCGCGCCGAACCAAAGAACCTCGTACTCCTCTCGCTGGCTTCCACCGCGCGTCTTCCACTGCTCCGTCGTCCCTTCCTAGGCCACGCCGTCGTCCACCGCCGTGCTAATCTCCATGCGGCATGGTCAATGTGGTCAAGGAACGACTTCCATCGGAAGAGTACTGTACGTGGAGAGGCTGACAGTTGGGTCCACGGCCACAACCCAGTTTTTTTGTGATTTTCCAAGTAAGTCGCTTTGTCACGCCTGTTGGGATGCAAATCTTTCAAGACGAGGAGAGCTTTCACTCGGCTGGCCGAGAAAATGGCCCATTAGTAATGAGAAATGGGCTGTAAATTTTTAACACACATCAAACCGGCAATTAGTTACAAATATCTTTTTTTCATTTCAAGATTTTAAATTACATTAATTTTTATGTGTGGAGAATTTGTTGGATTTTATATTGATATACATTTATTTTTTAAATCAGTTTGAATGTGAGTCAAAATTTCGGGATTAAAAACAGTTCGGACCGCACCGAAATATGCAAAATTTCGTATAATTTGTTAACCGTGGCCACAATATGGGCTGTAAAACAAGCTTAAGAATTAGCAAATAGGCTGTAAATTATTAGAAATAATGGCAGATGGGATGTATGTTGTTTTCCACAGATTTGAGGCTTTCCTAAAAAAAAGGCTGACGCACAAGCAGTGACTGTTGGATGTCCATCCAACGGCCGTCGTGCTTCTTTAATCCCTACTCTTCCCGCCTCCACCGCCAAACAAACGCCAAGGGATCTGCTCGCTGCTACCTCTTGAGCATCGCGTTGGATTTCCCCAAGAGGAGAGGATGATGCAGCAAAGTAGCGTAAGTATTTCCTCGGTTTTTAGAACCAAGGTATCAATCCAAGAGGAGACCACGACAAGTCCCTCGTACCTACACAAAACGATAGCAACTCGCAACCAACGCTTAGGGGTTGTCAATCCCTTCATGGTCACTTACGAGAGTGAGATCTGATAGAGATAATATTTTTGGTATTTTTGATAAATAGATGCAAAGTAAAATTAAAAGGCAAAGTAAAAACAAAGCAAGTAAATAAAGTGATAGAGATTGATATGATGAGAATAGACCCGGGGGCCATAGGTTTCACTAGTGGCTTCTCTCAAGAGCATAAGTATTCTACGGTGGGTGAACAAATTATTGTTGAGCAATTGACAGAATTGAGCACAGTTATGACCATATCTAGGCAATGATCATGTATATAGGCATCACGTCGAGACAAGTAGATCGAAACGATTCTGCATCTACTACTATTACTCCACTCATCGACCGCTATCCAGCATGCATCTAGAGTATTAAGTTAAAAACAGAGTAACGCCTTAAGCAAGATGACATGAGGTAGAGGGATAAATTCATGCAATATGATAAAAAAACCATTTTGTTATCCTCGATGCCAACAATACAATACGTGCCTTGGTGCCCCTTCTGTCACTGGGTAAGGACACCGCAAGATTGAACCCAAAGATAAGCACTTCTCCCATTGCAAGAACTACCAATCTAGTTGGCCAAACCAAAAAGGATAATTCGAATAGACTTGCAAATATAACTCAATCATACATAAAAGAAATCAGAGAAGAATCAAATATTTTCCATAGATAATACTGGATCATAAACCCACAATTCATCGGTCTCAACAAACACACCGCAAAAAGAAGATTACATCGAATAGATATCCACGAGAGAGGGGGAGAACATTGTATTGAGATCCAAAAAGAGAGAAGAAGCCATCTAGCTACTAGCTATGGACCCAAGGTCTGAACTAAACTACTCACACTTCATCGGAGGGGCTATGGTGATGATGTAGAAGCCCTCCGTTGTGGATGCCCCTCCGTGAGCTCAAACAGCCCCAAGATGGGATCTCGTGGATACTGTAAGGTTGCGGCGGTAGAATTAGGTTTTGGCTCTGCTCGATCGTATGGGGGCGAGGTATATATAGGAGGAAGGAGTACGCCGGTGGAGCTTCGAGGGGCCCACGAGGTAGGGGGCGCGCCCAGAGGGGCGCGCCCTCCACCCTTGTTACCGCCTCGTGGCCTTCTTGACGGAGGGTCCAAGTCTCCTAGATCTTATCTGATGAGAAAATCACGTTCCTGAAGGTTTCATTCCGTTTGGACTCCGTTTGATATTCCGCTTCTTGAAACACCGAAAAAGGCAAAAAACAGCATTTCAGGCTGGGCCTCCGGTTAATAGGTTAGTCCCAAAAGTAATATAAAATGGAAAATAAAGCCCAATATAGTCCAAAACAGTAAATAAAGTAGCATGGAGCAATCAAAATTATAGATACGTTGGAGACGATCGTGATCCCTAAGCTTAATTCCTGCTCGTCCTCGAGTAGGTAAATGATAAAAAAGAATTTTTGATGCGGAGTGATAATTTGGCATAATTTCAGTGTAAATCTTCTTAATTGTGATATGAATATTCAGATCCGAAGATTCAAGACAAAAGTTCATATTGACACAAAAATAATAATACTTCAAGCATACTAATCAAAGCAATCATGTCTTCTCAAAATAACATGGTAAAAGAAAGTTCATCCCTACAAAATCATATAGTTAGGCTATGCTTCATTTTCGTCACACAAAGATGTTCCCAACTTCTATACCCCCGATGACAAGCCAAGCAATTGTTTCATACTTAAATAATTTCAAACTTTTTCAACCTTCACGCAATACATGAGCGTGAGCCATGGATATAGCACTATGGGTGGAATAGAATATGATGATGGCGATTGTGTGGAGAAGACAAAAAAGGAGAAAGTCTCACATTGACGAGGCTAATCAACGGGCTATGGAGATGCCCATCAATTGATGTCAACATGAGGAGTAGGGATTGCCATGCAACGGATGCACTAGAGCTATGAATGCTCAACAAAAGAAAAACTAGTGGGTGTGCATTCAACTTGCTTGCTCATGAAGACCTAGGGCATTTGAGGAAGCCCATCGTAGGAATATACAAGCCAAGTTCTATAATGAAAAATTCTCACTAGTATAAAAAGACACTTATGAGACTCACTACATGAGGAACAAGGTGCTATTTTGAAGCACAATATATGAGACTCACTACATGAAGAACAAGGTGCTACTTTGAAGCACAAGTGTGGAAAAAGAGATAGTAGCATTGCCCTTTTTATTTTTTTATTTTTTTTCTTTGGCCTTTCTTTTTTTTGGCCTTTCTTTTTTTTATTTGGGCAATGCTCTAATAATGATGATCATCACACTTTTATTGATTACAACATAAGGATTACAACTCGAAACTTAGAACAAGATATGACTCTATATGAATGCCTCCGGCGGTGTACCGGGATGGTGCAATGAATCATGAGTGACATGTATGAAAAAATAACGGATGGTGGCTTTGCCACAAATATGATGTCAACTACATGATCATGCAATGGCAATATGACAAAAGTAATGTATGTCATGATGATGGTGGTGGAAGTTGCATGGCAATATATCTCAGAATGGCTATGGAAATGCCATGATAGATAGGTATGGTGGCTGTTTTGAGGAAGATATAAGGAGGTTTATGTGTGATAGAGTATATCGTATCACGGGGTTTGGATGCACCGGCAAAGTTTGCGCCAACTCTCAAGGTGAGAAAGGGCGATGCACGTTACCAAAGAGGCTAGCAAAGGCGGAAAGGTGAGAGTGCGTATAATCCATGGACTCAACATTAGTCAAAAGAACTCATATACTTATTGCAAAAATTTAGAAGCCATCAAAAATTCAAGTACTACGCGCATGCTCCTAGGGGATAGATTGGTAGGAAAGACCATCGCTCGTCCCGACCGCCACTCATAAGGATGCACAAGCGGTACACTTCATGTTTCAAATCATTACACAACTTTAACCATACGTGCATGCTACGGGACTTGCAAACTTCAACACAAGTATTTCTCAAATTCATAATCACCCAACTAGCATGACTTTGATATTATCACCTCCATATCTCAAAACAATTATCAAGCATCAAACTTATCTTAGTATTCAACACACTCAAAAGAAAGTTTCACATATCTTGAACACCAAGTATATTAACATTAAGCAAATTACCATGCTATTAACGACTCTCAAAATAATCTAAGTGAAGCATGAGAGATCAATAGTTTCTTTAAAACAAATCCACCATCTTGCTCTAAAAGATCTAAGTGAAGCACTAGAGCAAAAATTATCAAGCTCAAAAGATATAAGTGAAGCACTATGAGCAAAACTATCAAGCTCAAAAGATATAAGTGAAGCACTATGAGCAAAACTATCAAGCTCAATAGGTATAAGTGAAGCACATAGAGTATTCTAACAAATTTCAAATCATGTATGGCTCTCTCAAAAGGTGTGTACAGCAAGGATGATTGTGGTAGACTAACAAACAAAGACACAAATAATACAAGACGCTCCAAGCAAAACACATATCATGTTGGTGAATAAAAATATAGCTCCAAGTAAATTACCGATGGAGGTGGACGAAAGAGGGGATGCCTTCCGAGGCATCCCCAAGCTTTGACTTTTTGGTGTCCTTGGATTAGGGGTGCCATGGGCATCCCCAAGTTTAGGCTCTTGCCACTCCTTTTTCCATAATCCATCAAAAGAATTCACCCAAAACTTGAAAACTTCACAACACAAAACTCAACAGAAATCTCGTGAGCTTCGTTAGAGAAAGAAAACAAAAGACTACTTCAAGGTACTGTAATGAACTCATTATTTATTTGTATTGGTGTTAAACCCACTGTATTCCAACTTCTCTATGGTTTATAAACTATTTTACTAGCCATAGATTCATCAAAATAAGCAAACAACACACAAAAAACAGAATCTGTCAAAAACAGAACAGTCTGTAGCAATCTGTAACTAACGCAAACTTCTGGAACTCTAAAAATTCTACCAAAATAGGAAGTCCTGTAAAATTTGTTTATTGATCAGCAGCAAAAATAATCAACAAAAAATCACGTTCCTGTGATTTATCATAACTAAATTAATGCGTGCAAAGTTTCTGTTTTTCAGCAGAATCAAATCAACTATCATCGTAGGTTATCCTATAGGTTCTACTTGGCACAAACACTAATTAAAACATAAAACCACATCTAAACATAAGGTAGATGGATTATTTATTCCTAAACAGAAGCAAAAACAAAAAAAATCGGGTTGCCTTCCAACAAGCGCTATCGTTTAACGCCCCTAGCTAGGCATCAAAGCAAGGATAGATCTAGGTATTGCCATCTTTGGTAGGCAATCCATAAGTGGCTCTCATGATAGATTCATATGGTAATTTTATTTTCTTTCTAGGGAAGTGTTCCATACCTTCTTTAAGGTAAATTGGAATCTAATATTCCCTTCCTTCATATCAATAATTGCACCAATCGTTGTAAGGAAAGGTCTACCAAGAATAATAGGACATGAAGGATTGCAAAATCTATAGCAAGAACGATAAAATCTACGGGCACATGATTCCTATTTGCAACAATAAGAACATCATTGATTCTTACCATAGTATTTTTAATAGTGGAATCCGCAAGATGCAAGTTTAGAGAGCAATCATCAAAATCACGGAAATCTAGCAAATCACATAAAGTTTTGGGAATAGTAGAGACACTAGCACCCAAATCACATAAAGCATGAAACTCAAAATTTTTAATTTTAATTTTAATAGTAGGTTCCCACTCGTCATAGAGTTTTCTAGGGATAGAAACTTCCAACTCAAGTTTTTCTTCATAAGATTGCATCAAGGCATCAACAATGTGTTCGGTAAAGGCCTTATTTTGACTATAAGCATGAGGAGAATCTAGCACGGATTGCAACAAGGAAATACAAACAATCAAAGAGCAATTTTCATAATTAAATTCTTTGAGATCCAAAATAGTGGGTTTAGCAACATCACGGTTTTTATTTATTTCAATCCCACTTTCATCAAATTCATCATCAAGATCTAGAAACTCAGAATTCTTAGAACGCCTTCTAGGTAAAGGAAGATCATATTAAGATTCATCAAGATTCATATTGCAAAACAAAGATTTAATGGGAGACACAACAATAACTTTTAGATCTTCATCTTGATTTTCATAGGAATTCGGTTTAGCGGCCATCTTATTGACTAAGATAGCTTGCATATCCGAAATTTCAGCGGTCATCTTTTCAAGACGAGCAATTTGGGCCCTTATACCATCAATTTCTTTAGACATATCATCGAGTTCTTTATTCATATAGCTCATAAAACATTTTTGTTCCTTAAGTTCGTTTCTAAAGAAATTATTGTGCTCAAATTGCAAAACCATAAACTTTCTGACATTGCTTTCGATCTCCTCTAGCCTTTTAAGGTGAAGGTCACCAAATCTAGGTAGAGCCATCGCAACAAATAAGCACACTAACACACGAACAAATAGAAAGGCGACGAGAAAAAAGCAAATGGGAAAGAGAGGAGGAGATTGGGAAAGAGAGGGCAAATAAAACGGCAAGGGTGAAGTGGGGGAGAGGAAAACGAGAGGCAAATGGCAAATAATGTAATGCGAGAGATAGGGATTGCGATGGGTACTTGGTTTAGTTGACTTGTTTGCGCGAGCCTCCCCGGCAACGGCGCCAGAAATTCTTCTTGCTACCTCTTGAGCACTGCGTTGGATTTCCCCGAAGAGGAGAGGATGATGCAGCAAAGTAGCGTAAATATTTCCCTCAGTTTTTGAGAACCAAGGTATCAATCCAGTAGGAGACCACGCACAAGTCCCTCGTACCTACACAAAACGATAGCAACTCGCAACCAACGCTTAGGGTTGTCAATCTCTTCACGGTCACTTACGAGAGTGAGATCTGATAGAGATAATATTTTTGGTATTTTTGATAAATAGATGCAAAGTAAAAGTAAAAGGCAAAGTAAAAACAAAGCAAGTAAATAAAGTGATAGAGATTGATATGATGAGAATAGACCCGGGGGCCATAGGTTTCACTAGTGGCTTCTCTCAAGAGCATAAGTCTTCTACGGTGGGTGAACAAATTATTGTTGAGCAATTGACAGAATTGAGCATAGTTATGAGCATATTTAGGCAATGATCATGTATATAGGCATCACGTCCGAGACAAGTAGATCGAAATGATTCTGCATCTACTACTATTACTCCACTCATCGACCGCTATCCAGCATGCATCTAGAGTATTAAGTTAAAAACAGAGTAACACCTTAAGCAAGATGACATGATGTAGAGGGATAAATTCATGCAATATGATAAAAGAAACCATCTTGTTATCCTCGATGGCAACAATACAATACGTGCCTTGTCTGCCTTCTACATCCTTTGTAAGGACACCGCAAGATTGAACCCAAAGCTAAGCACTTCTCCCATTGCAAGAACTACCAATCTAGTTGGCCAAACCAAAAAGGATAATTCGAAGAGACTTGCAAAGATAACTCAATCATACATAAAAGAATTCAGAGAAGAATCAAATATTTTCCATAGATAATATTGGATCATAAACCCACAATTCATCGGTCTCAACAAACACACCGCAAAAAGAAGATTACATCGAATAGATCTCCACGCGAGAGGGGGAGAACATTGTATTGAGATCCAAAAATAGAGAAGAAGCCATCTAGCTACTAGCTATGGACCCGAAGGTCTGAAGTAAACTACTCACACTTCATCGGAGGGGCTATGGTGATGATGTAGAAGCCCTCTGTGGTGGATGCCCCCTCCGACGGAGCTCCAGAACAGGCCCCAAGATGGGATCTCGTGGATACAGAAGGTTGCGGTGGTGGAATTAGATTTTGGCTCTGCTCGATCGACGGGGTGCGAGGTATATATAGGAGGAAGGGGTACGTCGGTGGAGCTTCGAGGGGCCCACGAGGTAGGGGGCGCGCCCAGGGGGGCGCGCCCTCCACCCTCGTGACCACCTCGTGGCTTTCTTCACGGAGGGTCCAAGTCTCCTGGATCTTATCTGATGAGAAAATCACGTTCCCGAAGGTTTCATTCCGTTTGGACTCCGTTTGATATTCCGTTTCTTCAAAACACTGAAAAAGGCAAAAAAAACAGCAATTCTGGGCTGGGCCTCTGGTTAATAGGTTAGTCCCAAAAGTAATATAAAAGTGGAAAATAAAGCCCAATATAGTCCAAAACAGTAAATAAAGTAACATGGAGCAATCAAAAATTATAGATACGTTGGAGACATATCACCTGCTCCCTCCTCCCCTCATGTCGGGTCTTTGTTGCCAAGCAAGCCTCACCGCCCCATCAGATTCTCATCGCTGGCCTAGCCATCCTCTACTCACCCACACTGCTGTTATTCTCCGGCGATGGCGATTTAACCAAGAAACCTCGTGACAATGCATTCCCCCTCCGCATGGGAAACAACTGCTGAGTCTTCCCTGCCTCTGTGTCGTCCCCTTCCTAGGCCTCGCCGTCGTCCACCGCCGTGGTGCTCTCGGCGCGGCGTGGTCAATGTGGTCAACGACCGACTTCCATCGGAAGAGTATTGTGCATGGAGACGTGACAGCTGGGTCCACGGCCGCGGCAAGGAAGTGCCTCCTTATTACGTGCAAAATAATTATTCCTCCACCTGACAGCGGGGACCCACCGGGCGGGCCACCGTATTTCGTGAAACAAACGTTTCCCCCCTGACTGCTGGGACCCACCAGCTACACCTTCGCACGCATGGAAGTGCGTCCGGGCAAAATAAAGATTCGCCCCCTGACTGCTGGGACCCACCAGCTACATCTTCACACGCAAGGAAGTGCGTCCGAGCAAAAAAACGATTCGCCCCCCTGACTGCTGGGACCCACCAGCTACATCTTTGCAGGCAAGGAAGTTCCTGACAGTCGGGACCCACCTGGTCGAAGCGTACGTAGCGTTGTCATTCTGGTCGCGAACGTGTACGTACATACTGGTTGATGTAGAGGCGCGCACGTGTCGTAGTAGAGGTGCGCACATAGCATGTGCACGTACGTACAGCGGCGAGGGTGCAAGAAAGAAAATACGGCCATGTACATACATACGGGCAGGGTCTCGAATGCCTACTCGCGCATATGTACATGGCTGGGTCGGAACGGAGAAACAGCGCCATCGTCATGTTCATGGGGAGCCAACCGGCTGGGTCGGAACGGAATGCGTGGTCGTGTTCATCGGGAGGGCTTGGACAGAACAGGCAATGGAAACGAGGCCTGGCGTACCGTACAACGGAGGAAACGGACCGTCTACGTTTGGAATGGGGTCCTGTTGATCGAGAGGGGTGTGGCGTACCGCAAAACAGAGGAAACAGGGGTCCTGTTGATCGGGAGGGGTGTGGCGTACCGCAAAACGGATGAAACGGACCTCCTACGGTTGAAACGGGGGTCCTGTTGATCGGGAGGGGTGTGGCGTACCGCAAAACGGAGGAAACAGACCTCCTACGGTCAAAACAGGGTCCTATTGATCGGGAGGGGTGTGGCGTACCGCAAAACGGACGAAACAAACTTGTGTTGGAGCACTACGGTCAAAACGGGGGTCCGGTTCATCGAGAGGGGTGTGGCGTACCGCAAAACGGGACTCCACGGGATACTGTTCATCTCCACCGTCGACCTCCTCCAGCCTCCACGGGCCACCGTCGACCTCCTCCAGCCTCCACGGGCTCCTGCTCATCCAGCCTCCACCGCGCTACTCCACCGGCTCTTCGCTCAACCACCCTCCACGGGCACCCTCCACCGCTCACTGCTCATCCAGCCCTCCACACCACGGGGCCTGCTCAACCACCCTCCACCATCTAATCGCTCATCCATCCCTCCACACCACGGGGCCTGCTCAACCACCCTCCACCATCTATCGCTCATCCATCCCTCCACACCACGGGGTCCTGTTCATCCAGAGGCAATGCCACCACTCACCGCTCATCCATCCCCCCCCCGCAGCGCTCCTTTATCATCCCAGCAAAGATCGATCGGCTTCATTAGCGGCGAAGAAAAGGAATCGCTCGATCGAGTTCAATTAACAGCCATCGATCGATCGCTCGGGTTCAGTAACGCATAGTCTGCAGTGCAATCGCTCGGGTTCAGTTAGAGCCCAACGCCTCGCTCGGGTTTAGTTAGAGCCAACGCCTCGCACACACGCACGTGCGTGTACGAGAGAAACGCACATTGCTCGGCCCCCGACCTCCCACCGTAACCGGCAACTCCCCGAAATTTTCCTCCCCCTCGCTTCTACCACGGTTTTTTCCATCATGGACGGCCCAAAGAATGTCATGCAGTTGCATCTCCGGCCCGCCCAGGACGAAAAGCCCATTTTCTGTCATGATTTTTTGTCATAGAAGTAGGAGCCCACCATATCTATGATGATACTGGGTTTTGTCACAATTATCGTCATAGAAGTGTCATATGTATGACAGAAAAAAATTCGTTCAGCCCAAAATGTCACGGTTGTGTCTTTTTTTTGTAGTGATAGGACAACAACAATCATAATCATAGGCTAGCTTCTAGGGTTTAGCCTCTACGATCTCGTGGTAGATCAACTCTTGTAATACTCATATCATCAAGATCAATCAAGCAGGAAGTAGGGTATTACCTCCATCGTGAGGGCCCGAACCTGGGTAAAACATCATGTCCCCTGCCTCCTGTTACCATTAGCCTTAGACGCACAGTTCAGGACCCCTACTCGAGATCCGCCGGTTTTGACATCGACAATAACCATTCTTCCTGGAGGAAATTGTGAGACTTATTTTATAAGTTGCTCCTGATGGATCATTTGTGTATCCAAAGTCTGGCCCTTGATTTAAACACCATATCATTGCTACCTCGAAGCATGACTATGATACCCCGCTCTTCAACAAGAACATTGGAGGCGCGATCCTAAATGTTTCTTGGTCAGTTGTCCAAACACCGTTGTATGGGTAACATCTTGATTAATCCTTGCCTCTTATCTGAATGGTTGGGTACTTGCTCTCCTACCTCAGATGCTATGTTACGCTTCGTACATGGGAAGGATATACTCCTAATAATTGTGTGTAATCACAATTTTCCTTTCCATTGTTCTCTTAATCGATAATCGTGTTTTCCTTTCCATTCTTTTGTTTAACCTTTCTCGATCGACTTAACTAAGCGAGATAATTCCTCGCTTAGGTAGGCACCTTGTTGTACCACTCTGTCTGTAAGATCTTGTTACTATAGTTGATGACATTCCGGTAACCACCGATGGGTGATAACTTTGCCAATTGGTTTGCCTCGTTCACCAAGCAGGAAAATTGCTCTTTTCGTTCCCCGTCCTTGGTACCGACATTGTTGCCGGCATAGCTGACAAGCTATTCACTGACATGCCTCCCTGTCGCGGTTGTGCAAGATGTCACCCCCCTTCCTACTTTCAACCCACATGGTGGGCTCATAACCCACTGGTCCACTAGATCGAAACCTGACTCTTCTTTACAACCCGGATTCTAATGTATCCTTTGCACCTGGCTTCGTATGTGATTCACGAGCTAAATGATATACCATTATTCATCCTGGAATCAAACACCATGTTATTCTCGTTGTTCAAACCCCCATTCCAGCTTCTCTCTAGTCATTGAATGATTGCCTACCCGTTTGAAACTTTGGTACCATCGTATATTGCACTCAAGAATTCACTGAAATACAACTCGTGGGGTACCTTGTGTATTTCCCATCTAGTTCACCGTCAGAGGCCCAGCTTTGTGGAGATGCGTTCTTCCGGAGTTTTTGCCCTTGGTCGTGTTCGTAGGACGATGGAGATCCCGAATAAAGGATGACGACTTGATCATGGTGACTTGAAGCAAAGAAATGAAGACATCAACGAAAGGGATCAACCTCTTCGAAAGGGCAGCCAAGACCGAGAAGACTCATTAGGTTTTTCGCTACCAGCACCTTCCCCCCTTACTCCACTGCGTAAATCTCGAGACGAGATTTCTTGTAGTGGAGAATTGTGACGCCCGGGTAATCAAGCTACAGTAACCCTCTGGTATGATGCCACGTCACCATGATTACTGTTGCTAATCTTGTGTTAGTTCAGAACGGATTCAAATTCAAATTCGAATTAAAGTCAAATAATAAAAGTTTTCAATTCTCAAAACTAAAATGTTCTTATTGTGACAAATAAATCATGGATAGTATTGGTGGAGAAACAATATTTTTATAAAATAATTAGTTACTCTAAAGTGATTAAAACAGTAGCAAAAACAATTAAGTGAATATCATTTTCAATTAATAAAATTCTAAACTAATTTATTTAGGGGTAAAACATTTATGGCAGTGGGTGGTTCTCAAACATTAATTTAGGAGTTTTTATCATTTTTTTCTAAACTAAAAGTAATGTGTATCTAAAATAAAACAGAATAGAAAAATAAAAATAAAAAGAAGAAAAGAAAATAGAACAAAAAAAGAAAGGAAAAGACCTCTCACTGGCCTCGCCCACCACCACAAGCAAGCCAGGCCGGCTCGGTCGGCGCCCCCATAACCCCCCAAACCCTAACCCACGTGGCTCGTAACCCCCCAATCCTCCCCCGATCCACCTCGTCTCCCCACCCTGCCGCGAGTGGATTAGGATCAGGGGCAACCGACGCCCCCGACCCCGCTCGTCGCCCGCCCTGCCGCGCCTCCATCCTCCTCCGCGGCGTCATCTCGCCGGCGCCGCTTCGCCGCCGGATCGCCCCATCTCCCCCGCCTCTGCTTCGCCCAGCACCGTCGGATGTCCTCCCCGACCCACTCCTCACGAGTCTTCACCATGCCTTGCCGCCGCCGCCCGGAGCGCCTCCGCCTCGACCCCGTCGCCGCCAGCTTGCCCCCGTCGATGATCTGCCTCGCCGAACCACCCCGAGCTCACTGCCATCCTCGCCCGACCCCTATGAGCTGCCGCCTCCCATCCTCCCTCTCTGCTTCCCCTGCCCCACGCCGCCCGCAGCTCCTCGTGCCCGCTCGACCCGCAACCTCGCCTGGGACCGCGACGTTCGTCGCCGCATCGCCGTGTGGCCCCGCACCAGCCCGGCCGCGCCACCACCTCCAGCCCAGCGTGCATTTGCCCTTCTTTGCCGCCAAGACTCGCTCCCACAACCGGCGCTTCGCCATTGCGCCTACACTCATGCACTCGCTGCCACCCCACTGGACCTCGGCGCCGGCGTCCATCCCGACACCTCCTGCACCGACCACTAGCCCCACTAGACACGCGCCGACATGCTCGTCCTGCAGGTGCTCGTGGGTGACCAAACGGTCGCCGGAACGCAACTCCGGCGAGCCTTCGCCATGTTCTGTGGCGGCCAGCGACTAAGCGCCGACGTCGCTGACGTGGCATCTTTTGTTTATCCACTAACCCTCCTGTCGTGGGTCTCGCACTGCTTAATTAACATGCTAATTAAAACATTAAGAATAACTAACCTAGGCACTGACATCAGGCCCCACTGCTTATATTAACCTCTGGTTTAAATTCAACCCCTCTTGAATAAATAGTCCATAACATGTGGGTCCATGCCCCTATTTAACTGGATAAGGTTGACATGCCAGCTTGCTGACTCAGCAAGGCCCCACCAGTCAGCCTCTGCTGACTGGACTATTGACCCAGTCAACTGGCCCACTAGTCAGCCCCTGTGTGGTCTGTTTGGGTACAAAACTGGGTACCCATAGCAATTGCATTTAGTATGTTTTCGAATTAAATTAAATTCAAAAATTTCAGAAATCATTTAAAACTTTGGAAATTAATATAAAATAATCAGTAACTCGGATGGAAAAACTTTATACATGAAAGTTGCTCAGAACGACGAGACGAATCTGAATACGCAGCCCCTTCGTCCGCCACATATTCCTAGCACAGCGAACACGCAACTTTTCCCCCTCCAGTTCATTTGTCTGAAAATGCGAAACACCGGGGATACTTTCCCGGATGTTTCCCCTTTCCTCGGTACCACCTATCCCCGCGTTAGATCACCCATGGCACCGCGTGTTGCCTTGTTATATTTTGTGATGCTTTGATTGCTCTATTATTTATTGTGTTCCCCTTCCGTTACTTCTTTCCGGTAGACCCCGGGATCGCGGTTGAACCAGTAATCGACTACTTCACCTTCGAGGGTCCGTTTCTGTCTGCAGAGCAACCAGGCAAGCCCCCCCTTGATTACCAGATATCGCCTATTCCTTTCCTCTACTGCTTGCATTAGATTAGTGTAGCATGTTACTGTTTCGGTTAATCCTATTCTGTTGCATAGGCTATCATTGTTGCTAAAGTTGTTGATACCTTACCGACAATCCTAAATGCTTAGTATAGGATGCTAGTTTATCATCTGTGGCCCTACATTCTTGTCCGTCTGCCTTGCTATACTATCGGGCCGTGATCACTCGGGAGGTGATCACGGGTATATACTTACATACATACATACTATACAGATGGTGACTAAAGTCGGGTTGGCACTCAACGTCGTGGTATCGACCGAAGCCTTCTTGACGTCAGCGACTGAGCGGCGCGCATCGGGTTGGACAGCGTAACGCAACTTCCTTTGTGATGGAGGTTGCTAGGTCTGCTCACCGGCCGCGTACGCAACATGCAGGTGTGCAATGGGCGATCGGCCCAGACCCCTGCGTGCATAGGATTTAGACCGGTGTGCTGACCTCTCTGTTGTGCCTAGGTAGGGCGGCGACGTGTTAATCTTCCAAGGCCGGGCATGACCCAGGAAAGTGTGTCTGGCCAGAGGGATCGAGCGTGTTGGGAAATGTGGTGCACTCCTGCAGGGAAGTTTATCTATTCGAATAGCCGTGTCCCTCGGTAAAAGGACGACCTGGAGTTGTACCTTGACCTTATGACAACTAGAACCGGATACTTAATAAAACACACCCAGACAAGTTCTAGAGACAACCGGTGATCTCTTTTCCACAGGGCGACAAGGGGAGGATCGCCTGGTAGGATTATGCTATGCGATGCTACTTGGAGGATTTCAATCTACTCTCTTCTACATGCTGCAAGATGGAGGCTGCCAGAAGCGTAGTCTTCGATAGGACTAGCTATCCCCCTCTTATTCTGGCATTGTGCAGTTCAGCCCACCGGTAATGCCTCTTTACACATATACCCATGCATATGTAGTGTAGATCCTTGCTTGCGAGTACTTTGGATGAGTACTCACGGTTGCTTTGCTCCCTCTTTTCCCCCTTTATCCTCTTCTTCTTGGATGCCGCAACCAGACATTGGAGACCAGGAGCCAGACGCCACCATCGACGACGACTGCTACTACACTGGAGGTGCCTACTACTATGTGCAGGCCGCTGACGACGACCATGAGGACTTTAGGAGGATCCCAGGCAGGAGGCCTGCGCTTCTTTCGATATGTATCCCAGTTTGTGCTAGCCATCTTATGGCAACTTGTTTAACTTATGTCTGTACTCAGATATTGCTGCTTCCGCTGACTCGTTTATGTTGGAGAACTTGTATTCGAGCCCTCGAGGCCCCTGGCTTGTAATATGATTCTTGTATGACTTATTTTATTTTTAGAGTTGTGTTGTGATATCTTCCCGTGAGTCCCTGATCTTGATCGTACATATTTGCGTGCATGATTAGTGTACAATTGAATCGGGGGCGTCACAACGTGTTTTTCTTGTTTTCGAGGAGGCACGGTTGTGCCTCTCGCGAAAGCATAACCATGCCTCTCGCGGTAGCAAAACCGTGCTTCTTGTGAAAGAAAAAAAAACAGAAAACACGTTTTTTTCCGTTTCCGAGAGGCACGGCCGTGCCTCTCGTGAAAGCACACCCGTGCCTCTCGCGAAAGCAAAACCATGCCTCTGGTGAAAGGAAAAAAACAGAAAACATGATTTTCATTTTCGAGAGGCACGGTCGTGAATCTCACGAAAGCACAACCGTGTCACTCTTGGAAGCAAAATCGTGCCTTTCGCGGAAGGAAAAAATAGAAAACACATTTTTTCGTTTTCGAGAGGCACGGTCGTGACTCTCACGAAGCAAAACCGTGACTCTCGCGAAAGGAAAACAATGCTTTTTTTCACGAATTTTTTTTTTCAAAAATTATTTTTTGTTCCAAAAGTTAGGAAAGACCGGTGGAAAACCGAAACGTCGAAAAAACCCAAAAAACTGTTTAAAAAGATGAAAACACGTGCGAAAAAAACACAAAATCTGGAGGGAGCACCAGAGCGCGACACATGTCGGGCGGCTGGGAGCGCGCCAAGTGGCGCTGATCGTTCCGAGGCTCCCGAAGGAGCACTTGTTAATTAGTTGCTCTCGTAACCCTATATCTCGCTTAAAGCGAGAGTATGTATAGTACTGGGCTAGTCTGTTGTTGCGCATCCTCGCTCCTTTGCTGCTACTGCATGATGCGTCCTTCGCTTGATTTTTTTTGTTTATTTGTGGCACCCGGCTTAGAGCAACCGGTTTATCTTGCATTGCCAGCCCAAAGATCAAGTATTCTGGCAACACACAACAACTTGGTACATAAAACAACCGCTTTATTGATCTCTTGCGGATACATAGGTTCGGGTATTACATGACAGTTAACGCTAAGCGGCACACACGGTGCGGCTGCACTTATGTACATTATTTAGAAGACATCTCGGGGGCCTCGACAATTAGGGAAACTCCTACCCGGCAACGAAATGACAAAGTAGCGGGACTCTACTCCACAAGCTTTCGGGACACGACCTAGATCCCAATGAAGCGAACGACACCAAATCCTTGCACGACTTCTCCTACATCTGGCATGACACGCCAGGTGAGTACTTTGAACGTACTCACAAGTGACTGTGAAAGGATTAACAACCCCTTTTTCGCATTGTGTGCAAGTGTTTGTTAGTTTGTGCGGGTGCATGTATTGAGGACTTGCTTCTGCCTCCTACTGGATTGATACCTTGGTTCTTAACTAAGGGAAATACTTATCTTTACTTTGCTGCATCACCCTTTTCCTCATCAAGGGAAAAATCAACGCAAGCTCAAGAAGTAGCACGAAGAATTTCGTGTACCATTGCCAATGACGTTCTACATCAAGCCTACCAAGTACCTATCATAAACTCTCATATTTTGCACTTACATTATTTTCCATTTGCCTCTCATTTTTCTCCCCCTCACTTCTAAAATGTTTTCAGAAAAACAAAAAAATATTTGCCTTTTTATTCGTCCTCTTTCCGTTCGTCATTTCGTTTTATTTTTGTTTGCTTGTGTGCTAGATTAATTTCCTGCCATAATGTTTGAATCTGGGGAGGCTATCATTGAAAAAGATAGTAATAATCTTAAGGGAAGCTTTGATGATTTTGCTAATAATGATCCTAATGAATAAGAACCTACTATTATGCACACTAAAAGACTCCGTATAGGTAGCATTAATATTATTGGAAAAGGGGTTATTCAAGATTTCTTTACTTGTGCCGGTACATTATCTATGCTAGGAGGGTCGATTCTGAATAAAACCAATAGCCTTGCGGATGCAATATCTTTGCTTATAATTGAACTTCAAAGACAATTTGTTCACATGCATCCATGGCTCCATGCATACAAAGGCTTTTGCTAAATTTTTCCAATATTCATGATCCTTCCATTAAGCATGTCACCACTATATTTCTAGCTCACGAGTTTAGGTTCATCATGAAAGAAGCCGGTAAAAAAATTGCTCATTATAATATTAATTGTGGTTGTCCTCCTATAGAGGAGATCCGTTTTAATTAAGAAGAAATTATGAAATTACAATCTTTGGATTATGCCGCTTATAATGAAAACCTAAGAAAGAAGGTCGCTACTGATGTTTTGATTGATAAAATTTCTGAACTCAATGATAATTTTGCTATATAAAATAACAGATTATGGTTTGTGCTTAAAGATAGACTTAGAGAGTTCAATCAAAGGAATGTCTACAATGAAGATATAGTTATTAATTACAAAGGGCCAAAAGAGGAACATATTCCTCCCAAACTTGATCTTATAAATCCTTACCCTATTAAATTTAGCCCCTTTGATTATTTTTTCTTACCACAAATCATCATCGAACGTTAAGTGTGCAGACCCTACGGGTTCGAGAACTATGTAGACATGATCAAGACATATCTCCAGTCAATAACCAATATTGGAACCTGGATGCTCATATTGGTTCCTACATATTCTACAAAGATCTTTATCGGTCAAACCGCATAACAACATACGTCATTTTCTTTGTCATCGGTATGTTACTTGCCCGAGATTTGATCATCGATATCATCATACCTAGTTCAATCTCGTTACCGGCAAGTCTCTTTACTCGTTCCGTAGTGCTTCATCCCGCAACTAACTCATTAGTCACATTGCTTGCAAGGCTTATAGTGATGAGCATTACCGAGAGGGCCCAGAGATACCTCTCTGATACACGGAGTGACAAATCCTAATCTCGATCTATGCCAACCCAACAAAAACCTTCGGAGACACTTGTAGAGCATCTTTATAATCACCCATTTACGTTGTGACGTTTGATAGCACACAAGGTGTTCCTCCGGTATTCGGGAGTTCCATAATCTCATAGTCAGAGGAACATGTATAAGTCATGAAGAAAGCAGTAGCAATAAAACTATAACAATCATAGTGCTAAGATAACGGATGGGTCTTGTCCATCACATCATTCTCTAATGATGTGATCCCGTTTATCAAATGACAACACATGTCCATGGTTAGGAAACATAACCATCTTTCATTAACGAGCTAGTTAAGTAGAGGCATACTAGGGACGCTATGTTTTATCTATGTATTCACACATGTACTAAGTTTCCGATTAATACAATTCTAGCATGAATAATAAACATTTATCATGATACAAGGAAATATAAACAACAACTTTATTATTGCCTCTAGGTCATATTTCCTTCAAGGAGACCCGTGACCAAGTGGTGGATGGGTGAATCACTAATTATCCTAGGGCCACCCGATGCAGCCGCGGCCGCTGGCAGTAGTAGCAGTGGTGGGCGCCGCCGTGCCGCTTGCACCCGCACTGGGAGCATCCGCATATGGGGAGCAACCATCGGTGGCTATGAAGACCCATGCACCAGCATCGCTGTCAGCCTCTAGGCCCCGGGCGACCGCAGTAGTGAGCGTTGCGTCGCAACCATGCCATGTAGAGGATGCCTCCGCGCGGGGTGTTGTTGTAGCGACCCCTGCGTTGTTGTGGCGGCGAGTGGATCGGGAGAGTAGGCTAGGGAATCGAGGGTTTGGGAGCTAGAGAGAGCACGGTTTGGCTTTCTTGGGGGAAAATCAGTGGGGAATGATTCCCTTCGATCGAGGTGGGGTGAGGGTACAACCGTACGACACGACGATCGAAACAAATGACGAGGTACGAAGCGTACCATCATTGTTGCAGATTGCTCCTTTAGGAATAGAGATTCGTCATTTGTTTCCTTAAAATTCATTATTTGTTTTCTTAAAATCTGTTATTTGTTTCTTAAAGTAAGTTGTATTGATGGAAAGAATCAATTGATTTGGGTAAGTTAGGAAAGGTAGATCCATGATCTTTTATACGTTAAGGAAATTTCGGGTTTGCAAGGAAAAGTGGAGAGAAAAATAAATCAATTAATAAGAAAACCAACATGAAGGTGTGGTGGAAGGAGAGATGAAAAAAACCAGCGAAAAAAATGGTTGAAAGTGGTGGGACAAAAATAAACCGTGGAGACTATTCGACCAACTCAGACATTAGGAGGAGAGATAAGCTAGCAAAGTGTTCTAGACATATCATACATATTCATGCTAATGACAGATCTGAACCTACATAAAAACTACCCAGCCATCTCAAATCCATAGGGGAAGAGGAGGTTCTGGTGACAGATCTGTACCTACATAAAAACTACCCACCCATCTCAAATCCATAGGGGAGGAGGAGGTTCTGGTGACAGATCTAAACCTAAAAAGGAGAGGGGAGGCGATGGAAAAAACAATGCATTGGTGCTAGCCATGGAAAAGCCCTCTTTCCCGTACCTGACCACAGGAGGCCGCCGCTTCATCCATCCGCATCAGAGAAGAAGCACCGCGAGTGCAACACGAGCGACAAAGAGATGGGGATGGGAGGGAGAAGAGATGGATGGGGACAGACGGGAGACAGGGAGAGGGAGGGGAAGAGGAGGGTTCTACCTCTGCAGCGGCGAGGATGCCCGCTGGCGATGTTGACGGAGGCGACGAGGCTACGAGATCCATCACTGTCACAGGAGAGGAAGGGGAGTGAGGAAAGCAGCGTGAATGAGTCAGGTGAGAGCGATGAGAGCGGAGAGAAACCCTATCATTGCTCGCGTGGGTGCAGGCGCGCGTGCAGCGGCGGGTGTGGGCTCGCGGAAACGCTCGAAACCTGCATTTCCCGTGAGCCTGGCTGGGAGCCTCTTTTTGCATGCGCCGGGCCTGGCCCAGTTAGACGTGCAGGCTACCAAACAGCGAGAAAATTACACGGTGGGTGCGAGCCAAGTGTGAGGCAAGGAACCAAACACGCCCTAAGTGGGTGTTGACGGTGCTGAGGGAAGGCTCGCCACGGCTGGCACGCTCCAACCTGATGATGGCCACATTTTGTGCATGCTGCTGTTGTGATAGATCGATGATTTCTCTTCTGAACACTGTCAGGGCGTCGGTGACGTCCTCATGTCGCTGCGGAGGAGTTCGACACCCTCAGGCCAACTCCACCGTGCGACCCCATCTAGTCTGCGCGCGTCCGTTTGGGGTAAAACGGACGAAACAGATGGCCCAACACGCAGGAGCAAACGGACTTTTGTCTGTTTTGTGTCCGCTTTCGACCCATCCCCGACCCAAGTTTGCGCCGATTTTGGGGTGAAACGTACAGCGCGCGGACAGGCGGGACGCGCGCGCTTGTCTGCCCCCGGCCCGCCTGTCGGTGGCACAAAGCAAAACCCGCCTGCGCCCCCTTTGGCGTCATTTCCCCCCAAAATCCCTCCCCCGTCCATGGCCGGTGCCCAGCCGAATTCCGGCGGGCTGGCCGTCAACGCACCCGAAATGGTCAAGAAGAAGAAGGCCAAGGCGCCAAGGAAGCCGCGGTCGGAGTGCACACCGGAGGAGATCGCCAAGTTGGACGCGGAATCGGTGAAGAGAAGGAATCGGAGGGCGGTCGTCAAGGACAATGCCACCGCAGCCAAGTTCGCCGCCAAGGCGATGCGATGGAGGCCGCGCGGCGCAAGGCCGAGGTTGAGGAGAAGGAGGCCATCGTCAACAAAGCGCACACCCTCCTCATGCTTGGCATTTGTCGTCCGGCCGGTTTCTCTGCAGCGGCAGTCGGCCCGGCGAGCACAGGCTCGTCGGTCGCCTGGCCTCCGCACTGCCAGTCATCGACGTCGCGGACCGCGCCTATGTCGCCCTGCTTTCCTCCGCCAAGGCACGATGGCCAGACCCGTTTCTCGGGGTCACTGGACATGGGCGTGATCGCGCCGTCCACCCCGCGCCCCTCGGCCGTCATCGACCTTAACGTCACACCTGGGTCCAGCAGCAACGGCCGGCCGGCCGTCGAGATGCAAAGAAAGCAAGCATGGCCGCCGCTTACGGGCACCATGCCATCCCCTCGCGTCTTGTTCGAAGGAATGCCAACACCAACGCCATCGGTCGACAACCCCTACTACAACTAGTTCATGGAGGATGTGATCTACGACGGTGGGCATGGCCCTGCCTACGATCCCGAGGAGACCCAATGTCAGGATGGTCTCGCCTAGTTCGTTGCAGATGAAGAGGCTGACGACCGTGCTGACTACGACCGTGGTGACTCGTGGCATGAAAACGATGACATCTATTGCGAAGGTGATGGTGATGGAGAAGAAGACAATGACATTGATATTAGTGGCGAGCCATTGTTCATCGACGAGCTCACCCAAAGAGCGGAAGCACAAAAGAGGAGGAAGAGCATTCGCACGGGTTCATATACACAAGAGGAGGACAAGTTGATTTGCCAATGTTGGATGGAGATTAGCCAAGATCCGAGGACGGGCGCACAACAAAATGGCCTAGTTTTTTGGACGAGAGTCCACAAAACTTTCCATGAAAGAAAGATGTTTGAGCCCTACCAAATTACAAGCAACTGTGGCATCACCTCGATTCAAAAGAAGTGGTTGTTCATCCAACAAGAGTGCAACAAGTATTGCGCCGCATTTGAGAGCGTTGAAGGACGACCCTTGAGTGGTCTCGGCGTTGGGGACATGGTATGCTCTCCTAATTCTACTCATCTCCTTGCTACGACCATGAGACTTCGGCCTTGTATATGTTTGCATGTCCAATTCTTGTTGATCATGTGGTGTAGGCATTTCAATCTTTGGAAGCATTCAAGGTCCGGCACAATGACAAGCCATTCACTCTTACGCATTGTTGGACGATCATCAACAATTGCCCTAAGTTCAAGGATTAATACCGTGAACTTCAAAGAAAAAGAGGCAAGAAGACGACCAAGTTCGCCGGAGGTGGAGATGGCGAGGCGTTGAAGAGGCCGAGGGGCAAGACCAACTCCAAGGTGGACGACATACGTGATGCCTCATCCACGGACTTGCATGAGACTTTGCATGGCATGATGTCTCAAAAGGATGTGAGAGACGAGAAGAAGCGGCAAAGTAAGGACGAGCAAATGAAGCAATACCTAGAGCTTCAAAGGAAGAAGTTTGAGATGGAGGAGGCGGCCAAGAGACGGAAGATCGACATGGAGGAGGCGGCCCGACAAAGGCCGCTCGACATCGAGGCCACCAATGCCGCAACCAAAGAGAAGGAGGTGGCCCTTGCGATCATGAGCGTGGACTTGACCAAGATGAGCGAGAAGACGAGGAGCTGGTTCGAGGCCAGCCAGAAGGAGATGTTCGACGCCGACGGCCTGAACTAGGTCGTCCGATCGCCGTGGCCGTTTTTTTGGAGGTCGGCATGGATGCCGCCACCGGTCACCGGGTCGTGTGCCGCGAGAAACAGATTTATTTTGAAGGTTGGCTGTGTTGCCGGCCGCTGGCTATGTTGCCAGTGAACAAAACTATTCATTTTGGAGACCGGCTATGTTGCCGGCCGCTGGCTGTGTTGCCGGCGAGGACGTGTAGGCCGCTGGCTTTGTTGCCAACGTGAACTAGGGCTGCTGGTATTTGAAACGTTGTTCTCTTTAGAGGCGGACAAGATGGAACCAAAGAATGCGGCCACACACTGGACGCACGGCCACCGCATCCCAGGACAGGCCCGGACACAACTCCATCGCCCTACCCAAACTGATAGAATCCGGACAAAACAGGCGTCCATTTGGTCACCCGGTGGAGTTGGCCTCGGCGAGATCGACCAGATTTTGCTGGACGTCCTCGAAATCGGCGTGTTCCTTGGCAACGAGGTGTTGAGGGTTCGAGGAAGAGGACGACATGCCCTGAAAAAAAAGAGAGCCTGGCTCACGGAGCCCCTCTTCTTGCATCACGCGTTGTCTAGCTGACTGCCTGGTCTCGCATCACACGATGAACGTCATCGGAGACGAGGGCGTGACATCGACCTCACTGACGTGTTCCACCCCAACTCGATCGGCGACTACACACACAAGACGGATCTAGGAGTCCTCTCGGCGATGGTGCAACTGATCGTGCTGTCCGACACCAGCGCAACCGCAGCATGTTTCCCACCGGCGACGTTGCCGCTGGGTCGCCTCGGCGCAGGAGGTGGCCAGCATGTGACGGAGTGGCTGGGTGGGCACACGGCGGAGCTTGCGAGGAGCGCGCGGCGGGTGCTCGACGAAATGCGGCGGCGGCATAGCCCGACAGGTGTTTGACGAAATGCGCCCGCAGCATCGCCCCGCCCGGCAGTTGTTCGAGGTAACAACCCTCGCGAGTAAAGTACCGGGCCTGAACCGGGTGTGCTGCAAAATGGCAATGGCGTGACCTCCTGCCCAGCTCGCCTGCCGTCCGGCCCAGCTGCACTGCTGCTGCAGTGACCGAGACGCCTGCTGCTACTGTGACAGGTGTGCATGTGCCTACCTGCTTGCTCTTATCTTCTTGCGATTCCATTGCACTTGCGCTGTGATGGGTATTTTAGTTATCAATGAGCAAAAGTTCAGAAAAAGATCACCCCCGCTCCTGTTTGCCGTGTGAAACTAGTGGGAAATGGGATTGCATTATCTTAAGCGGTTGATGTTAGGACACATGCGACAGGCACGAGGACTTGGGGATTGGCAAGTCTTCGGTGCGAGGATGCATGCATCTGGTCGCAGCTTGTTGTCCTGTCCTCCTGGCCGGACTTAAAAACAAGCCGATCTCTGTCCCTGTGGCAGCCTGGTACTACTTGAATGGCATTATATCAGCTTGTCATGCACGTGGCACTTATATAAAGTAAATCTACCACGATTCTCGCTGCCTCGCTGGATACTACACAGTCAGTGTCACAGAGCACCGCAACAAACCTCTGCGCGGTAGTACTCAATAGTAGTATTAAAACAACTAGAAGAGGCAAGTCTTCAGGTCCAAGTCAATTAAAAGAACAAAGACAAGTCAGTGTTCACACATCACACACCTGTTGTAGCACTGAAATTGAATTGAAATAGTGATAAACTTTCAGGCATCGCAGTCCAAGAATTGCAGAACTTTTTGTATATTCCCGAGGTTCAGTTAAGATAAAAAAGATGGATGGAAAGGGCAGAGGAAAGAGCCAGGAGGGAACATGCTCCCTTAAAAAGAAACATATAATATATTCATCAGATGGAAAGATATGAGGGATAACGACCGGATCTGGAAAACTGTCTTGGACGTTTTTGCAAGTTGTGTTATAGCTTGACACCTGGTTTATTGGTCCCATTTGAAATTTGTGCCAAATTTTGATCAAGTATTTAACTAACAAAATGTTAACGCATGTTAACAAAAATTATATCGCTGGATTCGTATTTGATTATAGTTTTCAATGATATAATTATTGATAACATGCATGAACATTTTGTTAGTTAAATTTATGGTCAAAATTTGGCAAAAAATACGATGGGATCAATAAACCAGGACGGACGTCGTACTATACTACTGCAAGTTATCCTATTGCAATTCGGTTGGCATGGATGTAGTAAATATTTTTTTTTGTACTAGTAAATATGCTGTAATCTGATTATCTCAACTCAGCACACATTTTGCTCACATAAGTTTCTGCTGCTCCAAATTACTCCCTTCGTTCGAAATTACTTATCGTAGAAATGGATATATCTAGACGTATTTTAGTTCTAGATACATCCGTTTTTGCGACAAGTAATTCTGAACGGAGGGAGTAGGTTGGAGTGTACTCCAGTAAAGATGCTGTATGAAGCTAGGACGGACTAGGGGTGGACTGCAGAAAAAAGACTGCTGCGCTTTTATGGCCACAACGGCGAAGCTTCGGCCATTTGAAACAGTCCACGTTTTCGGCCATTGGGATATTTCTTCATCTTGCCCACTCCCCCCTTCCTGTGCAGTGGAACTGTGGAACACTCGACAAAGACCAGCGCCGTTTACTGGTTCACCTCAATCTTGCAAACCCACATGAGCTACAATCTGTAGAGAGAAGCCAGAGATTTGCAAAGGAATCTCAGACCCATGGCGGATTCCGGAGAGCAGAACGGCAATGGCCATGCCCCTGCAGCTGCCGGCAACGCTCCCGTCGAGCCGCCGCCGCAGCAGCCAGCCGGCGCCGACGAGGCCGAGCTCGTGTGGAAGCTGAGGAAGTACCTGGTGCTGATGGCCATCCTCGTGGCGGCCATCACGTTCCAGGCGGGGCTGGCCCCGCCGGGCGGCGTCTGGCAGGAGAGCAACAAGGGCCGCGTCGCCAGCGACATCGTGATGAGGTCCAGCTACCCCAGGCGGTACCACGTCTTCTTCTACTGCAACACGACGGCGTTCGGGGCCTCGCTCATGGTGCTCATACTGCTGCTGGTGAGGAAGGTGAGCCGGAATCCGGTCTGGCTCCGCGCGCTTCAGTTCGCCATGATCCTGGGCTTGCTGGGGCTCATGGGGGCCTACGCCGCTGGGAGCTGCAGGGAGGTGAGGACCTCTGTTTACATCTGGGTGTTACTCCTTGGCATCTTCGCCTACGTCACACTCCATGTGGTGTTCTTCAAGCACCTGGCGCCTGAGCAGCTGCGAAAATTTCTATCCGGTGTCAAGAAACGTTGGAAGGGAACTCTGGGGCACATTTTCACGTCATCAAAACCAGATGAGCGAAAGGCTTCAAATGCAGAGAGGGTAGCCGATGAGGGAGTGAATTCAATCAAGATAGAAGAACCTGAAAGAAATGGCAGCTCCGAGCAGGTTCTTGCAGCAGCAGCAGCAGAAGAAGAAGAAGAGAAGAAGAAAAAGGAGAGAGAGGCTGCAGACAAGAAGAGAGAGGAAGAAGTGGAACATCTTGAAAGAAATCGCAGCTCCTTGCTGGTTCTTGCCACACTGGCAGCAACCGTGACTTATGTCGCAGGGCTAAGTCCTCCAGGTGGCTTCTGGTCTGATGATAACAATAACCACATTCCTGGTGACCCGGTGCTGCGAGATCACTACCCACGCCGATTCAAGGCCTTCTTCTATTGCAATGCCACTGCTTTTGCTGGATCACTCGTCATCATCATCATGCTCCTCAGTCAAACAGCGTTGGATCATGTTGTCAAGTCAAATGCTCTGCGAATGTGTGTGCTAGTTAGCCTCTTTGGGCTTATGGGGGCATATGCTGCCGGAAGTTGCAGAGAGGTCCATACATCTATCTATGTCTTTGCACTTGTTGGCGCAGTCTTTCTCTACCTCATCATTAAGTTCATTGGACCTGTTATGCCCAAGCCGGGGTGTGTAGGAAATATCATCACATGTCTGGAAGATAAGTGGGATAAACTGCTTAAGAAGCTGAAAGATTTCTTCATGACCCCGTCAGAATCTGACAAACAGCCTCAATCAAACAATGGCGACATTCCAAACCCTGATGGTGATGATAAGGATAAGGATGGTCTACAGAAGTTGCGCACATACCTTCTATTGCTCGGCATCCTTGCTGCCACAGTCACCTACCAAGCTGGGCTGAATCCCCCAGGAGGCTTTTGGACAGATAGTAGTGATGGGCATACTGCTGGTGATCCAATTTTGGAGGTCATCAGTCCCAAGCGCTACAAGGCATTCTTCTATTGCAATGCCACAGCATTTGTAGCCTCTTTGGTCATCATCATCCTGCTCCAGAGTCAGCAGATTACCCTTCATGCCATGAAGCGTAATGTACTGCAAACAGCAATGGCAGTGGTTCTCTTTGGTCTCATGGGAGCCTATGTTGCTGGAAGCAGCAGGAAGTTCTCAACATCCATTTATGTGTTCATCCTAGTCCTCCTGGTTTTCGCCTATGTGGCACTTCACACTATATATGTACCTCGCATTCTCAAGGCACCAGTGGAGAAGATAATAGAGGATATAGAGGCTTCCATACCAGAATCCTCCCAAAATCTTGGTCCTTCTGAACTTGCTACTGAAGGAAAAGATTTGCAGAAGAGGCGCAAGTTTCTGATGTTGCTCGCTATTCTAGCAGCTTCTATCACATACCAAACTGGCATAAGCCCACCAGGTGGCTTTTGGACTGACAACAACGGCCACCGAGCAGGCAACTCAGTGTTTCGTGACGAGTTCCGAAACCGTTATAGGGTGTTCTTCTACTTCAATGCCACTGCTTTCATGGCGTCCCTGGCCGTTATTCTGTTGCTTGTTAGCAAGAGGCTATGCGACAGAGGTCTGAAGTGCTATGCGCTGCGTGCATGTGTACTGGTTGATCTGATCAGCCTCATGGGTGCTTTTGCCGCTGGAAGCTGCAGAAAAGTGTCAACATCTGCCTATGTCATTCTTGTCATTGTTGCTGTGTTTGTCTATGTCATGATTCAAGTCATGGTTCTAGTATATGCAAAAGACAAGGTGAATAAACTGATGGTGCGGATGTTCAAAGGACAAATGGCCAGCTATAAAATTTTAGAGCACCAAGATACATCTACGGATCGCAAGAGAAGCACACGCGAGCATAAATGGCGCAAAGATTTAATGATGATTGGGACTCTTGCAATCACTGTCACATACCAAGCTGGTCTGCTCCCGCCAGGAGGAGTTTGGCCTGATGACCGGGATGGCCATTTTGCAGGTGACCCAATCCTCCATGATACCAACTTAACACGGTACAAGGTATTCTTCTACTGCAACGCCACAGCATTCATGGCCTCAATGGTCATGGTCAGCCTCCTACTGAACAACACAATAAGCAAGTACAAGAGATCTCTTCTTGTTATGAAAACGGCAATGGTATTGGGATTGCTTGGTTTACTTGGGGCATATGCCGCGGGCAGCTGCAGGAAGTTGAAGACATCTGCGTACATTTTTGCACTCGTCATTGCCGTGATCATCTACATCGTCATTCATGTCTTATTGTCATTTGACGAAGTGGCAAGGTTATTGAAGGAGAAGTGGGAAAAGTGGGTGGGGTGTCTGAAAAATTGCTTCGGTTGCAACTGATTCAAGCAATCAACCATCTGATGGGGAACCAGGACAAAGTCCTCTGCCTGTGTAAGAGTAGTCTCAGTTGTGGCATTTGTTCAGTCTATCATGAGATGATAGACACCACCTCCAAAGTTTCAATTTGTGTTTTATTCCTGCTCAAGGCCATCATGTAGTATTATTTGGTGCATTCTTTGAATGTGAGCAAAAGATAATACAAATGACAACTGTGAGGTGTGAAGTGGCTCTTCTTTCTTAGTTAACAATCTGTGGAATTACCTCATGAAGTGAAAATTGTTTGCCTACACGGATATGCAGATCATATGGTAACCCAGGAATGCAATATGCCAATATTTATTAGTGGTAGAGAATGCTAACTGACAATATCCAAATTTGCAATAACACCAGAATAACCACCTAGCGGAGAGGGGCAAAACAGCCTGCATAGATACTCTCAATCCTTGGAACGATACTGAAAGAGATAATTAGGAGTGACGTTACAAAGTGAGGATGTAATTTTAGCTAAATAGTCTCTTTGAAAATGACGTAATTCAGTGTATTACTGCAGCGTGGTGTCACTAGCATTTTATCAGCACTGGAACACTGATACCTCCATTGGACTCTTGAGTTGAGTTCTCCTGTTCTTGTGTGTAGATGATGTTCAGGTATGAGGTTATTTTGGGTAGTATGCAATATTTCTACATACTGCACTTTCTCTGTTTTTACAAATAAAATTTCAAGGAGTAGATCATGGGAGTGTGCACAAGGCTCACTGTGCAGTTGTAAAGTATATTAATACATTATTCCCTTAAAAATTGATAAATGACAAGTAATCTGAAAGCTTGGTTGAGAATAGCTGTACCAATATGTTTGGATCACGCGATCTATGTACCGGGATGGCTTTAAAGCAATTAGAGGGATGAACATACAGCACTTCTTGACTGGAAATAAGATAATTTATAATTAAGCTAATACATATGGTTCCTTTTTAGGGGTTAGTTTGATATCTCATAATTTATAATTTATTTTAAAATCGGAATATCTAATAAATGTACGCCCATGATATTAGATCTTATAGTTGGAAAATGAGATTTAAATATTGCGCCATATGTAATCTGGAAGCAGATTCTCTGACATTAAGATTAGATGCTGCTATCAACAATAAGCTCAGGACCAACCAGGTCAACTAAAAGACAAGAGCAAGCGGGAACTGTCTACTTTGTGCAAGATTGAGAAAATAAATACTGCAGACAAATGGCAAATGTCACAATCAGTGTTTTGAAGATGATTTCATCAAAGGGATAAAAGAAGCTTATAATCAGCGAGAGATAATAATTAAAAAAGGTCATATCAGTGATTAGCACACATTCCTGAACAAGGACAAGGAATACTCTTACAGGATTCAAACCCGTTTTACTGTTTATGCTGGGCCACTGCAAGAGATGCTTTGCAACTGTTACACAAAGCTGGGAATCGACTAGGAATAACCAAATGGAAACACTATTAGTTTTCTGTTTCTTTTTCATTTTTGACGATAGCATGGTCGTTTCTGAATGGCTAAATCTGAAGCTATTTTCTAATATCCTTTGACTGTTTCTGTCTGTAAATTTGTCATTTGATTTGATTTCACTGTTTCTTTTCTTCACACCCTCTTAACTTCTGGAAATAATAACAAGGACCAGAACCTGGGAATATTCTGAATCCAAAGCAAGACAGATGAACGCGGCAATCTTCAGGCTTCAAATTCTTAGTTGAGATTTGCTTTGGTTCTATGAGCTCATGGTCATGGAGTCCGAGCCACACCCTGGTAATGGTCATGAACCACAAAATACAGCAAGTCAGCAACAACAACATCAGTATGATGACCAAACACCGAGTAGTGCTGATGAAGCAGAGTTTCTATGGAAACTGAGGAAGTACTTGATCCTGCTCGCAACTTTATCGGCCACTATCACCTACCAGGCGGGGCTGGCACAACCGGGTGGTCTCTGGCCAGATAACCAGCAAGGCTACCTTGCCAGTGACGTTGTCATGTTTCTTAGCCGCACCAAGTGGTACAGGATGTTCTTCTACTGCATTCATTACATCATTCATTGTTCTGATCCTGATCCTGGTCAGGGAGCTGAGATGGAATGCAATTTGGCTCCGCTCGCTGCAGTTTGCGCTGCTGCTTGACCTGCTCGGACTTGTGGGGGCCTATGCTGCCGGGAACCGCAGGGAGGTCAGAACATCCGTTTATATCTGGGTATTACTTGTTGGCATCTTCACATATGTTGGACTTCATGTAGTAATTCTTCCTCCATCTAGCTCCTGAATGGCTTGGAGAAATATTCTGGGATATCCAGAGGTTCCGAGAAGATTCTATAGCACACATTTTCAATAGAAGGTGGTACATAAAACATGAGCTAGATGCTGCTATCCAAGATGAGCTACATAAAACATGAACTTTTGTGTTCTCTGTTGCTTGGGCGGTTTGCTTTATATATAAAGCGGGGCAAAAGCCTCTTTTGGGAGTAAATTGCTGAAAGCCACCACATTTGTGGCACGGATACTGCAAAACCACCACTATTGCCGAAAATTTCAAAAAACCACCAGTTCCTCGGCAAGTGAGTAACAAAAAGCACTAAACGTGCTGTGAGCCGCGACTAACTGAAAACCTGACTTGTCGGGCCCACCTGTCGGAGCCACGTGGCAAAGAGGAAACGGAATGGCGGAAACGGCCGTTTGGACACCGCTAGTTAAGCGCTGGTCGCGCACGCGTTAGGGCATTCCTCCCCAACCGCTCTCTTCTCTGCCATCGCCGCCGCCGCCGCCACTGCCGTTGCGAGCAGCTTCGCACCACTCACGGGAGGGGAGACATGGTTTCTTGGTCTGAGCCTTTCGACTGTTCCGACTCTTCCTCTGACGATGTGAGCCGGGTAAGTTTCTGCTCATGCGCATCACATCTAGGGTTAGGGTTAGGGAGAAAGGGGAATTTCTTCCCGATAGCATGTGAATTCATTTTCCCTGTGGTTAGGTACCTGCCAAAATGGAGTCCACTGACTGGAGCGGCATTGCTTTGAATCACCCTGCACGTTGTGAGCATCGTGCCCCGTGTGAGAAGTTGGTTGCCTTTGAATGGACTGATAGCGGCAGGAGGTTCCTGGGGTGTGCAAAGAAGGTGATTTTCTTACCAGTTCAATTAGTTCTTAAAGTGTTGAAGTGATTTTGTGAAAATGTGAATTCATTACTCATAGAATTGGTCTGTAATATGTGAATGCACTGAACTGCTGAGTTGACTGATGCAATAAGTCTGAAATTAGGCAGTTTCCAATTTCTTATATGTTGTGGCCATTGTTTTTTGAAATCATTTTAGCTCTATATTTTATTTCCAGTAGTAGGAAGTTTAGGTACATGTTAGTTCCTGTTATTTTTCTTCTAAAAGCAGTACTTCTAAAATGCAGTAGTAGAAATTGGTTTAATTATATTTCCTTTCTTCACACATTCATAGGATGTACCAAAGTGCAACTTTGTGGACCTGGATTGACCACAGTGGCCATCCAATTGAAGCAAGCTTTAAATACCATTTGGACTATGTATGAGGAGGAGACGACCAATAGGTTGAGGCAGAATGTACTTAATGCTGAAGAAGTAGTGAAGGTAATGGAAGAGAAGAGGAAGATGGAACATGACCTTAGGTTTTTTAAAGTTGACTTTGCCAAAATGGTGGCTGACAAGGAGGATGCAATTACCCAATTAGGCAATGCAAGGTTGGTTATTAGTGACCTGCAGGAACAGATTGAGAAAAAGAACTTGGCTAACAAGTCAGACACTAACATTCATCAAGTGCTGAGGCTCAAAGCAGAGATAGAGAGAGATCAAGAGAAGGAAGTGTCGGGGTCCGGACTCGTATCCGTGGCCTCGAGCACCTATGGGGCACTCTGGGGCCCCTTTGGTTCGGCAGGGGGGCGAGGGCCGCGCGCAGAGCAGATCGAGGTCGAGCACGCGCGGGGAGACGGGCGATCTTTACCCAGCTTCGGGGCTCTCCGGAGAGATAACACCCTCCGCTGCTCTGAAGTTGTTATAGAATCTAGCTCGAATGTGCGAGCATATGGTGGTGGTGCGGTGTCCATCAATCGAACCCCCTCGTGCGCATGGGCCTCCCTTTATAGTCCAAGGGGTACCCACAGTGGCGCGTGAGGAAGAGGGGTAGAAACGTAAAGCGCCGGTTGGTACAACGGTGTACAACAAAGGTTCCCTACCTAACTCGACGGCAGGGACAAGGGCATTAAATGCCCGTCTGTCGCCCAACAAAGGCAAGTGGAGTGACCGTTAGGTGAGCCTCGTGGTGCCACGATGGCGCCTCTGTCGACTCCGCTTTGCCACCTCACTCTGCATGGTTGCATAGTATCCCGCCACGTGCTCTTGGGGCGGCTCGGTGATGACGCGTCACGGGTGCGCTAGAGTTGGTGGCGAGTCTTGCCGCGGTAAGTGTCTTGTCATGTTCTTGCTGTGTCTTGCAAGCTTGCTTGCCATCGACTTGTCGGGCGGGCGCCGCGCAAGCTTTCTGGTGATGCCATAGTTAGTCCTCCCGCAAGCTCTTCTTGCCGGGCCTTCGCTCGGGCTGGTACTTTGTTCTTGAATGGCGGTGGTAAGGAGTGGTGGGGAGCCTCGCGGACGTCGGGCAAGCCTTGCCGCTGGCGCCACGATCGCCTGTGCACAAAGTCGGGTACTAGGGTGCCCCTACTTTAGTACATCGACAGAGCCCCGGGCTCGGGCCATACGGTCTGCCGAAGTTGTTGGGCGAGCCCAAGTCGCAGCACGGCACACGTGGCCTTGGTCCATACAAGAACGGGCTCCGCACCCATCAGCTCTCCCAAGAATCGCAAGCGTCGATTGCGGCGTAGTGGGGCGTGGGTGGTGCGTCGCGGTTTTAGGGCATCCACCCCGTGATCGTGGTGCAGGCGAGGTCACTTCACCCGTCGCCCGACCCGCTTTTCCGCCACGCTGCCCTCATGCATGGGGGTCGGGCGGCGAAGGTGGGAGACCGAGCCGTCACGGGCGGAGATGGCGAGCCGGCCCCGCTCCTCTGCCCTTCTTGCTTCTCGATTGGCCGGGCAGGGCGGTTGAGCCCCCACCTCGCCCTTTAAAAGGGGCGGAAGGGGAGCACAATGGTCTCACACTTCCTCTTCTCCCTTCATCTTCAGCTTCCGCTCTTCTTTCAGTCATGGAAGGAGGAAATCCTAGTTCTTCAACGGTGGCAGCGAGGGTCGCCTCAGTAGCGCTCTTCTCCCTATCCTCTTTGTGGTGGCGGGCCGCCACAAGGGGAGAGGGAGGGCGGGCCGCGACGAGGCCGAGGGCGCGGTCGAGGCGGTCGGGGAGAGGCGGCCGAGGTGATGTGCCTCCCGTCTCCGCCGGGCGCCCTTTCTCGAGGCGGTCCATACCGAGACGATCCTCGGAGTTCTTCATCAAGCTGCGCGGGCGCCCGTCGCCGCCTCCCCGCCGCCGGCTCCGTTCATGAGCGATGGAACCGGATCCGCCCGAGGTAATGGAGTTGCGCATGAGGGGTTGCGGGATCAGCGGCACTCGGGTGACTGTCGTGTCCCCAGCCCGGCGTGATGTACTTCGACCGAGGGTGGAAGACGTCGCCAAGATCCACAGCTTGACGGCGGGTTTACCCTCCATTTCGTTAATGGAGGGCGACCTTCTCGCCGTCAAGGTCTTCGGACTCGGGACCCGGCCGAGATGCTGTGTGGACAGCTCCTCCGATAGCGAAGGTCCTCCTCGAGCGAGAGTGACGAGGAGGGGAGCGACAACGACGACGACGAGGATGGCGGGTCCGACTAGGCGCCGACGCTGCCTCAGGCCACCGGCGACCCCATCATCCGGTCGCCGGCCTTCAACTCCCCGGCCGTCTCCTTGGGCGGCCGCGAGGGAGGCTGCGGAAGAGGAAGAGGAGTGGCGGCAAGGCCGCCAAATCGGAGTACGAGGGCGAGGAGCCCTCGTCAGCGTGCTGACGTCCCACCACCTCGTCTTCAAGCTCTGCCTCCGGCGCCTCTGCCTCCGCCAAGCTCCTGGCCGGCCCCCGGGAAGTTCTCTTGGTGTCTTCTGGCGCCCGCAGCTCTCCTAGGCGCCCCTTTTGCCCTCCCCGGCGAGCTTCTCTTGCTGGGAGCTCCTTGACCTACCTCCTGAACTCCTGAACAGAGAAACAGGAGAGGGATTACGGGCATCTTATTTTTCAATTTGTAAGCCCTCGGGCCTCAGTTGTATTTAGAATATGCAATCCTCTTCTATCATGTTTTTCATCCTCCATGGACTTGTATTAAACTGGGGTGTTTTTAATGAAAAGAGGGGAACGCTTGTCGGACAGAGTCCTTTACTTGACTTCGTGCCTTGTATGCTCCTATCCTACGCTTTCGGGGAACTTGTCGGCGCGAACACGCTTGCTGAGTGCGGGACATCAGCAGCCTGCTGGCGGTGTTGCTTCCGGCAAGCGACCTTGCCGGGCCAGTTGCAGCGCCCTTGTGTTTGTTGAGCGGACTCGGAAACAAACCAAGGGCGCAACCGGGCCGCGACTCGGCTCCTCCGCGCATGGGTTTTACAAGGCACGCTCGTTCAAGGACGCAGTCTCGCCTTCCCCGGTCCAAAGGAGGGTGCATGACGAGGGATGAAAAAAAACTTATCTGACTCCACAATCCCCCGATGACATTAGCTTGTCGGGGAGGAACCTTGGCCTTCGCAGCTTCTGGTAGCCCTGGCTCCGCCAAGACCCAGACGCCGGCGTGCTTTCTTTGGCCTTTATCGCTAACGCCGTGGCCGCCGGGGGCCCTGGTCCGTTCGCGAAGGGTTTCTGGTACTTGCAGCCCCCAGCGAAGTTGGCTTGTCGGGGCCAGGGCGCTCTTCTGGTTTCCCCTTGTTGCTGCAATTATAGCCGCGGAGACAGCTGAGACAGAGCTGCAACAATCTCATTGTCTATATATATATATACATTCATATTTGTGTGACTTCGCAGAACGATGCCGTGCCTTGCCCTTCGTGACGCTCATACTCTCGCTGCTAGGGAACTTGCGGTGCTAACACGCTTCTTTGAGTATGGAACGCCGCAGACTTCCGGGCGGTGTTTTCTCCGGCAAGAAACCTCCTCGGGCAGCCGCGGTGCACTCGATTTGTTGAGCGGACTCGAAACAAATCGAGGACGAACTCGCCGTGAGTTGGTTCCTCTGCGCACAAGTTTCATCATCGAAGGCGCCTTACGGCAAGGCTTGCTACGCCACGCCCTCTGCTGTTATATCCTTTGTGCGCTTTCACCCCACGCTTAGGAAACTTGCCGGCGCTTAACACACTTCTCGAGTCACGAGACATCGATGCTTCTTTGGCGGTGTTGTTTCCGGCAAGAAACCTTCTCGGGCGATTGCGGTGCACTTGCATTGTTGAGCGGGCTCGGAAACAAAGCAAGGACGCAACTTAACCACGAAGTTGGCCCTTCGCACAGCAGCATCGATACAAAGGACGAACATGCAAAGGGGCATAACATAAAAGGAACATGGAACTAACGGGTGACATGTACAAGAACTCGGATGACTTAGCTTTTTTTTTAAACGTCCTGCTGAGGTCGCACTTCTTCCCCGATCCTTTCCCCTTGTATGCTCTTGTCCCTATGCTGCCAGGGAATCCACCGGCGCACACATGCTTGCTGAGCGTGTTGCCTCCGTGGGGAGAACTCGTCGGGCTGGTTGCGGCGCTTTTATCATCGAGCGGACTCAAGATTTAATGGACGGTGCAACTCAACCACGATTCGCTTCCCCGTGCTCGGTTCGCATACAAGGTATGGATTTTCGAGGATCCGACCCAAAAGTTCAAGCTTGGCATCTTTCTCGCCCTCTTGGCGGTGGACTGGTTGGCGGAGCTTCGTTGGCGCGTCTCGACGACAAAGACGGGCGCCCGGGAGGTACACTGCCGGAGAGTGCACCAGAGCCGGAGCCATCCTTGCCGGGCTTAGTCCTTGGTAGGTCTATCTTCGCTTTCTTCGCACTTGCCGGTGGAGCTCGATGGCGCGCGTCCTCGACGGAGACGCAGCGCCCGAGGGGCTGCGTCTGCGGAGTGAGCACTCAGAGCCGCCGCCCTTGCCGGACTTGGTCTTCTTCTTCCCGGGAGCTTCAGCGGCAAGTGGCTCGCGCTTTGCGCAGCAGCTGCTTCCGGTAGATCTCGTCGGGCGCAGATGAGTGCATCCTTCTTATCGCCTTGGATAGAAATGACGCCATCGAGCCCGCATCTTGAGCACATTGTATGCGTGGTGAGAGGCCGCCATGAACTTGGCGAAAAGGGCGGCCGAGTATCCCATTATAGGGTAAAGGGATATCAGCCACATCGAATGTGACCCTCTCGATCTGGTTCAACTCGCCCGAACGCCACCGCAATGTGATCTTCCCTTAGGCTGGCTCCTTCCGGGTTTATTCCTTGGAAGGTGCCGGTCTCTTCAAGTCATTGTCGGGGATCCGGAGCTTCTTGAGTATCTGCGGAGGAAATCAAGTTCAGGCCGGCCCCGCCATCGACCAACATCTTCGTGACCTTGAGGTTGCGGATCGTTGGTGAGACCAACAGCGGCAAACACCCGACCGCAGTGATGCGATCAGGGTGGTCCTCAACGTCGAAGACGAGGGGCGTGCTGGACCACTTCAGAGGCTGCGGCGCCGACGGACGGCTCACAGATTCACCTCCCGCACCCACTGTTTGAGTTGGCGGTGCGAGGTGTGCAGGGAGGCGCCGCCGTCGACGCACAATACCTTTGTCGCTTTCTGAAATTCTTGATCCTCAGTCTCATCTTCCTCCATCTCATCATCTTCATCTTCCTCTTCATCTTTGTCGCGGCCACGGGGAGGCCTGTCTCCTTGCCGCGGCTTGGCCTTGCCGTGGTTCCCTCCCCGGGCGGGAAGTTTCTTGCCGGATCCTCCGCCACCTCCTTGGGCTCTCTCCTTATCGCGGCGCTCGTATTCATCTTTCTGCAGCTCCGCCATCTGCTCTACTTTTTTGCAGGTTTGGAGGTCATGGCCTTTGGTGCGGTGGATCTTGCAATAACGCTTGCGAGCCATCTGCTTGTCGGCGGCGCTCTGACCTCGCCGAGTCGCCGGTCTTGGCCTTGTCGGGGCCGCCTCCGTTCGGAATGCTCAACAGTTAGCACATCCTTAGCTTTCCTCTTCCTATTGTTCCGCCTCCGGTTCCTTCTTGCCGGGGCAGCGTCCTCGCTGTCAGATCCTTCTACTCCGGCAACCTCTCCGGGGATCTTCCTCCCCTCTTCAGCCCGTGCACACTTGTCGGCAAGAGCGTAGAGCTCACTGACATCTCGAATCTTTATCATTGCCATCTCCTCCCTCATCCTGCGGTTGCGCATGTTCTGATGAAATGCGCTGATAACTGCGGCAGGGTGGACGTCGGGGATGTTGCGCTGCACCTGGCTGAATCTTTGTATATACTTGCGCAGGGCTCCCCTCCTACGGGCGAGTAAATGGAGGTCACTTTCACGCCATGAGGCTTGTGGCGCCCGTGAAGGCGCCGACAAACTGATGACACAGTCCGCCCATGAAGAGATGGAGCCGTCCGGCAAGTGCATGAGCCAAGATCTGACGTTGGGCTTGAGCACCAGCGGGAAGTAGTTGGCGAGGATTTTCTCGTCGCGTCCTCCGGCAGCCTGCACCGCGATGGTGTAGATGCTGAGGAACTCCGACGGGTGTATCCTGCCATCATACTTCTCGGGAACATCTGGCTTGAAATTCTTAGTTTTGGGCCACTGAACTTGCCGCAGCTCGCGGGTGAACGCAGGGCAACCAGCCGCATATGGCAAGTAGCCTGGTTCTCCGGGCGCGTGCGCGTCAACAGCGGGTCCGGCGCGCTGGTCAGATTGACGTCGCGCTTCTCTTCGGCGCTCGATGCGAGTGCGAGCGTCTTCGTGTTGTCGTTCTTGGAGAACGTGGCGCTGATCCCGGCGAGTTCGCGGGTCTGACGACGCGGTGGAGTCGGCGTCAAGATTGGTCCGCGAGTGGCGATCTTAACTGAGGGGCTGGGAGCGCACGGAAGCGGTACCCCCGCGGTCCCGTCGGCGCTGTCCTGCGCCGGGGCGTCTTGTCGGGCCCTCGACGTGTTCGATCGCCGAGGCTTGTCGCCATTAAGCGGCCGACGAGGCTGTGTATGGCCATCCTCCGCCGTCGATCTTGTGTGGCGCCGAGGGAAGTCTAGAAGCGGTGGGCTCGGGCCGCGCTTCCTCTGCGATCTTGGGCAGCGGTGGTGATGGGCGGCGCGAGGAGCGAGACGTGCTCGGACTCCCAATCGGGTTGGGAGGAGCAACACTCGCCCAGCGATCGTATTTCACTCGCACCAAGCATGCGTTCGTGCATGCTTGCGCGAAGCGCCTGCGACCCACCAGCTTGCCTTGCTCCAACGCGAGCACGGTGCTTGGAGCACCGGGCGCTGTATGCCTTGAACTTTGGGACGGGCGTGGCGTATGCACCATCGCCGACGCTATGGGCCTTGTTCTTGGATCTGGTGACGACACGAGACCCACCGGCGGCACCGCCGCCCGCTGGCGCCCACCTCACCGCTGCTTGCTCGGCGGTGGCGGTAGAGTGATGTAGACGGAGCGCCACCTCCGAAGGCTTCTTCTTTGGCGGCATGTTGACGATGACGCTGATATGGTGTGCGCGGAGACCGGATCAGATGTTCACGACCTCGACGCCCCCTACCTGGCGCGCCAAAGATGTCGGGGTCCGGACTCGTATCCGTGGCCTCGAGCACCTATGGGGCACTCGGGGGCCCCTTCTGGTTCGGCAGGGGGGCGAGGGCCGCGCGCAGAGCAGATCGAGGTCGAGCACGCGCGGGGAGACGGGCGATCTTTACCCAGCTTCGGGGCTCTCCGGAGAGATAACACCCCTACTGCTGCTCTGAGTTGTTATAGAATCTAGCTCGAATGTGCGAGCATATGGTGGTGGTGCGGGTGTCCAATCAACCGAACCCCCTCTACGTGCGCATGGGCCTCCCTTTTATAGTCCGAAGGGGGTACCCACAGGTGGCAGCATAGGAAGAGGGGGTAGAAACGTAAAAGCGCGGATTGGTACAACAGTGTACAACAGTGCTCCTACCTAACTCTGACGGCAGGGGACAAGGGCATTAAATGCCCGTCCGGTCGCCCAACAGTGCAAGTGGAGTGACCGTTAGGTGAGCCTCAGGGTGCCACGATGGCGCCTCTGTCAGCTCCGTTTTGCCACCTCACTCTGCATGGTTGCGTAGTATCCCGCCACGTGCTCTTGGGGCGGCCTGGTGATGACGCGTCACAGGGTGCACTGGAGTTGGGTGGTAGTCTTGCCGCGGTAAGTGTCTTGTCGCGGTTCCTTTGCCGTGCCGGCAAGCTTGCCGGCCACTGGGACTTGTCGGGGCGCGCGGGGCGCCGCGGCAAGCTTTCTGGTGATGCCATAGTTAGTCCTCCCGGCAAGCTCTTCTTGCCGGGGCCTTCGTTTTCTGGGCTGGTACTTTGTTCTTGAATGGCAGTGGTAAGGAGTGGTGGGGAGCCTCGCCGGACGTCGGGCAAGCCTTGCCGCGGGGCGCTACGACCGCCCGTGCACAAAGTTGGGGTACTAGGGTGCCCCCCTACTTTAGTACACCGACAGGAAGAGAAGGTGAAGCTTGTGCAGGAGATGGAGAAGATCAAGCAGGAGAGGTCCATGTTGTTGGAGGAGAAGGAGAAGTGGAAGCAAGAGAAAAGGCACCTGGAGTACACTATAGGTGATCTGTTCAATGAGGAGGCCACCAAGGGGAAGATCAGGAAGATCAAAGACATAGTTGATGAATGATTCAACGTTATTATAGTTGTATCTGCTAGAGTACTCTATCTGCTATGTGTGTCAGTGTCACTAAAAGTGCAAGACATTTGTACTGATTTGTGTTGCTGGATAATGCTATTAATTTGTGTTGTTGGATTAATTTGTGATGCTGGATTACTTTGTGTTGCTGGATAATGCTATTTCTACCACATTTTTGTTGAACCTGTTGATGTAGATGTACTCCAGGGAGTAGGTGGTAGGTGGTTTTGGTTGTGTCTGTTTAGGGAGTAGGTGGTTTTGGTTGTTTCTGTCTATTGAGTAGGTAGTTTAGGTTGTCATCGAGGCTCGATGACCCCTATTGTATGGTTAGGTAGTTTAGGTTGTCGTCGAGGCTCGATGACCCCTATTGTATGGTTAGGTAGTTTTGGTTGTCGTCGAGCCTCGATGACCCCTATTGTATAGTTAGGTAGTTTTGATTGTCGTCGAGCCTCGATGACCCCTATTGTATGGTTAGGTAGTTTTGGTTGTCGTCGAGGCTCGATGACCCCTATTGTATGGTTAGGTAGTTTTGGTTGTCGTCGAGCCTCGATGACCCCTATTGTATGGTTAGGTAGTTTTGGTTGTCGTCATGCCTCGATGACCCCTATTGTATGGTTAGGTAGTTTTGGTTGTCGTCGAGCCTCGATGACCCCTATTGTATGGTTAGGTAGTTTTGGTTGTCGTCGAGCCTCGATGACCCCTATTGTATGGTTAGGTAGTTTTGGTTGTCGTCGAGCCTCGATGACCCCTATTGTTTGGTTAGGTAGTTTTGGTTGTCGTCTAGGCTTTGATCACCCAAAACATTTTGGCTTGACCAAAAACCCACAATAATTCTGCTGCAATAACAACATTTAGGATTGACCCAAAACCAACAATAATTCTAGTATAATAACAGCATTTAGGCTGCACTCAAAACCCACAATAATTCTACTACAATAACAACATTTAGGCTTAACCAAAAACCAACAACAATTCTGCTAGATCAACATAGGTTCACACATAACATAGGTTCACACATAACATAGGTTCATAGGACTAAAATTACCACATAGGTTCAGAGGACTAAATTTAAACAGGTTCACATGACCTCAATTGAAACACAGGTTCACAGGACTCAAATCATCACACATCCAAGGTTGTCAGGACAGATACAAGGGTTCTAGCCCCAAAAGTTGCAAACACTTGCAGATATCAAAGATCACACATTTCCACTTGCTGTGAAGTAGCTCTGGAGTCTTGCATATTTCTGAGGTTTCTTCCTCGAACTGTTGCAAAGATTAGATGCTCCACCAACTCTTCCACCTCTCAACGACCTCTGCTTTTTAGCAGCAGCAGCAACAGTTGATGTAGATGTAGTTGTACCAGCAGCAGATGAAGTCCCTTCTCCACATGGAGGCCTAGATGCTGGCCTTGGTGCTGAGAAAGCAGCCCTTGGTGCCCTACTAGCAGCTCTTGGTGCCCTAGGAGCAGCTCTTGGTGCCATAGGAGCAGCAGTAGCATCAGGTGGAGTGTAGGATTGTGCCTTTTGCCTTCTCTTTTCCTGCAGTTATTAAAACAAACAACAATTAAAATCTAAATAAGCTAAATCAGATACAATGATTAAGAAATATGTGCCATGCTTCTATTTTTCCTCAGCTGGAGATCAGGCCTCAAAGGTTGTCCACAATTAGTAAACCTGTGGCCCATTAACCTACAGTTGCCACATCTGATTGTAGCCATCCTAGAGGTATCTTTTGGTTTAGGAACTTCAAACCTTCCCTTCTTCCTCTTTTCTTCTTTTCTTCCACTCTGGTCCTCTTTGTGGAATACAGGAGGCTCAATATCAGGTTTTCCTGACTTTACCCAAGCATCTTCTCCAGGAACTGGATACACTATTGGTTTGTATGCCTCCAAATACATTGCTTTCCTCGAGAAAGGACTTACAAAATCCTCAGGTTGCATCTTGGCCTTGTAAATTGCACTGCAACCATGGTTGCATGGCAACCCTGACATGTCCCACTTCCTGCATCCACAAGTGTGCTCCTCAAGGTTCACAGCATAGGTCTTTGGCTCACTGCTTACTTGCCACAGGTTAGGCCCTGCCCTAATTGCTTTGCAATCTCTTTGATATTTCTTGCTCATCTCCAGTTGCTCTGCATATGTTGGAGCTATTTCCCATCTAGAAGAGGCTGCACTTTCTCTTTTTCCATCAAACCTGACTAGCAACTTGTCTTTGATTCCAATAATCATTGTCACTATTGGTTTGTTTCTAACATCCAAGATATATTTATTGAAGACCTCACTTATGTTATTGACCACCAGGTCTGTTTTGCAATTTGTATCCATTTCATGCCTAGCCCATGTGTGTATTGGAATACCAGATAACCACCTCCATGCATCCTCACACTCATTCTTCAAATTGGCCATGGCTACATCAAAACCATGCTTTGTGTAGGAATAGCTAGCACTGTCCATGCATTTTTTCAGATCTTCACCTCTAAATCCAGCTCTTTGACAATTTGCATAAATGTGCCTTAAACAAAATCCTTGTGGGCAGTTTGGAAATACAGCATTGATAGCATTTAGCTGGCCCTGGTTTCAAAAGAAAGTAACTAGGTTTCAAAAGAAAGTAACTAGGTTTCACTAACTAATAAACAAATTGAGCATACTTAAGGCACAACAGAAAGTAACTAGGTGACAATCACTAACTAATAAACAATTAGAGCATACTTAAGGCACAAAACATGAAAATAGATCACTGACCTTCTGCCTATCTGACATGATGGTGTATTTGCCAAACTTTCCCTCTTGTGTGCCTCCCAGAGCATACTTAAGTTGGGTGAGAAACCAGCTCCAACTGGGTGTGTCCTCCACTCCTACAATTCCAAAAGCAATGGGATACATGTTGTTGTTGGCATCCCTACCAGTAGCTGCTAGGATTTGTGCTCCACTTGTAAGCTTTATGAAACATCCATCCAAACCAATAAAAGGTCTACATCCATTTAGAAAACCCTCCTTAGGTGCATTGAGACAAAAGAAAAGACCATGGAATCTGGGACCTGGATGTGGGTTTTCATTTGTGCTTTTTGGAGTGACAGTTGTGACAATGCATCTAGATCCTGGATTGCATATTTTAACTGTTTCAATGTAATCACCAACCTATGGTACTGCTTCTTATGATCTCCTAGGACAATTTCCTTTGCTGCCTTTTTTAGCTCTCCATGCCATCATCTTTGGAACTTCAATTCCAAATTTCCTCTTTGCCTTGTCTACCAATGCAGGCACAGTTGTGTTTGGGTCTGATCTAATTGTCTCTAAGATAGTGCTTCCTAGCCACTTTGAGCTCACTTTACTATGTTTGTCACTAGTTGGGCAAGTATGTTCTGCTCTAAACTTCTTTACACAGAATGTTTGCTCATTCTTGATCTGAGAAGCAACAATATAAAAAGGACATCCTTTGTCCTTGTGGTCACACCAAGCAATGACCCTATCTTTGCAGTTCCTGTGATATCTGAAAGACCTCAGCTGCTTGATGTGAAAGTTAAGTAGAGCACTCCTAAATTGGTACACATCTTTGAAACATAGCTTCAAACAAAATTGCTGCTCTGGATTCAGTCTGCTTTCATCATACCATTTTCTTGGCTTTGCCTTCTCTGCTCTTGTTTTCCTTCCTGAGGGAATAATAAAAGACATAGGCTGATTGCCATCATCATCATCTGAGTCCAAAAAACCAAGATTTTCATCCTCATCACCTGAGGGAAACCAATCAGGCTCAATTGGATCATTGGCTGATGAGTGTGTTCTTGTTGTTGGCCCAACTCTCTTTCCAATCCTAAGCTGCTGCAGTACTCCATCTTCAGTGAAATGTTCTTCTTCAGCTACATTTGGAGCTTGTTCAGTGTGCTCTTCCTCTTCCTGCTCCTCAGGAACATCATAAATGTCCTCTAGTTCTGTGTCACCCTCAAAGTGCAGTGCTGCCTTCTTCATATCTGCTACAGTTGCCTGCAGGTCAGCACTATCTTCATTACAGCTATTTTCCTCCTCACTTTCTGAATCAAGATCCATGTCTGCATAATTGGCACTGTCTTCTATCTGGGGAGGTGGCATAGTTTGGATGGGCTGGTAATTTACACTCTGCTATGTGCCAAAGAACAAAAACTCATCTGTGCAAGGGCCTGAACTTGAACCACCATAATCACCAAATTCCTTATGGGCCACACCATCTTCACTGGCTGCAAACACTATATCAGGATCATTGCTATATTCTTCATCAGATATCTGAACTACTTCTGCTGCCTTTCTCTTTCCCTTCTTTGCTGGAGACACAACAATTGCCTGCTGCCTCTTGCCCTTAGTAACTGACAATGTGATCCTCCTGATGTCCTGGTTTTGCCTAAGCATTTCATCCACCTTCATCATTCACAAGCAGTTTGAAACCATCCAATCCTATTCCACCACAGCTCATGTAATAGAGGCAGTCTAAAAAACTATACCCATTGTCAAGCATCACATACATAAGATTGTAATATCTTATGTCTTTCTTAAAGAACTTTGTCCTGATGTATTTAATCCCTTCAAAATCAATATGCACATCCCACTGCTCATAGCTCGACCTACAATACCAATTAAAATGTACAAGTTACTATAACATAAATTTGAACAACACATTGTACTACTGGAATTTAAGCCTAACAGTGTAATTACCTAAATTTGTACAACACAAGCAAACTGCAATCCTAACAATGTAAATATGCTCAAAATTTGGAGAACAAAATAATTGTAGGTTCTAATCTGTACTCAAACCCTAGATCGACCTAAACCTGAAGAACGAAAACATATCATGAAACGAAAACAGAGGAGAAGGAGATAGAGGCCGTACGTGTCCTCGCCGTCGTTAGTAGGGACGACTGCTGCAGCCGACGGCGTCCGCGCCGCAGCGGTACCCTTGCCTGCACGGCAAGAAGATGGCGGCTCATCCTCATCTCCTTGGTCTCCCACGCCTTGATCTTGTATGGATCTGGATCCAAATGGAGCAGCAGGCGGCGCCGCCGCCGCTGCAGCCACCGCCGCCCAGCCGCCGCCGCCCCCAGCAGCCGCGCCCGCCCTCTGCCCGCGCCACGGCGATAGCGGGCTGCCCTCTGAGGAGGACGACTCATAGTCGACCCCAAGAAGGTCCCGCCCGCGACTCCGTCCGGATCTGGAGCCGCCGTCGTCACCACCATCGACATGTGCCATGGTTGCGCACGCAACAGAGAAGAGAGGGAGGGGAATGAGAGCACCAGGGCCGGCGCGCAGCGCTTAACTAGCGGTGTCCAAACGGCCGTTTCCGCCATTCCGTTTCCTCTTTGCCATGTGGCTACGACAGGTGGGCCCGACAAGTCAGGTTTTCAGTTAGTCGCGGCTCATAGCACGTTTAGTGCTTTTTGTTACTCACTTGCCGAGGAACTGGTGGTTTTTTGAAATTTTTGGCAATAGTAGTGGTTTTGCAGTATCCGTGCCACAAATGTGGTGGCTTTCAGCAATTTACTCCCTCGTTTGGTATCTGAGATGAAAAGGAGGCACTGGAGCAGAATCACGGTTTTTTGCTGGTTGCCGCTACATTGGCAGCAACAAAGACCACCAGGTGGCAGATCTTACTGGTATGATAACAAGGGTAGCCACATTGCTGGCGACCAGGTGCTTCGAGACAAATACCCCCTCGGCTTCAACGCGTTTATGTTCTTAAATAAAACTGCCTTTTCTGGATCCATTGTCATCATCATCATGCTTCTTAGTAAAACGGGAGTGAATTGTATTTACATGTCAAATGTAATTCGGTTGTGGATTCTGATCAGTCTTACGGCTACTTATGTCATAGGGAGTCACAGGAAAATCCATACATCTATCTTTGTGTTCCCACTTTTTGGTGCAGTCCTACTCTACCTCAACATTCAATGGGTTGCTCCTATAGTGCCTAAGCCGGAATTTATGAGGAAGTGCATCAAGTGGATGGAAGGAGAGCAGAATAAGCTGGTCTTGAAGCTAAACTCCTTTATGTATAGTTGCAGCAGATCCATTGGGCAGGTGACACGATTACAGTATGATGGACAACATTCATTCAGAAATGGCGCATCAAGCACTGTTAATAATGTGAAAGATGACTTGGGGAAGTTGCAGACATACCTTTTATGGTTTGCCATCCTTGTTGCAACTATTACATACCAAGCTAGGTTGCATCTCGCAGGTGGGTTTTGGCCACCACCTAAACCGATTCTGAAGTAATGAGGTATTGTATTCCTTAGTCCAGAAGATATGCAAGAATCAAAGAAATCTATGAAGGAGAAAGGTATTAAATCTGAAGACGTTAAGAATCTACCACCTATTGTATTGAAGAAATACATGAACTTGAAATCCCGACATAGGTAGTGGAGGTAAATTCTCTTTATAGATTTGATGAGGGTGACATTTCTTATAATAAATCTCCTAGTCTATGCTTGGATGAATTTGATAATTTCATTATTTAGCAAGAAAACTTCAATGAAACACAATGCTTTTATGATTGAACGCTTGAGTGATATGATGTTTAGGATTGTTAATGATGTTAAAGAATTATGTAAGCACTCATCTATGGTTCAAACACAATTAGAACAAGTTGCTAAATCACAAAATAATTTGCTTAATGAGAAACAATAAAATGAACAATCATGTTGTTAGAGTAATGACTAGAGGTAAAACGACTCAGGATCCTCTATATCCTAAAGGTCATCCTAAACGAATTGAGTAAGGTTCTCAGAGAATTAATAATGATGTACTCCCTATGTAAACTGATATAAGAGCATTTAGATCACTAAAATAGCGATCTAAACGCTCTTATATTAGTTTACGGAGGGAGTACTAGTTAACCTAGGAGGAAAAAGAAAAAGAAAAAGAATAAGGATAGAACTTTGCATGCACCCTGTGAACTTGTCATAGAAAATCTTCTCAGAATTCTAAAGATGTTTCTATTTCTGATGCTGAGACACAGTCTGATAATGAACATATACATAGTGATGATGAAAATGGCGATGCCAATGATGATCACATTGATACTCAATGAGACAATAATAAAGAATCTGATAATGATATAGAAATAGAACCTGCAATTGATCTTGATAACGCACCTCCTTAAAATAAAAGATATGACAAAAGACTTCATTGCTAGAAAATATGATAAAGAAAGAGAGCCTTGGGTTCAAAAACCCATGCCATTTCCTAGTAAGGCTGTAAAATACAGAGATGAGGAGGCTTTTAACCGCTTTGTTGAAATGCTTAGACCTTTGTATTTGCGCACACCCTTGACTGAAAGTATGAAAATGCCTCCATATGCTAAATACATGAAGGATATTGTCACCAATAAAAGAAAAATACCGGAAGCTGAAATCTCCACCATGCTTGCAAGCTATTCCTTCGAAGTGAAAGTCCCTCCGAAACTAGGAGATCCAAGAATTCCTACTATACCATGCTCTATTAAAAATAATTATGTTAGAATTGATTTGTGTGATTTGGAAGTTGGTGTTGTGTTATGCCTTTTTCTTTATATAGAAGACTTGACTTGAGTAAGTTGACACCTACTGAAATCTCTTCACAAATGGCTGATAAAAACCGCTATACCTATTGGAATTTGTGAGGATGTTTCTATTGTAGTTGCTAATGTTACTATCTTAACAGACTTTATTATTCTTGATATGCCTAAGGACAACAATATGTCGGTTATTCTTGGTAGACCTTTTTTAAATACTGTATGGGCTGTTATTGATTGCAACAAAAGCAAGTTCATTTTTCATATTAATGGTAACGAGCATACAATATATTTTCTGAAGAAACAAAACCAAGTGAATAGTATCAACTCTATTGAAAGAATTATGACGATCAGTATTAGAGGTTTTGAATTTCCCCTTCCGACTCCCGAAAAGAAATATCAAACTCTTATTGTTAGGGAAATGCATATCCATGTTGAGGTAACCTAGTGTTATATGAAAGTTCTTCGGTTTTATGTTACTTGAAAATAGTTTTTTATTAGAAGGTACCTGCTCATTTCATTTAGTCAAAGGATTACAAACCAGAACGATGCAGACACCCTTGGAAATGTTGAGAGAAGAAAATTGTCGAGGAACAAAGCAAAAAAGGACCCCGTTAAAATTAAAATTACAACCAAGGCCACAACGTCCCTCCAGCACAACCCAGTGCTGGCCGGAAGGGAAGAAGGCGCTCTTCCCGCACACCGTAAACTACAGACGCACCATTGCCATAACTTGGCTTATTGAGTTGATGAAGCACTCCGACACTGGCGAAGTTCCTGCCGTTGTGGAACATCAGGGCGGGCTCATCCCCACGTATCTCCGGCATCAGATCCGGCCATCCCCACGGACTTCCTCGGAGGGAGACACAAAATTTGCCACCATCTTGCCACGAACTCTGCTCGTGAGTAGCCAACCACCTCGGACAACCGACGATGCCACCATGAAGCCACACAACACCCGCTGGAAAACTCCTGTACAAATTCCCTTTCCCACCCTGACGGAGCCGTGATGGTAGCTGGAACTACATCGGTATTTCCCTGGAGAGGGAGGGATGATGTAGCACAGCGACGATAGGTATTTCCCTCAGTTATGAAACCAAGGTATCAAACCAGTAGGAGAACCAAGCAACACAACATAGGCAACACCTACACTCAAATAACAAATCCTCAGAACCCGACGTGTTAAAGGGGTTGTCAATCCCTTTCGGGCAACGGCGCTAGAAATTGCGTGTGACGGAAGATAAAGTTGTAATAGATTGAAATAATAGATCGCAAATAAAATAAAGTGCAACAAAGTAGTTTTGGATTTTTGGTTTAATAGATCTGAATAAAAATGCAAAGGAAAAGTAGATCGCAAGGCAAATATATGAGAAAGAAGACCTGGGGGCCGTAGGTTTCACTAGTGGCTTCTCTCGAAAAAATAGCAAATGGTGGGTACACAAATTACTGTTGGGCAATTGATAGAACCTCAAATAATTCTATGATATCCAGGCAATGATCATTGCATAGGCATCACGTCCAAGATTAGTAGACCGACTCCTTCCTACATCTACTACTTCTACTCCACACATCGACCGCTATCCAGCATGCATCTAGTGTATTAAGTTCATGGAAAAACAGAGTAATGCAATAAGAACGATGACATGATGTAGACAAGATCCGTTTATCTATATGGCGGTAGATATTGATCTCGTATTTTTATCCTTAGTAGCAACGATACATACATGTCGGTTCCCTTTCTATCACTGGGATCAAGCACCGTAAGATCGAACCCACTACCGGGCACCGCTTCCCATTGCAAGATAAATAGATCAAGTTGGCCAAACAAAACCCAAATATCAGAGAAGAAGTACGAGGCTATAAGAGATCATGCATAAAAGAGATCAAAGAAACTCAAATACTTTCATGGATATAAAAACATAGATCTGATCATAAACTCAAAGTTCATCGATCTCAAGAAACACACCGCAAAAGAGTTACATCATATGGATCTCCAAGAGACCATTGTATTTAGTATCGAGAGAGAGAGAGAGAGAGAGAGAGAGAGATGTGAAGCCATCTAGCTAATAACTACGGACCTGAGGGTCTACAAAGAACTACCCACGCATCATCGGAGAGGCACCAATGGAGGTGGTGAACCCCATCCGAGATGGTGTCTAGATTAGATCTGGTGGTTCTGGACTCTGCGGCGGCTGGATGGATATTTCGTCGACTCCCCTAGGGTTATGGTATTTTTGGGGCATTTATAGAGCAAAGAGGTGGTCCGGGGGGCACCCGAGGTGGGCACAACCCACCAGGGCGCGCCTGGGCCTCCTGGCGCGTGATACGTCTCGAACGTATCTATAATTTTTGATTGTTCCATCCTATTATATTACCGGTTTTGGATGTTTATGGGCTTTACTTTACACTTTTATATAATTTTTGGGACTAACCTACTAACCGGAGGCCTAGCCCAAATTGCTATTTTTTTTGCCTATTTTAGTGTTTTGAAGAAAAGGAATATCAAACGGAGTCCAAACGGAATGAAACCTTCGGGAGCGATCTTTTTGGAACAAACGTGATCCAGAGGACTTGGAGTGGAAGTCAAGAAACAAAGGAGGCGTCCACGAGGGTGCCGCACACGCCCCTACAGGTGGGCGCGCCCCCCACCCTCGCGGGCCCCTCGGGCGTTCACCGACCTACTTCTTCCTCCTACATATACCCATGTACCCCGAAAACATCAGAAGCGACCACGAAAAACTATTTCCACCGCCGTAACCTTCTGTATCCGCAAGATCCCATCTTGGAGCCTTCGCCGGCGCTCCGCCGGAGGGGGAATCGACCATGGAGGGCCTCTACATCATCTCCAAGGCCACTCCAATGAGTTGTGAGTAATTTACCACAGACCTTCGGGTCCATAGTTATTATCTAGATGGCTTCTTCTCTCTCTTTGAATCTCAATACAAAGTTCTCCTTGATCTTCTTGGAGATCTATTCGATGTAACTCTTTTTGCGGTGTGTTTGTCGAGATCCGATAAATTGTGGGTTTATGATCAAGTTTATCTATGAGAAACATTTGAATCTCCTCAGAATTCTTTTATGTGTGATTAAGTTATCTTTGAAGTCTATTCGAATTATCAGTTTGGTTTGGCCTACTAGATTGATCTTTCTTGCAATGGGAGAAGTGCTTAGCTTTGGGTTCAATCTTGCAGTGTCCTTTCCCAGTGATAGCGGGGGCAGCAAGGCACGTATTGTATTGTTTCCATCGAGGACAAAAAGATGGGGTTTATATCATATTGCATGACTTTATCCCTCTACATCATGTCATCTTTCTTAATGCGTTACTCTGTTCTTATGAACTTAATACTCTAGATGCATGCTGGATAGTGGTCGATGTGTGGAGTAATAGTAGTAGATGCAGGCAGGAATCGGTCTACTTGTCACGGATGTGATGCCTGTATACATGATCATGCCTAGATAATCTCATAATTATTCGCTTTTCTATCAATTACTCGACAGTAATTTGTTCACCCACCGTAATACTTATGCTATCTTGAGAGAAGCCACTAGTGAAACCTATGGCCCCCGGGTCTATCTTTTATCATATAAGCTTTCAATCTACTTTTATTTGCATCTTTACTTTTCCAATCTATATCATAAAATACCAAAAATATTTTTATCTTATCATATTATCTCTATCAGATCTCACTTTCGCAAGTGGCCTTGAAGGGATTGACAACCCCTTTATTGTGTTGGTTGCGAGTTCTTGTTTGTTTGTGTAGGTGCGTGAGACTTTTGAGGAGCCTCCTACTGGATTGATACCTTGGTTCTCAAAAACTAAGGGAAATACTTACACTACTATTGCTGCATCACCCTTTCCTCTTCAAGAAAAACCATCGCAAGCTCATGACGTAGCAAGAAGGATTTCTGGCGCCGTTGCCGGGGAGGTCTTCGTTCAAGTCAAGACATACCAAGTGCCCATCACAAACTAATCTCCCTCGCACTTACATTATTTGCCATTTGCCCCTCGTTTTCCTCTCCCCCACTTCATCCTTGCCGTTTTATTCGCCTCTCTTTTCCGCTTGCCCTCTTCTTCCTCCTCGCTTTTGTTTGCCGTTATGTCTGGAATTGGGGAGATTATTGTCGATATAGACAATAACGGTAACATGGAAAATTCTGATGCTCCTGCTGAAGAACCCCCTATCTTGCATACTAAAAAGTTTTGAATCGGTAGCGGTAATATTATTGGAAAAAGGGTTATTCAAGATTTCTTTACCTTTGCCGGTGCTTTACCTTCTATGGGTGGTTATATTCTTCATAGAACTAGTAGTCTTGCGGATGCTATCGCTATGCTTGTAGTTGAGCTTGAAAGATAATTTATGCATATGCATCCTTGCATACAAAGAATTTTACTGAAATTTTCTAATATTGAGCATTCTTCTGTTAAGCGCGCCGCTACTATATTTTTGGCACATGAGTTTAGATTTATAATAAAAGAGGCCAAAGAAATCTTTGTGCACTATAGGGTGGACGCCGGCCGTCCTCCCATAGAGGCGATCCTCTTTGATCTAGAGGAAATTAGGCGTTTTCAATCTTTGGACTATGTTGCTTTTAATGAAAACCTTAGAAAAAAGGTTCCTACCAATGTCCTAGTTGATAGAATTTCCGAACTTAATAATGATTCTTCTCTTCAAAACAATGAGCTAGGATACTCTCTTGAGTATAGGCTCATGAAGTTCTGCCAAAAGAATGCTTATAATGATGAATTAGTTGTGCAATATGAAGGGCCAAAGGAGGAACCCATACCTCCTGAGATTGATCTTGGGGACTTTTGTACCATTAAATTTAGCCCTTTTGATTACTTTTGCTTGATTCAAAGAAAACTTGCTGCTGAACGTAGAGAATATGAGATGAGTTTTCGTTATCTATCTTATTATTATGGCACTACTTAGATCTATCCTCGCTTTTATGCCTAGCTAGGGGCGTTAAACGATAGCGCTAGTTGGGAGGCAACCCAATTTTATCTTTGTTTTGTGTTTTTGCTTCTGTTTAGTAATATATTTTCCATCTACCTTCTGTTTAGATGTGTTTTTATGTTTTAATTAGTGTTTGTGCCAAGTAGAACCTATAGGATAACCTATGGTGATAGTTAATTTGATTCTGCTGAAAAACAGAAACTTTGCGCGCATGAAAATAATTTTAGTAATTCACTGAAACATGCTTTTGCGTGGATTCTTTTTTCTGTAGATCAATAGACAAATTTACCAGGACTTCCTATTTTGTTAGGATTTTTAGAGTTCCATAAGTATTCGAGAGTTACAAATTGCTACAGACTGTTCTGTTTTTGACAGATTCTGTTTTTCGTGTGTTGTTTGCTTATTTTGATGCATCTATGCCTAGTATATAGGGTATTAACCATAGAGAAGTTGGAATACAGTAGGTTTAACACCAATATAAATAAATAATGAGTTCATTACAGTACCTTATGTGCTGGTTTTTCTTTCTTGCACTAACGGAAGTTATGAGATTTCCTGTTGAGTTTTGTGTTGTGAAGTTTTCAAGTTTTGGGTAAAGATTTGATGGACTATGGAATAAGGAGTGGCAAGAGCCTAAGCTTGGGGATGCCCATGGCACCGCAAGATATTCAAGGATAACCAAAAGCCTAAGCTTGGGGATGCCCCGGAAGGCATCCCCTCTTTTGACTTCGTCTATCGGTAACTTTACTTGGAGCTATATTTTTATTCGCCACATGATATGTGTTTTGCTTGGAGCATCTTGTATGATATTAGTCTTTGCTTTTTAGTTTACCACAATCATCCTTTCTGTACACACCTTTTGGGAGAAACCCACTTGATTGGAATTTATTAGAATATTCTATGTGCATCACTTATATCTTTTGAGCTAGATAGTTTTTGCTCTAGTGCTTCACTTATATTTTTTAGAGCACAACGGTGGCTTAAATTTTGTAGAAATTGTTAATATCTCATGCTTCACTTATATTATTTTGAGAGTCTCTTAGAACAGTATGATATTTTCTATGGTTATAAAATTGGTCCTAGAATGATGGGCATCCAAGTTGGGTATAATAGAAACTATCATAGGAAGTGAATTGGATGCTATGATCAATTTGATACTTGATAATTGTTTTGAGATATGGAGGTAGTGATATTAGAGTCATGCTAGTTGGGTGATTATGAATTTAAAGAATGCTTATGTTGAAGTTTGCAAGTCCCGTAGCATGCAAATATGGTAAAAGTTGTGTAACAAATTTATTGCATAGGGTGCTCTTTTGATTGCCTTCCCTTGAGTGGAGGTCGGGGGCGTGCGATGGTTAACTCCTACCAACCTCCCCCCTAGGAGTATGCATAGTAGTACTTTGCTTCGAGGGCTAATAAAACTTTTGCAATAACTATATGAGTTCTTTATGACTAATGTGGGTCCATGGATTATACGCACTTTTACCTTTCCATCATTGCTAGCCTCTTCGGTACCGTGCATTGCCCTTTCTCACCTTGAGAGTTGGTGCAAACTTCGCCGGTGCATCCAAACCCCGTGATACGATACGCTCCATCACACATAAACCTCCTTATATCTTCCTCAAAACAGCCACCATACCTACCTATTATGGCATTCCCATAGCCATTCCGAGATATATTGTCATGTAACTTTCCACCGTTCCGTTTATCATGACACACATCATCATTGTCATATTGCCTTGCATGATCATGTAGTTGACATCGTATTCGTGGCAAAGCCACCATGCATAATTTTTCATACATGTCACTCTTGATTCATTGCCCATCCCGGTACACAGCCGGAGGCATTCATATAGAGTCATATCTTGTTCTCGTTTTGAGTTGTAATTCATGAGTTGTAAATAAATAGAAGTGTGATGATCATCATTATTAGAGCATTGTCCCCAAAATGAAAAAATGAAAAAAAGGAAAGGCCAAAAGAAAAAAAAAGAAAGGCCCAAAAAGAAAAAAAAGAAGAAAAAGAAAATAAAAAAGGGGGGCAATGTTACTATCTTTTTCCACACTTGTGCTTCAAAGTAGCACCGTGTTCTTCATATAGAGAGTCTCATATATTGTCACTTTCATATACTAGTGGGAATTTTTCATTATAGAACTTGGCTTGTATATTCCTACGATGGGCTTCCTCAAAATGCCCTAGGTCTTCGTGAGCAAGCAAGTTGGATGCACACCCACCTAGTTTCTCTTGTTGAGCTTTCATACATTTATAGCTCTAGTGCATCCGTTGCATGGCAATCCCTACTCCTCATGTTGACATCAATTGATGGGCATCTCCTTATCCCGTTGATTATCCTCGTCAATGTGAGACTTTCTATTTTTTTGTCTTCTCCACACAACCTCCATCATCATATTCTATTCCACCCATAGTGCTATATCCATGGCTCACGCTCATGTATTGCGTGAGAGTTGAAAAAGGCTGAAGCACATTTTAAAGTATGAACCAATTGCTTGGTTGAAACCGGGGTTGTTCTTTATGGGAGTATTTTGTGTGATGAAAATAAAACATAGCCTAACTATATGATTTTGTAGGGATAAACTTTCTTTAGCCACGTTATTTTGAGAAGACATGATTGCTTTGATTAGTATGCTTGAAGTATTACTATTTCTTATGTCGATATAAACTTTTATTTTGAATCATTTGGATCTGAACATTCATGCCACAATAAAGAAAATTACATTGAGAATTATGCTAGGTAGCATTCCACATCAAAAATTCTATTTTTATCATTTACCTACTCGAGGACGAGAAGGAATTAAGCTTGGGGATGCTTGATACGTATCCAACGAATCTATAATTTTTGATTCTTCCATGCTATTATATTACCCGTTTTGGATGTTTATGGGCTCTACTTTACACTTTCATATCATTTTTGGGACTAACCTACTAACCGGAGGCCCAGCCCAAATTGCTGTTTTTGCATATTTTAGTGTTTTGAAAAAAAGGAATATCAAACGGAGTCCAAACGGAATGAAACCTTCGGGAGCGATCTTTTTGGAACAAACGTGATCGAGAGGACTTGGAGTGGAAGTCAAGAAACAAAGGAGGCGGCCACGAGGGTGCCCGGCGCGCCCCCTACAAGTGGGCGCCCCCCACCCTCGCGGGCCCCTCGGGCGTCCACCGACCTACTTCTTCCTCCTACATATACCCGTGTACCCCGAAAACATCAGAAGCGACCACGAAAACTATTTCCACCGCCGTAACCTTCTGTATCCGTGAGATCCCATCTTGGAGCCTTCGCGGCGCTCCGCCGGAGGGGGAATCGACCATGGAGGGCCTCTACATCATCTCCAAGGCCTCTCCGATGAGTTGCGAGTAGTTTGCCACAGACCTTCGGGTCCATAGTTATTAGGTAGATGGCTTCTTCTCTCTCTTTGAATCTCAATACAAAGTTCTCCTCGATCTTCTTGGAGATCTATTCGATGTAACTCTTTTTGCGGTGTGTTTGTCGAAATCTGATGAATTGTGGGTTTATGATCAAGTTTATCTATGAGAAATATTTGAATCTCCTCAAAATTGTTTTATGTGTGATTAAGTTATCTTTGCAAGTCTCTTCTAATTATGAGTTTGGTTTGACCTACTAGATTGATCTTTCTTGCAATGGGAGAAGTGCCTAGCTTTGGGTTCAATCTTGTGGTGTCCTTTCCCAGTGACAACAGAGGCAGCAAGGCACGTATTGTATTGTTGCCATCGAGGATAAAAAGATGGGGTTTATATCATATTACATGAGTTTATCCCTCTACATCATGTCATCTTTCTTAATGCGTCACTTTTGTTCTTATGAACTTAATACTCTAGATGCATGCTGGATAGCGGTCGATGTGTGGAGTAATAGTAGTAGATGCAGGTAGGAGTCGGTCTACTTGTCACGGATGTGATGCCTATATACATGATCATGCCTAGATAATCTCATAATTATTCACTTTTCTATCAATTGCTCGACAGTAATTTGTTCACCCACCGTAATACTTATGCTATCTTGAGAGAAGCCACTAGTGAAACCTATGGCCCCCGGGTCTATCTTTTATCATATAAGCTTTCAATCTACTTTTATTTGCATCTTTACTTTTCCAATCTATATCATAAATACCAAAAATATATTTATCTTATCATATTATCTCTATCAGATCTCACTTTCACAAGTGGCCTTGAAGGGATTGCCAACCCCTTTATTGTGTTGGTTGCGAGTTCTTGTTTGTTTGTGTAGGTGCGTGGGACTTTTGAGGAGCCTCCTACTAGATTGATACCTTGGTTCTCAAAAACTGAGGGAAATACTTACGCTACTATTGCTGCATCACCCTTTCCTCTTCAAGGAAAACCAATGCAAGCTCAAGACGTAGCAGCGCTGTCGGTGGAAAACGACACCTATGGGATCACTGGAATCCCTTCTACGGTTGCAGGGCGCGGGGCTCGTGAGAAGAGCGGGACTAGCAGACAACACAAAGGGGATTTACCTAGGTTCGGGCCACAAAGATGCGCAAAACCCTACATCCTGCTTTGGTGGATGTATTTAGTGTTCTTGATCTCTCCAACTAGCTCTAGGTGCTGCAAGGTTTCAAAGAGCCGAATCCCTTCCCCGTAAGTCGTGGGCCTCCTTTTATAGGCGAAAGGGGCTGCCAAAGTGGCACACAGGAGGTGGAAAGTGCTATAGTGTCGCAAGCTTATCGCTAGTTATTACAGGACAAAGCGCATTTAATGCGAGGCTTAGGTGTCCCTTCGCTTTATCGGGGACGGGGGTGAGGCCCATCCTGTCCGTCGCCGCTCCTCCTTGCTTCGACACGTGCCCTGGCCAGCGATGCATGCGGTGCCATGTAGGCAGACAGGCAGCTGAGGTGGCGCGATGGTGGAGCCTCCACGAAGGGCCGCATGTTGCCACACAGGTGCCTACCTAGCTGGTTGGGTCGGCAGCTGCATGCGAACAACGACGAAGACTTGGCTGGCGCGGGCCTGGCAGTGACCCTGTCGGTGTGCTTGGCGAGGGTCTTGCCGGGTGGCCCGGCAAGGATCTTGCTGGGTGGCCCGGCAAGGGTCTTGCCGTGGCGCGCTGGCGTCCCCTGCAAGGATCTTGCCGGGGGTCTTGTGGGTTTCTTTGGTGAGGATAGTTTCCTTCCTATCCTCATTTGATCTTGAGCATTTTATGTATTCACAAAGATCTGCATGCCACCACGGAGGTGCCTCCCAAGCCCTGTTTCGATGTGTTTGTCTAGCGTCGGTGGGCTCAAAGGTGGCTCGCTCGACGGGTGTGGGCGAGCTCCCCCGGCAAGGGTCTTGCCGGGGCCGCTGAGGCTGCCCCGGCAAGGGTCCTTGCCGGGGAAACCTGCTCCGTCCCTCTGATCTCTGTGGCCTTGTTCCTTGTCGTTGCTTTGTTTGTCTTGTGCCTTCGGCTTCTCTCCGGCTTCCCTTTCGTGCCCTGTTATGCGTGGCCATGGCGGGAGGCTCTGACTGCCCGTGCACAAGTAAAGGGGTCAAAAGCAGAGCCCCTACTTTTGTACACCGACAGGAGCCCCCAGGCCTGGGCCACACATAAGCGAAGCACGTTGTTGGGCCAGGCCCAGAACAGTGCGCGTGCAGTTGGGGTGGATTTTTACCGCGGCCATTGTTCCGTCCGCTGCGCTTCCCCATGACCCACGTTGAATGTGCGACGTGGGGGTCGTGCGCGCGTGCATGACGGAAGAATGCTGGCGTCACCTTGTGGTGGACAGTAAAGAGGTGGCTTGCGTGTCTCTTCGAGACTGCAGGGCCGCCTCCTATTTACTGCCCTCGCTTGAGAACTGCCGTTCCACGCATCCTACTGCGCCCGCCCCTTGCGCCACGTTCGCTGCATGCATAACACAGAGCAAATGACAGGCGTGCGGGACGTGGGAAGTCGTGCGCGCGCGGGTCGATTCCCACGCGCCTTCAATGGAGCGGGGAGGGCGGTCGACGACCCCGCTTGCTGTCACTTCAACGAGCCGGATTGGCTGGGAGGGGACGGACGAGCCTCGCCCCCGCCCCTTTATAAAGAGGGGAGCGGGAGGAATGGTGCCTCTCAACTCTTCCTCATCTGCCTCTCTCCATTCCTGCTTCCTTTCTTCTTCTGCCATGGCGAGGGGACGTGGCGATGCATCATCGGTGGCGGCGTGGGTTTCGGCCAGAAAGCGCATCGCCCCTCCCCAAGAGCTCATAGTGGCGGAGCCGGCCGCCAGAGGAAGGGGGAGGGGTTGAGGTCGAGGCCGTCGTGGTGCTCGAGGGAGAGGAGGACGGGGCGGCAGATCGGCCTCGCCCTCGCCAGCAGCCCTTCCCTCGATGGAGGGCCACGTCGGGGACAACCCCGGCGAATTCTTCGTCAGGCTGCGCCAGCCACCGCGCCGTTGCCTTTGTCTCCCAACTCCATTTGCGCGGGAGATGGAGTTGGATCCTCCGCAGGCGTTGCGGCCGCACATGAGGGGTTGTGGGAACAGCGGCACATGGGCCAACGTCGAGTTCCCCGCCCCTCACGTCATGTATCTTCACCGAGGGTGGAGGACCTTCACTCGCCTCCACATCTTGACGGATGGGCTCACTCTTGATGACCCACAAGTGTAGGGGATCTATCGTAGTCCTTTCGATAAGTAAGAGTGTCGAAACCAACGAGGAGCAGAAGGAAATGATAAGCGGTTTTCAGTAAGGTTTTCTCTACAAGCACTGAAATTATAGGTAATAGACAGTTGTGTGATAAGATAAATAGTAACAATTAACAAGTAAATAAAGTAAATAAAGTGCAGCAAGGTGGCCCAATCCTTTATGTAGCAAAGGATAAGCCTGGACAATTTCTAATAATGAGAAAGGACCTCCCGAGGACACATGGGAATTATCGTCAAGCTAGTTTTCATCACATTCATATGATTCGCGTTCGGTACTTTGATAATTTGATATGTGGGTGGACCGGTGCTTGGGTGCTGACCTTACTTGGACAAGCATCCCACTTATGATTAACCCCTATTGCAAGCATCCGCAAATACAAAAGAAGTATTAAGGTAAACCTAACCACAGCATTAAACGTATGGATCCAAATCAGCCCCGAACGAAGCAACGCATAAATTAGGGTTTAAGCTTCTGTCACTCTAGCAACCCATCATCTACTTATTACTTCCCAATGCCTTCCTCTAGGCCCAAATAATGGTGAAGTGTCATGTAGTCGACGTTCACATAACACCACTAGAGGAAAAGGCAACATACATCTCATCAAAATATTGAACGAATACCAAATTCACATGACTACTAATAGCAAGACTTCACCCATGTCCTCAGGAACAAATGTAACTACTCACATAGCATATTCATGTTCATAATCAGAGGAGTAATAGTATGCATTAAGGATTTGAACATATGATCTTCCACCAAGTAAACCAATTAACATCAACTACAAGGAGTAATCAACACTACTAGCAACCCACAGGTACCAATTTGTGGTTTTGATACAAGATTGGATACAAGAGATGAACTAGGGTTTTGAGAGGAGATGGTGCTGGTGAAGATGTTGATGGAGATTGACCCCCTCCCGATGAGAGGATCGTTGGTGATGACGTTGGTGATGATTTCCCCCTCCCGGAGGGAAGTGTCCCCGGTAGAACAGCTCCGCCGAAGCCCTAGATTGATTCTGCCAGGTTTCCACCTTGTGGCGGCGGAGTTTCGTCCCGTAAGCTTGCCCACGATTTTTTCCAGGATAAAAGCCCTCATATAGCAGAAGATGGACACCGGGGGGCCACCAGGGGGCCCAGGAGACAGGGGGCGTGCCTAGTAGGGGGGGGGCGCCCCCACCCTCCTGGACAGGGTGTGGGCCCCCTAGTGTATTTCTTCCGCTCAATAGTTCTTATTAATTCCAAAAATAGGTTTCATGGAGTTTCAGGATTTTTGGAGCAGTGCATAATAGGTTTCCAATGTTTACTCCTTTTCCAGCCAGAATTCCAGCTGCCGTCATCCCCCTTCTTCATGGTAAACCTTGTAAAATAAGAGTGAATAGCCATAGGTATTGAGATATAACGTGTAATAACAGCCCATAATGCAATCAATATTGATATAAAAGCATGATGCAAAATGGACGTATCAACTCCCCCAAGCTTAGACCTCACTTGTCCTCAAGCGGAAGCCGAAATTGAAAAATATGTCCACATGTTTAGAGATAGAGGTGTCGATAAAAATAAAATACGGACATGAGGGCATCATGATCATTCTTATAACAGCAACATATATAGATTTTATCATATGATTTCTTATGTTCAAGTAACAATCAATTCACAATGTCAGGTATGGTTCAAAAACTTCATTGGGAACTAACAAACTATAATCTCAGTCATTGAAGCAATTGCAATTTATCGTAACATCAGAAAGAGTCAACAATAGAGCTTTTCAACAAATTCACATACTCAACTATCTTGTAGTCTCCTATAATTGCTAACACTCACGCAATACTCGTGGTTACACTACAAAAAAAATACACTTCCGTGATGATACGTGTTTGTCACAGTAGGTCGCGTTTTCTGTCATGCATGTACATCCTTGACGATTTTATGACAGAATCAAGATAGTCATACCTGTGCTATCGTAGAAGTGTTCCATGACATTACCAAAATTATCATCACGGAAGTGTCCACTTCCATGACGATAAATCGCGCGTCACAGAAGTGCTTTCGTCAAGGGTGACCGACACGTGGCATCCACCATAACGGAACACCGTTAAGCTATCGGGTCGGGTTTTGGATCCGATACCCCGTTAACAGCCCCGACCAATGGGGATTTTCCACGTGTAAAATCATCATTGGCTGGAGGAAACACGTGTCGGCTCATCGTTGGGACAGATGTCATCCACTCATTGGACGGAAGGCGCCTATGATACATCGATATGTGGCACGATCCAACAGAGGCCCATTCCTGTGAAAAGGCCAGCCCGTTTGACTTGGTCAAAAGGTGGCGGGCTGGCCCATGGAAAGCCTGTTAACGGCCTATTCGCATATAGCCCATTTACAGCCGCTAACCCAAGGCCCCTTACGCCCTATCCGAATTAGGCCCAGTAGCGTCATCTAGGCCATCCAATATGATTCCAGCCCGTTTTCACTTCTGGCGCATGTATGGCCCATGACGTCTTTCGGCCCATATGAGGCCCTATGTAACTCTTGGCCTATTAACGACCCGTGGTGAAACTGGCTCGTAATGAATAGTGTATCACTTTACACCCATTAACGGCCCGTGGTGAAACTGGCCCGTAATGAACAGTGTATCACTTTATACCCATTAACAGCCCATTATTCCGTTGGGCCGTTTCCAGCCCATGTTATCTTTTGGCCTTCTCAGAGCCCATTTATTCTTGGGCTCGTTTCCAGCATTCGTTTACTTATGGTCCGTTACTATCATTTTCTGCTTGTGGGCCAAATTCAGCCCGTAGTTACAGTCGGCCCGTTTGTGGTCCGTTAATACGTTGGGCCGTTAACATAGCGTCATCAAATACGGCCTATTAATGATGGCCCGTTATGGTCGGCCCATGAACGGACGATTCCAACTCTAGCCTGTTTACGGCCATAATGCGGTCTGTTTGACCCATGTTTGGCCAATCGATCATACGGCCCGTATAAGGCCCATTGATGATATGGCCCGTAGAATGCCCATTGTTTCTACGGCCCGTAGGAGGCCCATTGTTTCTACGGCCCGTAGAAGGCCCACTGTTTCTACGGCCAGTAGGAGGCCCAGTGTCACTACAGTAAATATTAGCCCATGGTTATTGTGGCCTAGTTTTAAAAAATAATTTATTGCAGCCACTAGCAAACCGCGGAAAAAGAACTGCAATGACTACAAGCAAACAAATAAACAAGACAACAAGTAAATAAATAAGCAATCAACTAACGTGTAACACCCCGGATGTATCTTTCCATATTTGTAACTCCAACTCTTGCCATTTTCGGATATGTGCTATGATATTCCCTCCGTGGTTGGGTTTTGTTTTCGTTTTGCATTTTGTCCATGTCATGCATCTCATATCATGTCATCATGTGCATCTCATTTGCATACGTGTTCGCCTCATGCATCCGAGCATTTTCCCGTTGTCTGCTTTTGCAATCCGCACTCCTATGTTCCCCACGCACCCTCTTGTCCTTTTTCCGTGTGCGGGTGTTGAACATTCTCGGAATGGACCGAGCCTTGCCAAGTGGCCCTGGTATAGCACCGGTAGACCACCTGTCAAGTTTCGGGTCATTTGGAGTTCGTTTGGTACTCCAACGGTTAACCGCGCTCTCGCAAAGGCCTCTTTTGAGTTGCAGCCCAACACCCCTCCAAAACAGCACAATAACCCATCTAACTCCCCTCCATGCCCTCGGTCGTTCGATCACGATCGTGTGGGCGAAAACTACACCCCATTTGGACTCTCCTAGCTCCCTCTATGCCTATTTAAAGACCCCTCCCCCGAATTCACGGGCAAAACCCTAAAAATCCCTCTCCGCGCCGCCGGACACGTCCGGATCGGACCGGATGCGTCCGCCCCGCGCCCCTGGCGAATCCGGGCTCAACACGTGGCACTCCGGCCCCCGCCGCCGCCCGCCCGTGCAGCCAGCGAGGCCCGTCCGCCACCCACCGCCGCCGCCGCTGCGCTTGCCGCCGCCCGCTTTCACCCATGACACCGCCGCCCAGCCACGCCGCCACGCACGCCCGCCGCCACGCCCCGCCGCCGCACTCAGCCCGCCGCCGCCGCCGCTCGCCGCCGCCGCCGCCTCGGGCGCCCGCCGCCGCCGACCCCGCCGCCGCCGCCGCCGGCCGCGCGCCATGGACTCCGCCGCCGCCTTCCCGCCCGACGCGACCCCCTCTCCTCCGGCGCCTTCCCCATCGCCGGATCCGGCCGGCCCGACCCGCCGGCGCCCTCTCCGTGAGCCCGCCTCGCCTCGGTTCACACATCCCGATCCGATCGGGCAGGTTGACCCTCTCCCCCCTCGTTATTTTCTCTAAGTCATAATCTGTGTTAATTTCGTGGCATTTTCAACGCATCACATCTCCGCAACCGTGGCTCTGTTTTTGGAGTATAATATGTCAAATTGTTCGCCTCGAAGAGTAAATCATTTCGTTCCATTGCATCATTTGCATTTGAGTTCATCTTGATTCCCGAAATGCTGATGGAAGATGGCTTCAGATTGTTAGTTCCTGAATCATATCAGTTCGAGCTCTTTTGTCATTTTTGCCATGAATTATGTGTGCACCTTATAAACTTGAGTCCTACATGTGAGTTGAACATTGCCATGCCATCTTTCCAGGGGTGTTTGCCATGTATTTTTGTGAGTTATGTGTTGACTAGAACAAGCATGCAAATTAGGGATGATGATGTTGCTGATTTCAGGAACTTAGTGTTTTCACTAAGTCTTGTCCTGCTGTTATTTTTATGTCATATGTTCATGTTGTTACAGAGAGATCCATGCCCTTTTTGAGCATGGTCAGTAAGGGTGTTTTGAACATATGGATGTGCTCTATCCATCCATGCCTTTGTTGGTATTTATGGAGTAGTTTAGCATGTCATTTTTGTGCTCTACTTTTGCTTGAAAATGTTTCCTGGCAGATTGATTGCATGAGATTCAATTTTCACGAGGTCGTTGTAGTTGATCCGTGTATGCTATGATGTTGTTCTTGCCATGTATAGCTCCTATGCCATGTATTCTTGATGGGTGTATGCTTAGTTTATCATGAGATGCTCTGTAGTGAGTGCATCGAGCTCACGAACATGCCTACTCGTTATCTGTTTTTGCCATGTCCTGATATTTCACTAAGTCTGAAATCTGTAATAAAACTTGCAATGTTTACATGGGTGCCATCATTTCTTAAGGTCCTTTTTGGCTTATGGTCAGTAAGGGACTATTGAAATAGGATTTGAGTAGAATCATGTCATGCCTTGTTTTGCTATTATAAGTTCCTGTAGCATGTTGTTTGCTTGCTCTAAACATGCCTTCCTGATGTTAATTCCTGGCATGTTAGTATTTTCACTAAGTCTGTGAATCTGATATTTTGAGCACTTTCACCATGCTTGTTTGAACATGTTATGATGTGATTTAGCCGTAGCTCAGTGTTCCTCTTTTGTTAAGTATCTCCTGTAGTTCGCTGCCATATGCTTTGTTTTTATGTTGGGGTGCTGTCGCATAGTTTCGTGTTGCGTGCTAAGTAGCATTGGGCTGTTAAACGCAGATTTGCGTCATTCTTGTTTTGCTTGTCATTTGCAAACCGTGCATCCGATTACGGTGATCTTTATATCGATTTCAACCGAAATCACCCCATCTTTCCAGCGGCATACTTGGTTTGCCAAGTTGATGCCCGGTTCATCATTTTCCTTCCGGAGCACACATATGCATCGCATATCACATCTCGCATCGCATGTCATGTTTTGCATCATATTGCTTGTGCATTGTTCCTTGTTTGATTGTGGTTCCGTTGCTTGTGTTCTTGCTTTGGGTAGAGCCGGGAGACGAGTACGTGAGCGAGGAACCTGTTGAGAACGCCTACGAAGATCAAGCCTTCGACAACTCGAGAACCTTACAGCAAGATGACCATACCTTCGATATCACTTCTATCTTTGCTTGCTAGATGCTCGCTCTTTTGCTATGCCTATGCTGCGATACCTACCACTTGCTATATCATGCCACCCATATTGCCATGTCAACCTCTAACCACCCATGTCCTAGCAAACCGTTGTTTGGCTATGTTACCGCTTTGCTCAGCCCTCTTATAGCGTTGTTAGTTGCGGTGAAGATGAAGTTTGTTCCTTGTTGGAACACGGATATTTTGGGATATCACAATATCTATTGTTTTAATTAATGCATCTATATACTTGGTAAAGGGTGGAAGGCTCGGCCTTATGCCCGGTGTTTTGTTCCACTCTTGCCACCCTAGTTTCCGTCATACCGGTGTTATGTTCCTTGATTTTGCGTTCCTTACGCGGTCGGGTGATTTATGGGACCCCCTTGACAGTTCGCTTTGAATTAAACTCCTCCAGCAAGGCCCAACCTTGGTTTTACCATTTGCCACCTACACCCTTTTTTTTCCCTTGGGTTTTCGCGAGCCCGAGGGTCATCTTTATTTTAGCCCCCCCGGGCCAATGCTCCTCTGAGTGTTGGTCCAAACTAGAGCCACTTGCGGTGCCGCCCTGAGGCAACTTGGGGTATCTTCGGTTGCCGTACGTAGTGTTCATCCGGTGTGCCCTGAGAACGAGATATGTGCAGCTCCTATCGGGATTTGTCGGCACAAATGGGAGGTCTTGCTGGTTTAGTTTTACCATTGTCGAAATGTCTTGATGTACCGGGATACCGAGTCTGATCGGAGTGTCTTGGGTGAAGGTTTATTCCTTCGTTGACCATGAGAGCTTGTTATGGGCTAAGTTGGGACACCCCTGCAGGGTATTATCTTTCGAAAGCCGTGCCCGCGGTTATGAGGCAGATGGGAATTTGTTAATGTCCGGTTGTAGAAAACCCGAAGTTGACCTTAATTAAAATACATCAACCGTGTATGTAACCGTGATGGTCTCTTCTCGGCGGAGTCCGGGAAGTGAACACGGTGTTGGAGTTATGTTTGACGCAGGTTGCTTAGGATCACTTCTTGATCACTACTAGTTTCGCGACCGTGCTTTGCTTCTCTTCTCGCTCTCTTTTGCGATGTAGCCACCATATATGCTAGTCGCTTGCTGCAGCCCATCCTTTTGGACACCAGCCTTCCCTTAAGCTTAAATAGTTTTGATCTCGCGAGTGTGAGATTGCTGAGTCCCTGTGGCTCACAGATTCTACCAAAACAGATGCAGGTACCGGTGATGCCAGCGCAGATGGCGCAACTGAGCTGAAGTGGGAATATGATGAGGCACTTGGTCGTTATTATGTTTCATTTCCAGACGATTAGTAGTGGAGCCCAGTTGGGGCGATCGGGGATCTGTGTTGCATGTGGGGTATTCTTCTTTTACTTTGGTTCCGTAGTCGGACCTTGATTGTATCTGGATGATGTAATGCTTTATTCATGTATTTGTGTGAAGTGGCGATTGTAAGCCAACTATGTATCTCTTTCCCTTATGTATTACATGGGTTGTGTGAAGATTACCTCACTTGCGACATTGCTTTCTATGCGGTTATGCCTCTAAGTCGTGCTTCGACACGTGGGAGATATAGCCGCATCGAGGGCATTACATAACGCTAGGCTATCACGGCTATTAGACATATTACATCCACTGGGGTTCAAAGTTCGCCACCAGTGCAAATATAGGGAACAAAGCAGCATATCATATACACTGGTTGTCAAAGTTGGCGACCAGCGCAAATAAACGCCGCAGCAAAACAAATCCAGAATCGAAACCACTTGAAGATCTCAAGAAACAATATCCTGCGTACCCATAATGTTTGGCAAGATGCTTAGCAAGCTTATTAACTTTCTCTTGTTTGGCGCTTAAATCCTCCGGTGCTTGTTGTTGCACCGAAAATATGCATCTGAATTCTGCAGGACTTCCTCGGTCCTTGACTTCTGTCGCAGACATCTCGATCGATGTCTTTCAACTTGAAGTTGAGACTCAAGAAGATGAACCGATTCAGCAGCGAGTTCAAGAGCTTGTGCCAGCGAGAGTGGCCAATAACTCGAACACTACATCAAGACAGGACTTTTGGGTTCCCTCACCGTCGTCAAGATAGTTTTATCAGCTTTCTTGGAGACCAACAGGATGTCTCACTATCTTGAACCTTATCTCAGATTACTTCCTTTACCATTGGATAACGCAGATCTTGTTCTCCAATATTTTGTCCGCATTCTAAAAGAGAAACAAGCAGACACATCACATGTTTACCATGTTGTATATTAAACTCATTTTGGTAAATGAGTTCAGTAGTAAAGTGGACAGGATAACAACATGAAACAAACATATATCTATGTACCATGGTCACTTTATGGTCTATATCATTCTAGTTTTTGCTGCCTAATCAAGATAGAGACACAGTTCAAATAATATTTGTTCAAGACAAAGCAGAATAGACAGAATATAAGTGCGGGTAACTATAGAGCAATAACAACACTTGTAATGTGCATGACATGAGAACATAACTGTTTATTCAATTGAAACTGAAATCAACATAGAGCAGGTTACAACAGCAAACCAGTTAAAGAAACAGGTTTAAAACATACCTGTTGCGCCATTGGAGTTTCAGTTCCATCCTTCAAATTTGAAAATAGTTGGTATGAGTAAATACAGTAATGCAAGAGCAAAGGAGTATGAACCATAGTTACAGAACCTAACCTGAGAACAAATCTTCTTCTCCTTTAAGCGTTGAGTTGGGATTCGGAGTGGTGGTCCTCGTGCTTTGGGCACTGCAGTTCCCTTACTAACTGCTCGTGTTTGGGTGCTCTGTGGTGGAGATGGTGCCCTGCAACTGGAACTGGGTTACTATCTGCCGAGGTTGGGGTTAGAAGGGGTGTAGCTGGTTCTTTGTCCAACTGGGTAGGGGTACAATCTGCAAGAGTCTGGGTTATGTGTGGTGGATCTGGTCCTTGGGAAAGTACAACCGTGGTTCTATCTACATCAACTGGTAGCACTATCTTTTTTGAAGACCGTGTTGTTACTCCCTTAGATACTGCCATCACGCTCTCCAATTCAAATGGCTGATAAACAAGAAAAGTAATTGAAAGTATAGACCTTGTATGATAGACAGCTGCAATGGATAGTGGCGAATAAAAGAGGGCATGAAATAATTCATATTTATGTTGTCTAACCAAACAGGATAGCATGACACAATTTCACATATATGATGGCTAACTAAACAGGATAGCATGACACAATTTCACATTATGATGGCTAACTAAAAAAGATGGAAAGACATAGTTCAAAATATGAGACTATGTAAACAGGATGACATGACATAACTATATAATGTGTTTATTAAATAGGTTGGCATGCCATAATTCACATACATTCACGGATAGAATGCCATAATTCTAAATATGATGACTGTAAACACTAAACAGGATGAGATGATATAACTATATGATGTCTTTATTAAATGGGTTCCCATGCCATAATTCAGATAGATGATGTGTATGTACTATGTAAACATGATGGCATGATATAATTCAAATATATGATTTATATAGTAAGCAAGTAAGCAGATGGCAATCCATATATGATGTAAAAACTAAGCAATGCAAGACAACATGCATGACATGGGTAATATAACCCTGCCAAGTTTGAGCATAGACCTCAGGGGGGAAATAGGATTGGTCATCAGTCTCTGAATCCTCCTCGAGGAGCTCTTTGTAACCAAGAAGATGTCTCGCTTCAAAGCGAGTAGCATTGTCTGCTCTCAATACCTTGTTTTCCTCCAGATACTTCCATCACCGCTTCAAATAGCTGATGCACAGGAAGAGTAGTTGAATATACAAACGTTGTCGACAAATGGAACATGTAATACAAAAAAAATGATAGCATGATATAATTCACATACATGACGATTGGCTAAACAGCATGGCATTGCATAATTCACATATATAATGCCTTTGCAACAAGATAACATTGTATAATTTGTTGGGGAACGTATTAATTTCAAAAAAATTCCTACGCACACGCAAGATCATGGTGATGCATAGCAACGAGAGGGGAGAGTATTGTCCACGTACCCTCATAGACCGTAAGCGGAAGCGTTATGACAACGCGGTTGATGTAGTCGTATGTCTTCACGATCCAACCGATCCAAGTACCGAACGCACGGCATCTCCGAGTTCAGCACACGTTCAGCTCGATGAAGATCCCCGGACTCCGATCCAGCAAAGTGTCGGGGATGAGTTCTGTCAGCACGACGGCGTGGTGACGATGATGATGTTCTACCGGCGCAGTGCTTCGCCTAAACTCCGCGACGATATGACAAGGGTGGAATATGGTGGAGGGGGGCACCACACATGGCTAAGGAACGATCTTGAAGATCAACTTGTGTGTCCTAGGGTGCCCCCTGCCCCCGTATATAAAGGAGCAAGGGGGAAGGCCGGCCGGTCCTTGTGGGCGCACCAAGGAGGAGGAGTCCTCCTCCTAGTAGGAGTAGGACTCCCTCTTTCCTACTCCTACTAGGAGGGGAAAGGAAGGGGCTGAGGGAGAGGGAAAGAGGGGGGGCGCCGCCCCCCCTCTCCTAGTCCAATTCGGACCAGAGGGGGAGGGGGCGCGCGGCCCATCCTGGCTGCCCCTCTCTCTCTCCACTAAGGCCCACAAGGCCCATTACTTCTCCCGGGGGGGTTCCGGTAACCCTCCGGCACTCCGGTTTTCTCCGAAAACATCCGGAACACTTCCGGTGTCCGAATATAGTCGTCCAATATATCAATCTTTATGTCTCGATCATTTCGAGACTCTTCGTCATGTCCGTGATCACATCCGGGACTCCTAACAAACTTCAATACATCAAAACTTATAAACTCATAATAAAACTGTCATCATAACGTTAAGCGTGCGGACCCTACGGGTTCGAGAACTATGTAGACATGACCTAGAACTATTCTCGGTCAATAACCAATAGCGGAACCTGGATGCCCATATTGGCTCCTACATATTCTACGAAGATCTTTATCGGTCAATCCGCATAACAACATATGTTGTTCCCTTTGTCGTCGGTATGTTACTTGCCCGAGATTCGATCGTCGGTATCCAATACCTAGTTCAATTTCATTACCGGAAAGTCTCTTTACTCGTTATGTAATGCATCATTCCGTAACTAACTTATTAGCTACATTGCTTGCAAGGCTTATAGTGATGTGCATTACCGAGAGGGCCCAGAGATACCTCTCCGACAATCGGAGTGACAAAACCTAATCTCGAAATACGCCAACACAACATGTACCTTTGGAGATACCTGTAGTACTCCTTTATAATCACCCAATTACATTGTGACGTTTGGTAGCACCCAAAGTGTTCCTCCGGTAAACGGGAGTTGCATAATCTCATAGTTACAGGAACATGTATAAGTCATGAAGAAAGCAATAGCAATATACTAAACGATCAAGTGCTAGGCTAACGGAATGGGTCATGTCAATCACATCATTCTCCTAATGATGTGATCCCGTTAATCAAATGACAACACATGTCTATGGTAGGAAACATAACCATCTTTGATTAATGAGCTAGTCAAGTAGAGGCATACTAGTGACGTTATGTTGGTCTATGTATTCACACATGTATCATGTTTCCGGTTAATACAATTCTAGCATGAATAATAAACATTTATCATGATATGAGGAAATAAATAATAACTTTATTATTGCCTCTAGGGCATATTTCCTTTAGTCTCCCACTTGCACTAGAGTCAATAATCTAGATTACACATTAATGATTCTAACACCCATGGAGTCTTGGTGTTGATCATGTTTTGCTCGTGGAAGAGGCTTAGTCAATGGGTCTGCAACATTCAGATCCGTATGTAAATCTCTATGTCTCCCACCTGGACTTGGTCCCGGATGGAATTGAAGCGTCTCTTGATGTGCTTGGTCCTCTTGTGAAATATGGATTCCTTTGCTAAGGCAATTGCACCAGTATTGTCACAGAAGATCTTCATTGGTCCCGATGCACTAGGTATGACACCTAGATCGGAAATGAACTCCTTCATCCAGACTCCTTCATTTGCTGCTTCCGAAGCAGCTATATACTCCGCTTCACATGTAGATCCCGCCACGACGCTTTGTTTAGAACTGCACCAACTTACAGCTCCACCGCTTAATAAAAACACGATCCGGTTTGCGATTTAGAATCGTGCGATCAGTGTCAAAGCTTGCATCGACGTAACCATTTACGACTAGCTCTTTGTCACCTCCATATACGAGAAACATATCCTTAGTCCTTTTTAGGTATTTCAGGATGTTCTTGACCGCTGCCAGTGATCAACTCCTGGATTACTTTGTTACCTTCCTTCCAAGCTTATTGCTAAGCATACGTCAGGTCTGGTACATAGCATTGCAAACATGATAGAGCCTATGGCTGAAGCATACGGAACATCTTTCATTTTCTCTCTATCTTCTGCTGTGGTCGGGCATTGAGTCTGACTCAATTTCACACCTTGTAGCACGGGCAAGAACCCTTTCTTCGCCTGATCCATTTTGAACCTTTTTAAAACTTTATCAAGGTATGTGCTTTGTGAAAGTCCAATTAAGCGTCTTGATCTATCTCTATAAATCTTGATGCCCAATATGTAAGCAGCTTCACCGAGGTCTTTCATAGAAAAACTCTTATTCAAGTATCTCTTTATGCTATCCAGAAATTCTATATCAGTTCCAATTAATAATATGTCATCTACATATAATATCGAAATGCTACAGAGCTCCCACTCACTTTCTTGTAAATCAAGCTTCTCCAAATGTCTCAGATAAAACCATATGCTTTGATCACACTATCAAAGCGTTTATTCCAACTCCGAGATGCTTGCACCAGTCCATAAATGGATCGCTAGAGCTTGCATACTTTGTTAGCACCTTTTGGATCAACAAAACCTTTTGGTTGCATCATATACAACTCTTCTTCCAGAAATCCATTCAAGAATGCAGTTTTGACATCCATTTGCCAAATTTCATAATCATAAAATGCAGCAATTGCTAACATGATTCGGACAGACTTAAGCATCGCTACGGGTGATAAAGTCTCATCGTAGTCAACCCCTTGAACTTGTCGAAAACCTTTCGCAAGAAGTCGAGCTTTATAGACAGTTACATTACCATCAGCGTCAGTCTTCTTCTTAAAGATCCATTTATTCTCAATGGCTTGCCGATCATCGGGCAAGTCAACCAAAGTCCATACTTTGTTCTCATACATGGATCCCATCTCGATTTCATGGCCTCTAGCCATTTTGCGAATCTGGGCTCATCATCGCTTCCTCATAGTTCGTAGGTTCATCATGGTCAAGTAACATGACTTCCGTAATAGGATTACCGTACCACTCAGTGCGGATCTTACTCTAGTAGACCTACGAGGTTCAGTAGAAACTTGATCTGAAGTTTCATGATCAATATCATTAGCTTCCTCACCAATTGGTGTAGTTGTCACAGGAACCGGTTCTTGTGATGAACTAGTTTCCAATAAGGGAGCAGGTACAGTTACGTCATCAAGTTCTACTTTCCTCCCACTCACTTCTTTCGAGAGAAACTCCTTCTCTAGAAAGGATCTGAATTTAGCAATGAAAATCTTGCCCTCAGATCTGTGATAGAAGGTGTACCCAACAGTCTCTTTTGGGTATCCTATGAAGACACATTTCTCCGATTTGGTTTCGAGCTTATCTGGTTGAAGTTTCTTCACATAAGCATCGCAACCCCAAACTTTAAGAAACGTCAACTTTGGTTTCTTGCCAAACCACAGTTCATGAGGCGTCGTCTCAACGGATTTTGATGGTGCCCTATTTAACGTGAATGCGGCCGTCTCTAAAGCATAACCCCAACAACGATAGCGGTAAATCAGTAAGAGACATCATAGATCGCACCATATCTAGTAAAGTACGATTACGACGTTCGGACACACCATTTCGTTGTGGTGTTCCGGGTGGCGTGAGTTTCGAAACTATTCCGCATTGTTTCAAATGTAGACCAAACTCGTAACTCAAATCTTCTCCTCCACGATCAGGTCGTAGAAATTTTATTTTCTTGTTACGATGATTTTCCACTTCACTCTGAAATTCTTTCAACTTTTCAAATGTTTCAGACTTGTGTTTCATTAAGTAGATATACCCATATCTGCTCAAATCATCTGTGAAGGTGAGAAAATAACGATACCCGCCGCGAGCCTCAACATTCATTGGACCACAAACATCAGTATGTATGATTTCCAATAAATCAGTTGCTCGCTCCATAGTTCCAGAGAACGGCGTTTTAGTCATCTTGCCCATGAGGCACGGTTCGCAAGTACCAAGTGATTCATAATCAAGTGATTCCAAAAGCCCATCAGTACGGAGTGTCTTCATGCGCTTTACACCGATATGACCTAAACGGCAGTGCCACAAATAAGTTGCACTATCATTATCAACTCTGCATCTTTTGGTTTCAACACTATGAACATGTGTATCACTACTATCGCGATTCAATAAAAATAGACCACTCTTCAAGGGTGCATGACCATAAAAGATATTACTCATAAATAGAACAACCATTATTCTCTGACTTAAATGAATAACCGTCTCGCATCAAACAAGAACCAGATATAATGTTCATGCTCAACGCTGGCACCAAATAACAATTATTTAGGTCTAAAACTAATCCCGATGGTAGATGTAGAGATAGCGTGCCGACCGCGATCACATCGACTTTGGAACCATTTCCCACGCGCATCGTCACCTTGTCCTTAGCCAATCTTCGCTTAATCCGTAGTCCTGTTTGAGTTGCAAATATTAGCAACAAAACCAGATCAAATACCGGTACTATGCGAGTATTAGTAAGGTACACATCAATAACATGTATATCACATATACCTTTGTTCACTTTGTCATCCTTCTTGTCCGCCAAATAATTGGGGCAGTTCGCTTCCGAAGTCGATCGCTTGCGAGAGAAGCACTCGATCTTAGGCTTAGGTCCAGACTTGGGTTTCTTCTCTTGAGCAGCAACTTGTTTGTTGTTCTTTTTGAAGTTCCCCTTCTTCTTCCCTTTGCCCTTTTTCTTGAAACTGGTGGTCTTGTTGACCATCAACACTTGATGCTCCTTCTTGATTTCTACCTCCGCGGCTTTTAGCATTGCAAAGAGCTCGGGAATAGTCTTGTCCATCCCTTGCATATTATAGTTCATCACGAAGCTCTTGTAGCTTGGTGACAGTGATTGAAGAATTCTGTCAATGACACTATCATCAGGAGGATTAACTCCCAGTTGAATCAAGTGATTATTATACCCAGACATTTTTGAGTATGTTATCACTGACATAACTATTCTTCTCCATTTTGCAGCTATAGAACTTATTGGAGACTTCATATCTCTCAATCCGGGCATTTGCTTGAAATATTAACTTCAACTCCTGGAACATCTCATATGCTCCATGACGTTCAAAACGTCGTTGAAGACCCGGTTCTAAGCCGTAAAGCATGGCACACTGAACTATCGAGTAGTCATCAGCTTTGCTCTGCTAGACGTTCTTAACATTGTCGGTTGCATCAGCAGCAGTTCGCACCCAGCGGTGCTTCGGGGCGTAATTCTTCCGTGCAGCAATGAGGATAATCCTCGAGTTACGGACCCGATCCGTGTAATTGCTACCATCATCTTTCAACTTTGCTTTCTCAAGGAACGCATTAAAATTCAACGGAACAACAAAGAAGAGCCATCTATCTACAACAAACATAGACAAGCAAAATACTATCGGTTACTAAGTTCATGATAAATTTAAGTTCAATTAATCATATTACTTAAGAACTCCCACTTAGATAGACATCCTCTAATCCTCTAAGTGATTCGTGATCCATATCAACTACACCATGTCCGATCGTCACGTGAGATGGAGTAGTTTCAACGGTGAACATCAATATGTTGATCATATCTACTATATGATTCACGTTCGACCTTCGGTCTCCGTGTTCGAGGCCATATCGTTATATGCTACGCTCGTCAAGTTTAACTTTGAGTATTCGCGTGTGCAACTGTTTTGCACCGTTGTATTTGAGCGTAGAGCCTATCACACCCGATCATCACGTGGTGTCTCAGCACGAAGAACTTTCGCAACGGTGCATACTCAGGGAGAACACTTCTTGATAATTTAGTGAGAGATCATCTTAAAATGCTACCGTCAATCAAAGCAAGATAAGATGCATAAAGGATAAACATCACATGCAATCAATATAAGTGATATGATATGGCCATCATCATCTTGTGCTTGTTATCTCCATCTCCGAAGCACCGTCGTGAACACCATCGTCACCGGTGCGACACCTTGATCTCCATCGTAGCATCATTGTCGTTACGCCACCTATTGCTTCTACGACTATCGCTACCGCTTAGTGATAAAGTAAAGCAATTACAGGGCGTTTGCATTTCATACAATAAGCGACAACCATATGGCTCTCGCCAGATTGCCGATAACCGGTTACAAAACATGATCATCTCATACAATAAAATATAGCATCACGTCTTGACCACATCACATCACAACATGCTCTGCAAAAACAAGTTAGACGTCCTCTACTTTGTTGTTGCAAATTTTACGTGGCTGCTATGGGCTTAGCAAGAACCGTTCTTACCTATGCATCAAAACCACAATGATAGTTCGTCAAGTTAGAGATGTTTTAACCTTCGCAAGGACCAGGCGTAGCCACACTCGATTCAGCTAAAGTGAGAGAGACAGACACCCGCCAGTCACCTTTAAGCACGAGTGCTCGTAACGGTGAAACCAGTCTCGCGTAAGCGTACGCGTAATGTCGGTCCGGGCCGCTTCATCTCACAATACCGCTGAGCCAAAGTATGACATGCTGGTAAGAAGTATGACTTGTATCGCCCACAACTCACTTGTTTTCTACTTGTGCATATGACATCTACGCATAAAACCAGGCTCGGATGCCACTGTTGGGGAACGTAGTAATTTCAAAAAAATTCCTATGCACACGCAAGATCATGGTGATGCATAGCAACGAGAGGGGAGAGTATTGTCCATGTACCCTTGTAGACCGTAAGCGGAAGTGTTATGACATCGCGGTTGATGTAGTCATACGTCTTCACGATCCGACCGATCCAAGTACCGAACGTACGGCACCTCCGAGTTCAGCACACGTTCAGCTCGATGACGATCCCCGGACTCCAATCCAGCAAAGTGTCGGGGATGAGTTCCGTCAGCACGACGGCGTGGTGACGATGATGATGTTCTACCGGCGCAGGGCTTCGCCTAAACTCTGCGACGATATGACCGAGGTGGAATATGGTGGAGGGGGCACCGCACACAGCTAAGGAACGATCTTGAAGATCAACTTGTGTGTCCTAGGGTGCCCCCCCTACCCCCGTATATAAAGGAGCAAGGGGGGAGGCTGTCCGGCCCTTGTGGGCGCGCCAAGGAGGAGGAGTCCTCCTCCTAGTAGGAGTAGGACTCCCTCTTTCCTACTCCTACTAGGAGGGGAAAGGAAGGGAGAGGGTGAGGAAAGAGGGCGCCCCTTCCAAGTCCAATTCGACCAGAGGGGGAGGCGCGCCCATCCCGGCTGCCCTCTCTCTCCATTAAGGCCCACAAGGCCCATTACTTCTCCCGGGGTTCCGTAACCTCCGGCACTCCGTTTTCTCCAAAACATCCGAACACTTCCGGTGTCCGAATATAGTCGTCCAATATATCAATCTTTATGTCTCAATCATTTCGAGACTCCTCGTCATGTCCGTGATCACATCCGGGACTCCGAACAAACTTCGGTACATCAAAACTTATAAACTCATAATAAAATTGTCATCATAACGTTAAGCCTGCGGACCCTATGGGTTCGAGAACTATGTAGACATGACCTAGAACTATTCTCGGTCAATAACCAATAGCGGAACCTGGATGCCCATGTTGGCTCCTACATATTCTACGAAGATCTTTATCGGTCAAACCACATAACAACATACGTTGTTCCCTTTGTCATTGGTATGTTACTTGCCCGAGATTCGATCGTCGGTATCCAATACCTAGTTCAATCTCGTTACCGGCAAGTCTCTTTACACGTTATGTAATGCATCATTCTGTAACTAACTTATTAGCTACATTGCTTGCAAGGCTTATAGTGATGTGCATTACCGAGAGGGCCCAGAGATACCTCTCCGACAATCGGAGTGACAAAACCTAATCTCGAAATATGCCAACCCAACATGTATCTTTGGAGACACCTGTAGTACTCCTTTATAATCACCCAGTTACGTTGTGACGTTTGGTAGCACCCAAAGTGTTCCTCCGGTAAACGGGAGTTGCATAATCTCATAGTTACAGGAACATGTATAAGTCATAAAGAAAGAAATAGCAATATACTAAACGATCAAGTGCTAGGCTAACGGAATGGGTCATGTCAATCACATCATTCTCCTAATGATGTGATCCCGTTAATCAAATGACAACACATGTCTATGGTTAGGAAACATAACCATCTTTGATTAATGAGCTAGTCAAGTAGAGGCATACTAGTGATGTTATGTTGGTCTATGTATTCACACATGTATCATGTTTCCGGTTAATACAATTCTAGCATGAATAATAAACATTTATCATGATATGAGGAAATAAATAGTAACTTTATTATTGCCTCTAGGGCATATTTCCTTCATAATTCACATATATAATGTCTTGCAACAAGATGGCAATGCATAATTCACATATATGGTAATTAGACACTGAACAGGTGGCATTCACACAAAGAATGTCTAAACTAATCAAATGACATAGCAATGCGAGACACCATACGCACGATATGAGCAACATAACCCTGCCAAGTTAGAGCATACACCTCGGGGGGGGGGATAGGACTGGTCATCTGTCTCTAAATCCTCCTCTAAAGAGCTATCCGTAACCAGCGAGATATGCGCTTCGTCAGATAGCATAGTCTGCTCTGAAGCCTCATTTTCAGTCCAGAATTTGCCATCACCATGTCAAATGGCTGATACACACGAAGAGCAGTTGAATGTACTAACATTGTTGACAAGTGTAATATGTAACAAAAAAAGGATGGCCTGATATAATTTACATATAAGATGACTGGCTAACCAGGATGGCATTGCAAAATTCACATATATGATGCCTGGCTAAACAAGATGGCGTTGCATAATTCACATAAACGATGAATAAACTAAACAGATGGCATTCGCACAAAGGATGTCTAAACGAAGCAGATGACATATTTGATGTATAAAGTAAGCAATGCAAGACACCATATGCCTGATATAACCAACATCAGCATGCCAAGTTAGAGCGAAGACCTCAGGGGGTAAATAGGAGTTGTCTTCTCCTTCTAAATCCCCCTCAGAACAGATATCTTCCTCTCGATTACAATCCGAAATGCATGGAGGGGGGCTGCCTTTGCGCCTACCATGGAGTGACGTCTGCATGAAATTTTATTGCCACGCAAGGCTCGTCTCTTCTGCTCTACATGTTCAGTTCCATTGTTTACAATAATTGTCATGCATAGGAATAAAACATAGTGAGATTATGTAAGGAGTGCATGCAGAAATCCAGAGTGATGGTAGCAACCTGTGGATAGACGCAAAACCAATAATAGCAGGCAAATAATGGCTTCAGTTAAAAAATACGGATAATGGCTTCTTTACTGTTTGTTTCCCACCCAACATGAAACTCATAGTAGACACCGGAGATTAACCAGATAGTAGATAGATACTATTGATAGCGGCCCCGATATGTACCGCACAACCATTTAAAAACTCAAGTTTGACCATTAGTTTGGAGCTGACTCAGATCTAATCGGTGAACAGGACGATAAAGTAGCATGTAATATTAAGCGATGCATAACGTAAGCAGACACAAAAGAGTGTGACCTCTCTTGCGGACCCATGTAGTCCTCGAGGTCATCTGCTTGGTTGATGATGGTAATGTAGTTTTCATGGCTGCCAGTGGCGGGGAAGAAGATCTGAGGCGGCGAAAGACAGTCTGGAGGCCGGATCCCTGATGTGCTGGACCCTTCTGTCGTTGGAGCAGCTGAGTTGGGGTGGACGACGGCGCAGCAGGAGCGGGACAAACCACGCAAGGTTTTCTTTGACAACTATCTGTAAGATAAGTAATTCTGTAAGGGCTCGTTTGAATTCGAGGATTCCAACAATGCAGGGATAGGAAATAGACAGGAGTAGGATAGGAATGCACGTGCAAACAGAGAATTTAAAAACACAGGATTTCTGCCAATCTGGGTGTTTGATTCACAACAATTGGAAGATCACAGGATGCAAAGAAGCATGGTGAGATTAAGTCAAACCACAAGAAAATGTACGGTTATAATGCTATTATGCTACTATCTCTTACTCTTGTGCTTCATGAATAGGAATTTGAAAAGGAGGACAAGTGAAAATTAAAATTCCTATGTTTTTTCTTTCAAGGAGACACTAAAGGAACAAATCCGTGTGCTCAGTGGACAATATATATAACATGTAGAGTAAAAAAGAGATGCAACAACTGTACAACCTCTTTGGCGAAGCCATGTCAATCTTAGCGTGATTGGGTTGGCTGGTGAGGATGCTCCGGCTGACTTTGCTGTCGGAGGAGGGGAAGAAGATCTTAGGCGTCTGGAGATGGAGCCCGAGGTACGCTCATTTGTGATGGAGGGTTTCGCTGCTTGGAGAAGCTCCGTGAGTTGGACGACGCCGAGGCTGAAGCAGGACAAGAGAGACAACAAACAACGTTAACCTGAGTAGAATTATAATAGCATCTCCAATACATGACGTAAAATACATAACCACAAAGTGCTAGATGTAAAATACATCAGCCGCTCATCTCTGAACTTAAGTGTCGAAACTGAACTTAACTGTCGAAACTGAACTTAACTGTCGAAACTGAATTTTGCGGTCGAAACTAAATTTTGCTGTCGAAACTGAACGCACTAGCAAGGTGAGGCTACACGTCGGTCGACTGACTTTTTCATCTCTGGTCAGTCGATTTTGCAGCCGTTGGATACGAAATCAAGGGCATGCGGTTCATCTTCAACCTCCACCCCCCTGAGCCACCAGCCACCACCGGCCAAACAGCAGCCCCCCGCCGCCCACGGCCGGCGGTGCGCCGCCTTGTCCGCCCCGAAAACACTCCCCACCGCTGGTCCGCCGCCGCCCCGGCCATCCCTCTAGCCCCCCCTCATGCCAAGCTTTTTCTCCGGTGATCCCCACGCCACCGCCCCGCCACCGCCCCGCCACCACCGGCGACTACCTCCCCCATCCTGAACCCTAAGATAGATAGTGGGGTACCTCTTCGGCGAGCCCCCCTCCCCGCTGCGGCTGGTTCTTCCTTTACCCCGACGAGCCCAACCCTTGAAAATCGACTGACCCAAAAGTCGATTCAGTCGACTGAAGTGTAGCCAAATCGGAGCAGCATCACAAGCAAGAGCAAGAGCGAGAGCAGCAGCACGAGCAAGAGCAAGAGCAAGAGCAGACCAGGCAGGGGACCGAGAGCAAGAGCAGAGTAGCAGCGCGAGCGAGAGCGAGAGCTAAAGCAGCAACAGCTCCTACTGATGTGGACGTCGCTGCCGAGGGAGTGACTCCGTGGAGGAAGTGGCCGGCGACTCCGCCGTGGATGGAGCCACGCCGTGTCGGCACGGGATCGAGCACCGGCAGCACCGTGAGATCGAATCAAGAAGAAAATGCGGCGATTAGTGTACAACCTCTTTGGTGGCGCCGATTAGGCCGCAGCTTCATCCGAGGAAACGGTGATGATGATGCTCTTCCGGTGGTGCAAGTGAAGACAGCGGTGTGGGAATGGAGGTGGCGCGAAAGACGAGGGGAACATCAGGGCAGCTCCTTGGAGGTGGAGGATGGGGTGGCTGAACCGGCGGGACGATGAGATCAACGACGGATCCTCATCCGGTACGGTGGATGAGGGACGTCGAGGTGTTGCTGTGGACGATGTCGTCGGGGAAGAGGCTCCGACTGGCTGGCAGACGGAGCAGGGTGTGGGGTTTCATCGCGGGTTTTCGCGGTCTCGGTGTACGAATAGGTGGGCGGATGGGATAGCAGTGGGGAACCATGGCTTAGAGACGCGCTTGTCCGAAATGTGGGGTAAGCTACGAAAGTACACCCCACCGATTTGAGGCGGTTCTTTCGGTTCAGGGGTACCACGGGCATTTCGCGTGTCGGGATTTCACAAGAGGTGGGATTTTTCGCGCGCGTTGTAATTTCGGAATAGCAAGGCGCGGGTTGAGATGGAGGGGGTTGTGGGAGCACAACGATACAAAGATATATCTTAAATATTTCGGGCTAACAAGGCGCGGGTTGAAATTTTCGGACAAGCCTAACGTGTACTGTACCAAATCAATGCGCACTACAAATGTCATTCAAAACTTTGAATTCTTGTTATGTTCAATTAAAATATTTCGCTACGTGTATAATGCATGCAGCCTACTACTCAGATGAACGTTTTAGTGCATTCCAAACGTATATACTACCGCTTCAATATGAACTAAATTTGAATAAGATCTACAGTAATGATTGTTGTGAAGTCAAAGCATTTGAATTCGTTTCTCTGTTTTAATAAGATCTACAATCATCATTATTGTCAAGTTAAACCATCGTTTGTGTATTATCTTCACAGCACACCACATGATTAGTCTCGAGTTACATATGAACTATGTGTACTATATGAACTCGAACTAGATTTTTTGAATCCACTTTATTTTGATTTCAAATCACATTACATTTCTAGATCTAGCTAGATCTTCATAATCTAAACCATGTCTCATATGTATAATGTGTTTATCACATTATGTATGGTGCCCCGCCCCCTACGCCTACAAGTATTTAGATGTGAGTTGCAAACATCACACATTACCACAAATTCAAATAAAATGTGAGAATGTTCGATATATAGTATTGTTTAGATTGCTCGATATGTAGTTGTAAGTTGCAAACGCCACACATTATCACAAATTCAAATAAAATGTGAGATTGTTTGATGTATAGTATGGTTTAGATTGTTCGGCATTTAGCTGTGAGCTGCAAATGCCATGCATTATCACATTATGGTATAACATGTGCACAACACGTGTATCACCGCTATATTCATGCATGCAATGTTTAAAACACTATGATCTCCTATTCAAATATATGAATCCGCTTTCATATCAAATTATGATCTTTGTTAGTCTCTTACACCCACACAATCCTCTAACCTTTGTAGCTACCACTAACTTTCTCTCGTGCATGCACACGCCCTCCTCGCCCTCCCCCTCCCTCGGCATTCTATCCACTGGGCACATTCATTTTTTTTCTTTAGGTCGTTCTCCCAGAGTCTCCACAACTCCTTTCCGGCACACACCGATCGATAAACCTCTCCAGCGATGCCTGCCTACAGCATACACACACAACTTCAATCTCCTCCTTTATGTGTCCTTGCCTCATGTCTCTCATACAATCAGACACACGTGTAAACTCTTGCCCCTCTTTTCATCGATCTCACAACCGCATACTCCTCCCCCTATATCTAGCTAGTAGTTGGGCCTCTCGCACCACCTCCTCTCCATTCTCTCTGTCTATCCGTCTCGCTGGGCCTTATTTGCCTCTAACAAATGGACGTACACTGACCAATTTCTCGCTATACATATAGCTAGCTAGGTCCTTATAACTCGTTTTTACCCACACGTCGATCGATCTACCTCATTAGTTGTGTCTCTCCCTTCCTCCGACAAACAACAATTGATCTACCGATCTAGTTAGGTTTGCTTACCAAACACATGGTTCCCCTTCATCATCCATGGATGTGTCCCGACAGATCTATCATGCACAGGCACACACAGAAACACATCCCCGCTCTTATTGATAACATTGCAGTTCCACCCTTAGTTTGTCTAGTAGGCCTCTCCCAACATCTCCGAAAAGCAACTCCATCACCCATCCAGCACTCTACCCCTCTCCCTCCCTCTCTCTCTCCTCTCTCTCTCTCTATCCCATCATATTTCCCGTCCTTCAGTTATGTATGGATGTCGACCGATCTCCCTCAAGACATAGCTGGGTCTCTCCTTCTCAACACATATATGAGTCGTTCTACCTCTATAGTTAGGCCTCTGCCTACCCTCCCCACCCCCCCCCCCCCACACACACCGATACATGAAGCGCTCTAGTCATGTCTCCCTGCCACACACAAACTTGACATGTGCCCTCTAACGTTCCGGTAAGCCAGTCGCCCTATATCTTTGACTTGCACACACACACAATTTCGATGGCTCTCTTCATCGATCTCGCACCCACCCACTTGATCCTCTCTTCGACTCTATCGATAGCTATGAACCCTCCCTCTCTTCTCGTGGATTGCCCGACCCTCTATGTATGATATGGATAGGCCTCTATTTCACACACATTGCATGCAAAAATTTGATTGAGATGTCATCGACACATATTCCCACAAATAATTCACGAAAGCAACCCCCACCCCAAAACAAAAAACACACACGAACGCGGTTTGTATCTCTCACACACACCCATGTAGGTGGGAGACGTGCATGAAGAGAAGAGGTGCATGCACGGTGCATGTACTCCCGTCTCTTTCCCAACCACACCCGCGCGGGTACACGGTGGAGCTCATTTCTGTACGAAAAAGGCAGCCCGCGTGGTAATTTGGCACGTGTACTGGTTGTCCACTTGGTGGAGGGAGGATCGTCTACCAGGGTGAACAAACAAATTGCGACTTGACGCGTTATGTTAAATTAAAAAAAGACGCAAACCATGTGGGGCCTACCTTAGAGGCAAGGCTCTATACACTGGAGTAGTTTTGATGTGTCCCGTCAACTCGCAGAACAAGGAGAATCTTGCTTAGTATGCCGTCTCCCCCGCCCACAGGCGTGGTGGCTCGCAGGATGAGGTGAAGCTTGCTCCGCCTTACGCCCGCTCCCTCGCCCATGCACGCGGTGGCTCGCAGGACGAGGAAAAAAATTTACTACTCCCTCCGTTTACTCCTCGTCCCTACTACCTTGGTTAAAGAGATTATATCATATTGTTTGGAATATATATGTCCTTTAGTAGATTTCAATATGAACTACTAGTACATACTCCAAACACTGATGTATATAGACGTATTTTAGAGTGTACATTCACTCATTTTGCTCCGTATGTAGTAGCACTCTCCTCGCCCCTCGACCCTCGCCCACATGGTGGACGTGCAGCAATTCATTCGGTCTCATATAGCCAGAACGATATATACTGCACTACCATTATTGCTCGACTTCCTGAAGAGGCGAAGAGCCAATCGCAAGGTTAATATTTTGTAGATGCCAAGCGCAAGGTTATAGGAGAACGAGTAGTAGGTGCCGCGTCATTTATAAATAAAGTTTTTTTCTTCAGTGGCACGTACGCAATATGATAGGTTCATATGGAGAGAAAAGGAAACCGCTCCACTATATACATAGTCGACCGCCAGCCTACACGGCTGCTTGTCAAGGTTGCTCTCTTCACACTCTCTCGCACAAAACGATCAGGCCACATCTCTAACATCCCGGCGGATCACGTCCGCTTGGGAAGGGGTGGATGCTTAGTGTAGATGCGGTGGCCGTCGCCGACGGGCGAAACCCACCGTCGGCACGTCCCGATCGGGGTCCCCGCCATTCTCTCTCACAAAGCCGGTGAGGTTGCCTTCGTCCCTTGCTCACCGCCGAGGTGGAAGTTGCCGCCTCCGCCGCCCTCCTCAAGGTTGAGCTACGCCCCTCGTGTACAACTCCTTCTGATCGGGCTTGCACCATCGCTCCAGCTGCCCACATCACTCCCTGTGGATATTTCTCTACTTCTTTGCACCGCACATACCTGATACCTCTACTGGCTTCTACACACTGTATTTGTGATGAGTTTATGTCTCATCAACTAGTCCCATTAATCTTATTCTAATCATGCTTCTTCAATTTCTTTGCCACAGGGATGCTCATCTCGATTTTGGTGAAACTGCACAAAATGATCCAATGGTCAAAAGGTTGCAAACTTCATTTATTAGGAAGCTCGAACGTTGCCAGCAAATTGAAGCCTGGTCAGGGTTCACGGTTCAAGGGCTAGGGACTGCATGGATCGTTTTTTTCTTTAGCTACCTCTGTTCCAAAATAAGTGTCAACTTTAGTAGTAGTACAACTTTGTACTAAAGTTTGCACAAAGTTGAGACACTTATTTTGGAACGGAGGGAGCACATATTTGCTATGATCTGTCAATCATTGAGATGCAATAGCATGCATGTTAGTCTCCTTTGTATTTGATGAAATGTTGTAATGGGCAACCTTGGATGCAAGATACATGTAACAGGAGCTGGAAGCTTCATAGCATTGTACAAATTTATCTCGCTGATAAATTACAGTATGTACTAGTACTATACTAGTACTTCCTCCATTCCTAAATATAAGTCTTTGTAGACATTTCACCATGAACCACATGCGGATGTATGTAGATGCATTTTAAGTGTAGATTCATTCATTTTGTTCCGTATGTAGTTCACCTAGTGGAATCTCTACAAAGACTTATCTACTAGTAATAGCTAGCCCTCACAACTAGGAATTCTCTATCCTCTCCTTGAGACACATCATCAAAATTGATGTAGCCGTTAGATGAAGTAAATCAGTCCATAATAGCCGTCTGATCTAGAGGTTGATGAAGGAAATATGCCCTAGAGGCAATAATAAAGTTATTATTTATTTCCTTATTTCATGATAAATGTTTATTATTCATGCTAGAATTGTATTAACCAGAAACATAATACATGTGTGAATACATAGACAAACATAGTGTCACTAGTATGCCTCTACTTGACTAGCTCGTGAATCAAAGATGGTTAAGTTTCCTAGCCATAGACATGAGTTGTCATTTGATTAACGGGATCACATCATTAGGAGAATGATGTGATTGACATGACCCATTCCGTTAGCCTAGCACTTGATCATTTAGTATATTGCTATTGCTTTCTTCATGACTTATACATGTTCCTGTAACTATGAGATTATGCAACTCCCATTTACCGGAGGAACACTTTGGGTACTACCAAATTTCACAACGTAACTGGGTGATTATAAAGGAGTACTACAGGTGTCTACAAAGGTACATGTTGAGTTGGCGTATTTCGATATTATGTTTTGTCACTCCGATTGTCGGAGATGTATCTCTGGGCCCTCTCGGTAATGCACATCAATATAAGCCTTGCAAGCAATGTAGCTAATGAGTTAGTTACGGAATGATGCATTATGTAACGAGTAAAGAGACTTGCCAGTAACGAGATTGAACTAGGTATTGGATACCAACGATCGAATCTCGGGCAAGTAACACACCGATGACAAAGGGAACAACGTATGTTGTTATGCGGTTTTGACCGATAAAGATCTTCGTAGAATATGTAGGAACCAATATGGGCATCCAGGTTCCGCTATTGGTTATTGACCGAGAATAGTTCTAGGTCATGTCTACATAGTTCTCGAACCCGTAGGGTCCGCACACTTAACGTTACGATTGCAGTTTTATTATGAGTTTATAAGTTTTGATGTACCGAAGTTTGTTCGGAGTCCCGGATGTGATCACGGACATGACGAGGAGTCTCGAAATGGTCGAGAAATAAAGATTGATATATTGGAAGCCTATGTTTGGACATCGGAAGTGTTCCGGGTGAAATCGGCATTTTACCGGAGTACCGGGAGGGGGGGGGGGTTACCGGAACCCTCCCGGGGGTTATTGGCCCTTCATGGGCCATAAGGGACAAGAGGAGAGGAGGCAAGAGGTGGGCCGCGCCCCCTCTCCTCCCTAGTCCGAATAGGACAAGGATAGGGGGGCAGCGCCCCCCTTCCTTCCCCTCTTCCTCCTCCTTCCCCCTTCTCCTAATCCAACTAGGAAAGAAGGGAGTCCTACTCCCGGTGGGAGTAGGACTCCCCCTTGGCGCGCCCTCCTTGGCCGGCCGCCTCCTCCCCCCTGGCTCCTTTATATACGGGGGCGGGGCACCCTAGACACACAAGTTGATCTACGGATCGTTCCTTAGCCGTGTCGGTGCCCCTCCACCATATTCCACCTCGGTCATATCGTCGCGGAGTTTAGGCGAAGCCCTGCGCCGGTAGAACATCATCATTGTCACCACGCCGTCGTGCTGACGGAACTCATCCCCGAAGCTTTGCTGGATCGGAGCCCGGGGATCGTCATCGAGCTGAACGTGTGCTGAACTTGGAGGTGCCATACGTTCGGTGCTTGGATCGGTCGGATCGTGAAGACGTACGACTACATCAAGCGCATTGTCATAACGCTTCTTCTTATGGTCTACGATGGTACGTGGACAACACTCTCCCCTCTCGTTGCTATGCCATCACCATGATCTTGCGTGTGCGTAGGATTTTTTTTGAAATTACTACGTTCCCCAACAGTGGCATCCGAGCCAGGTTTTATGCGTTGATGTTATATGCACGAGTAGAACACAAGTGAGTTGTGGGCGATACAAGTCATACTGCTTACCAGCATGTCATACTTTGGTTCGGCGGTATTGTGAGATGAAGCGGCCCGGACCGACATTACGCGTACGCTTACGCGAGACTGGTTTCACCGTTACGAGCACTCGTGCTTAAAGGTGGCTGGCGGGTGTATGTCTCTCTCACTTTAGCTGAATCGAGTGTGGCTATGCCTGGTCCTTGCGAAGGTTAAAACAGCACTAACTTGATGAACTATCGTTGTGGTTTTGATGCGTACGTAAGAACGGTTCTTGCTCAGCCCATAGCAGCCACGTAAAATTTGCAACAACAAAGTAGAGGACGTCTAACTTGTTTTTGCAGGGCATGTTGTGATGTGATATGGTCAAGACGTGATGCTATATTTTATTGTATGAGATGATCATGTTTTGTAACCGGTTATCGGCAATCGGCGAGAGCCATATGGTTGTCGCTTTATTGTATGAAATGCAAGCGCCTGTAATTGCTTTACTTTATCACTAAGCGGTAGCGATAGTCGAGAAGCAATAGATGGCATAACGACAATGATGCTACGATGGAGATCAAGGTGTCGCTACCGGTGACGATGGTGATCACGACGGTGCTTGAAGATGGAGATCACAAGCACAAGATGATGATGGCCATATCATATCACTTATATTGATTGCATGTGATGTTTATCCTTTATGCATCTTATCTTGCTTTGGTTGACGGTAGCATTTTAAGATGATCTCTCACTAATTATCAAGAAGTGTTCTCCACGAGTATGCACCGCTATGAAAGTTCTTCGTCTTTGAGACACCACGTGATGATCGGGTGTGATAGGCTCTACGTTCAAATACAACGGGTGCAAAACAGTTGCACACGCGAAATACTCGGTTTAAACTTGACGAGCCTAGCATATCTGAGATATGGCCTCGAACACGGAGACCGAAGGTCGAACGTGAATCATATAGTAGATATGATCAACATAGTGATATTCACCATTGAAACTACTCCATCTCACGTGATGATCGGGCATGGTTTAGTTGATTTGGATCACGTGATCACTTAGATGACTAGAGAGATGTCTTTCTAAGTGGGAGTTCTTAAGTATATGATTAATTGAACTTAAATTTATCATGAACTTAGTACCTGATAGTATTTTGCTTGTCTATGTTTGTTGTAGATAGATGGCTCATGCTATTGTTCCGTTGAATTTTAATGCATTCCTTGAGAAAGCAAAGTTGAAAGATGATGGTAGCAATTACACAGACTGGGTCCGTAACCTGAGGATTATCCGCATTGCTGCACAGAAGAATTACGCCCCGAAGCACCGCTGGGTACCAGAACTCTGCTGCTGATGGCCAGACGACGTTAAGAACGTCTGCGAGCAAAGCTGATGACTACTTGATAGTTCGATGTGCCATGCTTTACGGCTTAGAACCGGTCTTCAACGACGTTTTGAATGTCATGGAGCATATGAGATGTTCCAGGAGTTGAAGTTAATATTTCAAGCAAATGCCCGGATTGAGAGATATGAAGTCTCCAATAAGTTCTATAGCTGCAAGATGGAGGAGAATAGTTTTGTCAGTGAACACATACTCAAAATGTCTGGGTATAATAATCACTTGATTCAACTAGGAGTTAATCTTCCTAATGATAGTGTCATTGACAGAATTCTTCAATCACCGCCACCAAGCTACAAGAGCTTCGTGATGAACTATAATATGCAAGGGATGAACAAGACTATTCCCGAGCTTTTCGCAATGCTAAAAGCATGGAGGTAGAAATCAAGAAGGAGCATCAAGTGTTGATAGTTAACAAGACCACCAGTTTCAAGAAAAGGGCAAAGGGAAGAAGAAGGGAACTTCAAAAGAACAGCAAACAAGTTGTTGCTCAAGAGAAGAAACCCAAGTCTGGACCTAAGCCCGAGATCGAGTTCTTCTCGCAAGCGATCGACATCGAAGCGGAACCGCCCCAAGTATTTGGCGGATAAGAAGGATGGCAAAGTGAACAAAGGTATATGTGATATACATGTTATTGATGTGTACCTTACTAATGCTTGCAGTAGTACCTGGGTATTTTATACTGGTTCTGTTGCTAATATTTACAACTCGAAACAGGGACTACGGATTAAGCGAAGATTGGCTAAGGATGAGGTGATGATGCGCGTGGGAAATGGTTCCAAAGTCGATGTGATCGCGGTCGGCATGCTACCTCTACATCTACCATCGGGATTAGTTTTAGACCTAAATAATTGTTATTTGGTGCCAGCGTTGAGCATGAACATTATATCTGGATCTTGTTTGATGCGAGACGGTTATTCATTTAAATCAGAGAATAATGGTTGTTCTATTTATATGAGTAATATCTTTTATGGTCATGCACCCTTGAAGAGTGGTCTATTTTTATTGAATCTCGATAGTAGTGATACACATATTCATAGTGTTGAAACCAAAAGATGCAGAGTTGATAATGATAGTGCAACTTATTTATGGCACTGCCGTTTAGGTCATATCGGTGTAAAGCGCATGAAGAAACTCCATACTGATGGGCTTTTGGAATCACTTGATTATGAATCACTTGGTACTTGCAAACCGTGCCTCATGGGCAAGATGACTAAAATGCCGTTCTCCGGAACTATGGAGCGAGCAACTAATTTGTTGGAAATCATACATACTGATGTTTTTGGTCCAATGAATGTTGAGGCTCGCGGTGGGTATCGTTATTTTCTAACCTTCACAGATGATTTGAGCAGATATGGGTATATCTACTTAATGAAACACAAGTCTGAAACATTTGAAAAGTTCAAAGAATTTCAGAGTGAAGTGGAAAATCATCGTAACAAGAAAATTAAATTTCTACGATCTGATCGTGGAGGAGAATATTTGAGTTACGAGTTTGGTCTACACTTGAAACAATGCGGAATAGTTTCGCAACTCACGCCACCCGGAACACCACAACGAAATGGTGTGTCCGAACGTCGTGTCGTACTTTCTTGGATATGGTGCGATCTATGATCTCTCTTCTTGATTTACCGCTATCGTTTTGGGGTTATGCTTTAGATACGGCCGCATTCACGTTAAATAGGGCACCATCAAAATCCGTTGAGACGACGCCTTATGAACTGTGGTTTGGCAAGAAACCAAAGTTGTCGTTTCTTAAAGTTTGGGGCTGCGATGCTTATGTGAAGAAACTTCAACCAGATAAGCTCGAACCCAAATCGGAGAAATGTGTCTTCATAGGATACCCAAAAGAGACTATTGGGTACACCTTCTATCACAGATCTGAGGGCAAGATTTTCGTTGCTAAAATCGGATCCTTTCTAGAGAAGGAGTTTCTCTCGAAAGAAGTGAGTGGGAGGAAAGTAGAACTTGATGAGGTAATCAGTACCTACTCCCTTATTGAAAGTAGTTCATCACAAGAACCGGTTCCTGTGACAACTACACCAATTAGTGAGGAAGCTAATGATATTGATCATGAAACTTTAGATCAAGTTTCTACTGAACCTCATAGGTCTACCAGAGTAAGATCCGCACCAGAGTGTTACGGTAATCCTATTCTAGAAGTCATGTTACTTGACCATGATGAACCTACGAACTATGAGGAAGCGATGATGAGCCCAGATTTCGCAAAATGGCTAGAGGCCATGAAATCTGAGATGGGATCCATGTATCAGAACAAAGTATGGACTTTGGTTGACTTGCCCGATGATCGGCAAGCCATTGAAAATAAATGGATCTTTAAGAAGAAGACTGACACTGATGGTAATGTAACTGTCTATAAAGCTCGACTTGTTGCGAAAGGTTTTCGACAAGTTCAAGGGGTTGACTACGATGAGACTTTCTCACCCGTAGCGATGCTTAAGTCTGTCCGAATCATGTTAGCTATTGCTGCATTTTATGATTATGAAATTTGGCAAATGGATGTCAAAACTGCATTCTTGAATGGATTTCTGGAAGAAGAGTTGTATATGATGTAACCAGAAGGTTTTGTTGATCCAAAAGGTGCTAACAAAGTGTCAAGCTCCAGCGATCCATTTATGGACTGGTGCAAGCATCTCGGAGTTGGAATAAACGTTTTGATTGTGTGATCGAAGCATATGGTTTTATACAGACTTTTGGATAAGCCTGTATTTACAAGAAAGTGAGTGGGAGCTTTGTAGCATTAAAGGGATACTTGAATAAGAGTTTTTCGATGAAAGACCTCGGTGAAGCTGCTTACATATTGGGCATCAAGATTATAGAGATAGATCAAGACGCTTGATAGGACTTTCACAAAGCACATACCTTGATAAAATTTTGAAAAATTTCAAAATGGATCAGGCAAAGAAAGGGTTCTTGCCCGTGCTTCAAGGTGTGAAGTTGAGTCAAACTCAATGCCTGACCACGGCAGAAGATAGAGAGAAAATGAAAGATGTTCCTATGCTTCAGCCATAGGCCCTATCATGTATGCAATGCTGTGTACCGACCTGACGTATGCTTAGCAATAAGCTTGGCGGAAGGTACCAAAGTAATCCAGAGTGGATCATCGACAGCGATCAACAACATCCTGAAATACCTGAAAAGGACTAAGGATATGTTTCTCGTATATGGAGGTGACAAAGAGCTAGTCATAAATGGTTACGTCGATGCAAGCTTTGACACTGATCCGGATGATTCTAAATCGCAAACCGGATACGTGTTTTTATTAAACGGTGGAGCTGTAAGTTGGTGCAGTTCTAAACAAAGCGTCGTGGCGGGATCTACATGTGAAGTGGAGTACATAGCTGCTTCGGAAGTAGCAAATGAAGGAGTCCGGATGAAGGAGTTCATTTTCGATCTAGGTGTCATACCTAGTGCATCGGGACCAATGAAGATCTTCTGTGACAATACTGGTGCAATTGCCTTGGCAAAGGAATCCAGATTTCACAAGAGGACCAAGCACATCAAGAGACGCTTCAATTCCATTCGGGACCAAGTCCAAGTGGGAGACATAGAGATTTGCAACATACATACGGATCTGAATGTTGCAGACCCATTGACTAAGCCTCTCTCACGAGCAAAACGTGATCAGCACCAAGACTCCATGGGTGTTAGAATCATTACTATGTAATCTATATTATTGACTCTAGTGCAAGTGGGAGACTGAGGGAAATATGCCCTAGAGGCAATAATAAAGTTATTATTTATTTCCTTATTTCATGATAAATGTTTATTATTCATGCTAGAATTGTATTAACCGGAAACATAATACATGTGTGAATACATAGACAAACATAGTGTCACTAGTATGCCTCTTCTTGACTAGCTCGTGAATCAAAGATGGTTAAGTTTCCTAGCCATAGACATGAGTTGTCATTTGATTAACGGGATCACATCATTAGGAGAATGATGTGATTGACATGACCCATTCCGTTAGCCTAGCACTTGATCATTTAGTATATTGCTATTGCTTTCTTCATGACTTATACATGTTCCTGTAACTATGAGATTATGCAACTCCCATTTACGGAGGAACACTTTGGTACTACCAAACGTCACAACGTAATCGGGTGATTATAAAGGAGTACTACAGGTGTCTACGAAGGTACATGTTGAGTTGGCGAATTTCGAGATTAGGTTTTGTCACTCTGATTGTCGGAGAGGTATCTCTGGGCCCTCTCGGTAAAGCACATCAATATAAGCCTTGCAAGCAATGTAGCTAATGAGTTAGTTACGGAATTATGCATTACATAACGAGTAAAGAGACTTGCCGGTAACGAGATTGAACTAGGTATTGGATACTAACGATCGAATCTCGGCCAAGTAACATACCGATGACAAAGGGAACAACGTATGTTGTTATGCGGTTTTGACCGATAAAGATCTTTGTAGAATATGTAGGAACCAGTATGGGCTTCCAGGTTCCGCTATTGGTTATTGACCGAGAATAGTTCTAGGTCATGTCTACATAGTTCTCGAACCCGTAGGGTCCGCACGCTTAACTTTATGATGACAGTTTAATTATGAGTTTATAAGTTTTGATGTACCGAAGTTTGTTCGGAGTCCCGGATGTGATCACGGACATGACGAGGAGTCTCGAAATGGTCGAGACATAAAGATTGATATATTGGAAGCCTATGTTTGGACATCGGAAGTGTTCCGGGTGAAATCGGCATTTTACCGGAGTACCGGGGGGTTACGGGAACCCTCCTGGGGGTTATTGGGCCTTCATGGGCCATAAGAGAGAAGAGGAGAGGAGGCAAGAGGTGAGCCGCGCCCCTCCCCTCCCTAGTCCGAATAGGACAAGGAGAGGGGGGCGGAGCCCCCCCTTCCTTCCCCTCTTCCTCCTCCTTCCCCCTTTTCCTACTCCAACTAGGAAAGAAGGGAGTCCTGCTCCCGGTGGGAGGAGGACTCCCCCTTGGCGTGCCCTCCTTGGCCAACCACCTCCTCCCCCTGGCTCCTTTATATATGGGGGCGGGGGGGCACCCTAGGACACACAAGTTGATCTACGGATCGTTCCTTAGCCGTGTGCGGTGCCCCCCTCCACCATATTCCACCTCGGTCATATCGTCGCGGAGTTTAGGCGAAGCCCTGCGCCGGTGGAACATCATCATCGTCACCACACCGTCGTGCTAACGGAACTCATCCCCGAAGCTTTGCTGGATCGGAGCCCGGGGATCGTCATCGAGCTGAACGTGTGCTAAACTCGGAGGTGACGTACGTTCGGTGCTTGGATCGGTCGGATCGTGAAGACGTACGACTACATCAACCGCGTTGTCATAACGCTTCCGCTTACGGTCTACGAGGGTACGTGGACAACACTCTCCCCTCTCGTTTCTATGCCATCACCATGATCTTGCTTGTGCGTAGGATTTTTTTGAAATTACTACATTCCCCAACAGTTGAGAGGCTCTGCACTAAGCCACATGCAAGCATGCAGAAATACTGTGGCACATGCATGTGAGTGGGTTTTAAATCACATCAACATGTCTGCATGCAAGCATGCACCGGTAGCATGCATGTAAGTGAGCTTTTAAGTCCCATTAACATGTCAAAAAGAAAAATATAATCCCATTATGCAGTAGGAGTTGGCTGATCTTTTTTCCTTATGTGGGATGATCTAAATGATGATGGTAGTTTATTTAGTTTGGCTACCACATTTGTCATGCAGTTATAGAGTTTTTTTAGTTCCATGAAATCGATAATTTTGCGCAGAGAGATACACCGTTGTTCCACGGCAACGCGCGGGGACTCATCTAGTAATATTTAGGAACGGAGGGAGTACTATGTAAAGATTTAGGTGTCGCACGGTGATTGTGTGAGATGGGCCATGTAATCACTGAGCCTGCGTGTTTTCACTGCTCTTGCACTCCTCCGCTGTAAGAATGGAGAAAATTGTAATCTACTACCTCCTTTCGCCGAAAGTGTGGGACATCCAGTAGTCCTACCACCTCAGTAATAAAGACCAATGAGTCATCAAATCACATAGACCCAGTAGTAAGTTGGACGGACGAAGCAACCATCACTCTTGCGCCAGTGAGAGGTCGCGTCCGCTCTGCCGGGCATTCTTCTGGCCGACCGTTCGGGGAAGGCCGCGATGGATGGGCGCTTTGGGTGGGCCAGGCTGGTCAGGAGCGGGCGTGGCAGCTGTCCGCATGTCCCTACCGGACACGCCCGGAAACGAGAGGATGCACCGACTCTCACGGCTAAAATCGTACACTACACACAATCTCTCTGTAGGAGTAGGTTGATCTGTCGCACTCTCTAACACACACATGCTGTTAAACACACACACACGCACACGCACGCACCTTGGTCCCGTTGCACCTTCTAACGTGACTTATTACACCTAGGCGGAGGGAGTAGTAAGTATCTGAGATCTGGTGGCACACCGACTTAAGTTGAATACAAGTGCCCAAAATTTGTGTGCATGTTATAATAAGGATTCACTTAAAATAGTACACAAGCGAAACAGAGGGATCAATTGGACAGTGTTCGGCGATGGCGAGATGTGTGAGTAGTAAGATACACGTGGCGCTTTTAATTTTTCTTATTAATTTTTTGTTTAACCCTCATTGGTGGGACCCAGCGTTACTACGTGGAGAGAGGTAAGGTGACTAAGGCTGCATTATTTCTGCACCACTGTGGATAGTCTTACCACCAAAGCCACATGACACGATTATGATTGAAATCCCAATGACTCCCACACACACACAAAAGAAACACGGCATGCTTGTCACACGAATGCAAGAATGTATAAAAGGTTATTTTCCTCTTGTTGAACATAACGGGAGGGTTGTGTAGCTGGTTAGCCTGTTCGCTCATCAAACTTGAGGTCTCGGGTTTGATAACTACACTTGAGCATAATTTTTGCCAGGAGGATTCTTTGAATGGTCAAACTGTTTTCTAGGGTTTGCACGCTTCACACTCTCTCCCCAGTATATATATACACGCTGGATCCTCAGCGCTTGTAGTTTCTCTCTTCACACTCTCTCGCCCTCTCCCGTTGGAGCCTCAGCGCTTGTAGTTGCTCTCTTCACACTCTCTCGCCCCTCTAGATCTAAACAAGACTTCATTGGCCTTTCTCTCCCCTCACTGCTGCTCAAAGAGCCGGCAGGATCCACTCCGCCAGGAAGGGAAGGAGGCTTAACACTGTCACCATCGGCGAGGGAGGTAATCCACTACCGGCGCAGCTGTTCACTTTCCACCCAGTGGCGGCGCGGGAGGGCCTCCGACCCCTTCTTCACCGCCGTCCCGTCGCCCACCGAACCACGCCCCAAGAACCTTAAGGTATATTTTACTTACTCCACATGCATTGCTCTAGCTGCATGTATACCATGAACACAGGGCGTGGTTCAAAGAGGAAAGGAGTGGGGAAAGTAGTGGGAAAAGTTGTATATAGCATGAATCTGGGGCGTGGTTCAAAGAGGAAATGAAGGGGAAGTTGTATAGCATGAATCTGGGGCGTGGTTCAAGAGGAATGGAATGGGGAAAGTAGTGGGGAAAGTTGTATCGCATAAATCTGGGGCGTGGTTCAAAGAGGAAAGGAAGGGCGAAAGTACTAGATCAAAAAGGAAAGGAAGGGACAAGGCTGTAGAGTTTGAGCGTTACTAGATTTGTCGCTCACATAGGAAATGTGTCTAAAGATAACTGGCGGGACCAACACAAATATGCTCCTTGGTTGTTTGTTCTTTGTTGCAACAGACTGTGCATGACCACAGTACATCGGTAGATGCACATGGTGCTGGTGCATCCACTATCCCGTGCAACTCATTAGCTGTTGTTAATCTAAGGCCATGTTTGGTTAAAAACTCCCTAGTCCCTACCTGCTTGGTTCCAGGGACTAAACATGGACTAGAGGTTATTAAATAACATGCTAAAAGACCATGTTACCCCTAGTAATGAACTAATAGAAACAAGGTGTGATGCGTGGCAGGGGCATCTGTTGGAAAAAGTCCCAAAAAGACTCCCTCGGGGTCTTCTTTCTTTAGTCCCAAATGCCCACTTTTAGTCCCTAAAAGTCCCTCCTGTTTGGTTTAGATGTGACTGACACGGAGTTTTTTTAGTCCCTACACCAAAATGTCCCTGTAAAAAAACACCCTCTAATAATGTCGCTGGAAAAATTATGCAATGCCACAGTTAAAAGCAAATTACATGTTTAACGAATTTTATTGTTAATATAATCTCTATGTTAATATTAAACTATGCCACCGTTTGAGAAATGCTATTGTCTTGCTTTCTTTCCCATTTAGATAAGGTAGATTGTGACACCCCAAAATTTTAACCTAGTTTTGTTAATTAAAATTTTGCCAGGAAACTTAAACTTTTATTTTCTGGATTTCCTTTTGATTTCAGAACCATTCTCTTTCTTATTATTATGGAGTTTTTACCCCAAGTGAAAACTTTTCAGTCATCATTGGACTTATTTCCCCTCTTAAGGAAAACAATTCTTTTATTAGTGGGATCATTTAAACAATTATTTTTTCCCTAAGCTTTATTTCTCAAAAATGGTTTTCAAGGTTTTAGGGTTTTATTTGCACTACAACCCTTTGATAAATTTATTTTAGATTCCAACCAAAATTTGGGGATTACTTATGATGTCCCTAAATCACTTTTATGCAAAAATAACCTTTGGTCATTTGGAGATTTTTAGCTTTCTCTCTAGTTTTTAAATCTGGTCAAAATTCACTTTTGCACTACAACATATTTATATATTTCTTTAAAACTTCCACCAAAATTATGGGATGTTAATAAGAGTGTATTATTCAACTTTCTGGAAAAACCCAGTGATGTCCTTCGAATAAAATGAGTGAATCAACCTCTTTTTCATTCTGGTCCAGCATGGTGATTTGTACTGCAACCTTATTTTAACTTGCCCTTCTTGCTGTGATCCCTTTTCCTACTTATAACCCATCCTACAAAACCCTTAAGTCCAGGAGGTTGGACTCATTGGAGCAATTTTAGTGCTTGCAATCATGCCCTTTTCTTTCTGTCCAAAATTGAAGTTTTGCAAAACTTGCACTAACAAGTTTCTCCTTTTGACAAACTAATTTCACCCCCCTCTCATGCATCCAAAGAGACACTCGCCTGGAAAATTTGGCCACTCCAAGAAATGCCTAAGTGCCCTTGGCATTTTGTCAAACACCTTATGGGCATGATCAGTTTTGACATAGTCTCTGATCTGTGCAATGAACTTGCTTCCTTTGCCTAATCACCTTGTCCACTAAGCTCCTAGCTACTCCTAACCTAGGTCTGCTAATTGCCAACCTCACCCAAGCTCTGCGGCATGCACTGGCATTTCGCCGAGCACCTGGTGGGCGTGCTCTGGGCGCGCCAGAGCGTTGCGTTTGCGTGCATGCCGCTGTCGCGGGCGCGATGGGCGCGACACCTATGGGGCGGGGCGGCCCTTTCGTGTGTTGATGCGAGGCGGAGGCTGCGCGGAGAGCGATCAAGGCGTCTTGTGGCGAGATTTTACCCGGCTTGGGCGCGATGGTCGTAAAACCCTCTCGCTGCTTTGTGTTGTATTGGATCTTGCTCATGCGAATGCGGCGAATGAATGGTGTGGTGTGTGGAACCATTTGAATCCCGAGCGCTAGAGTTGCCCAGGGTTCCAACCTCCCAACCCCCTCTACGTTGTGCATGGGCCTCCTTTTATAGGGCAAGGGGTCACCGACAGGTGTCAACGTAGGGTAGAGGGGTAAAAATGTAAAAGAGGTGGTAGTTGGAGCAGTCGGGAAGCAGTGCAGCTCTGATGCTTGAGCAAAGGATTCTACCTACTTTTGACAGAGGGGGACAAGAGCATTTAATGCCCGTCGCCGTCGCCCCAAAAGCTCCCGCCCTTGCGTCTCCGTTTGCCACGGCGATGGAGCCACCACCGTGGAGTGCCACCGCACCCCTCATGCAGCACAGCCAACCGCCACGCGTCTCTGGAGAAGGCTAAAGGCGACGCGTGGGCAGATGAGCTGGAGTGCGGGCACGCATCGCAGCTCGCCCGGCAAGTACCTTGCCGGGGTCTTGATCTTGCCGGGCCCGGGAGCTTGTCGGGCTTGTAACTTGTCGCTCCCCGGGCCCTTGCCGGGACGCGTATAGCGCCGAGGCGTGTCTTCTGAGATGTAGTCTTCTAATCTCCCCGGCGAGCTCCTCTCGCCAGGGGCTTGCATGGGTGACGTAATCTTGAGCCTGGAGCGGCCTTCCCGGCAAGCTCCTCTTGCCGGGGTCTTGATTTTCTATCTTATACACTTTGTTCTTGAATGGCTTGGTATGGAGCAGGAATGGTCTCCGGCAAGCATATGGTGGACCCAGCTACGGGAAGCTGCGGCTGCCCGTGCACAAGTTGGGGTACTGAGGTACCCCCTACCTTAGTACACCGACAGGAGCCCCCGGGCCTGGGCCATACACGGTGCCGAGCGCTGTTGGGCCAGGCCCAAAACAGTGCACGGGCACACGAAGCCCACGGCGTACCGAGTCTGCTTCTGCATCTGCCGCTTCCCCTCCCGTAACGGCACGCGTCGATTGCGGCGTCGTGGGAGACGTGGGCAGCGCATGCAGCCTTCAAGGCATCCACCCCGTGATCGTGGTGCAGAGTGGAGTCGCCTCACCCGTCGCTCTGGTTCCGCTTTTTCACCACGCGGCCCTCATGCACGGGGGTCGTGGGCGGCGAAGGTGGGAGACCGAGCCGTCACGGGCGGAGAAGGCGAGTCGGCCCCGCTCCTCTGGCCTTCTCGCTTCCTGATTGGTCGAGCGGGGCGGTTGAGCCCCCACCCCGCCCCTTTAAAAAGGGGCGGAAGGGGAGCACAATGGCCGCACTCATCCTCTTCTCCCTTCGTCTCCATCCTCTGTTCTTCTTGCCACCATGGAAGGAGAGAAACCTGGCTCTTCGACGGTGGCAGCGAGGGTCGCTTCTAGGCAGCGCACCATTCCCCATCCGCTCCGTGGCGGTGGAGCCGGCCACGAGAGGGAGAGGGAGGGGCGTGGCATGACGAGGCCGAGGGCGTGGCCGAGGCGGTCGGGGAGAGGCGGTCGTGGTGATGTGCCTCCCCGTCTCCCGGCATCTCGACCACGGCGCGGTCCATCTTGGAGATGACCCAGGGAGTTCTTCGTCAAGCTTCGCGGGCGCCTCGTCGTCGCCTCGGCTGCCGCCCCGTTGCGAGATGCGATGGGGCGGATCCACCCGACGTGATGGAGTTGCGCGATGAGGGGCTGCGGGATCAGCGGCACTTTCGGGTGAGTGTCGTGTCCCCAGCCCGGCGTGATGTTCTTCGACCGAGGGTGGAAGGCGTTCGCCGGATCCATAGCTTGACGGCGGGGTTCACCCTCCATTTCAAGTTAATGGATGGTGACCTTCTCGCCGTCAAGGTCTTGGCGACTACGGGACCGAGTGCGCTGCTGTGTGGACAGCTCCTCGGATAGCGAAGGCTCCTCCCGGCGAGAGTGATGAGGAGGAGAGCGACAGCGGCGGCGAGGGATGGCGGGCCCGACTAGGCGTCGGACACCGCTGCCTCGCGCCCACCGGCGACCTCATCTTCTGGTCGCTGCCTTCAACTCCGGGGCCGTCTTCTTGGCGGTGGCGTGGGAGGCTGCGGAAGAGGAAGAGGGGAGTGGCGGCAAGGCCGTTAAATCGAATCGAGGCGAGGTGCCCTCGTGTGCGTCCCACCACCCCGTCTTCAAGCTCGCCTCCGGCGCCGTCGCCTCCGCCAAGCTCTGGCGGCCCCAGGGTGTTCTCTTGGTGTCTTCTGGCGCCCGCGGCTCTCGGGCATCGTTCCCCATGCCCGTCACCTTGCGCAGCTCCCAGGGCACGGCGGCGTCACCGCCACGCTCTCCTAGGCGCTCCTTTCGCCCTTCCCCGACAAGCTCCTCTTGCCGGGGCCTCCTCCCCCGGCAGGCTTATCTTGCCGGGGGCTCCTTGACCTACCTCCCGAACTCTGAGCAGAGAAACAGGAGAGGGCTCACGGGCACCTTATCTTTTTAATTTGTAAGCCCTCGGGCATTAGCTGCATTTAAGAACTTGTAATCCTCTCTATCATGTTTTTCATCCTCTATGGACTTGTACTATGCTAGGATGTTTTTAATGAAAAGAGGGGAAAGCTTGCCGGACTGAGTCTTTTACTTGATCAAGTGCTTTGTGTGTTCTTACGCTATCGGGGAGCTTGCAGGCGAACACGCTTGCAGTCTTGGGACAGCCAGCGGGCGGTGTCACTTCCGGTAAGCAACCTTGCGGGCGATTCTGACGCTTAACTTGCTGAGCAGGCTCGAAAGCAAGATAAGGGTGTAGCAACACACTTGTGTTTGTTGGCGGACTCGGAAACAAAACAAATGCATAATCTGAGGCCACGACTTCGGCTCCTCCACGTCTGGGTTTTACAAAACACGCTTTCGTTCAAAGACGCAGCCCGCATTTCCCGTCCATGAGAGGATGCATGACGAGGATGAAAAACTTATCGTCTGCAGCCCCAGCAACTCGGCTTGCCGGGGGCGAATCTTGGCGCTTCGCAGCCCCAGCGAGCTGGTTTGCCGAGAAAAACCTTGACACCGCAGCCCCGGCGTACAGCTCGCCGGACCTCGGCGCTGGGTGATCTGTCGGTTCCTCCTTGTTGCTGCAATTTCAGTCATGAAAACGGCTGAGGTAGACATGCAACTGCTTCATGTATATGTATGTGTATATAAATCTTGACTATGCAATACGATGCCGTGCCTTGCCCTCGTATGTTTGTACTCTCGCTCTTGGGGAGCTTGCCGGCGAACACGCTTGCGGCGCGCGGACAGCCCGCCCGGCGGTGTTGCTTCCGGCAAACAACCTTGCCGGGCGATTCACGGCGCTTAACTTGCGAGCAGGCTCGAAAGCAAGATAAGGGTGCAGCAGCACACTTGTGTTTGTTGAGCGGACTCGGAAACAAAAAAAGTACGCAACTGGACCACGACTCGGCTCCTCTCGCGCCCAAGCCTCTCATACGAAGGACATCTCACGGCAGGGCTCGCCACGTTATATCCTCTGCCCCACATCCTTTGTGCGCTTTCACCCTACGCTTCTAGGTAACTTGCCGGTGCTTAACACGCTTGCTGAGTGCGGAACATCAGCAGCCCGCTTGGCTGGTGTCGCTTCCGGCAAGCAACCTTGCCGCGTCTAGTCGCGGCAGCGCTTAACTTGCTGAGCGACTCGAAGCGAAGCGAGGGCGCGAAGGCTGGTCGCTGCTCACTCTCAACTCGCTGGCGTGTTGAAGCAAAGTAAGGTGCGACCATTCACAGGCAGGCTCCTCCGCGCCGAGGTTTAGCGTACAAAGGGCGAATCGCGAGGACATAACATAAAGCATGGAATTAAAGAGTGCTCGCACGCAGCTCGAGCAACTTAGCTTTTCTTTTTTCGTTCCTTTGCACTTTCGCTGGCGGAGCCCGGTGGCGCGTCCATGATGGCGGCGCAGCACTCCGGAGAGGTGCGTTTGCCGGAACGAGCACCAGAGCTGCCTTCACCGGGCTTAGAGCGCTCCGAGGAGCGGCGTTTGTCGGAGTGAGCACCAGAGCTGTCCTTGCTGGACTGGCTTCGATGGCGCGTTCTCGGCGACAACGTAACGCTCAGGAGATGCGCTTGCCGCCCGGAGGAGGCGGGAGCGGCGCGCGAGGAACAGGATATGCTCGGACTCCTAGTAGCGATAGGAGGAGTAGAGTCCTGTCTCGGCACTTTTGCCCTGCTCATGCATGGACAGCGGTCCGGAGCATCCCGCGAGCCCCCGGCACGTTCTTGCCTCAGCGTGCGAGTACCACGTCTTATGGCAGGGCGCTGCTGGGCTGTCGTGCGCTGAGATGGACGTGGATCCACGGAGACCGAGGCGCGGTCATCCGTTCGATCCCTAGATCTGGTGGCACCGCGAGCGCCCTCGCCGGTGTCCACCCTTTCGACGGCGTCTCCTCCGCCTACCGCTGGCTCCGGTGGCGGCGGGTGAGACGCAGACGGGTCTGCAACCTTGAGGCCCTCGTCTTGAGGCCATGGCGCGATTGTCGATAAGCCGCCGGCGAAACCGGAGAGGTTGATGAAGAACGCATCGTCGAACGCGGATCAGGTCCGCACAACCTCGACGCCCCTACCGCGCGCGCAAAAGATGTCGGGCGCGACACCTATGGGGCCGGGACGGCCCCTTTCGTGTGTTGATGCGAGGCGGAGGCTGCGCGAGAAGCGATCGAGGCGATCTGCTGGGCGAGATTTTACCCAGCCGGGCGCGATGGTCGCGTAAAACCCTACTGCTGCTTTGTGTTGTATTGGATCTTGCTCGCGAATGCGAGCGAATGGTGGTGTGGTGTGTGGAACCAGCTGAATCCCAGGCGCTAGAGTTGCCCAGGGTTCCAACCTCCCAACCCCCTCTACGTTGTGCATGGGCCTCCTTTTATAGGGCAAGGGTCACCGACAGTGTCAGCGTAGGGTAGAGGGGTAAAATGTAAAAGAGGTGGTAGTTGGAGCAGTGCGGGGAACAAGCAGCTCAATGCTTGAGCAATGGATTCTACCTACTTTTGTGAGAGGGGACAAGAGCATTTAATGCCCGTCGCCGTCGCCCCAAAAGCTCCCGCCCTTGCGTCTCCGTTTGCCACGGCGATGGAGCCACCACCGTGGAGTGCCACCGCACCCCTCATGCAGCACAGCCAACCGCCACGCGTCTCTGGAGAAGGCTAAAGGCGACGCCAGGGCGATGAGCTGGAGTGCGAGCACGCGCCGCAGCTTCGCCCGGCAAGTACCTTGCCGGGTCTTGATCTTGCGGGCCCGGAGCTTGTCGGGCTTGTAACTTGTCGCTCCCGGGCCCTCGCCGACGGCGCGTATAGCGCCGAGGCGTGTCTTCGAGATGTAGTCTTCTAATCTCCCGGCGAGCTCCTCTCGCCAGGGCTTGCATGGGTGGCGTAATCTTGAGCACCGGCGGCCTTCCGGCAAGCTCCTCTTGCCGGGTCTTGATTTTCTATCTTATACACTTTGTTCTTGAATGGCTTGGTATGGAGCAGGAATGGTCTCCGGCAAGCATATGGTGGACCCAGCTACGGAAGCTGCGGCTGCCCGTGCACAAGTTAAGGTCTTGAGGTACCCCCTACCTTAGTACACCGACAGAGCCCCGGCCTGGGCCATACACGGTGCCGAAGCTGTTGGGCCAGGCCCAAAAGCAATCTGCAGGCACACGAAGCCCACGGCGTCGAAGTCTGCTTACGCATCGCCGCTTCCCTCCCGTGAACGGCACGCGTCGATTGCGGCGTCGTGGGAGACGTGGGCGGCGCATGCAGCCTTCAAGGCATCCACCCCGTGATCGTGGTACAGAGTGGAGTCGCCTCACCCGTCGCTCTGGTTCCGCTTTTTCACCACGCGGCCCTCATGCACGGGGTCGGGCGGCGAAGGTGGGAGACCGAGCCGTCACGCGCGGAGAAGGCGAGTCGGCCCGCTCCTCAGCCTTCTCGCTTCTGATTGGTCGGCCAGGCGGTTGAGCCCCACCCCGCCCTTTAAAAAGGCGGAAGGGGAGCACAATGGCCGCACTCATCCTCTTCTCCCTTCGTCTCCATCCTCTGTTCTTCTTGCCACCATGGAAGGAGAGAAACACTGCTCTTCGACGGTGGCAGCGAGGGTCACTTCTAGGCAGCGCACCATTCCCATCCGCTCCCGTGGCGGTGGAGCCGCCACGAGAGGGAGAGGGAGGGGCGGCATGACGAGGCCGAGGGTGGCGAGGCGGTCGGGGAGAGGCGGTCGTGGTGATGTGCCTCCCGTCTCCCGGCATCTCGACCACGGCGCGGTCCATCTTGGAGATGACCCACAGGAGTTCTTCGTCAAGCTTCACGGGCGCCTCGTCGTCGCCTCCGCTGCCGCCCCGCTTGCGATGCGATGGGGCGGATCCACCCGACGTGATGGAGTTGCGCATGAGGGGCTGCAGGATCAGCGGCACTTTCGGGTGAGTGTCGTGTCCCCAGCCCGGCGTGATGTTCTTCGACCGAGGGTGGAAGGCGTTCGCCGGATCCATAGCTTGACGGCGGGTTCACCCTCCATTTCAAGTTAATGGATGGTGACCTTCTCGCCGTCAAGGTCTTGGCGACTGGGACCCGGATGCGCTGCTGTGTGGACAGCTCCTCGGATAGCGAAGGCTCCTCCCGGCGAGAGGACGAGGAGGAGAGCGACAGCGGCGACGAGGGGATGGCGGGCCCGACTAGGCGTCGACACCGCTGCCTCAAGGCCACCGGCGACCTCATCTTCTGGTCGCCCGCCTTCACACTCCCCGGGCCGTCTTCTTGGCGGTGGCGTGGGAGGCTGCGGAAGAGGAAGAGGGGAGTGGCGGCAAGGCCGTTAATCGAGTCGAGGGCGAGGTGCCCTCGTGCGATGTCCCACCACCCCGTCTTCAAGCTCTGCCTCCGGCGCGTCGCCTCCGCCAAGCTCTGGCGGCCCCGGGTGTTCTCTTGGTGTCTTCGGCGCCATGGCTCTCGACATCGTTCCCCATGCCCGTCACCTTGCGCAGCTCTTGGGGCACGGCGGCGTCACCGCCACGCTCTCCTAGGCGCTCCTTTCGCCCTTCCCCGACAAGCTCCTCTTGCCGGGGCCTCCTCTCCACGGCAGGCTTATCTTGCCGGGGGCTCCTTGACCTACCTCCTGAACTCCCCGAGCAGAGAAACAGGAGAGGATCACGGGCACCTTATCTTTTTAAATTGTAAGCCCTCGGGCATTAGCTGCATTTAAGAACTTGTAATCCTCTCTATCATGTTTTTCATCCTCTATGGACTTGTACTATGCTAGGATGTTTTTAATGAAAAGAGGGGAAGCTTGCCGGACTGAGTCTTTTACTTGATCTGCGTGCTTTGTGTGTTCTTACGCTATCGGGAGCTTGCCGGGCGAACACGCTTGCCGAAAAGGGACAGCCACGTGGCGGTGTCACTTCCGTAAGCAACCTTGCGGGCGATTCGCGACGCTTAACTTGCCGAAAGGGCTCGAAAGCAAGATAAGGGTGCAGCAGCACACTTGTGTTTGTTGAGCGGACTCGGAAACAAAACAAGTACGCAACTGGGCCACGACTCGGCTCCTCCACGTACGGGTTTTACAAAACACGCTCGTTCAAAGACGCAGCCCCGCATTTCCCGGTCCATGAGAGGATGCATGACGAGGGATGAAAAACTTATCTGATACTGCAGCCCCCAGCAACTCTGGCTTGCCGGGGACGAATCTTGGCGCTCGCAGCCCCCAGCGAGGCTGGTTTGCCGAGGAAAAACCTTGAGCTACGGGAAGCTGCGGCTGCCCGTGCACAAGTTGGGGTACTGAGGTACCCCCTACCTTAGTACACCGACACGCGCCCGAGCCGCTGCGCCCCTGGCCTGTTCCCCGAGCTTATCCAAACCCTCTGCCGCTCGCAGCGTAGGGCCAAGCCTCGACCCGTACCCCCTCAAGAGCACCACAGCCCCTCGCCACGTCTCCGGCAAGCCAGAAGCTAGCCGCCACTGCCGCCCGACAGCCTCTGCACTGGCCGACGCCGCCCAAGCCACTCCTGCTCGCCAGCTCGCCCCTGGAGCAGTGCCTGCTCGTCCGCTAGCTCCTACCGCCATCCCCAGCCCCGACACGGTGCCATGCAAGCTACAGAACGGCGGTCGCCAACGATCTTATCCACGACCGCCGCAAACCGACCTCGTTGCGCTATAAAAGGAGGCCCCGAGCTCATTCGAGCACTCAGGCGACCTCAGGCCACCCCAATGGCACCCCCACAGCCAGCAATCGTCGGGGGAAAGTCGTCTTCTCCGACTCCGGCCGGTTCGGCCGCTGCCATGTCCCAGTCCATTTCGTCGCGAGCCGAGCCCCTCCCGTCCGTCCAATGCCACCACCGGACTCCACATGATCTTGCGGAGCCGTCCAGACCATCAGCCTCAACGGAGAGCCACCGTAGCACGGATCCCCAATCGTGCCCGAAGCCATCTCCACCGCAAAGCTCGTCGCCGGCGACTCCGTCCATGTAGGCGACCATGGCGGGTACCCACGGGTTCGTCTCGACCACCTGAGCACACCCATGTCCTCAGGTCACCGTGGGATGCCTTTGTTCGCCGGCGGCGATCGCCAGAGCTCCGCCTCTGTTCGGTCGGAGGAGACAACGCGCGCGTGGACTGGTCAAACCTGACCAGTGGGCCAGGCGGGCCCACCGTCAGTGACCCAGCGCCGGTCCACGCTGGATAAGTGAAGGCGTATTCCCAGAGTACTCCCTCCGGTCCTTTTTACTCTGCACATTGGATTTGCCGAAAGTCAAACTTTGCTATGTTTGACCAAATTTATATTAGAAATTATTAGCATCTATAATATCTAATAAATATAATATGAAAGTATATTCCAAGATGAATCTAATGATATTGGTGTTGTTATGTGAATGTATATAATTTCTTATATAAACTTGGTCAAAGTTGGATGAGATTGACTTCAGACAAACCTAATATGCTGAGTAAAAAGGACCGGAGGGAGTACGTCTTCGACGTGTATTTATCCGAAGCGTTTTTATTTTTCTGTTTTATTTAAAAAAACCAGAAATTTGACTGGCTATATCTTTTTAAATAAAACTCCAAATGAGTTGATTCTTTTTCCTACCTCTCTCAAATTTAACCTAGTTATTTTAAGATTTATTTGAAAAAAATTCAGACAACTTCTTTGTACTGTTTTTGAAGTATGTGTTATTTGAATATTTTCAAAATAGGATTTTTGGAGAAGAAGAGAACTTTCAAAAGTTTTAGGATGCACCCTGCCTCTACACAACTTGAAGGCAAGCATTCTGAACCCTGGCATAATATTTTTGTGTGTTGGTTGACACGATTATAACACCGCCCTAATACGGAGAACTCGATATTTTATGTGGTGACGCAATCATGTGCTTGAATTACATATTAGTTATTTCCTTGCTGTTGGAAATGAATATACTTGTGATGGTAATCATCCTCATGTGCCTTGCACGCATGCCGGAAAAGAATCCGGGAAAGCCTCTGCCTTGGGTAGGCGTGAGCTTGTCACCGGTCTCCGTCGGGACGGTTATGTCCGGTATGGCATAGTAAGGTATAACGAGTGGTAATTCTGTGGGTTGAAATATTTTTGTTACCCACATCATGTAGGGAATTTATAAACCTCCTGAGTCGATCGTAGATCGAGTCTTGTTCCAGTAACCCCCATACTTGTTTCGTACTACCACTTGCCCTACCGCAGGTAGGGTGCGGTTCAGTAAGTTGTCAACCCCTTTCTTGGCACACACCGTACAGAGAGGCCACGGTGGAAGATACCGACTGCGGCCGGTAGGCAGGCCACCTGGTCCGAGGGCATGGGTGTTTCCGGTTGGGACCGAGAGGGGGGCACCCCTTAGAGCGCGCGTCATAAATTTGATCCCATGCTACGCGAGGTTGTAGCCTCCCCACTTAGAGTTTTACTTGACAGGTGTCGTGGGTGATTCTAGACACCGGTATGTTAAGCTGGTGTGTGCAACTCAGGTGCGTTTTCAATTAAAAGACCGTAGACGGAATTAGTCCCGATGGACTAAAGGAATCCGTTACTCGTGGGTAAAGAGTACACCCTCTGCAGAGTTAATATCTATTCGAATAGCCGTGTCCATGGGTAAGGGCTACAGTCTGGGTCGGGTCAAGTGTCGGTCTTAGTGTCGGTCTTCGGAGGAGAAACTACTAAACCAGAACACGGAACATGATCTGTGACTTATGATGATTGTGATTATTATTGTTATGGACTAACACTTTATATTATTGGATTTATCGAGTATCCCCGGGAAGGTTCTACCTCCTGGATATTCACTATGATTGTTTTCTTTATAAGCCCTTTATGTGGCGTCGCTCAGACGCCCGACTGTGGCAGGCTTGTTATTTACTTTATAAGCCCTTTATGTGGCGTCGCTGAGATGCCCGACTGTGGCAGGCTTGTTATTTACTTTATAAGCCCTTTATGTGGCGTCGCTCAGACGCCCGACTGTGGCAGGCTTGTTATTTACTTTATAAGCCCTTTATGTGGCGTCGCTCAGACACCTGACTGTGGCAGGCTTGTTATTTACTTTATAAGCCCTTTATGTGGCGTCGCTCAGACGCCCGACTATGGCAGGCTTGTTATTTACTTTATAAGCCCTTTATGTGGCGTCGCTCAGACGCCCGACTGTGGCATGCTTGTCTTTTATTTTATAAGCCTTTATGTGGTGTCGCACAGACACCCGCATGTGGCATGCTTGTCATTTATTTACCGTATAAGCCCTTTCTGTGGTGTCGCTTAGACGCCCGACTGAGGCATGCTTCATATCATGGTCCTTTCGAGGCGTCGCTTCAGACACCCGGTCGGTGCATGTAATTTCTACCACATTATTGCATATTCATGTTGCATATAAACAACTTGCTACATGCATCAGGGATATTATTTTATGACTGGCATTGTGATCATAGTATAATTCAGAGCATGATTATCATTGGTTATATTATACCCATGTTCATAATGTTTGCGAGTACATTCAAAGTACTCACTGGCTTGTCCCTGGCTATTGTCTTGGCCAGATTTCTTGCATGGAGAGGAGCGTTGCGATGACCGCCTCGGAACCTAAGCAACGGTGATAGCAGCCTCGTGAAGATAGGAGTTAACCTGGTCAGCTGTTCCTGTTGGGAAATGGAGTCCCATAGACATCGATGATCCACAGACTGCTTCCGCCATCAACCACTAGAAATCACTTGTTGTACTCATAGGCCAGAATGGCCTTGTACTACATATTTTGTATTTTGCTTGGAATTTTTGTATCAAGTTGGTGCCTCATCAGCTAACAGTAATCCTGGGGCTTGTGAGCACAAGGGCCACTTTCCGGAAATTAATAACCGGAAAACAGGTCCTGACAAACTTGGTATCAGAGCCAGGCTGACCATTGGCTAATCCTATCTCAGCCAGGTCAATAAACCTAGGTTAACCAAACCACCAGACCATAACCTAACCCTGGCCAAGCTTCTCATGTAAGATAGCCACACAGAGACCCCGACACTTGTGGCAGTCGGTGCACAACCTTTCAGTCTAGCCTGTCAATCACGTGCCAGTGACCGACCCCTAAATTGTCCCATTCGCAAGCGTGTGAAGGAAGACTCCGTCCCTTTTTTCTATAAAAAGGGCAGGCTAGCCTCAACACAGCATAGCACAAACTCTTTCCCAGAACAAGCCATAATGCCTGGCCCCGTCGTACACAATGAGACCACAGCAAACAACCTTGGAGGTTTTGTGACCGTGCTCGCGAACCTCACCCGCCGTGCCTTTGCATTAGAAGAGCCTCCAGAGTATGTAGTGTACCAAGGACCCATGGGCGGTGAAAGCCATCAATTCTGGACCACCGTGCATATCTATGGCAGGGGTTTGTATCTTGAACACCCCTACAGGTTCACCGGAAGGACAACTTCCTTTGAGTCACAAGCAATCCAACTAGCTACTCGAGAGGCTATAGTTCAACTCCGGCACCTGTTGCCCAGAGTTAACTGTCGCTTGTTCTACTACTACCCTAGACGTGACGGGTATGGTAGGCCACCCCAGGTTGCCAACGGAGATCACGAGACGGATCTTGCATTGTTGCATCTGGTGCTATAAGTGCATCTAGTGCCCCTTAGTGATTTTGGTGTATTGAAGACTTATAGGTTAAGGGACTAATGCGTTTGTGAGTGTACACAGGTCTATAAGTCTATGAGCAGTTTGATATTTACAGAGAAAGTCGACCCCTAAAAATGAAGTTCTTCATCAAGACTTTGATATTCGAAGACTTTCAAGACTTTGAAAGTGAAGAAATTGGTGTGACCTTGAAGACTTGGTATTCATTTGAGGAACATGAAGCGTGAAGACTTTTGTTTTCGTAGTTTCATTTTCTCTTTCTTGAGTCATAGGAAACACCGTACTATTAAAGGGGGTCGAGGAAATACTAAGGAAAAATTTCCATGTGATGCTCAACTCAAAATCCTACACCTACCAATCCCTTCGAGTGAAGCCTTTGAAATCTCATACAGCTTCACCACTTTCTTCAAAGTGAGACGAAGTACTTCCGTCACGATGAATTTGTTCTGACCGAGGAGTTAGGAATTCGCCAAAGGCAAATTGCCTACACAAAGGAGGAACATGATAGCCCTGAGGAATTTGAGAGTCAAATTTCCGACCGTTGCTGTGCTGCGCGCCAGCTGTCCCAAAATATCTTATCCACCTAACGGTCATATCATTGAAGGGCATTTATGTCTTATCATGTTGGGCTGCTCCCTAGGCTATAAATAGCCGCCCCCTACAACCACTAGCTGGTTGGCTGCTCCGAGAGAACTTGACACTTGTCATTTGAGAGCAACCCATCCTCCGAGGACTTTGAGCGAAAATCATCGAGTGAGGAAAACCCAAAACCAAACCCCTACAAACCCAAAGTGATTGAGCATCACTGAAGAAATTGATCCTGCATGGATCCGACGCTTGTTACCTTTGAAGACTGTGCTTCTTCCAGACGGTTAGGCGTCATGGTCTAGAGCATCCAAGAGGAATTGTGGATCGCCGAGTGACCAAGTCTGTGAAGGTTTGGAAGTCGCCTGAAGACTTACCACGAGTGATTGGACGGGTCTGTGTGACCTTAGTTCAAGGAGAATACGGTGAGGATCGGGTGTCCCGAGCTACGTGCTCGCGATCGGGTGTCCGGACTGTGTGTCCTCGAGTTTAAATACTCAACCGCTCCAACCAGACGCATAACCGAGACAATAGCTTGGAACTAGTCTACCAAATCATTGTCTTCACCAACCTAATCGGTTCTATTTCCTCAACCCTTTCATTTCCTCATTCTTGTGTTGAGTGTTTGTTCATATCCATGCTTGAAGACTTTGATCAAGACTTTCTCAATTTCCTCGAGTTCAATTTCTTCACCGCTTTGTCTTCATCTTGTGTTATCCTGTGATTACGCTTTCTGTACTCTGTGCTTGTCTTCATTTCATCATGATGACCATGCTTGTATTCTGTTATGCTTACTTTTGAGTACTTATTCCGCTGCAAGTAGTTCGTCGCTAAGGAATTTCCTCACCGGCAAATTCCTCAGTGAAGAATTCATAAAAATCGCCTATTCACCCCCCCTCTAGTCGATATAACGCACTTTCAATTGGTATCACAGCAAGGTACTCCCTTGTTCTGTGTGATTTTGGTTTAAACGCCTGGAGTTTTAGTTATGTCGACCGCAGGTATGATCAAGGTCTCGGCTGGGTGTCCTACCTTTGATGGGACGGACTACCCCTACTGGAAGAACAAGATGCGAATGCATCTTGATGCAATTGACAACGATCTCTGGTATGTTGTGGAAAATGGTGTTCCCTCCGTCTCACCGTCACTGAACGCTACCGATGTGAAGAGATTCAAGCAACTTGATTCTCAAGCAAAGAATATCATATGTGGCCATCTGAGTAAAGGACAGTATGGAAGAGTGAGTGCTTTGGAAACTGCTAAGCTTATCTGGGATAGGCTGTCCAAAGTGAATGAAGGAGTCTCAACTCAGCGTGACTCTCGAGTTGATGTTCTTCGAAATCTCTTCAACCGCTTCAAAAGACTCGACAATGAAAATGTCCAACAAACCTTCGATCGCCTCACTGACATCTCAAATGAGCTTCAAGCCCTTGGTGCCACTGACATCACCGACAATGAGGTGGTGAAGAAACTGTTGAGATCGCTTGATTCCTCATTTGATACTCTACTGATGATACAAGAACATGCTGACTACAAGTCTCTTGATCCCGCCGATATCCTCGAAAGGCTAAATACTCACGAGTTCCAGCTTGCTGAAAAGAGAGATCTCTATGGTTCGAGCTATGGCAAACCACGTGCCCTGAAGGCCAAGGCTGTGTCTGAATCTGAATGTGAGGATTCTGGTAGTAGCCTTGGTGATCCTGAAGAATTGAGCCAGGAGCTAGCACTGCTCGTGAAGAAATTCCAGAAGTTCTCAAGACGTGGTCGCTTTGGAAAATCCTCAAGAAGCAGTGATTCCTCATCAAGTGACTATAAGAGAAGGTTGTGCCACAAATGCAAGAAACCTGGTCACTATATTCAAGATTGTCCTTAGTGGGAAAAGGAATTGAAGAAGAAGAAATACAAGGATTACAGTTCTGATGATGCGAAGAAGAAGAAGAAATCATCAAAATCTTCATCATCAAAATCCTCGAAGTCTTCATCTCACAAGAAGAGCAGCTCCAAGAAGGCTCGGGCATTCATTGGCAAGGAAATGGACTCTGAAGCTGAATCTGAGGAACATGAGGAAGAGGAGGCGTCTGAAGAATCTGAATCTGGTGTGGCGAGTCTGGCTTTCGCTACTGCTTTCGTCAACAAGTCCATCTTCAACATTAAAGAGACTGACCTCACCGACAAGGCCTGACGAAGATAATGATGACTACGCTCCCACCTATTGCTTCATGGCAAAAGGTGCAAAGATACTCAAATACACCTCCTCTGAATCTAGTGAAAATGAATCTGATGAGGATCTCAAGCCCAGCTACTCTAAACTTGCTAGATTGCTGTAAAACAACAAAGGGCTTTTGAAAAGGTTCAAAACATGCTAGACAAAAGTGATGATATGTTGGGTGAAGAAATGGATCGCACTAAAGCCCTGACTGAAAATCTTCAGAGACTTCAGTCTAGGTTTGATAACCTTCAAAGTCATCATAACTCTCTCTTATCTGATCATGAGAAACTTTCTTATGAATTTCTTCAAAGAAAGCAAGATCTTGAGAAGCTAAGAGTGAGTTATGAAGATGTTCAGAAGGAGCGCGATTCATTACTTGCTCAACAAATCAGCGCTTCTCAGGAAGAATTTGTTCCTCCATGCTTAAAGTGCATTGAACGTGAATCTGCTAATTCTTCACATGAATGTTCAAATGCTTCAACTGTTACAAATTCTTCACCTGCCTCAGCTATCACTAATTCCTCATCGAGGACATTGCTAGTATCACCGACGATGCAGGGTGAAGGAATTGTACATGACAGCATGTACAAAAGCCTCAAAGGGCATCGACTCTTTGTGATGTGCTTAAAAGCAGATCCTCAATAGAAACCCTAGGAAAGAGGGTATCGCCTTTGAGAGGAAACTTAATGCTAATGGAACATATTGAAGCCCGAGGTACCCCAAAACCTCATGGGTTGTTTGCAAAGGGACCTCCATTGATCAATCCAACTTATCTGCTTTACATGTGAATCTCCTCATTCTTCTGATGAGTCATTTGACACCAACTATAAACTGTTCAAAAATCAGAATGGTGAAGTATTTGCTAGATATGTTGGCACTAACTGCAGGAATGGTTCTCCTATGAAGAAAATCTGGGTTCCCAAGAAGTGCCTCGAAAGACTTCAGGTGAATGTCCTCATGACACCACCTGTGAAGAACAGGAACCCCAGATCAAATTCTTCATATGGACCAAATTCTTCATATGGATCCAAGTTCTCATACGGACCAAATTCCTCACGTGGATCAAATTCCTCAAAAGGATGAAAGTCCTCATATGATTATCATCGTGCTAACAACTCTGTTTCGCAGGGTAGAGCTAAGGGCTATGAATATGCGCATTATTCTTCAAACCATTATGTTCATAAGTCCTCAAAGAATTCTCTTGCTTATTCATATGCTTACCCTAACCCCTCTTATGTGAAACGAAATGGTTTGGCCTCTATGCCACCATTCTCGTATGGTGCTCGCAGAGTGATGAACTCTTTGCCACCCCTTCAGATGTGGGTGGTGAAGAAAAAGAACTAATCTCTTCTGCAGGGTCAGGTCTCCAGACGTGCTTTAACGTCTGAAGAATTTGCTGGGGACCTGACAAAATTGCCTGAAAGGATGCAGGTGAATCATGATGAAATGAACATTCATTTCACACGTCCTCATACTGCTATATCTGTTTACTGATTGATGAAATTCATCTGATGAACTTGATATCATATTCTTCACAAATGAAGCATATGAGATTGTAAGCTACACTAATTCATCTGCAGGATGATCAACCCAAAGCTACTATGTGGGTCCTCGATAGTGGATGTACGAATCACATGACTGGTGACAAGAATCTATTGATGGATGCTCCCTTATCACCGTCACATCTGAAGCATATCATCTTTGGCTTGACAAAGGCAAAAGTCGTATTGGGTCTTGGTAAGGTTGCAATCTCTAAGGATAAACACATGGACAAAGTCATGCTTGTTGAGTCCTTAGGATACAACCTCATGTCGCCTCAATGCTTTGTGATCTTGATATGGTTGTTGTCTTTGGCAAGTATCGCTGTGTTGTGATTATGGAAGTGACAATTCCAAAGTCTTCAAGGCTTTAGGAGAGGAGATCTGTATATTGTTGATTTCTACAGACCACAACCAGCCGTGTGTCTACTTGCAAAAGCTTCGAAGGCTGGCTATGGCATCGACGACTTGGTCACACAGCATGAGGAATTTGCACACGCTTGCGAAGAAGAAGCATGTCATTGGCATTGAGAATGTCAAATTCCTCAAGGATCACTTATGCGAGCTGTGAAGTCGAAAAATGACCAAGGCCAAGCATCCAAATAAGAATATCATGACCACTACTCATCCATTCAATTGCTTCACATGGACCTCTTTGGACCTAATCATTACTCAGCAAATACTAATGATGCATCTCTATATGGTTTTTTCATTGTTGATGATTACTCTCGATATACATGGGTACACATTGTTACTTACAAACATGAAGTGCAAGAAGTCTTCAAATGATTTTCCTCGAGGGCTTCAACCAACTTTGGTGTGAAGATCAAGCACATCAGAAGTGACAATGGAACTGAGTTCAAGAATTCCGGTCTTGATGACTATCTTGATGAACTTGGTATTACTCATGAGTTATCTGCTCCCTATACTCCTCAGCAAAATGGCGTCGTGGAGCGCAAGAACAAAACTCTTGTTGAGATGGCTCACACTATGCTTGATGAATACAAAACGCCTCATCGTTTTTGGATTGATGCAATTGATACTGCGTGCCACATCATCAACAGAGTATATCTTCACAAATTCTTCAAGAGGACGGCCTATGAACTCCTTACTGACAAGAAACCCAATGTGCGTTATTTCAAAGTCTTCGGTGCTAAATGTTGGATTAGAGATCCTCACCACAATTCTAAATTTGCACCGAAAGCACATGAGGGTTTTATGCTTGGTTACGGAAAGGACTCGCACACCTGCAGAGTCTTTAACATTGATCTTCACAAGATTGTTGACACTGTAGATGTGCGGTTTGATGAAACTAATGGATCGCAAAGAGAGCACCTACCTTCTTTGTTAGATGAACCAGCACCCTGAGGATTCTATCAAGTTCAAGGCAACTGAGGATGTCATTCCCACTGAAGAATCTGCTGAAGAATTCATTCCAATTCATGAAGAACGTCGAGCTGATGCACCTGAAGAAAATGCTGAGGAAAATGGTGCTGAAGAAAATGCTGATCAAAATCCTCAGCGACAACCAGCTCATCCTCGCGTTGCAAAAGAAGTGCAAGTGGAGAAGATCATCGATGACATTAGAGCACCAGGTCCTCTCACACGCTCAAAAGCTTCACATTTATCTAACTTTTGTGGGCACTATGCTTTTATCTCTATCACAAATCCCACTAAGGTAGATGAAGCATTTTTGGAGCCGGAGTGGATTCAGGCTATGCAAGAAGAATTACATCAGTTCGAGCTCAACAATGTCTGGGAACTGGTCAAACGTCCAGATCCTCGCAAGCATAATATCATTGGCACAAAGTGGATCTACCGCAACAAGCAAGATGAAAATGGCCTTGTGGTGAGGAATAAGGCACGACTGGTAGCTCAAGGCTACACACAGTTGAAGGAATTGATTTCGATGAAACTTTTGCACCTGTTGCTAGACTTGAGGCTATTCAGATATTACTTGCTTATGCTAACCATCATGATATCATCTTATATCAAATGGATGTGAAAAGTGCATTCCTCAATGGTAAGTTTGAGGAAGAAGTATATGTTGCTCAACCCCCAGGTTTTGAAGATCCAAAGAATCCTGACAAAGTCTTCAGACTTAATAAGGCCCTCTATGGCCTCAAGCAAGCCCCTCGGGCGTGGTATGATACATTGAAGGAATTCTTCGTGAAGAATGGCTTCACACCCGGTTCACTGGACCCTACTCACTTTACTAAATCTTATGATGGTCAACTGTTGTGTGCCAAATATATGTTGATGATATTATCTTTGGCTGTACTGACCAACGTTATAGTGATGAATTTGCCTATATGATGAGTGAAGAATATCAAATGTCTATGATGGGAGAGTTTAAATTCTTCTTAGGTCTTCAAATTCGCCAACAACAACAATGGCATATTCATATCTCAGAGAAATACCTCAAGGATGTAATGAGGAAATTCGCATGCAAGATTGCAAAGGCGTCAAAATTCCTATGCCCACAAATGGCCATCTATGCAATCGATGAAAATGGTATTGACTTCGATCACAAGGTATACCGCCCATGATTGGTTCTTTATTGTACTTATGTGCATCTAGGCCAGATATAATGCTTAGTGTTTGCATGTGTGCCCGATTTCAAGCTGCACCAAGGAATCACACCATAAGGCTGTGAAGCATATTCTTCGATATCTAGCTCACACACCAACACTAGGATTATGGTACCCCAAGGGCTTTGCTTTTGATCTCATTGGATATTCGACTCGACTATGCTTGGTGATCGTGTGGACCGCAAGTCAACATCCGCACTTGTCATTTCCTCGATGATCTTTGGTCCGTTGGTCCTCAAGAAACGGAATCTGCGATCACCGCTCATCGCGGAAGCTGAATACATTGCTGCTGGCTCTTGCTGTGCTCAACTGCTTTGGATGAAGCAAACACTCAAGAACTATGGCGCAACGTGAAGAATGTGCCTCTCCTCTGCGACAATGAGAGTGCCATCAAGATTGCTCACAACCCAGTTCAGCACTCAAGACAAAGCACATTCAGATTCGCCATCATTTTCTTCGTGATCATGTGTTGAAGGGCGACATCTCCATCGAAAGCACGTGAAGATCAAGAACAGCTAGCTGATATCTTCACTAAGCCCTTGGATGAGAAGAGATTTAGCAAGTTGCGGTGTGAGCTAAATATCTTAGAATCTTCAAATGTTCTTTGAAAAGGACACACACCCTGACACTTATGCAAAATTGATGACTTAGATGTGCAACACATGAAGAAACGTTTTTCTTCAATCAATGAGGAATAATACTCTAAGTGTGAAGAAATTAATGAAGAATTTGATTCTCAGAACCCTACGACAATTGTACGCGGTGTCTGAAATCATCATTCTTATACGGTGGGTCACGCCACCACAAAAAGTTGAAAATCTTCAATTTGAGTTTTTCCTCAGTTTTTCAAATACTTCAACTTTGCAAAATCTTCACTGTTTCCGTCGTTTTTCTTCATTGGCTATATATATTTATATGAGTTTATGTCTTGTACAGCATTCATTTATAGCTATTTCTTCAAGTTGCTTTTTCTGCTAAGTGAATGTGATCGGACCCTTCCCCCTCTATGCTATACTCAACCCAATCTATTCACAAATTCTTCATGTGCGTTCTATTTGAAACTCGTTCAAAATCTTCACTGTGTCCTTGTCACCAAGAAATTGCGAACTAAAGTTTAAAACAAATCTTATCCAAATTTTCAGTTTTGTCATTAAACCATTCCGCATCCCACGATGCATTATTCTATTCACCCACGATCGTACACGATCTCAACTACACAGTACGTGGGTGACACATGTCGCGAGAAGGAGAAAGGGCAGGGCACGCTCGTCCCAAAATCTTCTAAGAACAGTTTTTACCGTGTCTATAAATACCCTCTCCCTTCCTCACTTCATTTACTCCGCCGATCGCTACTCTCTCACTCGAGCTCCTCAAACCCTAGCGCCGCCGCTACTCCATCATCGCCGGTGAGGAAGAGCTTCACTGCCTCGACCTCGTCGCCGTCAGACTCACGCCGATCAAGGAAATCTTCACTCCGCCGCCGTCAGTAGTTGTATTCCTCTGCCAAGTTAGGGCGTGGGAGATCTAACTGATTTAACTTCACATCTGTTCTTCTCGGTTCGTCGTGTTCTTCACTTCGGGTAATTAAAAGTTACTTTTATTACTCACTTTGATTCTCAAACTTTCCGAAAATCTTCAAAGGTGTTTATTCTTCAAATCTTCACACATATGAACACCTCACACATCATATGATCTTGAACTGCTTCTCTAAGCAATCATTTTCTTCAAGATTCCCTAATTGTGTGGATCCTCGATCCGTATAACTCGAACCTTAGACAAGAACGCTTAGTGAAATTCCTCAAGGTTCATCTGGTCAAATTCCTCAAAACTTGTTCTTTTCAAAAACCTTCGAGAACGCATATGACCTCTCCAAATTCCTCACACCTATACTCTGCTCACGTGTACTCATGTCTCGCCGCTGAATCACTAGGTTCTCATCAACTTAACTCATTTGCAGCGTTCTCGAAGAAAAACTGCATACTTCTTCAGAGTGTTCAATTGTTCAAATTCCTCATCTAAAGAATATGGCAGACGGTAAGAAGCCGTAGAAAGGAGGAAAGAAACCTGAGGTTATGATCTGCTTTGAAATCCTCGAGGAAATTTATGCTGACTATTGCACACCGATGAAGCAAAATTTGGCAAAGAAAACAAAAATCAGCGCAAGGTGCGATCAGAGGATTGAACGGAGATGGGCAAGGGAATGGAGGGAATACAGATATGTGACTCCAAAGTACATGAGGAAATTCGCCCTTAACCCTCCATGCCCAAGAGCTCCATTGGCACCTGGCCAAGTGGCTGACCCCACAAGCATCAAGCGTGGTGAGGACTTTCCTGTAGAATGGGCTAAGCGCCAAGCTAAATTGGCAAGACAAGCCAAGGAGGCAGTGAAGAAATTCAATGAGGATTCTGCCACTGCTACTGCTGCTGAGGCCTCGGTCAAACCGAGGAAATCCATGCCAAAGAAGCCTGCTCGTAAGCCAAGTGCTTCACCAACAGCGCCTCACGGCCAAGTTCCTCAAGAATGCCCTCACGGAAAATTCCTCACACTGCATCGCTCCACCAAAGTCCTCAAGAGCTCCTTCAAAGTCCTCACCTCCTGTGCATCCGCTACATGTCAAAGGACTGCTGGTTTCTCGATTGCCTCGTGTTTCAGCAAGTTCCTCACCGCACCAATTTCCTCATCGAGCCCCACACTGTTGAAGACTAAAGCAACAGCTAGACGCGGTCCTCGACCAAGTCCAAAGAAGAAACAGGTCGCATTCCATGTGCCTTCTGATGATGAAGCTTCTGATGATGAACTTGCAGAAATCATCAAAGACAGACAGTGAAGGTCATAGAGCCAAAGGCACATCTGTGCCACTGCTTTTGGATCCAAGGAAAATCCTCGATTACATTGATCTCTGGCACAAGGATCCAAACACCCCAATGCCTGATTTTCATCTGACTCCTGGTCAAAGTCACATGCTGGCCCATTTCATCACTCAAGAGAAATGGAAGTTTGAAAAGGCAAGAGAGATCAAGAAAGCACAATACAGAAAGGAGAAGCTCCTGAAGAAAAATGTTTTCAAAATGACACCTGAGGAACTTCTCTAGGCTCAGTCTGAAATTCAAGCCCTCAGCAAAGACTTTGATGCCTACGATGCTGATTGGCAAGGAGATAAAGTGAGATTTGTCAATCTGACGAAGAAATTCACAAGTGTTGCAGCCCCATCGCAACAAGAAAATCCTTAGGCTGCAGACTCTGCTCAGCCTGCTGAAGAACATGCCAGCACCATTGATGACTTTCAGCCTGCTAAAGAAAATGCTAGTTCTAGGGCTGGTGAAGAAATTCCAGCCGCTGAAGAAATTGCCAGGGCATCCACTAGTGGTGCGCTGAAGAAATCGAAGAGATCAGGCAATCATCGATTGCCATACCAAGAAAATGAACCAGATTCCTCAGCTCCTCCCGCGCCTACACCAACCCAAATTCTTCCATCTACCTCTGATGTGAAGAAGATCAAGGCTGCAGAGCGAGCTGCAGTGAAGAAAAGGAAGGCATCAACTGCGTCAAATTCTTCGGCTGTGAAGAAGATGAAGCCAATGACCAGCTCACTCAAAAATCCAATTGATGTTGTTCCGATTTCCTCCATGCCTTCAAAGGACCCTGTTCCTTTTGGAGAAGACTATGAGATCCCAAGCGGATCTGATGAAGGAAATCATTCTGCTGCTTCATCAGAGCAGATTGATGAAGAAATTGAAGTGGAAGCAATCCCTTCAACGCCAGTCATTTCCTCACCTATGCCTCAGTTCACAGCTGAAGAGGCTGGTGTTGAGGAAATTGAAGATGAAGATGTGGATATAGGATGCACCACACCTGTGATGAATGATGACTTTGGGAAAGTCAAGATCCCAATACTCCTCTCTTCACACCTATCCAACAGATTCCTCACCCCCTGCAACAACAGTTCAAATGGGCTCAAGAAACTCAACCCACTCCTCTGTGCATGAAGACATTCCAGCCACTAGTGTCAAGAACCTGCTGCTGATCCTCAAAGGTTGCACAAGAAGAGGAACCAGAAATTCCTCACCAAGAACCCGAGCTCGCGATTCTGAGGTTGTGATGCAACTCACTAACACCCTCTCGCTAAAGCCAAAGATTCCATTCTCAAGCAAACGAAGTTCAAGGCTGAATACTTTTTGCGAGCATGTATTCTTCATCGACTACAACCCCTATGACTCGCTCGATAAGGAAGAGGCGCTTCGACTGCTAGTCAAGCCAACTTCTATTCCTCGCTATTTGACAAAGACAAAATTTTCGATCATCAACATATTCCTCACGTGGACATGGAATCTCGCCATGCTTCGAGCCACCCTCGGTGTTCTTCACGATGCAGATTACTCAAGTTCTGCACCGACATTTGCGATTGAATGAAGAACTCATTCTTCGCCTCTACGCGACATCGCATATCACCGAGACGCCAAGATGTCAACTCATGGGTGTTGGACTGGATGACTGAAAACACTCACTACAAGGCACCGGAAACTGAATTGCTTCGTGTCCTTTCTCTCGATTCTCCCCATGAGAGTGCACGTTGCACCTACAGTGACCCTGAACTGACAAATCACTATATGCAAGTGCTCATGAAGCCTTTGAAGCCTGGGCAGGCCCCACGAACCAAATTCCTCGTCAAGGAATTACTCTATGTGCCTCGGAATGTCTATCGCATTCTGACGAAGACAATGAGTCCTATCAAAGGCCACGACTCATGATGAAGAAGTCGTTGGCATCATGAAGAATATGCTTTTCAACATCATTCATGGCGTTCCCGTCAACTTCCATGATTTCTTCATGAGGACTCTGGCCAATATTGCTATGTCACCATTTGAGCTGAAGCCCTATGCACCTTGGATTATGAGATTCATTAGGGCAAGATCTTCACTGAATTACAAAGCCGACACTCTGAACCACGGTAGCTACTTGCCACCCATTGAAGTTCTCAAACGGACAGTTTCATCAGCTGATGATAAAGGCAAGGCAGCTGCTGTGATCGATGAAGGCATTCGTCCATTGGATGGTCAATTTCGCCTGGCTGCATCTTACTCTACCAATGACGACTCTGCCACACATGACTCTGCCGCAAATACCTCAGCCAAGCAAAATCCTCAAGCCACAACACCCAAGGTGATGACTGACCGTGAGTTACTCCTCAGTCTTCATCAGAAGGTTGATCGCAATCACAAATGGGTAAAGCGTCAGTTTGGTGCACTTCTTCACAATATGACCTCAACATACAATGCAGTGAAGAAGAACCAATACTACCTTCATGAAACCTTCAACCGCACCTGGGCTGTCCTCACTCATGTCTATAGCGCTGATGAACTGAAGATTATGGGTCTCAAGGAAGAATTTGACTCGTCTGCACCTCCTCCGAAGAAACTCAAGAGGGTCAAAGTTCCTCCACCAGTGGCCAGCTCTTATTCTTCATCGCGTGACACTGATGAGTATGAAGATTTGGACGACACTGCGGCAAGCCCTGCTACAACAAACAACCACGACAACGCTGGCGCTCCTCCATCAACTTGAAATTCTTCAGGGGCGTTAGTCCTCAGTTTCAATCCTTTTGGTCATTTGATGACAAAGGGGGAGAAATCTGAGTTAGTCTTCAAGCGGGTCTATATTAAGGGCATTTTTTTAAGTTACAACTCTCGTTCTTCTGAAACTTTTATTTGGATCGAGTTGTAATCTTAAATCCGATGGTGTGCTGGTACTTTTGTTGCATTATGCTTTTGATGCTTTCGGCATGCTTATTCCTCGTTAATGACATTGCACGCATGCTGAATCTCATCAGGCACCATATTTCATCATGCATTTCAAATTCTTCATATTATATATCAAATGCGTGTATGAATTACAAGATATAGGGGGAGATCTCCATGATTCAACTCTTCAAATGTGCATTGCCTCAAATGCAAATTCCTCACTATGCACATCTTCGGCGGGAGTTCTTCTATATCTTGCAATCAAATTCCTCAATATCAGTATTTACACTTCATATGTTTATCCCCGTTGAAAACTTAACCTATATTGTCATCAATCACTAAAAAGGGGGAAATTGTAAGTGCATCTAGTGCCCCTTAGTGATTTTGGTGTATTGAAGACTTATAGGTTAAGGGACTAATGCGTTTGTGAGTGTACACAGGTCTATAAGTCTATGAGGAGTTTGATATTTACAGAGAAAGTCGACCCCTAAAAATGAAGTTCTTCGACTGAAGACTTTGATATTCTGAAGACTTTGAAAGTGAAGAAATTGGTGTGACCTTGAAGACTTGGTATTCATTTGAGGAACATGAAGCGTGAAGACTTTTGTTTTCGTAGTTTCATTTTCTCTTTCTTGAGTCATAGGAAACACCATACTGTTAAAGTGGGTCGAGGAAATACTAAGGAAAAATTTCCATGTGATGCTCAACTAAAAATCCTACACCTACCAATCCCTTCGAGTGAAGCGTTTGGAAATCTCATACAGCTTCACCACTTTCTTGAAGGATGAGACGAAGTTCTTCCGTCACGATGAATTTGTTCGATCGAGGAGTTAGGAATTCGCCAAAGTCGAATTGCCTACACAATGAGGAACATGATAGCCTCAAGAATTTGAGAGTCAAATTTCCGACCGTTGTTGTCTTGCTTGCCACCTGTCCCAAAATATCTTATCCACCTAACGGTCATATCATTGAAGGGCATTTATGTCTTATCATGTCGGGCTGCTCCCTAGGCTATAAATAGCCGCCCCCTACAACCACTAGCTGGTTGGCTGCTCCGAGAGAACTTGACACTTGTCATTTGAGAGCAACCCATCCTCCGAGGACTTTGAGCGAAAATTATCGAGTGAGGAAAACCCAAAACCAAACCCCTACAAACCCAAAGTGATTGAGCATCACTGAAGAAATTGATCCTGCGTGGATCCGACGCTTGTTACCTTTGAAGACTGTGCTTCTTCCACACGGTTAGGCGTCATGGTCTAGAGCATCCAAGAGGAATTGTGGATCGCCGAGTGACCAAGTCTGTGAAGGTTTGGAAGTCGCCTAAAGACTTACCACGAGTGATTGGGCGGGGTCTGTGTGACCTTAGTTCAAGGAGAATACGGTGAGGACTGGGTGACCTAAGCTGCGTGCTCAGCGACTGGGTGTCCGGGACTGTGTGTCCTCGAGTTTAAATACTCAGCCGCTCCAACCAGACGTACAACTGAGACAGCAGTTGGAACTGGTCTACTAAATCATTGTCTTCACCAACCTAACTGGTTCTATTTCCTCAACCCTTTCATTTCCTCATTACTGTGTTGAGTGTTTGTTCATATCTGTGCTTGAAGACTTTGACTGAAGACTTTCTCAATTTCCTCAGATCAATTTCTTCAGACTGTTTGTCTTCATCTTGTGTTATCCCGTGATTACGCTTTCTATACTCTGTGCTTTTCTTCATTTCATCATGATGACCATGCTTGTATTCTGTTATGCTTACTTCTGAGTACTTATTCCGCTGCAAGTAGTTCTTCGCTAAGGAATTTCCTCACCGGCAAATTCCTCAGTGAAGAATTCATAAAAATCGCCTATTCACCCCCCCTCTAGTCGATATAACGCACTTTCAGGTGCGCTATGTAAGTGCACTAGAGGATCTGTTCGATCAAATCACTCTTGATCTGATCGCAGCTCATGGAGAGCTGATCCGCCGAGCCCCGGCAAGAGGAGAAGATGAGCCCAACACCGACAACCCAGTCGTGCTGTTCGGACAACCGATTGAGCCCTTGAGGACATCCCCAGTCATTGACAAAAATACCTTGATGACCCCAGAAGTGCTTCGTCGCCTTTTGGGAACACGCTCTAACGGGATTGTGGCCAACAATCCCCGAGATGGTCATCATTGCTACCCCGACCCTGCAGTACCTCAACCACCTCCAGCTAATCCCGACGGTGAAAACTGTGAAGAAGCCTCGGCGTCCACAAGGCAAGCCCGTTTAGATATTAACGAGGTAGACTAGAATCGCTCGAGTGGTACCGAGTCATAGAATGTCCTCGCCTTGTAACCTTGTGACCCTGTATTGCCGTAATTAAATGTTGTTTGATTGTGCGCCCCTGTTTTTAATAATAGCCATGCATGAGTATGTTGATTGCATTTTTAACTCGGCGTAGCTGCCAACCCGATGACTTAAAATGTGTGCTATAAGTAAACTTTTTAGTTTCAACTAACAGGAAGGATGGTTTCAAAACAACCCTTAACAAATCTCGAGGATGAGATTTTTCTTAAGGGGGGTAGTGTTGTGACACCCCAAAATTTTAACCTAGTTTCGTTAATTAAAATTTTGCCAAGAAACTTAAACTTTTATTTTCTGGATTTCCTTTTGATTTCAGAACCATTCTCTTTCTTATTATTATGGAGTTTTTACCCCAAGTGAAAACTTTTCAGTCATCATTGGACTTATTTCCCCTCTTAAGGAAAACAATTCTTTTATCAGTGGGATTATTTAAACAATTAATTTTTCCCTAAGCTTTATTTCTCAAAAATGGGTTTCAAGGTTTTAGGGTTCTATTTGCACTACAACCCTTTGATAAATTTATTTTAGATTCTAACCAAAATTTGGGGATGACTTATGATGTCCCTAAATCACTTTTATGCAAAAATAACCTTTGGTCATTTGGAGATTTTCAGCTTTATCTCTAGTTTTTAAATCTGGTCAAAATTCACTTTTGCACTACAACCTATTTATATATTTCTTTAAAACTTCCACCAAAATTATGGGATGTTAATAAGAGTGTATTATTCAAATTTTTGCAAAAACCCAGTGATGTCCTTTGAATAAAATGAGTGAATCAACCTCTTTTTCATTCTGGTCCAGCATGGTGATTTGTACTGCAACCATATTTTAACTTGCCCTTCTTGCTGTGATCCCTTTTCCTACTTATAACCCATCCTACAAAACCCTTAAGTCCAGGAGGTTGGACTCATTGGAGCAATTTTAGTGCTTGCAATCATGCCCTTTTCTTTCTGTCCAAAACTGATGTTTTGCAAAACTTGCACTAACAAGTTTCTCCTTTTGACAAACTAACTTCACCCCCCTCTCATGCATCCAAAGAGACACTGGCCTGGAAAATTTGGCCACTCCAAGAAATGCCTAAGTGCCCTTGGCATTTTGTCAAACACCTTATGGGCATGATCAGTTTTGACATAGTCTCTGATCTGTGCAGTGAACTTGCTTCATTTGCCTAACCACCTTGTCCACTAAGCTCCTAGCTACTCCTAACCTAGGTTTGCTAATTGCCAGCCTCACCCAAACTCTGTGGCATGCACTGGCATTTCGCCGAGCACCTGGTGGGCGTGCTCTGGGCGCGCCCAGAGCGCGCGTTTTGCATGTGCCGCGCCCGAGCCATCGCGCCCCTGGCCTGTTCCCCGAGCTTATCCAAACCCTCTGCCGCTCGCAGCGTAGGGCCAAGCCTCGACCCGTACCCCATCACGAGCACCACAGCCCCTCGCCACGTCTCCGGCAAGCCAGAAGCTAGCCGCCCGACAGCCTCTGCACTGGCCGGCGCCGCCCGAGCCACTCCCGCTCGCCAACTCGCCCCTGGAGCAGTGCCCGCTTGTCCGCTAGCTCCTGCCGCCATCCCCAGCCCCGACACGGTGCCCTGCAAGCTACAGAACAGCAGTCACCGATGATCTTATCCACGGCCGCCGCAAGCCGACCTCGTTGCGCTATAAAAGGAGGCCCCCGAGATTATCTGAGCACTCAGGCGACCTCAGGCCACCCCCATGGCACCCCCATAGCCAGCAATCGTCGGGGGAAAGTCGTCTTCCCCGACTCCGGCCGGTTCGGCCGCCGCCATGTCCCAGTCCGTTTCGTCGCGATACGAGCCCCTCCCGTCCGTCCAATGCCACCACCAGACTCCACATGACCTTGCGGAGCCATCCAAACCATCAGCCTCAACGGAGAGCCACCGTAGCGCGGATCCCCAATCGTGCCCGAAGCCATCTCCGCCGCGAAGCTCGTCGCCGGTGACTCCGTCCATGTAGGCGACCATGGCGGGTACCCACGGGTTTGTCTCGACCACCTGAGCACACCCATGTGCTTAGATCACCGTGGGATGCCTTCGTTCGCCGGCATCGATCGCCGAAGCTCCGCCTCTGTTCGGTCGGAGGAGACGACGCGCGCGTGGACTGGTCAAACCTGACCAGTGGGCCAGGCAGGCCCACCGTTAGTGACCCAGCGCCGGTCCATGTTGGATAAGTGAAGGCATATTCCCAGAGTACGTCTTCGACGTGTATTTATCCGAAGCGTTTTTCTTTTTCTTTTTTATTTAAAAAAACCAGAAATTTGACTAAACTTTGACTGGCTATATCTTTTTAAATAAAACTCCAAATGAGTTGATTCTTTTTCCTACCTCTCTCAAATTTATTCTAGTTTATTTCAAGATTTATTTGAAAAAAATTCAGACAAATTCTTTGTACTGTTTTTGAAGTATGTGTTATTTGAATATTTTCAAAATAGGATTTTTGGAGAAGAAGAAAACTTTCAAAAGTTTTAGGATGCACCCTGCCTCTACACAACTTGAAGGCAAGCATTCTGAACCCTGGCATAATATTTTTGTGTGTTGGTTGACACGATTATAACACCGCCCTAATACGGAGAACTCGATATTTTATGTGGTGACGCGATCATGTGCTTGAATTACATATTAGTGATTTCCTTGCTGTTGGAAATGAATATACTTGTGATGGTAATCATCCTCATGTGCCTTGCACGCATGCCGGATAAGAATCCGGGAACGCCTCTGCCTTGGGTAGGCGTGAGCTTGTCACCGGTCTCCGTCGGGACGGTTATGTCTGGTATGGCATAGTAAGGTATAACGAGTGGTGATTCTGTGGGTTGAAATATTTTTGTTACCCATATCATGTAGGGAATTTATAAACCTCCTGAGTCGATCGTACTCATAGGCCAGAATTCTAGTGGTTGATGGCGGAAGCGGTCCCTGGCTATTGTCTTGGCCAGATTTCTTGCATGGAGAGGAGCGTTGCGATGACCGCCCCGGAACCTAAGCAACGGTGATAGCAGCCTTGTGAAGATAGGAGTTAACCTGGTCAGCTGTTCCTGTTGGGAAATGGAGTCCCATAGACACCGATGATCCACAGACCGCTTCCGCCATCAACCACTAGAAACCACTTGTTGTACTCATAGGCCAGAATTGCCTTGTACTACATATTTTGTATTTTGCTTGTAATTTCTATATCAAGTTGGTGCCTCATCAGCTAACAGTAATCCTGGGGCTGGTGAGCACAAGGTCCACTTTCTGGAAATTAATACCCGGAAAACCGGTCCTGACATAGATGCTTCTTTTTTTTGGCTTCTGTGTCATCCACCGTTATTGACCACAAATTGTTTCCTTTGCACCTCTGTGTAAACAGGGTTATCTACATCACCTCGTTACCATTGTGACCTTTTGTTGCACTGCACAAAACACTTTTGTTTTAAGAGTGTTTTGTGCAGTTCAACCAAAATGTCACACCGACAACGTTGCTTGATTGCTTGATCTTAGTGGAACTGCACAGGAGGAGATCTTACTTCCTATACGTTAAGGCGAATTTGGTTCAGATCTTCTTCTTGTGAGTTGTTTGAACTCCGCATCATGAGAGGTCAGTACTAGCCTTCTTTCACATGATTCTGCAGTGTGCTTTCATATGTTGTGCTACTTGTACGATAATGTTGCTTGATTTTAGTGAACTGCACAAATGGAGACAAGACTTCCAATCTGTATGTGCACCGTAATATCCCATTGAGGTAAGATATGGATATTTCACAACTGCTGGCCTATATTTTGCCACTTTCACCAGAAAATTAAGTTTAGTACTATACTTGTGCTCCCTAATTGACATGCCAAATCTTACATTGAAGGCGAAGCTTGTCTGTTATTGAACCAAGTGATAAAGGGAAGAACAAGCGAAGAAAAACAAAATCAACTCCCGTGTCAGTAATGAAGCACTAGAACTGTGATGACACAAGTACTGATATAGTTTTGCATCTTAATTTATTGCCATGGCTGGAACGAGCAATTGTTTTGCCACTGGTTTGATGCCATACGTAATTATCTCTACTTGTCCAAACAGGGATCTTCTTTGAAGATACCATATATTTTAGTGGAACTGCACAAGAAGATGTTGGAAACATTAAACTAATCGAGGAGCATATAGTAAGCATGGCCACCCCCGTAGATAGCAATAGATGGTTCCGGAGAAGTTCTTCATCTGTATGCTCTACACAATCAGCCTCCTGACAAAGGTTGGTACTCGCCCACTGATTTCATCCATATGATTGAGCTTTGTCATCTCTATTGGTGTTGTGCTACTGTTTAGATGTTGTCATGAAAAAGTGGTATTGTCCTTGAGAAGTGCTTCATCTGTGCTGTTTTAAATATTTACTTTCCTTTTTTTCGAGCAAACAGGGATGCTAGCATTTAGTAGTCCTCTTGTCTTTGCACAACAGGATCATCTTCCTCTGAAGAAGAATATGGAGTACGTGAAGTGACTAGTTCCGATTATGCCAGGATGAAGAAGCCCTGTCTATCTTCTCATTAGAAGGAGCAGTTGAAGGATGGTTACATTACTCCCCACAAGACCAAACTAACTTCAACTCAGAAGGACTGACAAATCTCCATTTTTTTGCTGTGATGCGAGTACAATGTTGTTCTAGGATTCTTTCTGGTGAGTTCCATTTTTCTAAAAGTGTGCTCTACATGGACCATGCATGTGCCTGTTGAAACTATCAATTCATAGTACAATTTGCTTGATACTAATCACTTTTTTGTATTTGTGCAAACAGGGGTGCTCAGCTTGATTTCAATGGGAACTGCACAAAATGTTCATGCATACATCGAATCATTCATTTCCACCACAAGAAAGGAGGTGCCCATAAGTTCAAGGCGTTGCAACATATAAGGGCGAAATCATACAAGCTACGCGCGAATTTGGTTGATTTTGGTGGAACTACACAAAAAGAACATCTGGTTTATTTAGCACGAGGTGCCATGTCAATGTCCGAACTGATGGCAAACCCTGCCCATTCCACAATCGTAGGCATTTGATATTTTGAAATGGGACAACCTTGTCAAATTTTGCTCATTGATTTTAGCAAGATATGCGTTTGATATTTTCGAATGGGACGCCCTTTGCTGTCAGCAGCGTCGATCAATTTTTTCTTTATTCTTTAGTTGTGAAGTAAATATTGCCTCTGACATGTGAGTCGCTGAGATGCATAATCATCGATTGTGTTGAATGTTCCCTATGAATTGCCAGGCCTGTGTGTTTGATTGCAATGTACAGAAACGCTAAAAAGCTGCTCAAACCCTTTGTACTCCTTCTGTTCCTTTTTACTTCACACATTGTGAAAGTGCATACTTTTTTGTATAAGATTGGTCAAAGTAGAGATACTTTGACTGCAGACAAAACTTGTATGCAGACTAGAAAGGACCGGAGGGAGTACATGTGAAATCTGCAAACAAGGTGATCACCACAGGAATAATGCTAGTACGTATTGTTTTGCATGTTCATCCAATGCCGTGATACAGAATTCAAACTAATCGAAATAAATTCATTCATACACGGTCAGATTTCATATAAACATGTTGGATTTCATTACATTTCATACATTCTTCAACTAAAAGGGTGTGCTTGAGGTATAATTAATTAACTGGTTACCCACTGTGTCCTCGCTGAGCCAAACAGAAAGCTTGATGATTTAATCGAGGTGTATTACAGAATCGACATGTGGCCTGTTGGGCCCACGTGTCATCGATAACCGCACCAGCAGCTAAGTAAAGCAGCGTTTTTCCAACAGAGCTCTCCGGCTCCATGTCGCCGCCAAGAATCTAACCGGCCATCAATGGTCAACCCGCCTAGCTTGGCTTCAACCGGAGGGCAGCAGCGGTGGCCTTACTTGGACCCGAGCGGCGGCGACCTACCGTGTTCTACTCTTCCTCGCTTTCTGTGTGGCGCGGCCTCGTTGGCAGCAGGGCGGGGCCTCGGCGAAGCCGGCGATGTCCTCTATCTCATTGCCGGTGGGCGGCGCCTCAGCGAAGCGGTGGAAATCCTCACCCACGTTGCCGGTAGGGTGGGGCCTGGGCTGAGCCGGCGATGTCCTCGGCCTCGTTGTTGGTGCCGCGGGGCCTTGGCGGAGCCGGCGGTGTCCTCTGCCTCGTTGTTGGCACCGCGGGGCCTCGGCGGAGCAGGGCCTCGTCGACGCCAGTGGAGCAGGGACTCATTGGAGCTGGCATTGTCCTCTGCCTCGTCCTCGGTCTCGCCAAACAGAGCCTTGCCCGCTTCATTGCCCTCTTTGCTAGCCTCTTTGTAGGCGGCCGCAGCCTCCGCCACCCGCATGCGGTACCACCAGCGCTCGAGGCGGCCCTTGCAGGCGGAGCGGTACGAGTCGAGCAGCGCCTCCTGCTCCGCCCGCTCTGCGGAGATCTGCTCCTCCACCTGCAGGTGCTCCTGGAGGAGATGGTGGTTGTAGGCAGCGTCGGCCTGCGCCTCCCGGAACTGCTCCTCACGCATCTGCCTCACCCTATCCATATATTAGGCACGGGCCTCGCCGATGGTCATGGTGCAATGCACCGTCGAGGATGGCGTGGAGGAGGGGGTTGGCGCTGGATCGTCGACTACCATGTTCTCCATTGGGACGTCGTCGTCCTCCGGCTGCCTGCCAGCCAGCCGGTCGGCAGCAATGGCAGCCATCTCCTTGTGGTCTGTCGTCCGCCCGTCCCAAAGAGCGCTGGAGCGCGAGGAAGCCATGGTGGCAGTAGTGGTGTGGACAGGAGAAAGGGAACGGATGCGGATGACAGCGGCTACGGCCGGCGCAGCAGTTTATATATCAATGGTGGGCGGGCGGAGGGACAGACGTGTGGCGCCGGAGTAGCCGCCTCGGCAACCGCGTATCATTAATGTGTGCGGCAGATGGATGGACGGATGACACTTGTGTCATTTGAAGGCAGAGTAATCGCCGCACTGGAAGCGTGGCGGCGGCCGATCAAGCTTTGACGACGAAAGGCAGCATGACGAGGAGATGAGTTTACTTGGACAGGATGACAATGGGGACCCACCAGGTCCATAGCCTCATGTACGCAAGTGCCTCCTTATTATATATATATATATAGGGAAAATCCATCCTACCACCCGGTGGTAGTTACCCCACATGTCTCATATACTACCATGTGGTACTATATATACTACTTTATCATTTTAAATATGTTCATATATTATATCTAAGATATTTCAAAGCAAGTTACATGAAAAAATTGCATACGAGCCTATAGTTTTTGTTATATTTGTGAAATACATACATATTTGTACGTAAAAAGAGCATACTCAAAAATGGTACATATTACCTAAAATTTATTATATATACTACCTAATCATTGTTATATACTACATACTACACGTACATAATATCGGTTTCGACAGATACTACATACAACATACAAAACGCAAGTGGTGGTAACTAACACTGCTTGTAGGAAACATTTGTCCTATATATATATATATATATATATATATATATATATATATATATATATAAAAATTTATTTTGCTTCCTCCTGGTTTCCTGACATCATGGTCCCACACCATTATCAACCTATGTACTCCCTCCTTTCCGGTTTATAGGGCTTGTCTCAAAATTTTAGTTTTTCTATTTTATAAGGCTCAATTTGGTTGTTTTCCATCACATGTTCAGATTCCAAGGTGCATTAAATCATTGCATGCAAATATTAAGACAAAATTTACCAATGCATGTACTTTATGCATGCATGCATTGCAATTAATGCATTGATAAACATAATTTTTTGAGGATAACAAGAGCATTACTTAGGTGCTTTTGCAAAACTACAAAAAGTATTCCACCACTCGCCATCTACCTTGATTGGTGAGATTTTTGAATTGATCATTATAAACCGGAAAGGAGGGAGTGGTCAATAAACGAGAGAATTGCACAAGAAGCGGCCGACAGCTGGGACCAAGTAGCTCGAGCAGTATTTGTGTTTTTGAGGTGTGAGCACTGCAGAGTTTTTCGATGTTTAGCCCAGATATTAATTTTTCTCCTCTAAAAAACAACGAAAACATCGCTGCAGTATTAATCTGGGCGAAGTCAGGTCTGCCTAGCCCAAAGCTAGATATCCAGCCCAGATATTAATTTTTTTCAAGCTGAAAATGGCTAGCCTAGCTATACTTTTTTTAGGAATACCTGCACAAGGTCAAGTTGTTATTCTCCACTCACCGGGCTGCAAATCTTTCCTAGGAGGGATGCATTAGGCTTAACAAGAAAATGGGCTTTAAGAAATAATAAATGGGACGAATTATAAAAAGCGGTAGTAACTATAAAAAATGCACCAAACAGTGATTACTTTATAAAATATTATTTTTGGATATTGAAAATTTTAATTTCTTTAATTGTTGCGAGCGCAATGTTTCATTGGATTTTTACGTAATATAAATTTATATTGAAATTGTATTTAATCTGACTAGAAATTTCGGGATAAAAATATTCGGATCCCATCAAAATATGGGAAATTTTATTGAATTCTGTTTTGAACGGTTGGTTGAAATGGGTTGTACTTTTAACAAACTGTAAATGGGCTGTAGTAAATTCCATTAGAATTCAAAAATGCGCTACACATTCTTACAAATCTCAAATGGGCTATAAGTTCTCTGCCACACACTTCTGGCCTTACTAAGTTGACACGTCCCCTAAAAAACAGAGTTGACACATATGCAAGGCTTTGTCAACTTATAGTCAACACATGGTTCTAGCAGCAATTGCCATTGGATGTCCATCCAACAGATGCCGTGCTTATTCTTCAATCTCGGATATTCTAGCTTCACCCGCCCAAAAAATGATTCCTCCCCCTGACATCTGGGGCGCACCATTTCGGAAGCTGACCTATGGGCCTACTAAGTTGACGTACCAAGGGCTTTGTCAACTTAGTCAATATAAACGATTCTAGCTGAAGTGACCGTACGATGTCCATCCAACGGCCGTCGTGCTTCTTCAACCTCTGGTCTTCTTGCTCTAGCCGCAAAAAGCAGCACCGGTTGTGCCGCCTGCTCCTACCTCCCGTGGCCGGCTATGCTGCCGCGGAGGCCTCACCGCCCCCTACTACTCCCACCGCTGGCCAGGCCATCCCTCCACTCACCCACACCTCCTGTTATTCTGCGGCGACGGCAGCGCAGCCGAACCAGTGAACCCTCGTACTCCTCTCCGCGTGTGCATCCATTGTTGCATCTTCCCCAGCTCCGCGTCGTCCCCTCCCTAGGCCTCGCCGTCGTCCACCGCCGTAGTGCTCTCGGCGCGGCGTGGTCAACGTGGTCAAGGAACGACTTCCATCGAACATGGACTGTACATGGAGAGGCTGACAGTTGGGTCCACGACAGCCGCAAGGAAGTGCCTCCTTATTACGCGCAAAATAATTATTCCTCCACCTGACAGCGGGGACCCACCGGACGGGACACCGTATTTCATGAAAAAAATGATTCGCCCCCTAAATGATGGGACCCATGAGCTACATCTTCGCACGCAAGGAAGTGCGTCTGAAAAAAAAACGATTCGCCCCCCTGACTGCTGGGACCCACCAGCTACATCTTCGCACGCAAAGATGTGTGTCCGAAAAAATAGATTCGCCCCCCGACAGCTGGACCCACCAGCTACACCTTCGCCTGCAAGGAAGTGCGTCCGGGCAAAAAAAAACGATTCGCCCCCTGACTGCTGGGGCCCAGCAGCTACACCTTCGCACGCAAGGAAGTGCGTCCGCAAAAACCAAAACGATTCGCCCCGATTGCTGGGACCCACCAGCTACATCTTCGCAGTAAGGAAGTGCTCGATACCGACCCACCTGGTCGAAGCGTCACGTGGCGTTGTCATCCTGGTCGCGAACGTGTACGTTCATACTGTTCGATGTAGAGTTGCGCATGTGTCATAGTGCAGCGCCGCCGCGTAGCATGTACACGCACGCATCTGCCGCCGTGGTGCAAGAAAGAAAATACGGCCCCGTATGTGTACATACGGGCGAGGTCCCGAACGCCTACTCGTGCATACGTACGGCGAGGGCTCATGTTCATGGGGAGGCAACAGAATGCGTCGTGTTCATGGGGAGGCAACGGAATGCGTCGTGTTCACGGGGAGACAACGGAATGCGTCGTGTTCATCGGGAAGCAACGGAACGTGTGGGAGCCAACCAGCTTGGATGGAATAGGCGATGGAAACGAGGCCTGGCGTACCCAGAACAGAGGAAACGGCCTTGTGTTCGACCGGCCACGTTCGACACGGTGTCCTGTTGATAGGGAGGGGTCTGGCGTACCGCAAAACGGAGGACACAGACCTCCTACGGTCGAAACGGGGGTCCTGTTGATCGGGAGGGTGTGGCGTCCGCAAAACAGCATTTAAACGGACCTCCTACGATCGAAACGGCGGTCCTGTTCATCGGGAGGGGTGTGGCATACCGCAAAACGGGACTCCACGGGATACTGTTCATCTCCATCATCGACCTCCTCCATCCTCCACGGGCTACCGTCAACCTCCTCCAGCCTCCACGGGCTCCTGTTCATCCAGCCTCCACCACGCGCTACTCCACCGGCTCCTGTTCAACCACCCCACCACGGGAACCCCTCCACCGTCTACTGTTCATCCAGCCCTCCGCACCACGGAGTCCTATTCAACCACCCCTCCACCATCTACTGTTCATCCAGCGCTCCACTCCACGGGTCTTGTTCATCCAGAGGCAACGCCACCGCCACTTGCTCATCCTCCCCGCAACGCCACTGCTCATCCTGCAGGCAGATCGACCGGCTTCAGTTAGTAGTAGTAGCGAAGGAGTTGCTCGATCGGGTTCAGTTAACAGCCATCGATCGATCGCTCGGGTTCAGTAACGCGTAGCCTGCAGTGCAATTGCTCGGGTTCCGTTAGAGCCCAATGCCTCGCTCGGGTTCAGTTAGAGCCAACGCCTCGCACACACGCGCGTACGTTTATGAGAGAAACACGCATTGCTCGTCCCCCGACCTCCCACCGTAACCGGGAACTCCCCAAAATTTTCCTCCCCCTCGCTTCTACCATGGTTTTTTCCGTCATGGACGACCCAAAGAATGTCATGCAGCTGCGTCTCTGGCCCGCCCAGGACGAAAAGCCCATTTTCTGTCATGATTTTTTGCCATAGAAGTAGGAGCCCACCACATCTATGATGAAACCGGGTTCTGTCACAACTATCGTCATAGAAGTGTCATATGTATGACAGAAAAAAATTTCGTTCGGCCCAAAATGTCACGGATGTGTCTTTTTTTGTAGTGTTATGGAGTTTCAGCCGGACACTGAGAAAGATAGGGGCTTATTGTGTTGCCTCCCAACGTATTCACCTTTAGGTGATGTCAACAATAATAGCCCATGCTAACTTACATCCAATTGGATATATATATCTTGATCTTTCAAACACGAGGAGCTTGCCAAAGGATAAAATGAAAAAGGGAAAGGTGAGGATCACCTTGACTCAAGCATAAAGTAAAAAACATAAAGTAAAAGATAGGCCCTTCGCAGAGGGAAGCATAGGTTGTCATGTGCTTTTAGGGTTGGATGCACAAAATCTTAATGAAAAATAACATCACATTAAATTGCCCCTTGTATGTGGACCTTTATTATGAAGTTCGTCGCTTTTATTACTTCCACAACAAGATCATACAAATCTTATTTTCTCTGCACTAATAAGTCATACGTATTTAGATATCAACTTTTATTGCCTGCAACATGACAACATACTTGAAGGATCTTACTCAATCCAAAGGTAGGTATGGTGGACTCTCATGGCAAAACTGGGTTTAAGGATATTTGGAAGCACAAGTAGTATCTCTACTTAGTGCAAGGAATTTGGCTAGCAAGAGGGGGAAAGGCAAGCTCAACATGTTTGGAAGGTCAATGACAATATACTTTAACTGAGATGTGAGAAAACATAAACCATTACATTGTCTATCTTGTCCAACGTCAACTCTTTTAGCATGTCATACTTAATGAGTGCTCCCAATCATAAAAGGTGTCCAAGATAATATATTTATATGTGAACCTCTCTTTCCTTATCACTTCCTATTAATTGCAACAATGACCAAAACTACGTTTATCAACCCTCAACAACTTTTATGCCTCATACTTTCTATATGTGAAGTCATCACTAACCATAAGATACATATGGACTCTTTTATTCTTTCTACTTCCTTAAGATCATAGCAACAAAGCAAAGCCCTTGACTCAACACTAATATTTATTATAGATAGCTCACGGACTCGATTACAAAAAGAGATCACAATGCAAAACTCAAAACTACTTGATATCAAAACTTCAATCTACTAGATAAACATACTACTAAAAGGATCGAACTAAATAAAACGATAAAGATAGGAGTGTGATGGTGATACCATACCGGGGCACCTCCCCCAAGCTTGGCAGTTGCCAAGGGGAGTGCCCATACCCATGTGATTATGTCTCCTTCACGGTTGGTGTTATGATCTTCTTGGCGATGATGCCCCTCAGGATACGGTTCTCCTCCTCGAGCTTATTGACTTGTTGTCTGAGGTCCATAATTTCTTTACGGAGCTTGCCCGTAACTCCCTTTACCTAAGGATGCTGCATAGCATCTGGAGAACAAGTGAAGCTCTTTTTCATATTTTCATAAGAAAGAAATCTAAAGTTGGAAGGGATGACGAAGTTCGAATAGCCATGCTAGGTAGTTCCCCCATCATGAATTCTGCTTGGAGACGGGAGGTAACTTCTTGCTCTTCCTCCATGGCATCTATCCTTTTCAAATCAGCCTCCATCTCATCCTCCGTTGATGGTCCAATGTGACAGGCATCGCTATTTGCTCCTGGACCTGGTGTTGGGTGAGACACCCGACTCTCCCCAACTGACTCCTGAGAAGACATCTTGCTTTTATTCTGCAACAAGAACAACTTGAAACGAAAACAGAGGATATTTGTGTGATAAAGTGGTCAAAACCTTCGGGAGTATATATAATGAATTTTTACCGACCAAAATACGTAACATGCAAGAAAACGGAGTCCGGGAGGTAAACAAGGTGCCCACGAGACAGGGGGCGCGCCCAGTAAGGGAGGGCGCGCCCCCCACTCTCGTGGAGGCCTCGTGTCCCTTTCAGACTATTTCTTTCTTCCTAAAATTCTTAAATATTCCAAAACTGATAAAAATTGTCATTGGAGTTGTTTTGGAGTCGGTTTACTTACCGTACCACATACCTATTCCTTTTCGGAGTCTGGAACATTCTGGAAAGTGTCCCTTATGTATTCCTCCGGGGTTACAGTTTCAATAATATTAGTTTCAACATTGATAGGATTACCTGAACTATAATGTTTAATTCTTTGACCGTTTACCACCCTCGGACTTGTGCCTTCGAAGTTGTTGATTTTATGGCACCAGAACGATAGACCTCCTTGATAACGTAAGGACCTTCCCATTTAGAGAGAAGTTTTCCTGCAAAAAATCTGAAACGAGAGTTGAATAATAACACATAATCTCCTACGTTAAACTCATGCTTTTGTATCCTTTTGTCATGCCAGCGTTTAACTTTTTCTTTGAATAGCTTGGCATTCTCATAGGCTTGGGTTCTCCACTCTTCAAGTGAGCTAATATCAAACAACCTCTTCTCACCGGCAAGTTTGAAGTCATAATTGAGCTCTTTAATAGCCCAATATGCTTTATGTTCAAGTTCAAGAGGTAGATGACGCGTTTTTCCATAAACCATCTTATATGGAGACATACCCATAGGATTTTTGTATGCAGTTCTATAGGCCCATAATGCATCATCAACTTTTTTGGACCAATTCTTTCTAGATCTATTCACAGTCTTTTGCAAAATTAATTTGAGCTCTCTATTGCTCAACTCTACTTGACCACTAGACTGTGGATGATAAGGGGATGCGATTCTATGATTAACATCATACTTAGCAAGCATCTTACGGAAAGCACCATGAATAAAATGTGAACCACCGTCAGTCATAAGATATCTAGGGACTCCAAACCTCGGAAAAATAACTTCTTTAAGCATCTTAATAGAGGTGTTATGATCAGCACAACTAGTTGGAATGGCTTCTACCCACTTAGTAACGTAATCAACAACAACTAAAATATGTGTGTAACCATTAGAGGCAGGAAGAGGTCCCATATAATCAAAGCCCCAAACATCAAACGGTTCAATAACAAGAGAGTAATTCATAGGCATTTCTTGACGTCTACTAATGTTACCTACTCTTTGACATTCATCACAAGATAAGACAAACTTACAAGCATCTTTAAAGAGACTGGGCCAATAAAAACCAGATTGTAGTACCTTGTGTGCAGTTCTATCTCCAGCGTGGTGTCCTCCATAGGATTCAGAGTGATACTTGCGTAGGATCTGCTCCTGTTCATGCTCAGGCACACAACGTCTGATAACACCATCTACTCCTTCTTTATAAAGGTGTGGGTCATCCCAAAAGTAATGTCTTAAATCATAAAAGAACATTTTCTTTTGCTGGTATGTGAAACTAGGCGGTATAAATTTAGCAACAATGTAATTAGCATAATCAGCATACCAAGGAGCAGTACAAGAAGCATTATTGACCGCTAATTGTTCATTAGGAAAGCTATCATCAATAGGCAGTGGGTCATCAAGAACATTCTCTAACCTAGACAAGTTGTCTGCAATGGGGTTCTCAGCTCCCTTTCTATAAATAATATGTAAATCAAATTCTTGGAGCAGGAGAACCCATCTAATGAGCCTAGGCTTAGAATCTTTCTTTTCCATAAGATATTTAATAGCAGCATGATCAGTATGAATAGTAACTTTGGAATCAACAATATAAGGTCTAAACTTATCACATGCAAACACAACTGCTAAGAACTCTTTTTCAAGAGTAGCATAATTTCTCCGGGCAAGATCAAGAGTCTTACTAGCATACCGGATAACATTCAATTTCTTATCAACTCTTTGCCCTAGAACAACACCTACAACATAATCACTAGCATCACACATAATTTCAAAAGGTAAATTCCAATCGTGGTGAACAATAGGTGCGATTATCAAAGCTTTCTTAAGTATTTCAATGCTTCTACACAATCATCATCAAAGACAAAAGGAATATCTTTTTGCAATAAATTAGTCAGAGGCCTGGAGATTTTAGAAAAGTCCTTAATGAACCTCCTATAAAAACCGGCATGACCAAGGGAACTTCTTATACCTTTTATGTCCTTGGGACATGGCATCTTTTCGATAGCATCAACCTTGGCTTTATAAACTTCAATACCTCTCTCGGAGATCTTATGCCCCAAGACAATGCCTTCGTTAACCATAAAGTGACACTTTTCCCAATTCAGGATGAGACTAGTGTCTTCGCATCTCTGCAAAACTCGATAAAGGTTTCTCAAACAATCATCAAAAGAGGATCCATAAACGGAGAAGTCATCCATGAATACCTCACAAATCTTTTCACAAAAATCAGAGAATATAGCCATCATGCATCTTTGAAAGGTAGCACGTGCATTACATAAACCAAAAGGCATATGTCTATAAGCAAAAGTACCGAAAGGGCAAGTAAAAGTAGTTTTTGATTGATCCCCCGCTGATATAGGTATTTGAGAGAAACCAGAATAACCATCTAGAAAGCAAAAATGTGTGTGTTTGGATAGCCTTTCTAGCATTTGATCAATAAAAGGTAAAGGGTAATGATCTTTCTTAGTAGCCTTATTTTATTTACGGAAATCAATTACCATCCTATAACCTGTAATAATTCTTTGCGGGATCAATTCATCTTTATCATTAGGAACAACGGTAATACCTCCCTTTTTAGGAACACAATGGACAGGGCTTACCCAATCACTATCAGCAACGGGATAAATTATACCTGCCTCAAGGAGCTTTAGTATCTCCTTTCTTACCACTTCTTTCATCATAGGATTCAGTCGTCATTGAGGATCTCTAACTGGTTTGGCATCGTCCTCCAAATTAATTTTCTGTTGGCATAACGTGGGACTAACGCCCTTAAGATCATCCAGAGTATATCCAATAGCAGCTTAGTGCTTCTTCAGAGTTTTCAATAATCTTTCTTCTTCTTGCTTTGAAAGGTTAGCACTAATAATAACAGGATTATTTTCTTTTCATCAAGATAAGCATACTTAAGATTAGCAGGTAATGGTTTGAGTTCAAACACGGGATCACCCTTGGGTGGAGGGGGATCCCTAAGAATTTCAACGGGAAGATTATGTTTCAGCACAGGTTCCTGTTTAAGGAACACTTCATCTATTTCCCTTCTTTCCTTCGTAAACATTTCATTTTCATGGTCTAGCAAATATTGTTCTAATGGATCAGTAGGAGGCACAACAATGGAAGTAAGACCAATAATTTCATCCTTACTAGGTGGTTCCCTATCATGAGGTTGTCTACGAAACTTAGCAAAATTAAACTCATGAGACATATCGTCTAAGCCAATTGTGATAGTATCCTTTTCACAATCAATTTTAGCATTAACTGTATTTAGGAAGGGTCTACCAAAAATAATGGGACAAAAGTCATATTGTGGGGAGCCAAGAACAAGAAAATCAGCAGGGTATTTAACCTTCCCACACAAAACTTCAACATCTCTAACAATCCCTACTGGTTTAATGGTATCCCTATTAGCAAGCTTAATAGTAACATCAATGTCTTCTAATTCAACGGGTGCAATGTCGTGCATAATTTCTTTATATAAATCATAAGGTATCGCACTAGCACTAGCACCCATATCACATAAGCCATGATAACAATGATCTCCTATTTAATAGAAATAACAGGCATGCCAACGGCAGGTCTATGTATCTTAGTATCTGATCTAGCAATATTAGTAGATTTATCACAGAAATAAATAACATGCCCATCTAAATCATCATCCAAGAGATCTTTAACCATAGCAATACTAGGTTCAACATTGATTTGCTTAGGAGGTGTATAAGTCCTAGTATTACTCTTACGAACAACAGTCGAAGTTTTAGCATGATCCTTTATCCTAACAGGAAAAGGAGGTTTCTCAACATAAGTAGTAGGAACTATAGGATTACTATAGGTGATAGTCTTTTCTTCAACTGTAATAGGTGCAACTACATTCACTTCAACAGGAGGATTATATTTAAACCACTTCTCTTTAGGGAGACAACATGAGTAGCAAAAGATTCACAGAAAGAAGCTACTATCTCGGAGTCAAGTCCATACTTAGCGTTAAATCCACGAAAAGCATCGGTATCCATAAAAGATTTAACACAATCAAACTTAGGTGTCATACCTGACTCCTTACCATCGTCAGAACCCCAATCTTCAAAGTTGTGTTTAATTCTTTCCAATAAGTCCCATTTGAAATCAATAGTCTTCAGCATATAAGAACTAGCACAGGAAGTATCGAGCAGGTTGCGATCATTAAGAGAAAGCCGAGCATAAAAGTTTTGAATAATCATTTCCCGGGAGAGCTCATGATTGGGGCATGAATATAACATTGACTTAAGCCTCCCCCAAGCTTGAGCGATGCTTTCTCCTTCGCGAGGCCAGAAATTATATATGTAATTACGATCACGATGAACAAGATGCATAGGATAGAACTTCTGGTGAAATTCCAACTTCAATCATTTATAATTCCAAGATCTAGTATCATCACATAGCCTATACCATGTCAATGCATCTCCCTTCAAAGATAATGGGAAGACCTCCCTTTTGACAACATCATCGGGAATACATGTAAGCTTAAATAATCCACAAACTTCATCCACAAAGATAAGGTGTAAATCAGGACGCAATGTTCCATCTCCTGCAAACGGATTAGCTAGCAGTTTCTCTATCATACCCGAAGGAATCTCAAAGTAAATATTTTCAAAAAGTTCAGTAGGTTGAGGAGTAACTCTTTTCTCTTCTGGTCGGGGTGAAGATACCCCGAACAAGACCCTCAAAGGATTAGTTTCCATAGTGATAAGTAGCAGAAAACTTCAGCACACTATATAAATGTTTCCTTACCAAGTTCCACTCACCAAAAGCACTACACTCCCCGGCAACGGCGCCAGAAAAGAGTCTTGATGACCCACAAGTGTAGGGGATCTATCGTAGTCCTTTCGATAAGTAAGAGTGAAGAACCAACGAGGAGCAGAAGGAAATGATAAGCGGTTTTTAGTAAGGTTTTCTCTGCAAGCACTGAAATTATAGGTAATAGATAGTTTTGTGATAAGATAAATAGTAACGAGTAACAAGTAAATAAAGTAAATAAAGTGCAGCAAGGTGGCCCAATCCTTTATGTAGCAAAGGATAATCCTGGACAATTTCTAATAATGAGAAAGGAGCTCCCGAGGACACATGGGAATTATCGTTAAGCTAGTTTTCATCACATTCATATGATTCGCGTTCGGTACTTTGATAATTTGATATGTGGGTGGACCGGTGCTTGGGTACCGCCCTTACTTGGACAAGCATCCCACTTATGATTAACCCCTATTGCAAGCATCCGCAACTACAAAAGAAGTATTAAGGTAAACCTAACCGCAGCATTAAACGTATGGATCCAAATCAGCCCCTAACGAAGCAAAGCATAAATTAGGGTTTAACCTTCTGTCACTCTAGCAACCCATCATCTACTTATTACTTCCCAATGCCTTCCTCTAGGCCCAAATAATGGTGAAGTGTCATGTAGTCGACGTTCACATAACACCACTAGAGGAAAAGACAACATACATCTCATCAAAATATCGAACGAATACCAAATTCACATGACTACTAATAGCAAGACTTAACCCATGTCCTCAGGAACAAACGTAACTACTCACAAAGCATATCCATGTTCATAATCAGAGGAGTAATAATATGCATTAAGGATCTGAACATATGATCTTCCACCAAGTAAACCAATTAGCATCAACTATAAGGAGTAATCAACACTACTAGCAACCCACAGGTACCAATTTGTGGTTTTGATACAAGATTGGATACAAGAGATGAACTAGGGTTTTGAGAGGAGATGGTGCTGGTGAAGATGTTGATGGAGATTGACCCCCTCCCGATGAGAGGATCGTTGGTGATGACGTTGGTGATGATTTCCCCCTCCCGGAGGGAAGTGTCCCCGGCAAAACAGCTCCGCCGGAGCCCTAGATTGATTTCGCCAAGGTTCCGCCTCGTGGTGGCGGAGTTTCGTCCCGTAAGCTTGCCCATGATTTTTTCCAGGATAAAAGCCCTCATATAGCAGAAGATGGACACTGGGGGGCCACCAGGGGGCCCAGGAGACAAGGGGGTGCGCCCAGTAGGGGGGCGCGCCCCCCACCCTCCTGGACAGGGTGTGGGCCCCCTGGTGTATTTCTTCCGCTCAATAATTCTTATTAATTCCAAAAATAGGTTTCGTGGAGTTTCAGGATTTTTGGAGCAGTGCAGAATAGGTTTCCAATGTTTGCTCCTTTTTCACCCAGAATTCCACCTGTCGGCATCCCCCTTCTTCATGGTAAACCTTGAAAAATAAGAGAGAATAGCCATAAGTATTGAGATATAACGTGTAATAACAGCCCATAATGCAATAAATATTGATATAAAAGCATGATGCAAAATGGACATATCAACTCTCCATTTCAAACTAATGGAGGGTGGCCTCCTCTCCGTCAAGATCTTCGGGCACTTCGGGACCCGCGTCAGGTGTTGCGTGGAGAGCTCCTCCGACGATGAAGATTCCTCCTCAAGTGAGAGTGGCGAGGAAGACAACGGCAGTGACAACGAGGGTAGCAGGCGGCAGGATGACGGGTCCAACTAGGTGTCGGGCACCGCCCCGAGCGGCACCGGCGACCCCATCATCCGTGTTGCCGGCTCTTTGAACTTCTCGGGGTCATCTCCTTGGGCGGCTGGCGTTGGGAGGCTGCGGAAGAGGAACAGGGCGGGCGGCAAGGCCGTCAAGTCGGAGTACGCGGGCACCGACGCCTTTGTCGCGTATTGACGTCCTACCGCCTCGTTTTCGATCTCTGCCTCCGGCTCTGCCATCACCATCCAGCCCTTGGACGGGCACCGAGATGTTCTCTCGGTGTCTTCTGCCACTCGTAGCTCACTTAGGCGCCCCTTTTGCCCTTCTGCCTTCTTGTTCCATTTCCTGAGGAGAGGGACAAGAAAGGGATTACAGGCACCTTATATTTTTTTAGTCTTGTAAGCCTTCGGGCCTTTGTTAACTTTAAAACTTGTAATCCCCTTGTGATGTAGGGTGGAACCCTATAGCGTCGATCTTTCACGTTTGGAGTGGGATCCCTCGAAGAACACGATGAACACGGGGAAGAACGGGGAGAAATCACAAGGGGAAACACTCAAGAACAAGTCCAAATCACACATCCACTAGACAATCAAACACACAAGATCACAAGGTACATGAACAACAAAGGGAAAGATACAAGGTAAGGTTCATCTCCAAGAGGAGGTCTTGATGATATCCTAGATGGATCTTCCCACAAGGGGTCTTGATGATATCCCATGATCTTATCCTAGATGGAGGTCTTGGCCTCCAATGGAGTAGTGGTCTCTCTCTCAAGAGTAGAGATAGGTAGGAGCAAAGCTCACCTAAGAATGAGCTATCACTTTGCTAACCCTAGAAAGGAGGTGGAGGAGGTCTATTTATAGCCCAAGGGGCGAAGGGGTAAGTGAGGGGCGAAGGGGGTACACGGGCTTCGGCCCAAGTCGCGCACGCAGCCGGGGTCCGGATGATCCGGAAGTTGGCCCGGATGATCCGGCTGTCGGGGGTCCGGATGATCCGGGCGACCGTCCGGATGATCCGGCTTCGTCGGGCTACTTCTGTTGCCTTCGGACGAATTGTCCGGATGATCCGGCCGAGCCCGGATGATCCAGACGGGGGTCCGGATGTCCGGCCTGGCTCCTGCAGCCGCTCCGTCTTCTTCTCCTTTCTTCCGTCTTCTCTTCCATGCTTCCCTCGCGGATGGTGTCGTCGTTCCTTGGCGCTTGCACTCCTCCTTGACATCCGGGAAGGTCCGACAATACCTATGCATGCACACGTAAGGAGTGTCAAGTAGTATACCATCCTCGAGAGTGTCAAGTGAGCACGTGTAAAGGAGATGATTCACCTTTGTGTATGTGAAGTAGATGTCGCACGTGTCACTTGCCATATGGGCTCTTGACGTGGTGATGTTCGTAGGATGCTCCGCATCATTCCCTCCCCCTTGGGAAAGATCCGACCTCGGATCGAGATCCAAATCACCATGGGAAAGAGATGATGTCGTCGTGTAGAAGTGGACGATCACCAAGCATTCGTCATCTTGTAGTTCCAAATGGGCACTCTCCAATGTCGCACCGTCTTGTGATTCCTTCAAAAGTAGCAAAGATAACAAGCACTTGGAAAAACAAATGTGGTTGTCGTAAGAGCAAAACCAAGCATTCAAGAGGTGATTCACCCAACAAGTGTTGTCATCAAGCATAGCATATGGTTTGACAAAGAAGTGTGGCATGGCATTTGAGCATATAAATTGAGCACAATCAAGTATATCATGGGAACAAGCATGCAAATGGGAGGTCAAGATGCAAATATTTGTGATAAGTGAACAAGCATCTACCTCAAGGTCATAGCAAGCATGCATAAAGTGCTCAATGAACGGTCTATGGTAGGCATAAGAGTCATTCACAACACCAAATATAGTGAGATGTCTAAACACATGGGGCAAGTGCAAGACAATCCAAGCATAACGTGCATAGGGTGTATTGAAGATATCATGGCACTCAACACAATGGAAAGAGCAATTGTTCAACATGTGTGAGGCAATCAAGTTAAGCATGTGAGAGGCATGAGCATATGTGTCATCAACCCAAGAAAGCAAGTAGTGGAACATGGGTGATGCAACATAGTGAGCATTCATAGCTATCAAATCAAGCAAGCTAGTACTGCGAAGATGCAACATACTAGGAGGAATCATGGCAAGCATGTCATTGGTGTAAATAGTGGGCATGAATAATTCACATGTCATAGCACAAGCATGAAAGCAAGATATGAGGACAATAGCATGGGGCACATGATAAACATGGCAATAGCAACAAGGATCTCTACCAAGCATGCAAATACACATAGAAGTATCATAATGATGAAACATGGGTAGATGCAAGCAAGGGTCACAATTGCATGGCAAAGGCATAGGAGCAAGCATAGCATGCAAAGTGAACACGGTAAAATGAGCATAATGTGACAAGTGGTAAATGGCCCATAGCCGTGTGAGAGCCAAGTAGAGGAGTTGCGCGTAGTCCTTGCGCGAAGGGGACGTTGGTAAGGATAGTCCATTGGATCCCAAATAAACGTTGCTCTCAAGAGCTCGTTTTGTCAACTCGTGGGATTGCGAGGTTGACAAGTATTCATGGGTACCTACACAAAAGAGACACAAACCAAAGAAATTGTGCGCGTGGTAAATGTACACATCATCCATCATGATGTGTATGTGCACGTGTGAGTTAGCACAAGATAAGCAATGCTCAAAGATATTTGATGCATGGTATAAGAACATGTCATCCATCATGAAAGAATAGTTGTTATGTATGACACGATGGGGACACAAATTGAGCAAACAAGTATATGGCACATCAAAAGCATGTTTATTCATTGGGAGCATATGGTGCACACAAGTATTGGGATCATGCAATGGATGGGATGGATCAAAATCTCCTAAGATGCATGAGGAAACTATGGGGGTCTCCTCATGAGCAATATCGGAAACATCACATGGGGAAAATGGACAACATCCAAAACAATGCATATCCGAAGCTAGGTGGTCATGGCATGGCATAGGAGATAAATGATGCAAAGGGAGCATATCAATATCATCACAAGAGAAACAAATGCCAATAACCATGGGCTTGTCATCTATGCCATAAGTGCAAATTGGGTTTATTTTAATGGCATATGTATAGTCACTATGAAGAGATTGCAAATATGACATATGATGGATCTCATGCATAGCATATGACAAGTCAAGCGGATTATCAAACATGATGTGACCTAAAGAATTGTCACAAGAAATCCTATGTAACATGGCATCACAACTAATAGACTCCACAATAGAATCATCATACTCATCATAAGTGGGCAAATCATCGCATGGGGAAATCATACTAGCATGAAGCATGGCAATAGGTGGATCAACATCATGCAAGAAATCGATGTCAAGAATGTCCACTAGTGGGACTAGAGCATCACCTTCACCTATGTTACCTTTTTCATTCCACTCAAGTGGTGTAGGTGAGGTGGGAAGGACCAAATGGTGGTCATCATCATCATCTTGATGGCACCATGTGGGTGGTGCATCATAATCCACCATGGCCATCGTCTTGTCCAAAGGGAGGACGAAGTCGTCGAGGATCGGCGCGTCATCATAAATGGGACCTAGCACCAAACGAGAAGACACAATAGAGGTAGAGGTCAAGTTTTTAGAAATGCAAATGGCCTCACGAGACCTATCAACTATCTCACTCTCTCTATGTGGTGGTTCACTCACTCCCTCAAAATAGGTGCACTCAAACTCACGTATGGTGGAGTCACTCATCTCACTCAAGTGGTGGGGGTTGTGGCTCTCCTCACATGGGAATTGTGGCAACTCATCATATATGGGGCTAGTGGTGAAGTCACTCTCACTCTCAATATGGTGGCACAAGTCACTCAAGTCATCATACGTCGCCGTGGTCGAAGGGAAGATCCCATGCTCAACCATCTCGTCGTCGTCGCCGTGGATGAAGGCCGAAGATGGCACATCATCACTCTCACCTCCTAAGATGGAAGCATCATCCTTGCTCGCCACCTTGTCTCTCGCCTCCAAAGCTTGGTCCTTGAAGGTCTCCGTAGTCGTACTCGTCGCCGCACCGTCTTGAAAAAGAGTCGAAGTAGACTCGGCATCATCCATGCCACAAAGAGGGATGGCGGTGAAGTCACACTTGGGAGCATCGTCTTGGAGCTTGTCGGCCTTGGACATCGTGGTGGTACTAGCCTCATGCTTGTCGTAGAGCTTGGTCGCCGCGAAGTGTGCTTGGGGTGGAGAAGTCTTGGCCTTCATGAGTTCTTGTTCCGCCTTGAGAGCACCAATGTAGTAGTCATCGATGGACTTGTAGTTCTCGATGAAGATGGTCTTGGAGATGTCGTTGTGCAATCCCATCATGAAGTGGAACTTCATCCAAATGGGGTCGTCCACGCCGGCTCGTCGTCATGAGGCAATCATCATCTCCTTGAAGTACTTGTCGATGGACTTGGATCCTTGGGTGGTGTTCTCCAATTGGCGTCAAAGTTGTTCCGAGTAGGTTGGAGGCACAAACTCTCGCTGCAAAGCTTTCTTCGTCTTGGGCCAACTCATGTCGTAGTACTCCGAAGGTGTGTGAAGCCACCATGCCAATGCGTAGTCGTGGAAGTTTGTTGTGGCGCACTTCACTTGATCTTCGGGAGGAACTTGATGTAGCTTGAGGTAGTCGTCCATCAAACTCTCCCACTCGAGGTACTCCTCGGGTTCTTGAGTCCCATAGAAAGGAATCGCGAGGTCAATGTCGAGGTCGTAGTAGCTCGTGGAAGTCGCGGACTTGAGCTTGGGTAGCTTCTCTTGAGTGTAGTCTTGAGGTTCTTGTTGGCGAAGATGCCATATGTCCGTAGGCGAAGATGCCTTGAAGTCACTTGGCGAAGATGCCAAGGGAGATGGTGAAGTCATTGAGCGTTTGTTGATGTAGAGCTCTTGACCTTCACGTTCTTGTTGGTGATGGTGTTGATGCCGATGTGTTCTTGCCGGAGATGGTAGCTCGGAAGCATGTGCTCTTGAGCGTCTTCTCGAAGATGAGGAAGATCGCTTGTAGGACTTGATGAGGGCTTTGATCTCCTCCATGCGCTTGTCCATCTTGGCGTCGGAGTTGTTGTTCATGGCATCGAACTCGTCGTTGTTGTTGTAGACCGAAGATGAAATGCCTTGCCTATCCATCACAAGACTCGAGTAGAGGTGAGTAGGAAATGAGATAAACAATACCAAGTTACCTTTTCCCAAAGTTGAGGATGTATCTTGTTTCACTCAATGTGAGATGAAAGAATAGTGGAATTGGTACCGGACTTGTTCACTCACACCTATCAAGTAAAGCTTATGGTAGAGCTCGGTGAGGATAGTGGCACAAAAATTTGATGCAAAATGTTAGCAAGAGTCAATAATGTTGAAAAAGATTCACAAATTCGCAAGTGAAACAAATGGACCAATAGCAAAGAATGGCACACGGAAACACACACACGGATAGATAAATGGGGTCGTGCAACCAAGGTATGAGCACAAAATGTGGAATCCACGGAAAAGCTCGTGTTGCACAACTCAAGAGAGACGCTATCACGATTGCTCAATAGGCGGATACGACACTTGTGCACAACCTATAAGATGCGAAATGGATATTCTTCTATCCCAAGTATGCTATGTATGTATGGTTCCCGGTGTTTCTCTCAAGCATGATATCATATGATGTAGATTTGACAATCTTATGTGCAATGGGTATGATGCTATGGCACTTGCTCACGAGCTCTTTGCTCTCTTTTTGCTTAAAAGCTTTTTTTTCAATGGCCACTTATGCACAATGCACAAACCAAGATAGCTATTGTGTATAAGCGGGAACGATATTGTGACACAATGTATGATATGATACCAATATGATATGGTATGTATGCAATGGATGGTGTAGACCACTAATGTGCACAAGTCACGTTGCCGGCAATATTCAAATGGCTAGTCTCGATTGGCAAGTAACGCAAAATGGGCTAGGGGTTAACAATGCAATGGCAAGGGGAATATACAAAGGTGTCGTCGAGGTTACCGTCCTTTGCGATGATGAGCGGCGGTGTTCTTGGTGTAGATACCAAGATGATGGAGACTCGTCCCTAAGTAGCCGAAACACCTTAGGAAACGGAAAAACCGCAAACTCAAAATCTCAAATGACAAATGTCAAAATGGTGATAGCGGAAAGCGGTGGTGGTGTTGCACTAGGCAATGCGGAAGTGGAATGATGGGCTATACACGAGTCGGAGTTGAAGTTGCCGTCCCTAAGTAGCCGAAACACCTTAGGAGACACAAGCCACAACTCAAACAAAATTGGGTTAAGTTGGGGTGGAATTGTATGGTGGGCAAGGTTATGCGGAAGTGGTGGTGGTGGTTGATGAAGAAGCAATTGTCCCTAAGTAGCCGAAACACCTTAGGAGACTCTAATCACAACTCAAACAACCACATATGCAATGGGGAACAAAATGGGTTAGGTTGCGGAAGTCGGTGGTGGTAATGCGGATGATATGGTGGAGGGCTGTCGGTGTCAAAACCGGCGGATCTCGGGTAGGGGGTCCCGAACTGTGCGTCTAGGCGGATGGTAACAGGAGACGAGGGACACAATGTTTTTACCCAGGTTTGGGCCCTCTCGATGGAGGTAAAACCCTACGTCCTGCTTGATTAATATTGATGATATGGGTAGTACAAGAGTAGATCTACCACGAGATCAAGGAGGCTAAACCCTAGAAGCTAGCCTATGGTATGATTGTTGTCATGTAATGTTCGTCCTACGGACTAAGGCCCTCCGGTTTATATAGACACCGGAGAGGCTAGGGTTACACAGAGTCGGTTACAATGGTAGGAGATCTACATATCCGTATTGCCAAGCTTGCCTTCCACGCCAAGGAAAGTATCTTCCGGACACGAGCCGGAATCTTCAATCTTCTATCTTCGTAGTCTTAGAGTCCGGCAGATATTGATAGTCCGGCTATCCGGACACCCCCTAGTCCAGGACTCCCTCAGTAGCCCCCGAACCAGGCTTCAATGACGATAAGTCCAGCGTGCTTGTAGTCTTCGGCGTTGCAAGGCGGGTTCTCCTTTCAAATTCCATGTACCATCCGAATAGTGCTCGGCTTCATCTTGAGTACTGTGTTCCTCGGCTTCCACGCCAAATAATGGCCCTCTTCCACGCGTCGCATTTAATGCGAAAAGCCAGGGTGTCTTTTACATTTCACCCCCTAATTGTGCGGGTCGTCTGCCTATAAAAGGGGCAGGGATCCAGATCCAAACCGCACCGTCTTCCTCCCGCGTATACTCCATCGAAGTGCCTCTGACCTTGAAATCCATTCCACCATGGATCGTCAACGCGGCTCTTCCTCACGCGCTCCTAGCCCATCGCCAGGGGATTGGAGGAGGTGCTCTATTTTGCACAATGAGCTAGTGAAGCTCCAAACGGAGGGATTTCTTCCTCCGGCCTTCATGGTTCCGGTCCGAGCCGGACTGGTTACTTATCAAGGTGGGAGGCAGGCGGAGGACACCCCAAGCCCCAACAAGGGGGAGCGAGTGTGCTTTGTCCCCTATCTAATATGGGGGCTCGGATTTCCAATACATCCATTCCTCCGCGGGCTCCTGAAGTTCTATGGACTCCAGCTCCACCACCTTACGCCCGCCTCATGCTGCATATCACGGGCTCGAGCTCTTTGTGAGCTATTCACGGGCATCGAGCCCCATTTTGCATTGTGGAAGAGGTTGTTACGCCTCGCACCCGCTCTCACCAGGGGTCCATATACCAAGTGGGCGGCGCCAAATATGGCGATCGCCGGACCGGATACCTATCCGGCACCCCAAGAGGGCGTCCAAGACCGCCCTCGGGTGGTTTTATATAGTAGACGCTTGTTGCCCGACCCTGTCCGGATTGGCCTCCGGAGTTTGATGTCGCTCCCTTGAAGAAACGCCACGGTGGCGCCCATGAGCCCCCGCTTGGAGGAAGACAAGAGCGCCCATTACTTGATGGGCCGGATAAGATTAATGGCTCATTCCGCTTGACCATGATTGGAGTCATGGCGACGCAGCATCAGCGGGGTGCAGCCGCTGCAATACAGAGGCCACCCCATGTGGGATTTCAATGGGGAGGACGATGCCACCCGGCACGGCCGTAAAGGGCCGGAATCGACCGAGGATCTGGTGAAGACCCTGTCCGGTCTGTACAAGGGGGAGAAGGAAGACTTCCTTCGCCCGAACCCTCTGGAGGGGTTCTCCATGATCTACCCTAGAGGATGGGTAAGCGAACACCTCGAAGGGTTCTACCCGTTTTCGAAGTTTAAGCTTCTCACATTATGTCTTCGGTGCAGAGTCTACGCCGGACTGTGGAGGGCATGGTGAGCCCCGCTCCACAACCCGAGGATCCGGAAGGATCGCTGGGTCCGGCCTCCGAGGAGGATCCGGACATCAAGGTGGAGCTGATCGACGGGGTGTATCACCAGCTCAGCATGGACAATGCTTTGGTCGCTATTACGGCGGACTACCCCGGACTGAATTTGGCTTCACAGGTGACCGCGATCGAAGTCTGGACACCCGTATTTCTTCCCTGTGCCTTTCTAACCCTCGCGAACGATGGTATTTTGCAGGAAATGCCTTTATGGCAGGAAGCCGAACCCACGGCAGCTGACCAATAGAGGCCAGTCCGGTCCAGTAGGCGGAAAAGGAGCGCAGTGCGGATGGAAATGTCGCCGCAAAGGTATAGCTTGTATCCGAATTTTTAGAGCAACGTTCCGAGGAAACGCCTGAGTGCTCATGATCTCTACAGGAGAAAAAGCGCTCGCTGGACTACGAGCGCAGGAATTGCTGATCCAATCCACACCGGCCAGGCTCCAGCGCCCGGACTGGAGGGGGAGGCAAGCGCAAGACGCGAACCGGGTCCTGCTCCAACGGAGGATACCGACAGACTGTCCGCCACCAAGTCGGAGGTGGAGAGTGCTATGAATCATAGACGCCGCCGGACAGTTTTTCAGGAAGCGTGCTTTTCCCCTGAGGCATTGAATGCCTTTAACGCAGGGGACGCGCATCTCCGTGCTGCTCAAAATGGTTTTACCAGAGCCACGGAGCAGTATGTTAGAGACATACGGGTAAGGAAATTTTAATGGTTGTATACACCAGTAGCCCCCGAGACTTAAATTAGTTATGCTAACTGATTTAAGGATCATTTGAAATTTCAGACCCTTAACGAGAAGAATGCCCAGCTGTCTCGGGAGCTGCAAGATTGCAAGGCCCAACTTGAGGCCGCACTTGCTGCCGCAGGAGGAGACGGGAACACCCCTCCTGGTAACACATTTTTATTAATAAATATAAACGCTGTGCGGCGTGCGCATGAGTCTAATAATGACATTGCAGGTACCGCCGGACAAGATCCGGACAGTAAACCTTCTGCGCCAACTAAAGGTCGGCGAAAGTGTGCTGAATAGGGTTCAAGCAGAAAGGAACAAGCTCCAGGATGCCAACGCCAAGCTCGGAGAAGAGCTGAAAGGCGCACAGGCCGAGCTGTCCGGCTCCGTTAAGGAGAATCAATGACTTCGTCGCGGCATATATAGTAAGTGCTTGAGCGAACTCTTTTGAAAAGAAGAGTTCGGCGAGGAAGTAATTTGACATGATATGTCTTGTAGGTATACTCACGGGTCGTCCTGCAGAGGAGATGCCCGTATCCATGGGTGATCAACTTCCCGAACTATTGCAGCTACTCGAACGAGTTCGGCAGGCAATGAGTGGCGCCAGACAAAGCTTTATGGCCATCCTCACCCCGCCCGAGGGCCTCGGGAGCTTGCAGAGAAGCTGCAGGAGTACGGCAGCGCCTGCTTATGGAAGGTTTCGCTTGCCGTCAAGGGGCCAGGAGGCTTGGGCCATGGTGAAGACGCGGTACAAGAAGGCGGATCCCAACCATATGGCCAAAGTTGGACCGGTGGGGCCCGATGGGAAGGAGATCCCTGTGAGTTTAGTGTACAGCCAGGTAGAACTGGCTGCTAAGTTTTCCTAACGGATCAGAACTAGACAGCCTGTTAGACGGGAATGAGGAGGAATACAATCAATAATCTTGACAATGTATGTTATCCTTAAAATGACATGTGAAATTCCTTCTAACCGGATCAGATCGCTTGTCTTTGCCGACCTTTTAAGCTTCGACCTCGGGACCCTAGAGTCCTGAGTGTGTCCGAATACCTTTTGGTTAAGAAATAACCATGGTATGCATGGAGACCAGGCGTAGGGGTCATTAGTTCTTTATCGCATAAGTGCCCAACTAGTTATGTTATATTACATGGTTAGTAAGAAACATCTTCCAGGAGAATAGTTCCGTTAAGGGTTCCTTTCATTTGGGGGGCATGCCCTAAAATGCATTGCGGACTGCAAAGAATGCGAGAAAACATCCGGGGCAGATGGAAAAATAGTAAAAATCATCTTTTAAATCACCGACCAAATATTCCCTTAAGAACGCTTAGCTTTCGGCTTCACCCACCGAGGTACACATCCGGCGACCCGGCAAGAATAATCGCAGAGGTGCTCCTTTACCTCCTAGCCGAACAATCGGGAACGAGGGGTAAGCACAGGAGCCAGGCAACCCAGCTTGGCCAAAACTTAAGTCATATCGATGCATATAATGGCGAGTAAAAGGTACATGTGGAAGCTTGACACATGTGTTGGGTATAAAACCCGTATAGTTGAGCTTCTGTAAATGAAGCCCCCAGGAATATCGAGTGCGGATGGCACATCGTGCGTATGCAAAGAATGCGAAAATAGGCCGCGGAGGGCTTTTCAAGTTAAGAGGATAAAAAGAGAAACAAAGACAGCCGAAATATAAAAGGTTGGATGGGGGAAGGGGACGAACTCTTAGTCCGGCGCTAGGCATAGAATCGCCGGAGTCGGGCTGTGTTCCATGGGTTCGGCTCGAGTCGGTTGACCGACGCATTTCGTAGACGGTATGCCCCGCCGGTCAGCACTTGATCAATAATGAAGGGGCCTTCCCATCTGGGCTTTAGCTTGTCCTTTTTCTTGTCCGGCAGGCGTAGAACTAGTTCGCCAACATTGTAAGTCTTGGCCCGCATTCTCTGCTTTGGTATCTTCGGCCTGTTGTTGATAGAATGCGAACGAGCCTTCACGACGCCACGCTTCTTCCTCCAATGTGTCCAAGCTGTCCCGCCGATCCAACTCGGCTTCTCTTTCCTCATACATGCGCACTCGAGGTGAGTCATGAATAATCTCGCAGGGCAAGACTGCCTCTGCGCCGTATACCATAAAAAATGGTGTGAATCCGTAGTACGGTTAGGCGTTGTCCGCAGCCCCAGAGTACGGAGTCGAGCTCCTCGACCCATTGGTGTCTGATTTAGTGAGTGACCTCACTAGTCTGGGTTTAATGCCGCTCATTATTAGACCGTTTGCTCTTTCCACTTGACCGTTGGTTTGAGGGTGATAGACTGACGCATAGTCGAGCTTAATGCCCATATTTTGCACCATGACTTGACCTCATCGGCCGTGAAGTTCGTGCCGTTGTCGGTGATGATGCTGTGGGGGACTCCGTAACGGTGTACCACCTCTGATATAAAGTATATCACTTGTCCGGACTCTGCCGTTTTGACCGGTTTGGCCTCTATCCATTTGGTGAACTTATCCACCATGACCAATAGGTACTTTTTCTTGTGGGTTCCCCCTTTAAGGGGTCCAACCATGTCGAGCCCCTGCACCGCGAACGGCGGGTAATGGGTATGGTTTTGAGGCGGTGGGTGGCATATGGCTCGTTAGCAAAGAGTCGACAACCAACGCATCGCCGACCAAGTCCTATGCATCTGCCCGAGCCGTCGGCCAATAAAATCCTGTACGGAATGCCTTTCCTACCAGGGCCCGGGCTGCTGCGTGGTGTCCGCCTAGTCCGGCATGGATTTCAGCCAAGAGGTTTCGCCCCTCTTCTTCGGAGATACACCTTTGAAGGACTCCGGTAGTACTTTTCTTATAAAGTTCTCCCTCGTGGACCTTGTAGGCCTTCGATCGCCGAACTATGCAGCGGGCCTCATTTTGGTCTTCAGGGAGTTCCTGCCTAAGTAAGTAGGCTAGGAAAGGTTCTGTCCACGCGGCGATTACTGCCATTATAACGTGGGAGGAGGTGTTATTTCATCTGCTGAATCACCGGTTGGTGCGGTTTTCTCCGGTTTGTCGCTATCGGGCTCCTCTTCCCATAGTACGGATGGCTTGAAGAGCCGTTCCAGGAAGATATTTGAAGGGACATCATCACGTTTCGCACCGATGCGTGCCAGGACGTCGGCCGCTTGGTTGTTATCTCGGGCTATGTGATGGAATTCGAGTCCTTCAAACCGAGCTGACATTTTCAGGACATCATTGCGATATGCTGCCATTTTCGGATCCTTGGCGTCAAAGTGTCACAGCCCTAGAATAATGTTTGTAAATAGTGGCTTTGCCACCCATGCATCATGTCTAGATTTCTGAAACTTGAATTGAGGAATTTTGAAAGCCTCAAAATCTTAATTAAAAGTAGGGCAAAGAACCCTAGAAATCTCATTCTTTGTTCCAAGATGTTCTTTTGCAATGTTTGAGAATTTTGGCAAGAGCTATATATCAAACCAAAATTTAGGAACATTTTGAAGGAATTATTTTGGGACTTTGAATTTAAATCAATACTATTTTGAATTTGAATTTATATTCAAATATATACTGAATATATGTTCAAATAATCAAACAATTTTATGTGCTTTGGTATAACTCCATTGTGCTAAATAAAATGTTCAGGGGAATTTTGTCACTGATCTTGAATTTGTTTTATTTAGAAACAATGGCAAAAGGAAGTAAATTAAACAAAACAGAAGGAAATTAAAAAAAAGCAGAAGACCTACCTGGCGCCACCAACCGGCCCAGCACTGCAGCTGGCCGGCCCAGCCCACGACCGCTTCCCTCCTCATGCGTCTTCCTCCTGCCAGAGGACGGAGGCGCGGCCGCCAGCCACCACCACCTCCTCTCGCCGACGCCTGGCGACCCTGACGATGCCACGCACCCCCTGGCCCCCTCTCGATTCTTCCCGCGCCCATCCCCCTCCTCTGTCTCTCCCCCTCGCCGTTCCCCTTCTCACCGAGCGGGTCTGTCGCCGCCGTTCGCCGTAGCCGTGGCCACCGGCCACCCCTCGCCCTGTCGATAAGCCCAGAAGAACCGCCATCATCTCCTGCATCGTCTACGCCAACACGTTCGATTGCGGGAGCTCTGCAGCGTCGTCCCCAACCTCGTCTTCAACCTCTGACCGCCGGCGAACCCGTCGGGGATTCGCGAGCTCCAGCCTCTCCCCGGCCTCGACGTCGCCTCTGCTGGATCCACCGTGAGCCCCTGCTCCTGCTCCCCCTCTCTGTTTTTCCCCTCGTGCGCCATAGCTATCGCCCCGCTTGCAACCGCACCCGCCGCCGCCACCGCACGTCGCCGCCGTGGCCACAGCCACGTTGGCTCGAATCCGAGCACACCACCGTCCTCACCGCACCCGCAGGAGCCCAGAACCCCACTCCACGCACCTCGCCATGCCCCCTAGCACCGTGTTCGACCTCGGCCGAACCCCGGCGACCGCCAAGGTCATCGCCGGCGACGTTCCCGGCCACCCTGAGCCCAACCACTGCCACCAAGCGCTGCGGCTTGATCCCAGCCACCCGTAGATGGTCTCCGCCGACCATTTGGTCGCCGGAGCGCGAAATTGCACTTCCGCCGCCGCGTCTGGCCTCGCCGGCGGCTAAACGCCGCGAGCTTTGACCCGCTGACTCTCGACGTGTGGGCCTCGCCACTAACTAAACTAGGATTAGCATTAGTTTAACACTAACTAATTTTAGTTAGTTAACTAATCACACTGACACCCTGGACCCATGCGTCAGGTTTGACCTGGCCGCCCTGTTGACCGCTGACGTCACAGCGACGTCATGCTGACGCAGTAAATCCTTTTCTGGATTTATTTTTATTCAGGAAATTCCAGAATTTAGTTCAAACTTCTAAAATTCATATAAAATCAACCGTAGCTCCAAATCAAACAATTTATATATGAAAAATGATCAGAAAAATCTAATCTATCCATCTGCACTGGTTTCATGCATGTTTAAACAACTTAACCTTGCTGTTTAGTGCAAAACATGATAAGGCACTATTTGAATTCATAATTTGAATTTGGGGTTGAACCTTTGGCTCAATATGACCCAAATCCATCTAGTTGTAGTTGCATTAGCCCAAAACACATTCATATTGCCATGTCATAGCATGCATCATATTGTGCATTGCATTGATCGTGTTTCTTCTCTCGCTTGTCGGGTATTGTTTCCCCTCGGTGACGTTGTACCAACGTTGTGATCGCTGACACCGATGAAGACTCAATGCTATCTTCGAAGTGCTGTGCAAGCAAAACCCCTTGTTCATTCCGATACAATCCCACTCTCTCGCCTGCTCTCTTTTCTTGCATTAGGACAACAACGATTCATCTCATACTGCTGCGATGTAGCTGAACCCTTTATCCTTTGCATGACCTGTCATTCCACAAGAATAGATGAAACCCACTAGCATGAGTAGGAGTTGTTTGAGCCTGTTGTGCCTACTCATTCATGTTTGTTTGTCATGCCTGCTATTGCTTAGAGTTGAGTCGTCCGATTCATCGGGAATGAATCGAGGTGTGTGAACATGTCTTCATCGTGTGTGAGCTAAATGTGTGAACACGATTTGGTAAAGGTAGCGGTGAGAGGCCATGTAGGAGTACATGGTGGGTTGTCTCATTGCAGCCGCCCTCGTGAACTGAGTTCGTGTTTGTGATCCATGATTCAGCTACTACCACGCATTGGGCCCAAACCAATGGACCCTCTCGGCTTCTTAATCACCCTTGTCCTCTGTCCGGGAGTTGCAAGTAGTTTCGTGTTTGTAGTATGTTTGGAGGCCGTCTTGGCAGCGCTGACCGTAGGGGTGGGCTGTGATGCGGTAGGCACGTGGCACGTGTACGGGCGCCTGCTTGGTGTCTCGGGAACCTGCTCACATCGCTTGGGGCTGTGAGCGAAACTTGCCGAACTCCTCATAGATGGAACCCAAATAGGCGATAAACCCGGACTAGGGACTTGAGTGTTTAGGTAGGTCGTGGCCGACACCCACGCTGGGCTTCCGCTGAAGGTTGCCGAGTACATGTCGTAAACGGCGGTAAGTGGTGAGAGCGTGTGTGAAGAAGTACACCGCAGGTTAACATCATCTATTCAATAGCCGTGTCCGCGAAAAGGACTTCTGGGTTGCTTATATCAGTTCATAGACAAGTGAAAGTGGATACTCTAAAATACGCAAGATAAGCGTGAGTGCTATGGATGGCGTTCTCGTAGGGAGACAGAGCGGATCCATAGTGGTGTATTGACATGGTGAATATGTGGACTCGTAGCGCCACCTCAAAAGAGTTACTTGCAAATGTAGTTTAGGATAGCCACCGAGTCAAAGCTGGCTTGTCATTGTTAAACTCCACCATCCCTTTGTTGATATTGATGCATATGTAGTTAGATCGATGTAAGTCTTGTTTGGGTACATTTGTACTCACGCTTGCCTATTTTATGTTTTTGCAGAGAGACTTCAGTCTCGCTAGTACTTCCACGTGGACTTCGACGTTTAGCTTGTTACCTCAGCTACGATCTTGTGCCCTCGGCAGGATTTGGTAGATAGTCAGGCTTCTTAGCCTTTTTCATTTATAGTTGTCTGTACTCAGACATGTTAAGCTTCTGCGTGTGCTTTGTCTTGTATGCTCTGAATGTTGGGTCATGAGACCCCTGTTTGTAATATCTCGCTCCTCGGAGCCTAATGAATTAATACTTGAGTCGTAGAGTCATGTTGTGATGCCATGTTGTATTTGCACATATCGAGCATATTGTGTGTATGTTATTGAAATGCTTGGTATGTGTGGGATCTGACTATCTAGTTGTTTATCTTTAGTAGCCTCTCTTACCGGGAAATGTCTCCTAGTGTTTCCACCGAGCCATGGTAGCTTGCTACTGCTCCGGAACACTTAGGCTGGCCGGCATGTGTCCTTCTTCGATCCTGTGTCTGTCCCTTCGGGGAAATGTCACGCGTTGAGTACCGGAGTCCTGTTAGCCCGCTACAGCCCGGTTTACCGGAGTCCTGCTAGCCCAGTGCTACAGCCCGGATTCATTCGCTGATGACCGACATGTTCGATGCTGGGTCATGGATGCCTGTCCCTGTAAGTCTGTGCCACTTTGGGTTTACGACTAGCCATGTCAGCCCGGGCTCCTTTTCATATGGATGCTAGCGACACTATCATATACGTGTGCCAAAAGGCGCAAACGGTCCCGGGCAAAGGTAAGGCGACACCCGTTGGGATACCGTGCGTGAGGCCGCAAAGTGATATGATGTGTCACATGCTAGATCGATGTGGCATTGAGTTGGGGTCCTGACAGCTTTGGTATCGAGCTCGATCGCTCAGAGGATTACCAAGCCAAACCGGTCGAAGTTGAGTCTAGAAATGCTTTAGTTATATGTAGGGGAATTGATTGTGGGAAGGGAACGTAAGGCTCTTTTTACTCCTTATACCTCATGGCCTTCTGATCTGAGTCAACCTCTTCTCTTCTACGGGGATTAAGAACTAGGCCTTCTCATCTATCTATCAGGATGACGTGTTACTAAACCATAGACTTATAGAATTGTTAGTTTCAAATCTCACCCAGTTTTACTACTTCCGTATGTTCATAATCGTGATCTCAAACCTTGATTTTGTGCTTCGGAGTGGCTATGCCACCATTTTTGTAGCATGTCTCCAATCTTTTGAGCATTTACAGACGTTATGCTGTCCGAGTCATCCCAGGCTTCTAAATAGTCTAATGCATTTGCAAATTCCTTTTACCATTCTCAAGATCCTTTGTGCGGATCAACCACACTAACTAGTGTGTTGAGGTATTTCATTGCCTCAAAGATTTATGTTGGAGCTAATATTATGACCCTAGGTGTCTAGAGTATCACCTAGTAGTTTAGCCGTGCTTTTGTTCCCAGTGTGATGATTCTGGCCTTTATTCTCGAAAGCATCCCGTGATGCAGTTTAGTTTGTAGGTATTCTACTCCTGGGTTTTGAACCCGAGATTCACCCTACTTACTTCATGTTTATAGTGATTGCTAGTTCCTTTAGGATATTAGTAACCTTTGCGATAGTCCTCGATGTCCGTGGTATTTCCTTTTTCCAAATACTATGAACCACTTACGGCAGAAGTTTGTTGGATCAAAAGATCACAACAAGAGTACTCTTGAGGAGTTCTCCATTCACAATTGTGACTCTGCCAGTCCTACCTTCTCTGCATGGGTTATCTGGAAGGAAAATGTTGAACTTGGTTTGACATACTAACCTATGCATCCACAACTCAGAAAATCATATGATCCTTTGAGTTGTCCCTCTTTAGTGGTTTTCTGACCTCGTCTATCAATGGATAGTCAAGAGTAGGCTTGCATTCGTTTATCGATGCCTACTACTCTTGTGGTCCGTCAAGCCATTCTATTCCAGAATGACTAGGAGAAACGAACTCCAGTACCTTGTCCATTTCCAGGATTGGGTCAAAGCAGTCGTACTCCGCAGATCAAATACTAATCCATCTTTTGTTCTGTTCTACCTTGGAGTATTACCATCTTGACATTAAGAATATCATGAGAATTGCACTACCTCTTATGAATTCTTGACGTAGTGATACTTCTCGCCATCATTATTCATTCCTCGGTTCCGTGTTGTTGCAGCCGGAATGCCGACAAGTGAATCGTGATGCGTGAACTCAATACTCCTAGCAACTTTGTTGCTTAGTAGTTAAAGGACAACAACTTCATTCTTAGCGTGCTGATTATTGAATCATCATCCTAGGATTGATCGTGCTATCTAGTCCTTGTTTCCGGTGCACTCTCCGATCAATGGGTTAGGATCTTGTCAAACCCTCGCTCTTTTGATCATATCATCTTGCCCTGAAAAGCAAGATTGTTCTCGAGCTTAGTAACATATCGGTGGTTCGTGATTTTCCGAATATCTTCTCGGAAGTATTACCAGGTTGTCACCTGACTGTTATGTTGAGCTCGTGATCAAGTTGGTTTCATATAAACCACCCCTTCTCCAACAATCTGTGCTGCATACCCTTGAGCTGTTTGGTCAAGCTAAACAACAACTTGGAGAGTTGGGAGATGAAAGCTTGTCCGACTTAGTTCATTGTAAGGGATATCTTGTATGTGTGTTGAAGAAAGATGACATCTTCATTGATTGATCCTCGTGGTCAATTGTTGGATTTATTGTCTTACCCCAAACTTTTGATTTGAGTATGGGCTATTCTCAAATCAAGTCAGAACCAACGATGTTCGTAATGTTGTCTTACTCGTGGATTCTCCTCGAGCATACACCATTACATCCTTTGGGTCTGACCAATACTGTCACCTTGTTCACATAGTTATGGAATTCCATCTCCATGGGAATTTGGATGAATTGTTGTTGAGCCCATCGAAAACATTTTCATCTTCTCCATAATTTTGTTAAACAATAAGCTAGTGTTGGAAAACTTTTTAAAGCATTTGTTCATGCTAGCTCATGAAGCATATGTTCGGATGTAAGAAGTGACTTCCTCTAAGTTCACGTGCAATCGATGCAAGTTGCCGCCGTGAGTTTGAGAAAGATTGTTTTTGTTTCCTCTGGTACCATCCCAAGTCACCATGCACGCATAAAGTATTCTGTGGTATGTTAGACTGATCATCTTCGTTCCATATGAATCTCCTAGCACACCAAGCCACTAACTGATTTGTTCAAGGAGAAGAAGTTCCTTCTTAAGAGCTAGACTTACGCAAGGATTTCGATATCCTCGATGATGGTTTTCCACCTGAACTCGGTAGTATTTTACTGTAAGACTACTATGTGGTCATACTTGTCTTGGACAGCGTGTTCACAGGTTTGTAGCAGAACCAGCTCATGTTTTGGAGCTTGCTACCGTAGTCCATTTCCCGAGAATCTCGCAACGTCATCTCGTCGATTTGTGTTGCAACTTTTCATTTTACTTTCTAGACTCGACGAGTCTAGATTATTCTGACACCAACCAGATCTGAATCTCAGGCAGATATGATGGTTGGAATGTTTCCCAAGAATTATATTATTGGTCTCTCTGTAACCCGGTAAAATGGATGCCGTGGCCAACACACCCAGCCGGAAGACCTGTTATTGTAATATCTTGATTGAAGAAGTTGGCCACCTCTCCATAAGGACTTCGTAGGAATTATTCCCTATTTATGTGCCTTATGATTTTTTTGTGCCCCCGAAGTCCGACCTGTTACTTGATGTTCTAGATATCAAACCATATCAATGAATGGGATATGCTAGCACATCAAGGAGAACATTAGAAGCGGAGTGCTAAATGTCTCTCGGTCGATCATCCAGATTTCGTTCCCTTGGCCTCGCTAAGGTGAAATCTGAGAAAGTATTATCTTCCATTGCATCTGCATCGTCCATCGCTACTCATCATGGTAGTATGTTGTGTTGTCAGCACCCTTGACACGGTTGTTGATAAAACCTTGATGAATATGGAAATGCTCAAGTTCTTGAGAGCACGCACAAGCACTATGTATTATCACCGGCACTAACTGGAATTGTTCCTAGTCTTTTCGGTTATGCTATAACCACTCCAATAGTGGAATCACTCTCTACTGTTGAGCTTCTCCCCAGTTACCAAGATCATTCCTTATGTTGTCTTCAACAAGGTAATCCACATCATCCACCCTGGCCGAGAATGTCATTCCTTCGGACTCCTTCAAATAATCGACTGTGAATTGCCTTAGGCTGGTATAAAGAGTTTCAATGATCCTTGAATCAAATGTAATTCTTTTTGCCACTTAAAGGGATATTTCTACGAGCCTCCTTCCATAAGGTGTCTCGTTGTGGTTCCTCGCTACTTTGAAACCTCATCAAATTGCTACTTCCGTCCCTCCCGATGCATGTTTTGCCCCTCAGCTTCAGAGATGTTCTTACCTCTCACTCCATGAGTTGATCTTGAATACTCGATCTTCGAGGAGATCGTTTCCTGGAGAGTCTCCTTCTGTCATTATCATGTTTGACGAAGACCTCGCAAGCAAAGACGTCAAGCTCAATTTGAGTCAACAAATCAACAACCTCGAGAAGGCAGTTGGATCATGAAGTTTGTGATACTTAGTATCCCCTTTGTCTTCTTACCTCGCGTCTTGAATCTCGGGACGAGATTCTTGTTTTAGTGGGGGTGAGTTGTCACAGCCCTAGAATAATGTTTGTAAATAGTGGCTTTGCCACCCATGCATCATGTCTAGATTTATGAAACTTGAATTGAGGAATTTTGAAAGCCTCAAAATCTTAATTAAAAGTAGGGCAAAGAACCCTAGAAATCTCATTCTTTGTTCCAAGATGTTCTTTTGCAATGTTTGAGAATTTTGGCAAGAGCTATATATCAAACCAAAATTTAGGAACATTTTGAAGGAATTATTTTGGGACTTTGAATTTAAATCAATACTATTTTGAATTTGAATTTATATTCAAATATATACTGAATATATGTTCAAATAATCAAACAATTTTATGTGCTTTGGTATAACTCCATTGTGCTAAATAAAATGTTCAGGGAATTTTTTCACCGATCTTGAATTTGTTTTATTTAGAAACAAGTGGCAAAAGGAAGTAAATTAAACAAAATGTAGGAAATTAAAAAAAAGCAGAAGACCTACTGGCGCCACCAACCGCCCAAAGATCGCAGCTGGCCGCCCAGCCCACGACCGCTTCCCTCCTGTCGTCTTCCTCCCCGCCAGAGGACGGAGGCGCTGGGCGCCCCTGCCGCCACCTCCTCGCTTCGCCGACGCCTGGCGACCCAGCACGACGCCACGCACCCCGCCCCTCTCGATTCTTCCCGCCCCATCCTCCTCTGCTCTCCCTCGCCGTTCCCCTTCTCACCGAAGGGTCTGTTGCCGCTGTTCGCCGTAGCCGTGGCCACCGCCACCCCTACTCTGTCGATAAGCCCGGAAGAACCGCCATCGCTCTCGTGATCGTTCACGCCAACACGCTCGATCAAGGGAGCTCGCAGCGTCGCCCCCAACCTCGTCTTCAACCTCGACCGCCGGCGAACCCGTCGGGGATTCGCGAGCTCCAGCCTCTCCCCGGCCTCGACGTCGCCTCTGCTGGATCCACCGTGAGCCCTCGCCCTGCTCCCCCTCTCCGTTTTTCCTCTCGTCAGAAGCTATCGCCCGCTTGCAACCGCACCCGCCGCCGCCATCAAGACGCCGCCGCCGTGGCTACAGCCACGCTGGCTCGAATCCGAGCACACCACCGCCCTCACCGCACTCCGCAGGAGCCTGTAACCCCACTCCACGCACTCGCCGTGCCCCCTAGCACCGTGTTCGACCTCGGCGAACCCGGCGACCGCCAAGGTCGCCGCCGGCGACGTTCCCGCCACCCCGAGCCCAACCATCGCCACTAAGCGCCGCGGCTTGATCCCAGCCACCAGATGGTCTCCGCCGACCATTTGGTCGCCGGAGCGCGAAATTGCACTTCCGCCGCCGCGTCTGGCCTCGCCGGCGGCTAAACGCCGGCAGGCTTTGACCCGTTGACTACTGACGTGTGGGCCCCTGGCCACTAACTAAACTAGGATTAGCATTAGTTTAACACTAACTAATTTTAGTTAGTTAACTAATCGCACTGACACCCTGGACCCACGCGTCAGGTTTGACCTGGCCGCCCTGTTGACCGCTGACGTCACAGCGACGTCATGCTGACGCAGTAAATCCTTTTCTGGATTTATTTTTATTCAGGAAATTCCAGAATTTAGTTCAAACTTATAAAATTCATATAAAATCAACCGTAGCTCCAAATCAAACAATTTATATATGAAAAATGATCAGAAAAATCTAATCTATCCATCTGCACTGGTTTCATGATTGTTTAGACAACTTAACCTTGCTGTTTAGTGCAAAACATGATAAGGCACTATTTGAATTCATAATTTGAATTTGGGGTTGAACCTTTGGCTCAATATGACCCAAATCCATCTAGTTGTAGTTGCATTAGCCCAAAACACATTCATATTGCCATGTCATAGCATGCATCATATTGTGCATTGCATTGATCGTGTTTCTTCTCTGTTTGCTGGTATTGTTTCCCCTCGGTAGACGTTGTACCAACGTTGTGATCGTTGACACTGATGAAGACTCAATGCTATCTTCAGAAGTGCCAGGCAAGCAAAACCCCCTTGTTCATTCCGATACAATCCCACTCTCTCGCCCTGCTCTCTTTTATCGCATTAGGACAACAACGATTCATCTCATACTGCCATGTAGCTGAACCCTTTATCCTTTGCATGACCCGTCATTCCACAAGAATAGATGAAACCCACTAGCATGAGTAGGAGTTGTTTGAGCCCTGTTGTGCCTACTCATTCATGTTTGTTTGTCATGCCTGCTATTGCTTAGAGTTGAGTCAGTCCGATTCATCGGGAATGAATCGAGGTGTGTGAACATGTCTTCTTGTGTGTGAGCTAAATGTGTGAACACGATTTGGTAAAGGTAGCGGTGAGAGGCCATGTAGGAGTACATGGTGGGTTGTCTCATTGCAGCCGCCCTCGTGAACTGAGTTCGTGTTTGTGATCCATGATTCAGCTACTACCACGCATTGGGCCCGAAACCAATGGACCCTCTCGGCTTCTTAATCACCCTTGTCCTCTGTCCGGGAGTTGCAAGTAGTTTCGTGTTTGTAGTATGTTTGGAGGCCGTCTTGCAATGCTGACCGTAGGGGTGGGCTGTGATGCGGTAGGCACGTGGCACGTGTACCGGCGCCTGCTTGGTGTCTCGGGAACCCTGTTCACATCGCTTGGGGCTGTGAGCGAAACTTCGCCGAACTCCTCATAGATGGAACCCAAATAGGCGATAAACCCGGACTAGGGACTTGAGTGTTTAGGTAGGTCGTGGCCGACACCCACGCTGGGCTTCCGCTGAAGGTTGCCGAGTACATGTCGTAAACGGCGGTAAGTGGTGAGAGCGTGTGAAGAAGTACACCCTGCAGGTTAACATCATCTATTCAATAGCCGTGTCCGCGGAAAAGGACTTCTGGGTTGCTTATATCAGTTCATAGACAAGTGAAAGTGGATACTCTAAAATACGCAAGATAAGCGTGAGTGCTATGGATGGCGTTCTCGTAGGGAGACAGAGCGGATCCATAGTGGTGTATTGACATGGTGAATATGTGGACTCGTGTGCGCCACCTCAAAAGAGTTACTTGCAGTCGTAGTTTAGGATAGCCACTGAGTCAAAGCTGGCTTGCTGCTGTTAAACTCCACCATCCCCTTTGTTGATATTGATGCATATGTAGTTAGATCTGATGTAAGTCTTGCTGGGTACATTTGTACTCACGTTTGCCTATTTTATGTTTTTGCAGAGAGACTTCAGTCTCGCTAGTACTTCCACGTGGACTTCGACGTTTAGCTTGTTACCTCAGCTACGATCTTGTGCCCTCGGCAGGATTTGGTAGATAGTCAGGCTTCTTAGCCTTTTTCATTTATAGTTGTCTGTACTCAGACATGTTAAGCTTCTGCGTGTGCTTTGTCTTGTATGTTCAATGTTGGGTCATGAGACCCTGTTTGTAATATCTCGCTCCTCGGGCCTAATGAATTAATACTTGAGTCGAGAGTCATGTTGTGATGCCATGTTGTATTTGCACATATCGAGCATATTGTGTGTATGTTATTGAAATGCTTGGTATGTGTGGGATCCGACTATCTAGTTGTTTATCTTTAGTAGCCTCTCTTACTCGGAAATGTCTCCTAGTGTTTCCACCGAGCCATGGTAGCTTGCTACCGCTCCTAACACTTAGGCTGGCCGGCATGTGTCCTTCTTGATCCTGTGTCTGTCCTTCGGGAAATGTCACGCGCTGAGTACCGGAGTCCTGTTAGCCCGCCACAGCCCGGTTTATCGAATCCTGCTAGCCCAAAGGCTACAGCCCGGATTCATTCACGATGACCGACACGTTTGATACTGGGTCATGGATGCCTGTCCCTGTAAGTCTGTGCCACTTTGGGTTTACGACTAGCCATGTCAGCCCGGGCTCCTTTTCGTATGGATGCTAGCGACACTATCATATACGTGTGCCAAAAGGCGCAAACGGTCCCGGGCAAAGGTAAGGCGACACCCGTTGGGATACCGTGCGTGAGGCCGCAAAGTGATATGATGTGTCACATGCTAGATCGATGTGGCATTGAGTCGGGGTCCTGACACAAAGTCTCCATTTATTTGGGATATTGCGAGGTTTGAATCCCCGCGCACCTCTAGGCGTTGAATGCCCATGGAGACAGCCATCCGGAGACCATGTAATAGGGCCTCGATTCGCTACATTGTTGGAGTCCGTACATTATTTGAAGTACATATCGGATCAGATCCCGGTGGGGACGTCAATACGACGCCAACCCCATCCGCCAACATTTTGGAACCGTCGAAGTGCATAGTCCAATTGAGTATGCGCGTGCATTTTTAGGGAGTTCGGCTTCATCCATTCGGCGACGAAGTCAGCCAAAACTTGTGACTTTATGGCTCGTCAAGGTTTGTAAGTTATGTCGAATGGCAAGAGCTCAATTGCCCATTTTGCAATCCTGCCCGTTGCGTCGCGGTTATTTATAATGTCATTTAGTGGTACTTCTGAGGCCACTATTATCGAACACTCTTGAAAGTAGTGCCGAAGCTTCCGAGACACCATGAACACCGCATATGCTATCTTCTGATAGTGCGGGTAACGGATTTGTAGGGGTTAACACAAGGATACATAATACACTCGGTTTTGAAGAGGGAATTTATGCCCTTCGTCGCTTCGCTCGACGACGAGGATAGCGCTTACAACTTGATGCGTTGCTGCGATATATAACAACATTGGTTCGCCCAGAGTGGGCGCAGCCAGGACCGGATATGTTGCCAATATGGCCTTTATTTCTTCGAGTCCGCGAAGGAGGCATCCGCCCACTCAAAGTGTTCGTGCGCCTTAGGAGGCGATAAAGGCAACGCCTTCTCTCCTAAACGGGAGATAAACGGCTTAAAGCTGCCACGCATCCTGTTAATTTTGTATTTGCTTGAGGTCCTTTGGAATATCCAATCGAGACAGAGCCTGATTTTGGCTGGATTTGCTTCAATTCCTCTACCGATACGATGAAGCCCAGCAGACTTTTCCTACCGGGTACAATCAAAACACATTTTTCCGATTCAGCTTGATGTCATATGCTCTAAGGTTGTCGAATGTGAGCCTCAAATCGCCTACTAAAGTTTCGACGTGTTTTGTTTTGACGACTCGTCGTCTATGTATGCCTCGATTGTTTTGCCGATCCGGGTGGCGGACATGTTTGAATCATGCGCCGATATGTTGCGCCGTTTTTAAGTCCGAAGGGCATCGTGTTGAAGCGTAATGGTCTCAGTATGGAGTGATGAATGCCGCTGCGGCTTGATTCGCTTCCGCCATCTTGATTTGATGATAGCCGAGTATGCATCCGTGAAGCAAACGAATCGTGTCTGCTGGTCGATAATTTGATCGATGCGGGAGGGAAAAGGATCCTTTGGGCAAGCCTTATTGAGGTCTTTGAAGTCGACTACGAGGTGCTGGGATTTATCCTTCTTTGGTACCATCACCAAATTTGCTAGCCATCCGGATGTTTGATATCTCTAATGAATCCGCTTCCAATAACTTGGCTAGCTCTTCTCCCATTGCCTGTCTTTTGGGCTCGGAAAATCGTCAAGAGCCTGTTTGATCGGCTTAAATCCTTTAGGATGTTTAGGCTGTGTTACGCCAACTGCGAGGGATTCCGGCATGTCCGAAGGATGCCAGCGAAGATGTCCCAATTTTCCCGAAGGAACTTCAAGAAGGCTTGGCGCCAACTTCGGGTCCAACTATGCCCGATGGAAGCCGTCTTTGTTGGGTCCGTTAGGTGGACCTGAAATTTTATTATCTCGTCTGCTGGTTTGAAGGAGGTGGACTTGGGTCTTTTATCAAGTATCACATCGTCCTCGTTTACAGAGAGCGCAATGTGTGTGAGTTCCTCTGCCGCTAAGGCTTGAGATAGTGCCTCGAGGGCTAGTGCGGCTGTCTTGTTTTCGGCGCTGAGTGCTATGTTCGGATCACTAACGAGAGTGATTATTCCGCCGGGCGTGCATTTTGAGCTTCATGTACCCGTAATGAGGTATTGCTTGAAAGATTGTGAATGCCTCTCGTCCTAATATGGCGTGATAGCCACTGCTGAACGGGGCCACTTGGAACATGACTTCTTCGGATCTATAATTGTCCGGAGAGCCGAACACCACATCGAGTGTGATTTTTCCGTGCAGCGCTTCCGGCTAGGGATTATTCCTCTGAAGGTTGTGCTGCTTCGCTCAATACGGCTCCAATTGATTTCCATTTTTGCGAGTTTCCTCGTAAATGAGGTTTAGTCCGTTGCCGCCATCCATGAGGACTTTTGTCACGAAAAGTCAGCCCACTATGGGACTAAGTACCAAGGCTGGTGGGGCTCGTAGTTCGAGATGTGGGCTCGTTCGGGCGGCGTTGAATGTAATAGCCGTGTCACTCCATGGATTTGTTGTTGCTACTTGGTAGACTTCGCGAGTTCATGGATTGTTCGTTTCGCATATTATTTGATGCGAAAGTCTCAAGACCGATGAGACCGTCTTTGGTATTGTTGGAGTGGTTTTCGGAGCTAGAAGCTCTTCGCCACTTTTGGCCACCGCCGTAGTATCCAACATGCTCGAAGGCTATGTGTTGGGACAGCTCCTCTCGCACTATGAAGTTTACAGGTCCGTTGAGCCATCCCTCCAAAGACGGTTCCATTTCCCTTCCGGGTTTTTGTTTTTTCGCTTTTGCATCCGGGGCCTGATTGTAAGGCGCCTTTTATCATGGACCGGGTTTGGGGCGGATTATCCCAAAATTGATTTTCAGTTTTCGAAACTTCCATCGCACAAGATTTTCGTACTATGGACGCCAGATCGGTGAAGCGGATAATCTTATGACGATCAATGGCGCTTGAAATTCCTTTGTCATTGCAGTTATTGCGTAAGATTGAGATTATGCTTCTCCTCTCGGCAGTCCTTTATCCCGCCCATAACCAGGAGGAATTTGGCCCAAGAATGTGTCTCTGTTTACAAGGCTCTTGCCGGATTAGAGATAGGTCGATATGTCCGGGCGGGTGGGTGGAATAAAATCCGGATCCTGCCCATCTTTGGGCTCAAAGGCCGAGGAGCTTCGAATTCGGAGCTTGATTTGCTTGGAGACAGATCCCAATGAGTCCGGGCGACGATGATTTTAGGTTCGATGCTCGATCAAAGTCCGCCCCTCCGCTGGAATCCGCATGGAGGGTTCGGGAATTCGGACAAGGATTGTTTTCAATACTGGCAAAGAATTGCCGAGTTGTTCCTCTACCACTTCGACGTGGTGGGTAGCCTGGGGAGAGTTAATCTTTCTTAGATCGGTTTTAAGCCCGATCTGATTGTAGTCCGTAGCGACTCCCAGGGCGGCGATGCGATCCAAGAGCTCGTTAACAGACGAAATCTCGATTGGATCTAACTGTTCGGCAGCTTTAGGGCTGACGCGAAGATTGCTTTCGACGACTTGAGAAGTCATTGCCGAAGCGGTGGCCGGATAGGCAGTCATGAGAAAACCACCCAGCCAGATAGTTTGGCCGGCGGCCAAGGCCCCTCCGGCGAAAATGCCGTCTTTGAAGACGGGTGGAGGCATCCGCTCTGTCGGCGACGACACAGAGGAACTCTCAATGAAAGCACCAATGTCGGTGTCCAAACCGGCGGATCTCGGGTAGGGGGTCCCGAACTGTGCGTCTAGGCGGATGGTAATAGGAGACGAGGGACACAATGTTTTACCTGTGTTCGGGCCCTCTCGATGGAGGTAAAACCCACGCCCCGCTTGATTAATATTGATGATATGGGTAGTACAAGAGTAGATCTACCACGAGATCAAGGAGGCTAAACCCTAGAAGCTAGCCCATGGTATGATTGTTGTCATGTAATGTTCGTCCTACGGACTAAGGCCCTCCGGTTTATATAGACACCGGAGAGGCTAGGGTTACACAGAGTCGGTTACAATGGTAGGAGATCTACATATCCGTATTGCCAAGCTTGCCTTCCACGCCAAGGAAAGTATCTTTTGGACATGCGCCGGAGTCTTCAATCTTCTATCTTCGTAGTCTTGGAGTCCGGCGGATATTGATAGTCCGGCTATCCGGACACCCCCTAGTCCAGGACTCCCTCAAGGGCCTAGGCAAACTTGCCAAATTTCAGAAACTATGATGGAGTCAAATGATGTTGGTGGTATTTTTGTGGGATGGGGGATGTCAAGAGCTTCAAAACGAGCTAAAGAACGTCAAAATCGGACTCCGGATGAATTAGTTATGGCCAAAACAAAAATCTGTCAGTGTTAGTTTCAGGGTTAACCGGACATCCGGGAGGAGGTCCGGATGATCCGGGCTAGGTCCGGATGATCCGGGAGTACTTCCGGATGATCCGGGTTCGTTAGCTCCGGTTCAGGAATTTGGGCGCGTGGGTTATCCGGACGTCCGGGGGGGCGTCCAGCTGATCCGGGGGATGTCCGGATGATCCGGGAGATGGTCCAGATGATCCGGGCTGGTCAATCCGCTCGGGATTTGCTCGTGGAGACGAATTTTTGGGCGGAAATGGGGGATTTAGGGGTCAAAATTGACGAGATTTCGTGGATGGAAGGTGGGGGAAACTTGGGGAAATGCTAGATCCACTTGAAACCAAGCAAATCCATGGATCAAAATCAACAAAACATCATCAAACCAACAAATCACAAAAAAATTTGGGGGCTATTTTTGGTGGGGATTTCCGGATTTAGGACGAAATCAAGCAAAAGAAGGCTAGAAAACGGTGGGAGGGACTCCAAAAACGTGATCAACGTGGCTCATGATACCATATGATGTAGGGTGGAACCCTATAGCGTCGATCTTTCACGTTTGGAGTGGGATCCCTTGAAGAACACGATGAACACAGGGAAGAACGGGGAGAAATCACAAGGGGAAACACTCAAGAACAAGTCCAAATCACACATCCACTAGACAATCAAACACACAAGATCACAAGGTACATGAACAACAAAGGGAAAGATACAAGGTAAGGTTCATCTCCAAGAGGAGGTCTTGATGATATCCTAGATGGATCTTCCCACAAGGGGGTCTTGATGATATCCCGTGGGATCTTCTCCTAGATGGAGGTCTTGGCCTCCAATGGAGTAGTGGTCTCTCTCTCTCAAGAGTAGAGATAGGTAGGAGCAAAGCTCACCTAAGAATGAGCTATCACTTTGCTAACCCTAGAAAGGAGGTGGAGGAGGTCTATTTATAGCCCAAGGGGCGAAGGGGTAAGTGAGGGGCGAAGGGGTACACGGCTTCGCCCAAGTCGCGACGCAGCGGGTCCGGATGATCCGAAGGTGGCCCGATGATCCGGTGTCGGGTCCGGATGATCCGGCGATCGTCCGGATGATCCGCTTCGCTGGCTATTGCTGCCTTCGGACGAATTGTCCGGATGATCCGCCGAGCCCGGATGATCGAGCGGGGTCCGGATGTCCGCCTGCTCCTGCAGCCGCTCCGTCTTCTTCTCCTTTCTTCCGTCTTTCTTCCATGCTTCCTCGCAGATGGTGTCGTTCCTTGGCGCTATGCGCTCCTCCTTGACATCCGGAAGGTCCGACAATACCTATGCATGCACATGTAAGGAGTGTCAAGTAGTATACCATCCTCGAGAGTGTCAAGTGAGCACGTGTAAAGGAGATGATTCACCTTTGTGTATGTGAAGTAGATGTCGCACGTGTCACTTGCCATATGGGCTCTTGACGTGGTGATGTCCGTAGGATGCTCCGCATCACCTTGTTCATGTTTTTCATTTCATATGGACTGTACCTGTACGGGATGTTTTTTATTGAAAAAGGGATGTTTTCCGGGGTTTTCGTTCGCGGGTGGAACCCACGACAAGGAGTGAATCCTTGTTACCTTTAAGATAAACGTTTTTTCCTTCCGCCCGGCAACAGGCCTTGCCGTCCCCCACTTTGCTTGCCCTTTCTCATGCCCTTGGCGGAGGCAGGGATGCGGTGGGCTTAGGCCCATCGTTTCACTTCCTTGCTGCCGCGACTACAACCAAACTCGGTCCCAGGAGATGAGTCCTAGTGGTCCGGAATGGAGGGAGCATGGTAGCCTAAGGATAAAACGAGGTTTCACATACCTCAGTCCATAACGAGACGCATGATAGAGGATAGAAGACTTATCTGGATCTGCAGCCCCCGGCAACCTTGGCTTGCCGCGGATAGATCCTTGCTCTTGTAGCCCCCGGCAACTTTGGCTTGCCAGGGCTTGGATGTTGGTCCGTCCCCTTTTCTCCAAAATAGCTCGGCAAGGATATTTACGTGTCCTGTGAACCAAAGAAGATAGAGAAAAACAGAGAGACGCGCACTCGACCTCTAAGCTAGGGGTTAGCCGCCGCTAAGCACTATCAACCCTAACCAAGGAAGAGACTCAACCTAGCATGCATGCTATAACTTAGGGCGCCAATGCTTCGTTTATTTATGCTCAGGGTCTGCGCCTGGTTTTGTACAAAGGGTTACATGCCTTGCCGGCAAGGCTTGTACATAAGAGTGGCTTGCTGGGAGGCCCGGCAGCCGCGCCGTATGGGTAAAACTTGCGGAGATGCTCGATGTTCCAGGAGTTGCTCACTGGAACGGCATCTTCGGTCTCTAGCTGGACTACGCTAGGCCTGGTGACTCGCGTTACCTGATAAGGGCCTTCCCACTTCGGCATCAACTTGTTGGAATTCTTGGCCGACTGAACGTGCCGAAGAACAAGGTCACCTTCCTCAAAGCTCCGGGCATGAACTTTGCGGCTATGGTAGCGGCGCAAAGCCTACTGGTAGCGTGCTGCCCTCACAGCCGCCCGGAGACCATCGTCCTCAAGGAGCGTCGCGTCATCCTGTCGCAATCGCTCTTGCTCAAGCTCGTCATAAGAGAGCACTCGAGGTGACCCGGATATGAGTTTTGTGGGGAGAACTGCTTCTGCCCCGTAAACCAGGGCAAAGGGTGTCTGGCCGGTGGCTCGATTTGGCGTCGTTCTGATCGACCAAAGAACCGCCGGCAACTCATCAATCCAGCGCCTCCCGCTCTTGCGCAACCTATCAAAGGTCTTTGTCCTTAAGCCTCGCAGGACCTCAGCATTCGCTCTCTCCGCTTGGCCGTTGCTCTGTGGATGTGCCACGGAAGCAAAATAGACCCTGTCGCTGAGATCCTCAATGTATTGCATGAAGGCATGGCTTGTGAACTGTGTGCCGTTATCGTTGATGATCCTGTTGGGCACCCCGAAACGGCACACTAGTCCCTTGAAGAACTTGATGGCTGACTGCGCTGTCACCTTCCCCACCGCTTCCACCTCTGGCCACTTTGTGAACTTGTCGATTGCGACATACAAGTACTCAAAGCCCCCGACAGCATGGGGGAAGGGGCCCAATATGTCGAGCCCCCAGAGCGAGAAAGGCCAGGAGAGAGGGATAGTTTGAAGGGCTTGAGCTGGTTGATGGAGCTTCTTTGAATGGAACCGGCACGCTTCACACTTGGTTACTAGTGTCGTCGCATCCTAGAGGGTGGAGGGCCAGAAGAAACCTTGCCGGAAAGCCTTGCCGGCAAGGGCCCTTGACTCTATGTGGGAGCCACATATGCCTCCATGTATCTCTGCCAACAGCTTTAGTCCTTCCTCTCGGGAGATGCACATCAATTTCACCCCATTCGGTCTTCTTCTGTACAACACGTTATCAACGAATTGGTACAGAGCAGACCGACGGGCTACTCTTTCTGCCTCTTCCTGCTCCTCAGGAAGCTCTCCTTTTTGAAGGAATCCGACGGTGTGCTGCGCCCATGCCGGAGCCTGTGGCTCAACGACAAGGACCAAAGGCATCTCTTTCGCCACGGGAGCGGCCGCCTCCACGGCCATGACCTGAGGTCCTGCCGAAGTTGGTTGCCCCGCGGCAGGATCGGCATCCACGGCAACATCTTCGCCGGCAGCTCCAGGAAGCTCGGTGGGGAAGTACTTGCCGGGGCCTAGCTTCCTTCGCTTGTTCTGCCCGGTCGACGACTCAACGGATGGTTGGGTTAACTGAAGCACAAAAGTACCTGGTTCCACAGGTAGCTTGGGGGCAGCGCGCTTTGACAGGTAGTCGGCGATGTCGTTCTCCTCCCGAGGGACATGCTCCGCTTGCATACCGTCAAAGCGCTCCTCAAGTTTCCTAACCTCATCTACGTAAGCTTCCATCAACGGGCTTTGATAATCCTTGTTGATTTGCCTGACGACGAGCTGTGAGTCGCCCCTGATGATGAGCTTCTTAATTCCGAGGTCTGCCGTGATCCTGAGACCGGCAAGCAAACCCTCGTACTCGGCGGTGTTGTTGGTTGACATCTCCCGGGGAAAGTGCATCTAGATGACATACTTGAGGCGCTCTCAGGTGGGTGCGACAAGCAGCACACCAGCACCGGCGCCTTGCAGCGAGAAGACACCATCAAAGTACATGATCCAGTTGTGGCTCGTTTCCTTGCCGGGAGAGTGGTCTCCTATACCTCTTCGTCGGGCGTCGAGGTCCATTTCGCAACAAACTCCGCCAAGACTCTGTTCTGAATCGTCGAGGTACTTTCAAACTTCAAATCAAAACTTAACAGCTCCAGGGCCCATTCTATGATCCTCCTCGTCGCATCTGGGTTGTGCAGTATCCGTTGCAATGGGAGGCGGGTGATCACCATGGTTTCGTGCGCTTGGAAGTAATGGCTCAGCTTCCTTGAAGCCATAAGGAGGCCGAAGAGCAGCTTTTGCACACCTGAGTACCTCGACCTAGCCCCCTGCAAGAGGGAGCTGACGAAGTACACCGGGTGCTGCACCATTTTCTTCTTATGCGCTTCTTCACCCGGTCGCGTGGGTCCTGTCGTGCTGGCGTCATCCCCTGCCGGGGGCTCAATCTTGCCGGGATTGAGCCCTGCCGGAGAGGGTTTTGGCTTGCCATCTATTGGCTCTGCCGCTGCCGCTGCCTTCTCGTCGACCTCTCTCTGCGCCACTAGTGCGGCGCTAACCACCTGATTTGTTGCCGCTAGATAAAGTAGCAACGGTTCTTGTAGTCTGGGCGCAACCAACACTAGGGTAGAGGAGAGGTATTTCTTCAAATCTTGCAGCGCTGCCTCGGCCTCTGGGGTCCACTCCACTGGCCCTGCCTTCTTCAAGATCTTCAAAAAAGGGAGGGCACGCTCCACGGACTTGGAGATGAACTGCTTGTTTGATTACTACGAGTCAGAAATGGAATTCTCAGTTGCTAGTTTCGAATTAGGCTATACTTTCGTATCTACTTTGGCAATTCATTGAATGAGGACTTGACAGATGCATACTTAGTTCATGTCACTGACTTATATGCATAATTAGTTGAGTTGTCAGATCTTGCATCCTAGGAGTATCTAATGTCATAGAGTTAGATCGATTGTCTTCTCTTTGGGAGACCTGAGAACGGATGATTGAATTTATTTCTTCTCTAATAGATGTTAGCACTGGTAGATGGAGACCGTTTTTGAATAAGTCAATATGGTTCTTAAGTTACTAGGCTCTTCTCATCTGGTATGTGAGATTCTTGTACTATGACATCTTCTGTGTATTCTGATCTTGTAGATTAGCATACTGTCCATTAATGCAGTGTATGATGTCTATGTTGTACATGATATAGTGTACTTCATGTCAAATACTTTTGATAAGCTGAGTTATGACTTGATGCATGATAGGTCTTTGAGTGTCACTATTTTGTCAGTATCTATTCAGCTATGATGAATTGCAAGTCATAATTGCATGTTCAAAGTTCATAGCATAGATGACGGTTTAGTAGCATTGCTTGGATTGGAATCTGTGTATTAGTGAATTTATCTTTGGTTAACTTTCTATTACCATATTTGGGATGTCAATTATCTAGATATGTGACATGTCTCAATCCTTTAATTTACATGGTTCATTAATCGACTTATATACTATTATGTTTCATTTCAGTTTTAATGCTTTTGATCTTGAACTAGAATATATCTCAGTATTACTCTCATTGTATATGTTGTCTAGATGTTTGTTCGCTAAGGCTATGTTTCATTGCGATTAGACCATGTATATTCATTTTTGTTATTCTATGTGCTATAGTAACTTATATCTATGTGATTTAATGATTTCACAATTTAGCGTCTATTGTCTTCTGATTTTTTGTGACAAGAACTAATATGTTGCTTATCTTGGAAGTATTTTATTCATTTTAAAGTAAATTGTCAAAATTCTGTTATATGTCTATCATTGAAATATGATTCTAGTATTCTAAATTTATGCAATGTTATTACTAGACATCTTATGATATTTGTGATTTTATGAATTAGAGATACATTATGTCATATCCATGATTCAAGTTGTTATGATGTCATCAAGTATGTGTAAAGATATTGCTTTGAGACTCATTAATTATTAGTGTTTGAGAAATTTAGATTTTGTCTGATTCTAGTGTATTAATTTGTCAATTGTTAGCTATCATCATTGATTGACTATTACTTTGAATTTAAAATTAATTCTTCTGTTTCAATTGTTCATTTACTTGTTCACTATGCATTAAAATGATACTCATTATCTTAATGTTATCTGGGTCATTTATATATTATTATGTTCGTAGTTACTTTCTAGACATCTTATGAATGTAATGTTGATTGATGTTTAGTTTTACTATATACTAGGAAGTTTGACATGTCGGCTTCATCTACGTATGTTAATAGGTTTACCTTATCTTTCATGCATTACGATTGATAAACATTCCATTAATTATTATGTGTAATCATGATATGAGATCGTTGACATGACTCTGTAGTTTTACCATATCTTCTTATGTATGCATTGTTATATCTACGTTGTCTGCAAAAGTCTATTACATTCGACATGCAGTAATCTAGAATCTACTCTTCATAAATATCTCGAAACTATGCGCACATAATCATAATATATCATGATAGATGCTAGTTCCTGAATAAAGTAATTGCTATCATGTCAATATCTGAATAAATGATCATGGAGTATCGATATGTCAAACATTGATAGCTGATGCTTATGCAACTGATTATCTAAGAATTCCTTTACATACTTTGTAGATGAATGGTACTAAAGCTGTTGGAACTCAATAGATTACATTTGCTGAGTTCAATTAATCTGATTTGATGGTAAGCTTAATTGTCTTGACATCGTTGATGATAATCCGAGTTTAAACTATAACCAATGACATGTCATTAATCTCTGTATTGTGTAAGCTCGTGTATTGCTGATAGATTCTATCTTATTCATAGTTTTTCAGATACTGTTCATCTGAATCTTACTTGTTACATTAATGGATACTCTATTCTACTTATCATTAGAAACTTAATGTATCTAATATACTACTAATCTAGTTGACACTATAAGATTCAGTTGAAATTTTGACTTAATAAAGTTACCTTCCTTATAAATAAAGGCAAACGCATCTATGAAATATACTTAAGAGTACTGACTATCAAAAGCTTTGTATCGGTCTTTAATACAGTCTACTAGATATATTTTTGTCCGTAATATAAGACTTATTAGGTCATAATTAGTTCACATTGAATAGATTAATTTATACTTTAAATATATTATTAAGTATGTATATTGCATTGATATTGCCATTGCTTAATGGAGTAGGTGCACTAATTCTAATAGTGTCGTTAAGATACGCACTTTATTTATAGTACTGTTTGAATTGTTTGCATAATCTATATTATTATTTTAAATTTTGTTTGATAAATAGTAATAGTTTATCATTCACATGTTATTCATGATCTATCGAATTGATTGATAATGCAATCTAGTATAATCTAGATTGATTCATATCTATATGATTAGTTCTTGCTATCTATAAGTATCTATGAGATCTCTAAAGACAAATTTTTAGCTTTAGTATTCATATTAATCGTTGTTTAGAGAACAAACATGATTAGTTGTTTATCTTGTTAAGGTTCTGCGATGAAATTACCTATTAACTAAAGTAACTTATTAGATATTCGGTACTATGTAGTCAGTACTAGGATGCAATGTAGAGATATTTGATGTGATCAGATGGTGTTTGCCCTAGTCTCCCCTTGAATAGTAGTCGCTACGACGAATGAGTTTCATATATCTTCGTACAATTAATTGCAGTATGTCACGTCAACGATTGCTGATGATCTATCCTTATCAGATATCTGTGGTCTAAGTTTCATCAATAGTAATTTAAAAAAAATCCTACGCACACGCAAGATCATGGTGATGGCACAGCAACAAGAGGGGAGAGTATTGCCCACGTACCCTCGTAGACCGTAAGTGGAAGCGTTAGCACAACGCAGTTGATGTAGTCGTACGTCTTCACGATCCGACCGATCCAAGCACCGAACGTACGGCACCTTCGAGTTCAGCACACGTTCAGCTCGATGACATTCCTCGGGCTCCGATCCAGCAAAGCTTCGGGGATGAGTTCCGTCAGCACGACGGCGTGGTGACGATGATGATGTTCTACCGGCGCAGGGCTTCGCCTAAACTCCGCGACGATATGACCGAGGTGGAATATGGTGGAGGGGGCACCGCACACGGCTAAGGAACGATCCGTAGATCAACTTGTGTATCCTAGGGTGCCCCCCCCCCGTGTATTAAGGAGCCAGGGGGAGGAGGCGGCCGGCCAAGGAGGGCGCGCCAAGGGGGGAGTCCTACTCCCACCGGGAGTAGGACTCCCTTCTTTCCTAGTTGGAGTAGGAGAAGGGGGAAGGAGTAGGAAGGGGGGAAGGAATGGGGGCGCCGCCCCCCTCTCCTTGTTTTATTCGAACTAGGGAGAAAAGGGGGCGCGGCCCACCTCTTGCCTCCTCTCCTCTTCTCCCTTATGGCCCATGTAGGCCAATAACCAACGGAAGGGTTCCAGTAACCCCCCGGTACTCCGGTAAAATGTCGATTTCACCCGGAACACTTCCGATGTCCAAACATAGGCTTCCAATATATCAATCTTTATGTCTCGACCATTTCGAGACTCCTCGTCATGTCCGTGATCACATCCGGGACTCCAAACAAACGTCGGTACATCAAAACTTATAAACTCATAATAAAACTGTCATCGTAACGTTAAGCGTGCGGACCCTATGGGTTCGAGAACTGTGTAGACATGACCTAGAACTATTCTCGGTCAATAACCAATAGCGGAACCTGGATGCCCATATTGGTTCCTACATATTCTCTGAAGATCTTTATCGGTCAAACCGCATAACAACATCGTTGTTCCTTTGTCATCGGTATGTTACTTGCCCGAGATTCGATCGTCGGTATCCAATACCTAGTTCAATCTCGTTACCAAGAAGTCTCTTTACTCGTTACATAATGCATCATTCCGTAACTAACTCATTAGTTACATTTCTTGCAAGGCTTATAGTGATGTGCATTACCGAGAGGGCCAGAGATACCTCTCCGACAATCGGAGTGACAAAACCTAATCTCAAATCGCCAACCCAACATCTACCTTTGGAGACACACTGTAGTACTCCTTTATAATCACCCGATTCGTTGTGACGTTTGGTAGCACCAAAGTGTTCCTCCGGTAAATGGGAGTTGCATAATCTTATAGTTTCGGAACATGTATAAGTCATGAAGAAAGCAATAGCAATATACTAAACGATCAAGTGCTAGGCTAACGGAATGGGTCATGTCAATCACATCATTCTCCTAATGATGTGATCCCATTAATCAAATGACAACACATGCCTATGGTTAGGAAACATAATCATCTTTGATTAATGAGCTAGTCAAGTAGAGGCATACTAGAGACGTTATGTTTGTCTATGTATTCACACATGTATCATGTTTCCGGTTAATACAATTCTAGCATGAATAATAAAAATTTATCATGATATGAGGAAATAAATAATAACTTTATTATTGCCTCTAGGGCATATTTCCTTCAGTCTCCCACTTGCACTAGAGTCAATAATCTAGATTACATAGTAATGATTCTAACACCCTTGGATTCTTGGTGCTGATCATGTTTTGCTCGTGAGAGAGGCTTAGTCAATGGGTCTGCAACATTCAGATCCGTATGTATCTTGCAAATCTCTATATCTCCCACTTGGACTTGGTCCCGAATGGAATTGAAGCGTCTCTTGATGTGCTTGGTCCTCTTGTAAAATCTGGATTCCTTTGCCAAGGCAATTGCACGGTGTTGTCACGAAAGATCTTCATTGGTCCCGATGCACAAGGTATGACACCTAGATCGAAATGAACTCCTTCATCCAGACTCCTTCATTCGTTGCTTCGAAGCAGCTATGTACTCCGCTTCACATGTAGATCCCGCCACGGCGCTTTGTTTAGAACTGCACCAACTTATAGCTCCACCGTTTAATAAAAACACGTATCCGGTTTGCGATTTAGAATCGTCGGATCGGTGTCAAAGCTTGCATCGGCGTAACCATTTACGACTAGCTCTTTGTCACCTCTATATCTGAAACATATCCTTAGTCCTTTTCGGGTATTTCAGGATGTTCTTGACCGCTGTCGATGATCCACTCTGGATTACTTTGGTACCTTCCTGCCAAGTTTATTGCTAAGCATACGTCAGGTCTGGTATACAGCATTGCATACATCATAGAGCCTATGGCTGAAGCATAGGGAACATCTTTCATTTTCTCTCTAACTTCGGCTGTGGTCGGGCATTGAGTTTGACTCAACTTCACACCTTGAAGCATGGGCAAGAACCCTTTCTTTGCCTGATCCATTTTGAACTTTTTCAAAAAATTTATCAAGGTATGTGCTTTGTGAAAGTCCTATTAAGCGTCTTGATCTATCTCTATAAATCTTGATGCCCAATATGTAAGCAGCTTCACCGAGGTCTTTCATTGAAAAACTTTTATTCAAGTATCCCTTTATGCTATCCAGAAATTCTATATCATTTCCAATTAATAATATGTCATCTACATATAATATCAGAAATGCTACAGAGCTCCCACTCATTTTCTTGTAAATACAGGCTTCTCCAAAAGTTTGTATAAAACCATATGCCTTGATCACACTATCAAAGCATTTATTCCAACTCCGAGATGCTTGCACCAGTCCATAAATGGATCGCTGGAGCTTGCACACTTTGTTAGCACCTTTTGGATCAACAGAACCTTCTGGCTGCATCATATACAACTCTTCTTCCAGAAATCCATTCAAGAATGCATTTTTGACATCCATTTGCCAAATTTCATAATCATGAAATGCAACAATAGCTAACATGATTCGGATAGACTTAAGCATCGCTACGGGTGAGAAAGTATCATCGTAGTCAACCCCTTGAACTTGTCGAAAACCTTTCGCAACAAGTCGAGCTTTATAGACAGTTACATTACCATCAGCGTCAGTCTTCTTCTTAAAGATCCATTTATTCTCAATGGCTTGCCGATCATCGGGCAAGTCAACCAAAGTCCATACTTTGTTCTCATACATGGATCCCGTCTCAGATTTCATGGCCTCTAGCCATTTTGCGGAATCTGGGCTCATCATCGCTTCCTCATAGTTCGTAGGTTCATCATTGTCTAGTAACATGACTTCCGAATAGGATTACCGTACCACTCAGTGCGGATCTTACTCTGGTAGACCTCGAGGTTCATGAGAAACTTGATCTGAAGTTTCACGATCAATATCATTAGCTTCCTCACTAATTGGTGTAGGTATCACAGAACTGATTTACGTGATGAACTACTTTCAATAAGGGAGCAGTCTGATTACCTCATCAAGTTCTACTTTCCTCCCACTCACTTCTTTCGAGAGAAACTCCTTCTCTAGAAAGGATCCATTCTTAACAACGAATGTTTTGCCTTCGGATCTGTGATAGAAGGTGTACCCATGATCTCTTTTGGGTATCCTATGAAGACACATTTCTCGATTTAGGTTCGAGCTTATCGGTTGAAGTTTCTTCACATAAGCATCGCAGCCCCAAACTTTAAGAAACGACAACTTTGGTTTCTTGCCAAACCACGATTATTAAGGCGTCGTCTCAGCGGATTTTGATGGTGCCCTATTTAGCGTGAATCGTCTGTCTCTAAAGCATAACCCCATAACGATAGCGGTAAATCAAGAAGAGACATCATAGATCGCACCATATCTAGTAAAGTACGATTACGATGTTCGGACACACCATTTCTTTGTGGTGTTCCAGGTGGCGTGAGTTGCGAAACTATTCCGCATTGTTTCAAATGTAAACCAAACTCGTGACTCAAATATTCTCCTCCATGATCAGATCGCAGAAACTTTATTTTCTTGTTACGATGATTTTCCACTTCACTCTGAAATTCTTTGAACTTTTCAAATGTTTCAGACTTGTGTTTCATTAAGTAGATATACCCATATCTGCTCAAATCATCTGTGAAGGTGAGAAAATAACGATATTCGCCACGAGCTTCAACATTCATCGGTCCACATACATCTGTATGTATGATTTCCAACAAATCTGTTGCTCTCTCCATAGTACCGGAGAACGGTGTTTTAGTCATCTTGCCCATGAGGCACGGTTCGCAAGTACCAAGTGATTCATAATCAAGTGATTCCAAAAGTCCATCAGTATGGAGTTTCTTCATGCGCTTTACACCGATATGACCTAAACGGCAGTGCCACAAATAAGTTGCACTCTCATTATCAACTCTGCATCTTTTGGTTTCGACATTATGAATATGTGTATCACTACTTTCGAGATTCAATAAAAATAGACCACTCTTCAAGGGTGCATGACCATAAAAGATATTACTCATATTAATAGAACAACCATTATTCTCTTATTTAAATGAATAACCGTCTCGCATCAAACAAGATCCAGATATAATGTTCATGCTCAACGCTGGCACCAAATAACAATTATTCAGGTCTAAAACTAATCCCGAAGGTAGATGTAGAGGTAGCGTGCCGACCGCGATCACATCGACTTTGGAACCGTTTACCACGCGCATCGTCACCTCGTCCTTCGCCAGTGCTCGCTTATTCCGTAGTCCCTGTTTTGAGTTGCAAATATTAGCAAAAGAACCAGTATCAAATACCCAGGTGCTACTACGAGCTCTGGTCAGGTACACATCAATAACATGTATATCACATATACCTTTTTTCACCTTGCCATCCTTCTTATCCGCCAAATACTTGGGGCAGTTCCGCTTCCAGTGTCCAGTCTGCTTGCAGTAGAATCACTTAGTTTTAGGCTTAGGTCCAGACTTGGGTTTTTTCTCTTGAGCAGCAACTTGCTTGTCGTTCTTCTTGAAGTTCCCCTTCTTCTTTCCTTTGCCCTTTTTCTTGAAACTAGTGGTCTTGTTGACCATCAACACTTGATGCTCCTTCTTGATTTCTACCTCCGCAGCTTTTAGCATTGCGAAGAGCTCGGGAATTGTCTTGTTCATCCCTTGCCTATTATAGTTCATCACGAAGCTCTTGTAGCTTGGTGGCAATGATTGGAGAATTCTGTCAATGACGCTATCATCCGGAAGATTAACTCCCAGTTGAATCAAGTGATTATTATACCCAGACATTTTGAGTATATGCTCACTAACAGAACTATTCTCCTCCATCTTGCAGCTGTAGAACTTATTGGAGACTTCATATCTCTCAATTCGGGCATTTGCTTGAAATATTAACTTCAACTCCTGGAACATCTCATATGCTCCATGACGTTCAAAACGTTGTTGAAGACCGGTTCTAAGTCGTAAAGCATGGCACATTGAACTATTGAGTAGTCATCGGCTTTGCTCGCCGAGACGTTCTTAACATCGCTGGTTGCATCGGCGAGCAGCTCGCACCCAGCGGTGCTTCGGGGCGTAATTCTTACGTGCAGAATGAGGATAATCCTCAAGTTACGGACCCAGTCCGTGTAATTGCTACCATCATCTTTCAACTTTGCTTTCTCAAGGAACGCATTAAAATTCAACGGAACAACAGCATGAGCCATCTATCTACAACAAACATAGACAAGCAAAATACTATCAGGTACTAAGTTCATGATAAATTTAAGTTCAATTAGTCATATTATTTAAGAACTCCCACTTAGACAGACATCTCTCTAGTCATCTAAGTGATCACGTAATCCAAATCAACTAAACCATAACCGATCATCACGTGAGATGGAGTAGTTTTCAATGGTGAACATCACTATGTTGATCATATCTACTATATGATTCACGCTCGACCTTTCGGTCTCCGTGTTCCGAGGCCATATCTGCATATGCTAGGCTCGTCAAGTTTAACTGAGTATTCTGCGTGTGCAAAACTGTCTTGCACCCGTTGTAGATGGACGTGAGCTTATCACACCCGATCATCATGTGGTGTCCAGGCACGGCGAACTTTGGCAGCGGTGCATACTCAGGGAGAACACTTCTTGATAATTTTAAGTGAGAGATCATCTTAAAATGCTACCGTCAAACAAAGCAAGATAAGATGCATAAAGGATAAACATCACATGCAATCAATATAAGTGATATGATATGGCCATCATCATCTTGTGCTTGTGATCTCCATCTTCGAAGCACCGTCGTGATCACCATCGTCATCGGCGTGACACCTTGATCTCCATCGTAGCATCGTTGTCGTTCGCCATCTATTGCTTCTCGACTATCGCTACCGCTTAGTGATAAAGTAAAGCAATTACTGAGCATTGCATTTCATACAATAAGCGACAACCATATGGCTCCTTCCGATTGCCGATAACCGGTTACAAAACATGATCATCTCATACAATAAAATATAGCATAATGTCTTGACCATATCACATCATAACATGCCCCGCAAAAACAAGTTAGGCGTCCTCTACTTTGTTGTTGCAAGTTTTATGGCTGCTACGGGCTCAGCAAGAACCGTTCTTACCTCGCATCAAAACCACAGCGATAGTTCGTCAAGTTAGTGCTGTTTTAACCTTCGCAAGGACCGGGCGTATGCACTCGATTCAGCTAAAGTGAGAGAGACAGACACCCGCCATCACCTTTAAGCACGAGTGCTCGTAGCAGTGAAACCAGTCTCGCGTAAGCATCTGGCGTATTGTCGGTCCGGGCGCTTCATCTCACAATACCGCCGAACTAAAGTATGACATCTTTGGTAAGCAGATGACTTGTATCGCCCACAACTCACTTGTGTTCTACTCGTGCATATAACATCAACGCATAAAACCTAGGCTCGGATGCCATTTGTTGGGGAACGTAGTAATTTCAAAAAATTCCTCGCACACACAAGATCATGGTGATGGCACAGCAACGAGAGGGAGAGTATTGTCCACGTACCCTCGTAGACCGTAAGCGGAAGCGTTAGCACAACGGGGTTGATGTAGTCGTACGTCTTCAAGATCCGACCGATCCAAGCACCGAACGTACGGCACCTCCGAGTTCAGCACACGTTCAGCTCGATGACGTTCCCCGGGCTCCGATCCAGCAAATCTTTGGGGATGAGTTCCATCAGCACGACGGCGTGGTGACGATGATGATGTTCTACCGGCGCAGGGCTTCGCCTAAACTCCATGACGATATGACCGAGGTGGAATATGGTGGAGGGGGCACCGCACACGGCTAAGGAACGATCCGTAGATCAACATGTGTGTCCTAGGGTGCCCCCCCGCCCCCGTATATAAAGGAGCCAGGGGGAGGAGGCGGCCGGCCAAGGAGGGCGCGCCAAGGGGGAGTCCTACTCCCACCGGGAGTAGGACTCCCTTATTTCCTAGTTGGAGTAGGAGAAGGGGGAAGGAGGAGGAAGAGGGGAAGGAAGGGGGGGCGCCGCCCCCCTCTCCTTGTCCTATTCGGACTAGGGAGGGGAGGGGCGCGGCCACCTCTTGCCTCCTCTCCGCTTCTCCCTTATGGCCCATGTAGGCCCAATAACCCCCGGGAGGATTCCGGTAACCCCCCGGTACTCCGGTAAAATGCCGATTTCACCCGGAACACTTCCGATGTCCAAACATAGGCTTCCAATATATCAATCTTTATGTCTCGACCATTTCGAGACTCCTCGTCATGTCCGTGATCACATCCGGGACTCCAAACAAACGTCGGTACATCAAAACTTATAAACTCATAATAAAACTGTCATCGTAACGTTAAGCGTGCGGACCCTATGGGTTCGAGAACTGTGTAGACATGACCTAGAACTATTCTCGGTCAATAACCAATAGCGGAACCTGGATGCCCATATTGGTTCCTACATATTCTACGAAGATCTTTATCAGTCAAACCGCATAACAACATACGTTGTTCCCTTTGTCATCGGTATGTTACTTGCCCGAGATTCGATCGTCGGTATCCAATACCTAGTTCAATCTCATTACCGGCAAGTCTCTTTACTCGTTCCGTAATGCATCATCTCATAACTAACTCATTAGTTACAATGCTTGCAAGGCTTAGGTGATGAGTATTACCGAGAGGGCCCAGAGATACCTCTCCGACAATCGGAGTGACAAAACCTAATCTCGAATTACGCCAACCCAACATGTACCTTTGGAGACACCTGTAGAGCACCTTTATAATCACCCAGTTACGTTGTGACGTTTGGTAGCACACAAAGTGTTCCTCCGGTAAACGGGAGTTGCATAATCTCATAGTTGCAGGAACTTTGTATAAGTCATGAAGAAAGCAATAGCAGTATACTAAACGATCAAGTGCTAGGCTAACGGAATGGGTCATGTCAATCACATCATTCTCCTATGATGTGATCCCATTAATCAAATGACAACACATGTCTATGGTCAGGAAACATAACCATCTTTGATTAATGAGCTAGTCAAGTAGAGGCATACTAGTGACTATATGTTTGTCTATGTATTCACACATGTATCATGTTTTCGGTTAATACAATTCTAGCATGAATAATAAACATTTATCATGATATGAGGAAATAAATAATAACTTTATTATTGCCTCTAGGGCATATTTCCTTCAGCAGGCAGCTGAGGTGGTGCGGTGGTGGAGCCTCCACGAAGGGCCGCATGTTGCCACGCAGGTGCCTACCCAGCTGGTTGGGTCGGCAGCTGCATGCGAACGGCGGCGGAGACTTGGCTGGCGCGGGCCTGGCAGTGACCCTGCCGGTGTGCTTGGTGAGGGTCTTGCCGGGTGGCCCAGCAAGGGTCTTGCCGTGGCGCGCTGGCGTCCCCGGCAAGGATCTAGCCGGGGGTCTTGTGGGTTTCTTTGGTGAGGATAGTTGCCTTCCTATCCTCATTTGATCTTGAGCATTTTATGTCTTCACAAAGATCTGCATGCCACCACGGAGGTGCCTCCCGAGCCCTGTTCCGACGTGTTTGTCTAGTGTCGGTGGGCTCAAAGGTGGCTCGCTCGGCTGTTGGGGGCGAGCTCCCCCGGCAAGGGTCTTGCCGGGGCCGTTGAGGCTGCCCCCGGCAAGGGTCCTTGCCGGGGAAACCTGCTTCGTCCCTCTGATCTCTATGGCGTTGGTCCTTGTTGTTGCTTTGTTTGCCTTGTGCCTTCGGCTTCTCTCCGGCTTCCCTTTCCTGCCCTGTTATGTGTGGCCGTGCGGGAGGCTCCGACTGCCCATGCACAAGTAAAGGGGTTAAAAGCAGAGCCCCTACTTTTGTACACCGACAAGCGCGCCCTGGTGGGTTGTGCCCCCCTCGGGGCACCCCCCAGGTGCAACCAGGGCCTATTGACTTCCTTCTGGCCCATAAAAAATCTCCGTAAAGTTTCGTGGCATTTGGACTCCGTTTGATATTGATTTTCTGCGATGTAAAAAACATGGAAAAGACAACAACTGGCACTTGGCACTATGTTAATAGGTTAGTATCAAAAAATGATATTAAATGACTATAAAATAAGTATAAAACATCCAAGATTGATAATAAAACAACATGAAACAATCAAAAACTATAGATACGTTGGAGACGTATCAAGCCGGAGCGAGCACCACCAAGGAAGGAGCGGAGAGAGGGGAACAAAATACTTGGACTTTGGCACCGCCACTGCCTCGGAGCCGCCGTCCAGAAGACCTAATCACCAACTCAAATCTAGGACATGGATCCAAGCCGCGAAGACCAAGGCTCCCAGATCCATGGACGACCTCGCTGGGAAGATCCGGAGCCAATTTATTGAATGATATTGTTGTCTCTGCAGAAGCAGAGCGGACAGAGGGCCAGACCCTAGCTACGAAAACTACCAATCTACAGTTATACACATCTGCGTGATGACTCTGACGACTCCTCCCGCACCGATGAGCACAAGGCCCCCGAGGGAGAGGCATCACCGGAGCCAACACCGAAAAACTCGCCTCTCTGGTCGCCCTTTTTAGAGAAGAAGAAAAGGAAGAGGTGATACGTCTCCAACGTATCTATAATTTTTTATTGTTCCATGATATTATATTAACTATCTTGGATGTTTTATAATCATTTTATAGTCATTTTATATTATTTTTTGGTACTAACCTATTGACATAGTGCCAAGTGCCAGTTGTTGTTTTCTGCATGTTTTTTACATTGCAGGAAATCAATATCAAACAGAGTCAAACGTAACGAAACTTTACAGAGATTTTTTTGGACCAGAAGGAACATAATGGGCCCTGGCTGCGCTGGGGTGCTCAGAGAGAGCACAACCCACCGGGCGTCTTGGGAGGCCTAAGCGCGCCTACAGTGGGTTGTGCCCACCTCGGGTGCCCCCCAGATCACCTCTTTGCTCTATAAATACCCCAATATTCCCAAAACCCTAGGGGAGTCGACGAAATATTCATCTAGCCACCGCAGAGTCCAGAACCACCAGATCCAATCTAGACATTATCTCGGATGGGGTTCACCACCTCCATGGGTGCCTCTCCGATGATGCATGAGTAGTTCTTTGTAGACCTTCGGGTCCGTAGTTAGTAGCTAGATGGCTTCCTCTCTCTCTCTCTCTCTCTCTCTCTCTCTCTTGATTCTCAATACAATGGTCTCTTGGAGATCCATATGATGTAACTCTTTTGCGGTGTGTTTGTTGGGATCGATGAACTTTGAGTTTATGATCAGACCTATCTTTTTTATATCCATGAAAGTATTTGAGTTTCTTTGATATCTTTTATGCATGATTGCTTATAGCCTCGTATTTCTTCTCTGATATTTGAGTTTTTTTGGCCAACTTGATCTATTTATCTTGCAATGGGAAGAGGTGCTTAGTAGTGGGTTCGATCTTACGGTGCTTGATCCCAGTGACAGAAGGGGAACCGACACGTATGTATCATTGCTACTAAGGATAAAACGATGGGGTCTATCTCTACATAGATAGGTCTTGTCTACATCATGTCATCGTTCTTATTGCAATACTCTGTTTCTCCATGAACTTAATACACTAGATGCATACTGGATAGTGGTCGATGTGTGGAGTAATAGTAGTAGATGCAGGCAGGAGTCGGTCTACTAATCTTGGACGTGATGCCTATGTAATGAGCATTGACTGGATATCGTCATGAGTATTTGAAGTTCTATCAATTGCCCAATAGTAATTTGTTCACCTACCATTTGCTAATTTTCTTGAGAGAAGCCACTAGTGAAACCTACGGCCCCCGGGTCCCTTTCTCATATATTTGGCTTTGCGATCTACTTTTCCTTTGCATTTATTTTCAGATCTATTAAACCAAAATACAAAAATACTTTGCTGCACTTTATTTTATTTGTGATCTATTTGTTCAATCTATTACAACTTTCTTCCGTCCACGCACCAATTTCTGGCGCTGTTACCGAAAAGGGATTGACAACCCCTTTAACACATCGGGTTGCGAGTGGTTGTTATTTGTGTGCAGGGGTTGTTTACGTTGTGTTGCTTGGTTCTCCTGCTAGTTCGATAACCTTGGTTTCATATCTGAGGGAAATACCTACCGCTGTTGTGCTGCATCATCCCTTCCTCTTTGGGGAAATACCAACATAGCTTCAAGCGACATCAAAAGGACACGACAAAGGAAGGTCAGAAACAACTTGTTAACAAGACTTGATCAACCTTATTAATTGATTCTCTTTTAGGGGCATGTGGTCGATGGATTTAGTAAGTACAACCTATTGTACTTATAGTTTGTTCTCTGTTATTTAAAGTTTAATAAAGTAAAATGCCATGTTTATCTTGTTTTTTGAATTATCATACAATAAAAATGTCCCGAAAATAAAAGTTCTTAGAATGTCCGGAGAATTTAGTATGATTTTTTTCCTGAATATACAAGAATTTTTGGCACTGAACACACCCAGGGGGTGCACCAGTGAGCCACAAGCTCACATGGCGTGCCTGCCCCCTAGGTGGGCCATGCAGGCTTATGGGCCCCATAGGGACCCACTCACTTAGTGCCCATGCCCACAGCCTTCTTCCACCTCCAGAAAAAATCATCCTTGCTTCCTATCCCATATTCTTACTCATTTTTGGGATATTTTTGATCTCCTTGCTCGGAGCTTTGTTTCCGAACTGTCTGCAGGAATTACTCTTTGGTATGTGACTCGTCCGATGGTCCAATTAGTTTTTGTTCTGGTGGATTATATTTTGCTACTGTTGGTGACCATGAATATGAGCTTTGCATGTTGGATCTAAGTAGCTTTGATGCATGGTATACTCTAGGCACTTGAGTAGTTGCTATCAATTTTGTTGAGTTTTGTTCATGTTTATTTTGGGGACTAAAAATTTCAAAAAAATTCAGGGAAAAAAATGTTCAGGTTCCTGAGAAGCTCTTCTAGCCGGGGTTCCATGGAAACTCCGGAAGAGAAGGCCAAATATAATCTCCCTCGTGCAGCCGAAGTGCGGCCTTGTGAATGGCCATGTGATTCTTAGGAGAAGCGGGTATTTGTCATGATTTCTATCAGTTGGCGGAAAACACTGGCCTAACTTCCTTCCTCGAAGATAAGTGTGATCAGTACGTTCTCCTCACTAATACCTTTGTGCAAAACTTTCGATTCATGTCTAGGAGATACACACATACCATTTCATTCACCTTTATGATCACCCTTATGAAATGATACTTGATAGGTTCTGTCAAGTTTGCAAAATTCCTAATGAGGGTAGTCTGCTAGAGCCACACACACACTAGAGGCTTTGAGGATTTCGTGCATGATGTGACTGTGGGGGAGATGAGAGGAGTCTCTCAGGCGAGAGTTGCTAGTTTACATTTTTCGCGTTCTGCGTTACTTCTCATTATTTGCGGGAAGATGTCTGACTGGTAGATGGGAGAGTGGAACACTTAGTTCACCTAATCTTGCTATTTTACAATGTGCACTTTAAAGTGACAGTACCTTTAGTTCAGAAGCTATTTCTCCATGACGGTTGCGCACTAACCGTTCTAAGGGTGTTATCTATGGTGGTATTTATGCTTCTTGTCTTACTAGACATTTTGAGATCCCTATCAGGCATGATGGGGATGAACTTCTACCCATGAAGTACCTAGACTATCATAGCATGACTGAACATAATTTTTAATAAGGGTAAAGTTTGGTTTCAATATAACTTCGTATTTAGCCAGGACACCTGTGAGGTTATTACTTTGCATGCAGTTGCTTTGTTTGATCTCTCCAGGGTTAGGTACACTATCATGTCAAATGATCTATATGCGTACTAGAGTTTGACGACAGAGTTTGTACCCACACCAGCACCGGTCTACTAGTGGGAGCCTCAGCAACCTTAGTACCCCACTGGACCAGATGGATTCTTTTAGTGGTCATAGACCAAGTTAAGCCAAAAGCCTAAGCTTGGGGGAGTACGTATTCTCACCGATATTACATTCATGTATCACACATTCATTTCAGTAGTCGATGTTCATCGTTTCCATTATTTGCGCTTGCTTTTATTTGTTTCTTTTGTGTTTGAAAAACTTTTGAAAATCCAAAAATATTTCTCGCTTCTTTTTGGTTTTTCTTTCTTATTTAATTAGTTGTAGCATTAAAAGAAAACCCAAAAAGATTTCTTGTTTCTTCCTTTGTTATTTGTTGGGAGTTCTTCAATGTAAATAGTTTCTCATTTTTGTTTTCCTTTCTTTAAGAAAAAAACTCCAAAAATATTTAGTGTGTTTCTCTGAATTTATTTTATTTTCTTGAGTTGTCGTAAGGACAAGACCCTGCAATAATTGTCAAGTGGCTCCTATATGCATTTTCGTTGATCTAACAAAAGGGGCAATATTACCTTGTCTACTCCTTTGAATAAAGTGTTTGCAGATTTCAGCTTAGTCCACGACACACTTGCACTATTATTATTATCACATCATTTGGTCGTGCAAGTGAAAGGCAATAATGATGATGAATTGATGAAGTGACTGTGGGAAAGAAAAGTTGTTATGAACTCTTCTTGTTTTTATTTTTGTAAATATGTTTAGCTGAGTATCCATGGTTCGACATATTATGAGTAAACATATTTGTGATGACAATTAGAGATCATAGTTGGTCATGCCACGCTTAAGTAGCTAGGAGTGGGTAACGATTTATCTTGTGTGTCAACATGCATTAAAATGATTATGATCTAGTATGTTAGGATGTTATCCTTCTCTGAAAATTTCAAGTGGTTTGACTTGGCACATGTTTACGCATCTAGTTGATTTGAAATCAATACATCCTTCATGATATTTAAATTCAGGGTGTTTATATCCTACTAATGCTCATTTTCAATGTTAATTATTCCTAATGCATGATTATGACAGTTGTCGCTCTCTAGTTGGTCGCTTCTTAATCTATTTCTAGCCTTCGCATGTACTAAGCGGGAATACTGCTTGTGCATTCATATTCATGAAAACCAAAGTTGTGCCAAAAGAGTCCACATATCTACCTATATACGGTATTACCCTTCTGTTCCAAGTAAATTTGCATGTGTCATCTCTAATCATTCAAATAAATATCTGTTTTGTGTGCCCATACCGCTCATGGAGCGACGGGGCAGTCAATATCTTCCATGCTAAGTGAGTTGTTCTCAGGATGAGAGTTTATTCACTCGTCTTGCACGAGAGAGGCTGGTAAAAGGGATGCCTAGTCCTGCTAAATTAAAACAAAGAATAATACTCCCTCTGTCCCAAATTACTTGTCGCGGAAATGGATAAAATGGATGTATCTAGAACTAAAGTACGTTTAGATACATCCATTTCCGCTACAAGTAATTCCGGACGGAGGGAGTATAACAAAACAAACTCCCCTGGAAAGATGATTGTTGGGAGGGCACCCGAGAATTCGGCTAGCTATGGCTTGTGTTTGTATGGTTATGGGGGAGTAAGACTTTACCTTTCTACATGAGAACTGTCAGTAATGTGTTTAGCATGGAAAATGTTGAAATCCTTTGCCGTGATGTTGACAGGAAAAACACACCACTCAAAATGTATTCATCTCTGTTTTAAGCTCTGAGCTTTGGGACCGCTGAAAATTTGCTTTCATGTTGTTTACTTTTATTATTGAGTCATCACCTTCTCATTCAAGCACCAACATAAAGAGCGCTATTGTCATTCTTAGTTTAACATGCATTGAGTCTAGTTAATGTTGGATGTGAGCATGACTAGATCTCTTCTACTCCCCCCGTTTCAGTTTACAAGCGCGCATACCTAGGTTGCCAATATTATCACCCTAATACCGAAAAAGGCTTTCGCCCCGCTTTATAAATAAAGCAAACCGCCACAGAGCATCTGAAAATATCATCACCCTAATATAAACTATATAACACAAAAATTATACCGTTTGAAAATAGAACATCTAAAGTTTATAATGATATATTTTTTGTAATATATGACTTGTATTAGGTTGGTCAAATTGACGACCTAGGGGTGCGCACACGCCCTGTAAACTAAGAGAGAGGGAGTACCCTGAATTGCAATGTTAGTCGCTGCTTTAATTTCAGAGGTGCTCTGCATTTATGTTTTGTGGTCTCAGAAAGGGCTAGCGCGATACCACATTATTATATTATATCATGATTGTTTTGATAATTTTTTTTGCATTTGAGATACATTATTATTGCTCCCTAGTTGATTATGCCATTGTCATGAGTAAATATGAAATCTAAGTGTTATCATTCACATGGTTATTTCATGATCTTTGCTGGAAACTTAGTTACTAGCTAAGCTTATATATGACAACAAAACAAAAGAGTTTGTAAAAGTCTTTCTTTATCACTTTCAGTTTATCAACTAAATTGCTTGAGGACAAACAATGAGTTAAGCTTGGGGTAGTTGATACGTCTCCAACGCTGTTTTCAGCAGAACTACCATGGTGTTGTTTTTGTGCAGAAATAAAAGTTCTTGGATTGGGATGAAAATTTACGGACTGAAATATATATAAAAAATACTGGCAAAAAGATATATTGGAGGGGGGCACAAGCTTAGGTGGCGCCCCCGCCTAGGGCGCGCCACCTGAGCTTGTGGGCCCCTCGAGCCTCCGTTTTCCCTCCCTCTTATCATATAAGTTCCGTCTCGTGAGAAAAAAATAAGAGAGAAAGTTTCATCACTTTATGATACGGAGCCATCACCACCTCCCATTCTTCAATGGGGAGGACTGATCTGGAGTCCGTTCGGGTCTCCGAAGAGGGGGATTCATCGTTGTCGTCATCATCAACCCTTTTTCATCAACAATTTAATGATGCTCACCACCGGGAGTGAGTAATCCCTTTGTAGGCTTGTTGGACGGTGATGGACTTGGATGAGATTGATCATGTAATCGAGTCAATTTGTTAGTGCTTGATCCCTAGTGTCCACTATGTTCTGAGATTGATGTTGCTATGACTTTGCTATGCTTAATGCTTGTCACTAGGGTTCGAGTGCCATGATTTCATATCTGAACCCTTTATGTTTGCATGAATATATCCGAGTTCTTGATCCTATCTGCTAGTTATATGCACTTGTTATTGTTCTGAACCGTAGACCCCAAAGTGACAATAATTGAGATACTCTCTCGGGATGACTGTAATTCGAGGAGTTCATGTATTCACCATATGTTAATGCTTTGTTCCAATTCTCTATTAAAAGGAGGCCTCAATATCTCTTTGATTTCCTTATGGACCCCGCTACCACGAGAGGGTAGGACAAAGATGCCATGCGAGTTCTTATTATAAGCATGTATAACTATATACGAGATACATGCCTACATTGAATTGATGAATTGGAGTTATTGTGTATCGCTCTAGGTTGTGACTGTTCCAGGATGAATGTCATCCACACAAATATACATCATTGATCCAATGCTTACGCTTTGCTCATATTGTCTTTGCTAAGTTACTACTGTTGTTGTTGTTACAATCACTAAAAAACTGCTACAGTTACTGTTACTGTTGTTATTGGTACTGTTACCACTACTATCAAACTATCGAATTACCGTGCTACTAAAAACTTTGCTGCAGAGAAACAGCTTTCCAAGTATGGTTGAATTAACAACTCAACTGCTAAGGATTATAAATATTATTTGGCCCCCCTTGTGTCAAATTAATAATTTTGGGTGAAATACTACCCACGAAGTCTGTCACGATCCCCTATACTTGTGGGTTATCAGTGACGGAGCGGTCGAGTTCCCATGTCGCGGTGAGGTTTGGGTCATTGCGGACCCATTCCGACGCCACGTCCATCTTGGTGAGCATGGAGCGGCGGCCAACATTGCACCGGTCATACCTCGCCTAGTGCCGCACCGCGCACTCGGCCTCGGATACCATGGCACGAGAGCCAGAGGCACCGCCTTAACCGCCACCTCTGAGATAGTGGAAGATGCGGCCATGCGCCTTGGCGATTGCGGGCGGCAGCTCCTCCTTCGCCTACTGGCGATGGCATCGTGCTGGAGACGAGGGCCCGTCGATCCTTGTGTAGCGGCTGTGAGGTGGGGGCGACACCGGCTCGTCCTTCACGCGACAGAGGCACTGGGGGGACGCCGACTCCTGCTTCACGCGACCGCTGATGTGGAGGCCGCGGTTGTGCGGCGGGGACGCCGACTCGTCCTTCACCTGCCAGAGTGGGGATGCCGGCTCCCGCTTTGTGTGGATCTGTGGCAGGGACGGTGACTCCTCTTTCATGCGCGTCAGCGATGGTGGCGTCAGACCCATCTGACGGAGCAAAAGCTCCGTCATGATCTCCATCTGACGGATGAATTCTTCGTCTGTCAGAGCCGCCTCCGAGAGGAGATAGGGCCGCTGCTGCGGTTGGTCCTCCTCATCGCTAGAGGAGCCCGCTTTTGTGGATGCGGATGGTCCAGGTGAGCGAGGGCGGCGACGCCATGATCCGCCTAACGACGAACTTCCACCGTTGCCGCATGCCGGCGCGAAGAACCAGGACTGCGACATCATCGCTGGGCTCGAAGAGGAGGAAGGGCTCGGCCAAGGGGAGGAGGACGGTGTGGTGCTCAGGATGGTGTGGATCTAGACGGCGCCGGAGCGCGGCTTAAATAGCTGCGGCTAGGCCAGGCGGAGGTGCAGTCAGCCCGCTTCAATGCAGCGCAACGGCCGGAGTTGGTTTCTCGGGATGCGGCGTCTACATTGAAGCGGCGGCGACGCCCGAGAGGTCGCTTCCGTCTGCGTCGCCTTCCCGTCCGGTCAAAGTGCGGCATCAATGCCGGGTAGGGCATGCTCTGGTTCAGCATGAATGCGGCGCGGTAAGCGACATGGGGCATGGGATGGAAAAGCACGGGAAGGGCGGGTGGGTGGTTTGGGTGGGCCAGGGCGTTCAGAAGCGGGCTTGGGAACGGTCCAGACTCCCGGAAAGCCCCCCTTCCCACGTTTGTCTCTGGTCTGCAAGAGAAAACGTGTCCGGACCGCCCTGCGGACCGATACAGGCCTGCGCCGGATGGCTTCTGCGGTCCGGACGGATGCGGGAGGTTTGAGGGTAAGCGTTGGAGATGCCCTTAGGTCATTCACTTGAGGGAAATTTGCAACAATAAAGTGCGTAGTAGACCTCAGGAGCCGACGCCCTCGGCGCCACCGCATAGTTCCGGATGCTACAAGGAGGTGGCACTACAACCTTGGTGGCGCATGACCTTTGTGAAGGAGGAGGAGGTACCCTCCCCGACGATCGCTAATGCACACGATCGCCTGCTCTACTACCTCGGATGTGGCGCGCAAGGAGCGGCACAACACGGTGCGATGTTCGACCTTCGCGATGTGGTTGTGGCGTCGGACTGGGTGCGCGCCGACCTGGACCTTGCGTTAGCCTGGGTCAAGGATCTATTCAGGACCACCGGGCGGACGCCCGCCCACGTCCGACGCCGGACCAGCGACTAGCTCTGCAAGATCGAGTTGGCCGAGTCCGAGCTCGTCTCTCGTGCCTTCACCAACAAGGGCAAGGGTAGCGACATGGGCCCGAGTCCACGCCCGACCGTCGCCACCAGCTGGGTGTGGTCGATTGTCCGTGTAAGATGGAGCGGTTGCACTGGCGATCGCACTGTGGCGACTCACCAAGGCTGTTGAGACCCTTAGGAGGTCATTCACCACTGAAGGACGACGATGAAAGTTCTGACGGCCTCAAAGGACATGACTACGAGGTCATCGTCTGGTGCGTCACATTGATTAGTTTAGTTATTAGAGTTTAAAATTCGTTCGGTTTAGTTAAACTTTGTTAAATTTCGTTCTTTTGGTTGTAAATATATTAAAATTTAAGAAGTACAGCATCTTCTAATTTGCATGTTTTCATCCATTTTTTGTGAAATATCCGTTTAAAATAGGGTGATTTGGTGCACCAGGTTAAATGACCGCCCTCTATCCACCGTTCGGGGACGGTGTGTCCAATTTGATACTCGGCGTTGGGTTTGATGCACCGGCTCACGGAGCCCCCCTTCTTGCATCACGCGTTGCCTGGCTGACTGCCGGGTTTCGCATCACTCGATGAACGTCATCGGAGCCAAAGGCATGACATCGACCGCGATGACGTATTCCACCCCAACTCGATCGGCGACGACACGCACATGACGTCTCTAGGAGTTCTCTCGCTGATGGTCCAGCTGATCGCGCTGCCCGACACCAGCGCAACCGCAGCATGTTTCCCACCGGCGACGCTGCCGCTGGGGCGCCTCGGCGCAGGAGGTGGCCGGCCTGTGACGGAGTGGCTGGGTGGGCGCACGGCGGAGCTTGCGAGGAGCGCGCGGCAGGTGCTCGACGAAATGAGCCGGCGGCATAGCCCGACAGGTGCTCGACGAAATGCGCCGGCAGCATCGCCCGGCAGGTGTTCGAGGTAACGCTCCAGTGTCCTGCAAAATGGCTATTGGGTGACCTTCCTGGCCAGCTCGCGGCGGCCGTGAACGCCTGCCGCTCGGCCCGAGGCGCCTGCTGCTACAGTAAAAGGTACGCATGCGCCCAGCTGCTTGCTCTTATCTTCTTGCGTTTCCATTGCACTTGCGCTGTGATGTGTACTTTAGTTATCAATGTGCAAAAGTTCAGAAAAAGATCACCCCCTCTCCTCTGTGTGAAACTAGTGGGAAATGGGATTGCATTATCTATCTTAAGCGGTTGGTGTTAGGGGTTAGGACCCAGGGGACAGGCACGAAGACTTGGGGATTGGCAAGTCTTCGGTGCGAGGATGCATGCATCTGGTCGCAGCTTGTTGTCTTGTCGTCCTGGCCAGACTTAAAAACCTGCCGATCTCTGTCCCTGTGGCAACCTGGTACTTAAATGGCGTTATACTATTAGCTTGCCATGCACTTGGCACTTAAATAAAGTAAATCTAGCACGATTCTCGTTGGATACTACACAGGCACAGGCACAGGTACAGTCACAGAGCACCCCACCAAACCTCTGCGCAGGAGTATTAATAAAACTAGAAGAGCCAAGTCTCAGGTCCAATGTTCACACACACTTCGCACACCTGTTGTAGCCCTGAAATTGTAATAGTAATAGATAAACTTTCAGGCATCACAATCCAAGAATTGCAAAACTTTTAGTATATTCTCGAGGTTCATTTTGTTAAGATGAGAAAGATAGATAAAAGGGCAAAGGAAAGGGAACAAATGACTGATCCCCTTGAAAGCAACATACTAGTACTATATTCAGATGGAAATACATGAGATGTCTGACAGGCTTTGGAACACTGTCTTAGATGTTTGTGCAAGTTGTACTAGGCTTGACAGGAGCACTCTACTACTACAAGGGAGTTTTTTTTTTTGAAACAAGTACTACAAGGGAGTAATATCCTATTGCAATTAGGTAGGCATGGATTTGATAAATATGCTGTAATCTGATTATCTGAACCCAGCACACATTTTGCCCACATAATAAGTAAGTTGTGCTGCTCCAAATTGGGTAGAGTGTAGTAAATATGCTGTATGAAACTAGGACTCACTAGGAGTAGACTGCAGAAAAGGACTGCTGCGCTTTTATGGCCACACCGGCGAAGCTTCGGCCATTTGAAACGGTCCACGTTTTTCTCCATGGGATATTATTGGTGGGCTGGGACTGCGATGTGGCTTTGAAGTCTATTGTTTATCTTGTCCACTTGCCCCCCCTTCCTGTGCAGTGGAACTGTGGGACAATCAGAGACCAAGACCAGCGCCCCGTAGTTCACCTCAATTTTGCAAACCCACATACGCTACAATCTTTAGCGAGGAGCTAGAGATTTTTCAAGGAATCTCAGAGCCATGGAGGATTCCAGAGAGCAGAATGGCAATGCCCATGCCCTTGCAGCTGCCGGCAACACTCCCGGCGAGCCGCAGCAAGAGGGCGCCGACGAGGCCGAGCCGGAGCAGCTGCAGCAAGACGGCGCCGACGAGGCCGAGCCGGACGAGGCCGAGCTTCTGTTGAAGCTGAGGAAGTACCTGGTGCTGATGGCCATCCTCGTGGCGGCCATCACGTTCCAGGCGGGGCTGGCCCCGCCGGGCGGCTTCTGGCAGGAGAGCAAGCACGGCCGCGTCGCCGGCGACATCGTGATGAGGTTCAGCTACCCCAGGCGGTACCTTGTCTTCTTCTACTTCAACACCACGGCGTTCGGGGCCTCGCTCATGGTGCTCATACTGCTCCTGATGAGGGAGCTGACCCACAAGGCGGTCTGGCTCCGCGCGCTCCAGTTCGCCATGATTCTTGGCTTGGTGGGGCTCATGGGGGCCTACGCCGCTGGGAGCTAGGACCTCCGTTTACATCTGGGTGTTACTCCTTGGCATCTTCGCCTATGTGACACTCCATGTGGTATTCTTCAAGCACTTGGCACCTCAATGTCTGCGAGATATGTTCGGGGGTATTCGCACATACTGGAAGAATACTCTTGGGCGCATAATGACACCAGGATCAGGGAGGACAGCAGATGAGCAAGGTGCACCAGGCCAGTTGGAAGAGGGGATAACAGATGGCCAAGAGGCTTCAAATCCAGAGAAGATAACAGATGGCCAAGAGGCTTCAAATCCAGAGAGGGTAGCAGATGGCCAAGAGGCTTCAAATCCAGAGAGGATAACAGATGGCCAAGAGGCTTCAAATCCAGAGAGGATAGCAGATGGCCAAGGGGCTTCAAATCCAGAGAGAATAACAGATGAGGCTTCAAAGAAGAGAGAAGAAAAGGAAGATCTTGAAAGAAATCGCAGCTCCTTGCTGGTTCTTGCCACATTGGTAGCAACAGTCACATATGTCGCAGGGCTAACCCCTCCAGGTGGCTTCTGGTCTGATGATAAGAAGAACCACATTCCTGGTGATCCGGTGCTGCGAGACCACTATCCACGCCGATACAAGACCTTCTTCTATTGCAATGCCACTGCTTTTGCTGGATCGCTTGTCATCATCATCATGGTCCTCAGTCAAACAGCGGTGGATCATGTTGTCAAGTCAAATGCTCTGCGGTTGTGTGTGGTAGTCAGTCTCTTTGGGCTTATGGGGGGATATGCTGCTGGAAGTTGCAGGGAGGTACATACATCGATCTATGTCTTTGCACTTGTTGGTGCAGTCTTGCTCTACCTCATCATTCAGTGTATTGAACCTGCTCTGCCTAAGTCAGCATATGTTGAAGGTACCATCACCCGTGTGAAAAAGAAAAATAAAGAAATGGTTGAGAAGCTGAGGACTTTCATCACTGACTTGTTAGAACCACCTAGCATACCAGTACAAGTTCAGTCAGAAAACAGCAGTCGAGGCACTAATTTCCAGAAGTTGCGCACATACCTTCTATTGCTTGGCATCCTTGCCGCCACAGTTACCTTCCAAGCTGGGCTGAATCCACCGGGAGGCTTTTGGACAGATACCAGTGATGAGCATATTGTTGGTGATCCAATTTTGGAGGCCATCAGTCCGAAGCGCTACAAGGCATTCTTCTATTGCAATGCCACAGCATTTGTAGCCTCTTTGGCCATCATCATCCTACTCCAGAGCCAGTTGATTACCATTCATGCCATGAAGCGTCATGTACTGCAAACAGCAATGACACTGGTGCTCTTTGGTCTTATGGGAGCCTATGTCGCTGGAAGCAGCAGGAAGTTCTCAACATCCATATATGTGTTCGTCCTAGTCCTCCTAGTGTTCGCCTATGTTGTACTTCATATTCTATATGAGAGGACACTAGGGAATACTGGGAGCACAGCAGGGAATGCTGAGAGCACAGCAAGGAATACTGAGAGCACAGCAGGGAATGCTGAGAGCACAGCAGGGAATACTGAGATCACAGAAGGGAATACTGAGAGCACAGCAGGGAATACTGAGAGCACAGCAGGGAATACTGGGGCTTCCATGCCAGAAACCTCCCAAAATCCTGGTTCTTCTGAACCTACTCCTGAAGAAAAAAAGGATTTGCAGAAGAGGCGCAAGTTTCTGATGTTGCTCGCAATTCTAGCAGCTTCTATCACATACCAAACTGGTATAAGCCCACCAGGTGGCTTTTGGACTGACAACAGTAACGGCCACCGAGCAGGTTACCCAGTGTTTCGTGACGAGTTCCGAAACCACTATAGGGTGTTCTTCTACTTCAATGCTACTGCTTTCATGGCATCCCTGGCAGTAATTCTGTTGCTTGTTAGCGAGAGGCTATGCAAGAAAGGTCTGGAGTGCTATGCGCTACGTGCATGTGCACTGGTTGATCTGATCAGCCTCATGGGTGCTTTTGCTACTGGAAACTGCAGAAAAGTGTCAACATCTGGCTATGTCATTCTTGTTGTTCTTGCAGTGTTTGTCTATGTCATGATTCAAGTCCTGGTTCTGACGCCAAAAGATAAGTGGAATGAGTTGCTGCGGCCTTCTAAGCACCAAAATCCATCAATGAATCACACGAGAAATATACATGATACTGATAGTAAGAGAACAGAGCACAAATGGCGCAAAGATTTGATGCTGATTGGAACTCTTGCAGTCACTGTCACATACCAAGCCGGTCTGCTTCCGCCAGGAGGGGTTTGGCCTGATGACCGGGATGGCCATTTTGCAGGTGACCCAATCCTCCATGATACCAACCTAACACGGTACAAGGTATTCTTCTATTGCAACGCCACCGCATTCATGGCCTCAATGGTCATGGTCATCCTCCTACTGAACAACACAATAAGCAAGTACAAGAGATCTCTCTTTGCCATGAAAATAGCAATGGTCTTGGACTTGCTTGGTTTACTTGGGGCATATGCCGCGGGCAGCTGCAGGAAGTTGAAGACATCTGCATACATTTTTGCACTCGTCATTGCTGTGATCATCTACATCGTCATTCATGTTTTGTTGTCATTTGACGAAGTGGCAAGGTTAGTGAAGGAGAAGTGGAAAAAGTGGGTGCGATGTCTGAAAAGGTGTTTCTGTTGCAACTGAGTCAAGCAATCAACCATCTGACGGGGAACCAGGAAAAAGTCCTCTGCCTGTGTAAGAGTAGTCTCAGTTGTGACATTTGTCCAGTCTATCATGAGATAGACACAACCTCCAAAGTTGCAATTTGTGTTTTATTCTTGCTCGAGGCCATCATGTAGTGTTATTTGGTGCATTCTTTGAATGTGAGCAAAAGATAATACAGATGACAACTGTGAGATGTGAAATGGTTCTTTTTTCTTAGTTAACAATCTGTGGAATTACCTTCTGAAGTAAAAGTTGTTTGCCTACGTAAATATGCAGATCATATGGTAACCCAGGAATGCAATATGCCAATATTTATTAGCGGTAGAGAATGCTAACTGACAATATCCAAATTTGCAATGACAACAGAATAAGCATCTCATGGAGAGGGGCAAAACAGCTCGTCCACGCCGATCAATTTCCGGCAAAACAGTCTGCATACATACTCAATCCTTGGAACAATACTGAAAAAGAGATAATAGGAGTAATGTACCAAAGTGAGGATGTAATTTTAGCTAAATAGTCTCTTTGAAAATGAAGCAATTCAGTCGTTTACTGCAGGGTGGTGTCACTAGTATTTTTTCAACACAGAGACACTGACACCTTCATTGGATTCTGAGTTGAGTTGCCCTGTTATTTTTGTGTAAATAATGTCTAGGTATGAGGATATTTTGGGTATGCATTATTTCTAGGCACTTTACTTTCTCTGATTTATAAATAAAATTTAAAGGAGGGAAGGGGGGGGGGGGTGGAAGATACTTGTTCAAGGATGGAGAGACATGGCAGGAATAAACCTTCCTTTCTTTTTTGCAAGAGAGGAAGGAGCAGATCTTTGGCGGGACTACCAGGACCTCCCTGGTTTCTGTGATGAAATTCCATCAACAGGGACCATCAGGAAGAGCCCTTGTCAGTGTCTGATGAATTTCTCTGTAACACGATGCATCAACTGCTTGGCGAAGTGCCAGGAGATTGTACAAATAACACTGCGTCTCAGCTTGCCAAACTAATCGGCATGGGCCATCTGTGGCCCAAACTCAGTGGAATTATTGGGATGAGGACCTGATTTTAGGAGGTTCAGAATGCCAGGTTGGACAGTGCATCTGCTTATATGCCCTAAATGATTTTGCTTCAGTGTGGGCTGCCATCAACATTAGAAGCCAGTGAAAGCTAAATATCCAAGTTTAAAAGAAAAATATCCATGAATAAACTGAGTGTAGTACCAAGCATTTATTCATTCGAGGAAGACTAGGATAACAGAATAACAGAACCTGTATGTTTTCTCATCACTATCTGCCCTAGCAATGAAAGAAACTAGTTTGCATTCCTCGCGTACTAGTGTAACAGGGTAGAACCCCTGGTAACACAAGTGCCTGCGGATCAGGGAAGTGTGCACAAGGTTCATTGTGCAGTTCTAACCTATATTAATGCATTTATTCCCAAAATTGATAAATGACAAGTAATTCGAATGTTTGGTTGGAAATAGGTGTGCCAATATGTTTGAATCACGTGATCTATGCACCGGATGGCCCTAAAGCAAGTAGAGGAATGGTATAGTTAAGTTGATACATTTGGTTCCGTTTTAGGGGTTAGTTTGGTATACCTCATAATGTATAATCTGAATATTTGATAAATGAACACCCATACTATTAATCTTGTAGTTGGAAAATGAGACTTTTTTTTTGACAGTTTGAGACTAAAATATTTTGCCATGTGTGATCTGCAAGCAGATTTGCTGACACACTAAGATTACACACTGCTATCAACAGTAAGTCCAAGATCAACCAGGTCAACTAAAAAGACAAGAACAAGGGGAAACAGTCTACTTTGTGCAGGATTGAGAAAAAAATACTACTGGACAAATTGTGAATGTCAGAATCAGTTTTCTGAAGATGATTTAATCGAAGGGAAAAAAGAAGCTCATAATCAGGGAGAGGATAATAAAAGAAAGGTAAGTTGGAAAATAAATACTCTTACATAATAGCGTAGAAATACCTCACCGCAGGATTCAGACCTGATTTACTGTTTATGTTGGTCTACTGCAAAGAGATACTTTAACTGAAACAGTTACACAAAGCTTTGATTGCAAAAGAAAAAGTTACACAAAGCTGGGAATCCACTAGGAATAACCGAATTGAAATACAATTAGTTTCTTTGTTTCGTTTTATTTTTTTGACAAAAGCATGATCATTTCTTGGTGGCTAAAATCCAAAGCTATTTTTAGTATCCTTTTGACTGTTTCTGGCGATAAATTTGTCATTGGATTTGATGTCACCGTTTGTTTTCTTCACACCCTCTTAACTTCTGGAGATAATAATAAGGACCAGAACCTGGGCATATTAAGAGTCCGAAGAATGATAAATGAACGTGGCAGCCTTCAGGCTTCAAATTTTTAGCTGAGATCTGCATTGGTTCTATGAGCTCATGGTCATGGAGTCCGAGCCACAGCCTGGTGATGGTCATGAACCTCACAATACCACAAGTCAGCAACAAAAACACCAGTGTGATGACCAAACACCGAGTAGTGCTGATGAAGCAGAGCTTCTATGGAACCTGAGGAAGTACTTGTTCCTGCTGGCAACTTTATCAGCCTGTTATGACCGGCACGGTCTATACTAGGAAGAGGCCCACAGGGCATTAGTATTAGGGACTTGGTCCACAAGTTATCTTAGGAAATTATCTTAGCAAAGTTATCTTAGGCTAAAGTTATAAATACTCATGTAAGACATCGATTTGAGGAAGCAATAAAGACTATTATTATCTTTTGTTGCCCGGCTACCAGAGGAGCCGGAAACCCTAGCCGCCGAAGCCAAGCCGCCGCCGCCTCCAGCCCTAGCCGCGACGGCGCCTGCGCCACGCCGCAACCGCCTCCTCCCCACGCCGCCTCCTTGCCCCTACAACCTCGCCCTAGGCTGGTAGAACCCTAGTGTTCCTACCAATTTGGTATCCAGAGACACCAAGCCGATCATGTCCCAGCCTCCATCACCCGCCGCTACCATCCGCCACCGCCAGCTCTCGCTCCCCAGCGCCATCGCAAGCACCACCACCCCCGCGCGGATGCTAACTTGGCGGCCGATCCGCACCAACACCACCGCCACCGCACTTGCCGTCACACCACCACCACCACAACGCCAGGTGTATCGCTCCCACGGCGAACCGCCTCACGCTCTCGCCGAGGAAGTATCCGGCACCTTCGGAGTTGGTTCAGCGGTCCGGTATCACCCTATTCTCGCCGGGACCAGCTTCCGCCATCGACGCCGTCACCACCTCCTACGGGCGCCCGCAGCAGCGGTGGCCACCACGGCCTTCAGCGCCCTACGGCGGGCGTCTCGGCCGCCGCTTCTGCTGCCGCCCTACCAACTGCGGTCGGCCGTGGCCGGCTTGGCCGGCCTCCACCGTCATTGGGAGCCCGCCCAGCAGCTCCTCCCGGCGCCACCGCCGGCAACCACGACACCGGCGCCGGAGCAGACGCCCCTCCAGGAGCCGCCGCCATCGACAGCACAACCACCGGCACCTAGGGTTACGGGTCGGCCCCTGCACCAGGTGCAGTTCCCACCGTCGCCGTCACCGATCCCCGCTTGGGCGACCGGTTCGTCTTCGGGCCCGGCCTACTCCACGCCGCCGGAACAACCGCGGCCTCCCCTGCGGTTTGATCACCCCTCCAGCTCGGCGAACTACGCCCCAGCGCTTCCCGAGCCAGCATACGCACCGCCGGTACATGCGGCCGCCCACACGGCGTTCGACACCCTCGCTTCGCCAAACCGGACTTCGCAACATACGAGGGCACGGAGGACCCCTCAACTGCTCAACCAAAGTCGGCAGATTCTTCGAGGGCGCGGGCCTTCGCCGGATCGCACTGCTCGCGTCCTATCATCTTGAGTGCGGCTCGGACCGGTATTACGCTCGAGGCGGGGCGAGGCGGCATGCCCCTTGGGAGCGTTTGAGCTCTGTCTCCTACGCTTTGGGCCTCCTATCCGCGGAGCAGATCGGCGCCCTCGGCCGTTGCCGTTCACATCTACGTGCGAGACTATGCCGACCGCTTCGAGCCTGGCATGCCATGCGCCGGCGTCTCCGCGACCAATGGCGAAGCTCTTTGTGGGCGGGTTGCGGATCATATTCGCGTCGGCGTCGAGCTCCGGACCCCACGACCTCGAGACGGCGATGTACTACGCCGGGCCTTTGAGCGAGCGAGCCCTGCTCGCGGCACCACTCGGACGAAGCGGCCGTCGGCCAGTCGGCCCGCTCGGACTTCCTCGGCCTCGGTCGGCCCTCCCACGGCTCGACGACCACACCCCGCGCGGCCACCCGGCCTTTTCACCGTCTCACACCGGCCGAAAGCGGCGGGGCGTCGCCGTGGTCTTTGCTTCAATGCGATGAGCCCTACACGCCGACCCATATGCCCCGCCTCTTTTACTTAGAGACGGTTGACTACACCGAGGAGGACGCCTCGGCCGACGCACTACCACCGCCTGCAGCTACCGAGGACACAGCGGTGGAGTCCGCGGAGACGGCGTGCGTCGTCTCCCTTCACGCCTCGGCGAGCATCCGGCGGCGGACCATCTTCTTTGCCGTGACGATCCATGGCGAACGGCGGTGGCCTGCTGGATACGGGCTCCACACACAACTTCTGCCGAGTCGACCATCGTCGGTTAGCACTCCCAACAACGGGCGGGGAGCGCTTGAGGATCATAGTGGCAAACGGCGATCACCTCCGGTGCCATGGGCTAGCCCGCGACGTTCCCATCTCCATCGGCGACGAAATTTTTTCCATTACATGCGAGGATCGATCCGGGCTGCTTCGACTTCATTCTCGGGTGGACTTTCTCCGGACCCTCGGGCCCATCTGTGGGATTTCGGCGCTCACGATGACATTCGGCGGCGGGCCGCGCGTTCGTGGGAAGGCCTTGGGGCGCCGCGCCGCCGTGCCACCTATAGTTGGCGCGCGTCCTCGGAGGTCGAGCACCCCTCTGGATCCTCTTCTGCGGCGGCCTGGCGACATCTTCGACGAGCGCGGGGTCTTCCGCCGCCGGGTGTACGACCATCGTATTCACCTCGTCTGGGCTCCACTCCGTAGCGATGCGACCCTATCGCTACCCACAGTGCGAAGGATGAGTTGGGCGCCAGCAGTGCCTGATGCTCACCGCAGCATCATCCGCATCTCCACGTCACCCTTCTCGGCGCCGGTGCTTCGTCCGTAAGTCCGACGGCACATGGCGCTTCGCATCGACTACCGCGCCCTCAGCGCTCACGCTCAAGGACAAGTTCCTATACGGGTGGTCGACGAGCTCTTGGATGAGCTCCATGGGCACGCTTCTTCACCAAGCTCGATCTCGGTCGGGCTATCATCAAAAGCGCATGCATCTGGGCGACATCGCCAAGACGGCGTTCGCACCCACCATAGCCGCCGAGTTCTTGGTGAAGCCTTTCGGTCTCGCCAACGCCCGGCAACGTTCGAGCCCTAATGAGCGGCGTCCTTCGGCCCTACTTACGGCGGTTTGTGCTTGTTTTCTTTGATGACATTCTTATCTACTGGCGCCACAGGCGAACATCTCCAAAGACGCGTCGCCATCATCTTCAACGAGCTTCGAGCGCACAACCTCCACCTTAAGCGCTCGAAGTGCTTGTTCGGGACGCCTACCGTCGCCTACCTCGGCCATGTCATCTCAGCTGATGGGGTGGCTATGGATGCCGATAAGGTGGCGGCCGTCTCCGCTTGGCCGACGCCGCATTTGCCGCGGGCGCTCCGCGGGTTCCTCGGACTTGCCGGCTACTACCGGAAATTTATCCGGGAGTTCGGACTCATCGCGGCGCCTCTCACGCGGTTGCTTCGCCGCGACGACTTTGCTTGGGACGACGGACAGCGGCGTTCGAGGCCCTCAAGGGGGCCCTCACGACGGGACCCGTCCTCCAGATGCCCGACTTCGACCGCCCGTTCGTGGTGGACTGTGACGCCTCGGGCGTCGGGTTCGGCGCCATACTTCATCAAGGCGATGGGCCCCTAGCTTTCTTCAGCCGCCCCTTCGCTCCGCGCCATCTTAAGTTGGCTGCTTACGAGCGGGAGCTCATTGGCCTCGTCCAGGCCGTGCGTCATTGACGGCCATACTTGTGGGGCGGACCTTCCACATTCGCACGGACCACTACGATCGAAGTTCTTCTTTGGATCAGCGCTTGTCAACCGTGCCGCAGCACCGTGGATCGACAAGCTCTTGACCGACTTCTCCGTCGAGTATCGCCCGAGCCGTCTTAACACCGTGGCCGGCGCTACCGTCTGTCGCGATTCGACCTCGCGCCGACCGCCGACTCGACCGCCGGGACGGTCCTGTGCATCCGCTCCGGGCCTTCATTCCGTCTCTTCGCCGACATTCGACGCGCCACTGAGGTGACAGATGATGCCGCCCTACTACAGCAGCAGCTAGCGGCTAGCACCTTGGAGGAGCCTTGGCGCTTCTCGACGGATTTGTTCCTCCATGGGCGCCGGGTCTTTGTTCTGCGCATGATGATCTCCGTCGCGGGTGTTACTGCTTCGCCCACTCGGCCGCCATGAGGGTGTGCGAAAACCCTTCATTGTCTTCACGCCGACTTCTACATCCACAGCGATCGTGCCTCGTCCGTGGATCGGGTTCGGTCTTGTCGGACTGTCGGTATAATAAGACGGAGACCACGAGGCGGCGGGACTCCTTGACCCTTGGAGGTGCCATCTCGTGTTTGGGCGGATATTTCCATGGACTTCATCGAGGCCTTCCCAAGGTTGGGGCAAGTCGGTCATCCTCACGGTGGTCGATCGATTCTCTAAATCGCCCACTTCGCCGCTTTTCGGCCATCCGTACACGGCGGCGTCGTGGCGGGCCTTCTTCGACGGCATTGTCCGTCTTCATGGGTTCCCGACTTGATCGTCGCGATCGGGACCCGATCTTCACAGCCATGTCCGCGCGACCTCTTCAGATGGCGGGTGTCGGCTCCGCCTCGATCGGCGTTCCATCCTCGACGGACGGTCGGTCCGAGGTGGTTAACAAGGTCATTGTTATGTATTTACGTTGTGTGACGGTGATCGGCCTCGCGCATGGGTGGGTCGCTCTCTTAGGCGAATCTTGCTACAACACTTCTTATCACTCCGCCTGCGCATAGCGCCATTTGAGGTGGTGCGTGGTGCGACCTCCTCCGCCTATACTTTCGGCCGACCCGAGACGGCTCGGGCGGTGGTGCGGTGACCTTATCCGCACCGTGATGAGATACTAGCGGAGGTCCGTCGGCGCCTACTTCAGCCCAGCAGCGGCCAAGCACTACTACGACGATCATCATCGCAAGGCGGAGTTCGCCGTCGGCGACTAGGTGTGGCTGCGTCTTCTCCACCGCTCTACGCAATCATTGGACCAGCAGCGCAAACTTGGCCCTCGCTTCGCGGGCCCTTCCTGTCGTGGGCGCGCCGGAAGGTGGCCTATCGTCTTGACTTCCACCCAGCGCCCGCATCCACGACGTGTTCCATGTGGGGCTACTCAAGCCTTTAAAGGCGATCCACCACCGCTCCTCCGGCGCTTCCTCCCACCGCCGAAGGTCGCATTCTTCGAGCGCTGAGAAGGTGTTGCAGCCCGGCTCCGTCGTGGTGTCTGGTTCATTCTCATTCAATGGGCGGGCCTTCCGGAGGAGGAGGCTACATGGGAACAGCGTGAAGATTTCCTCCAACACTATCTAGACTTTCAGCTCGAGGACGAGCTGTTTGCGCAGGCGGGGAGAGATGTTATGACCGGCACGGTCTATACTAGGAAGAGGCACACATGGCATTAGTATTAGGGACTTGGTCCACAAGTTATCTTAGGAAATTATCTTAGGAAAGTTATCTTAGGCTAAAGTTATAAATACTCATGTAAGACATCGATTTGAGGAAGCAATAAAGACTATTATTATCTTTTGTTGCCCGGCTCCCAGAGGAGCCGGAAACCCTAGCCGCCGAAGCCAAGTCGCCGCCGCCTCCAACCCTAGCCGCGACGGCGCCCTGCCGCCGGCGCAACCGCTCCTCCCCACGCCCTCGCCCTCCTTGCCCCTACAACCTACGCCCTAGGCCTGGTAGAACCCTAGCTGTTCCTACCACAACCACTATCACCTACGCGGCGGGCTGGCACAATCGGGTGGTCTCTGGCCAGATAACCAGCAAGGCTACCTTGCCAGTGACGTTGTCATGTTTCTTACCCGCACCAAGTGGTGCAGGATGTTCTTCTACCGCAACACAACAACATTCATTACATCACTCATTGTTTGATCCTGCTCCTGGTCAAGGAGTTGAGACGGAATGCAATTTGGCTTCGTTTGCTGCAGTTTGCGCTGCTGCTTGACCTGCTCGAACTAGTAGGGGGCTATACTGCCGTGAACCGCAGGGAGGTCAGAACATCCGTTTATATCTTGGTATTAGTTGTTGGCATCTTCACATATGTCGGACTTCATGTAGTATTCTTCCGCCATCTAGCTCCTGAATGGCTTGGAGAAATATTCAGGGACATCCAGAGGTTCTAGGAGGATTCTATAGCACACATTTTCAACAGAAGGCACAACATAAAACATGAGCTAGATGCTCCTATCCAAGATGAAAAGGATGCATCCTAGAAGCAATTACTCCAAGAGTACACGAAGGCATAAATGATATGTTGTGTGCCCAATACACAGAGGAAGAAGTGAAGAAGGCACTTCTCGACATTGGGGATCTCAAAGCACTGGACACGATGGAATGCCCGCTATATTTTTCAAAAAGTTTTGGCATATCATGGGTGACCAAATAACGAGAGAGGTGCTGAATGTTCTTAATGGGGGAGAGATGCCTGAGGAGTGGAATAATACGATGGTGGTGCTTATACCAAAAACACCAAGGCTGGAAAAAATAAATGACTATAGACCAATCAGCCTTTGCAATGTCCTCTACAAGATGGTATCCAAGGTAATAACAAATAGATTAAAGTATATCTTACCAGACATCATACGACCCAATCAAAGCGCATTTGTACCAGGTCGTATTATCACTGATAATATTTTATTGGCCTATGAACTAACACATTTTTACAGAGGAAAAGGAATGGTGCAAATGCCTATGCAGCCATAAAGCTAGACATGAGCAAAGCATATGACAGGGTCGAATGGAGGTTCCTGCATGACATAATGACAAAGATGGGCTTCAACAAAAACTGGGTCAATCTGATTATGAAGTGCGTCACCACTGTTAAGTACCAAATTAAGGTGAATAGGGGAGTCACGGATGTAATTATCCCACAAAGAGGATCGCGTCGAGAGACCCCTTTCCCCATATCTATTTCGATATGTGCAGAAGGTTTCTCCGCCCTACTTAACGAAGCTGAAGCCAATGGAAGACTAAAGGGGATACAAATATGTAGACAAGCCCCAAGTGTGAGTCACCTTCTGTTCGCTGATGATTCACTTCTGTTGATGGATGCAAATGCAAATGCAGCGCGGGAAGTGAATAATATCCTAAGCACTTATGAAGCATGCTCTGGGCAAATGATCAATAAAGAGAAGTCAATCATTCTATTTAGCAAAAACACTGTTGGAAGCAAGAGGAATGAGATCAAGAGAATTCTGGGGATAAATGTTGAAGGGTTTAGAGGGAAGTACTTAGGCCTGCCGGTATATATTGGGAAGAACAAAGCAAGGGCTTTCAATTACATAAAAGAGAAAGTATGGAAAATAATACATGGATGGAAAGAAAAGCTCTTATCAAAGGTGGCAAGGAAGTATTGATCAAAGTTGTATACGAAGGCTATACGGATATGCAATGGCATGTTTTGACTTGACAAAATCCTTTTGTGAAGAGTTAAGTGCAATAAGTGGTCGGCGCATGTGCGGTGCGAGCATGCGTTGCGCAGGAGTCGGCCGCGGCGGGCTCGGTCGACTGGCGGCTGGTCGGCTGACTGTGCGCGAGCGCATGCTGGACTGCGGAGCCTCAGCGTATTAGCTTGCTCAGCTGGCGAGCATGTATGTCGGTGGTAGTCGGCAGGTCCTCGCGTGAATGCGGCTCGGACCTTGTAGCGAGCGCTGCTGCTCAGTGCACTGGACTTGCGATTACAACTGACTGTACTCGGATGGCCTGAGGCATGTGCCATCGTATGTTCGAGCGATTAGAAGTCGGCACTGAGCACCTGGCGTGAGCTTGGGACAGGTAGCGCAACGGATCGACTTAGCATCTGCGCACTGTTGGCTGGTAGGTCAGGACGCAGCAGGAGCGACCTTCGCAGTCGAAGTGCTGGCGACCGATTGCAGTGGTCCGATGCACGTATCTGCGTACTGCTGATCGCTTGCATTACCAATGTGGACCTTGCGGAGGTCACGCGATACCATTCACTAGGCTGCAATAGTGAGTAGACAGTAGTGCCAGTAGCGACCTGAAGACATCGTCAGGTTAGGTCAGGGTACTGCACTGAATTCGTCTGTTAGTTGAAACTGGTGTGCTTGAATGTCCTGAGTCGGCATCTCTCTTATGAACCCTTTGGAAAGCATTAGGGATGAATTGGTAGCACATCTGGAGGATGCCCATCGCTTAATGCGATGTAGTGAACTCGGATTGGCGTTAGTCGCGTGCCAAACGGTCTGTAAAATGTTACGAACCTTGGGCATCGTTGAATGTCGTCATGGAACTTGTACGCCGTCATGGCGCTATACGTCTATCTCAAGTTGGACAGTCAGTCTGCTACTAGCGATTGCGGTTTGAGACTTCGTGACCTTTGATCGACCTTAGTTAGCGTTCCACCGCTCGGGTCAGTCTGTCAAGTGACGCGCCATGCTTGCACCAGCAGGTCGAGCATCTGGACCCGCTGCTCAGCGGTAGATGGCTGGTTACGGAGCTTGCAGTGCTCGCAGGACGCAGGGCGCATGTGCCCATGGCGTCGTGATGCCGGTCACTCATCGGAGATGGCGCTGGACGTCGGCGCTTGCTGCTGGCAGGCCGATGCCGGCATGCAACGGACGCGAACGAGCCACAGCTCGACCGGCCTGCGTTCAGCGACAGCGCTGTGTGCATCGTAGCTGCGGCTGCATCTAGAGCTTGCCTGGCGAGTCTCTGACAATGGATGCGTCAGCTGTGCACTCTGCGGTGATCAGACTGGCGCAGTCAGATGCTTCAGCGAGCTTAGTGCTAGCTCATTGGATCGGCTGCGGCCGGCCGGACAGCTCGAGCTCTGCCTGTGTCGCAGCGTACGTATGGATGTGAGCGCATCATGCTTGAGCTAAATCGCCGTCTGGTTGGCACGGCACGGTACTGGACTTGAACCCGTGCACGTCCAGGAGTTTAACTTGGCCTGCTCTGGACTACGAAATGTCATGCATCTTCTGTGAACCTGCTTGATGGCAGCATCAGGACACAAGTGCAAGCTCGTATGCCGAGATACACTAGCGCTGTCGTAGGTCAAGCAGGGACAACATGCTACGAGCATCATCATACTGTCAATAGATATCACATTCCACTATTGGCCTGTTGAAGACCGAATGAAGTATGAGATACTTTGCATCACAATGCAAGGTCAGAAACTTAGTCCAATATTTCGAATCATTGTAAGTAAACGTAGAAGTAGGCAAGAGGGACAATGGACATGACTTGATGAACAGCTGACTAATTCAGTATGGATGAATGGATGCAAGCTTTAGACTAGGCTGAATGGCAAGATTGCAAGGTCTGACGGAGCACTCTGACTCGTGCAAGGAGTTTTTCAGGTATACTAGGGATAATGATCCTTGCAATTGGCTACTGATGTGTAAATTCAGTAATCTATTATCTGACCGCACATGTGCCTGAACATGCATAAGTATTGCGTCCAAAGTATGCGATAGCTTAGGTACCCATAATGTCGGCAAGATGCTTAGCAAGCTTATTAACTTTCTCTTGTTTGGCGCTTAAGTCCTCCAAATACTTTTTGTTGCACCTGTAAGGTATGCATCTGAATTCTACAAGGACTTCTCTCCCTCCTTCTTCTGTCAGATAACATCCGATCGATGTCTTTCAACTTGAAGTTGAGACTCAAGAAGTCGAACCGATTCAGCAACGAGTTCAAGAGCTGGTGGCAGCAAGTGGTAGCCAAGAATCTAACACTACATCAAGACAGACTTTGGGGTTGTCTCGGTGTCCTCAATATATTTTTATCACTTTCTTGGAGACCAACAGGATGTCTCACTATCTTGAACCTTATCTCATTACTTCCTTTACCATTGCATAACAGGTACTCTTCTCCAATATTTTATCCGCGTTCTAAAAGGAAACAAACAAACACATCTCAGTTTACAATGTAGTATATGAAACTCATTTTGGTAAACCAGTTCAAGAGTAAGGTGGACAGGATAACAAGATGAAACAAACATATATCTATGTAGTATGGTCATCAGATGGTCTATATCATTCTAGTTTATGTTGCCAAATCAAGATAGATATAGTTCAATCATATCTATTTAAGACAAAGCAAAGATAGATGTAATATAAGTGTGGGAAACTACATAACAATAACAACACTTGTAATGTGCATGGCATGAGAACATAACTGCTTATTCAATTGAAACTGAAATCAACATAGAGCAAGTTACAACAAAAACAGCCAAACACGTTGAAGAAACAGTTTAAAACATACCTGTTGCGCCATTGGAGTTTCAATTGCATCCTTCAAATTTGAAATTGGTTGGTATCAAGAATACAATGATGCAAGAGCAAAGTAGTATGAACCATAGCTACGGAACTGACACGAGAACAATTCTTCTTACGCTTTAAGCGACTTCGGGTTCGGAGTGGTGGTCCTCGTGATTTGGGCACTCGCAGTTGCCTTACTAACTGCTTTCGTGTTTGGGTGCTCTGTGGTGGAGACGGTGATGTGTCAATGGGAACTGGGTGTCTATCTGCGGGGTTGGGGTTAGAAGGGGTGTAGCTGGTTCTCTGTCCAACCGGTAGGGGTACAATCTGCATGAGTGTGGGTTATGTGTGGTGGGGCTGATTCTTGGGCAAGTACAACCGTGGTTCTATCTGATCGACGTGTAGCACGATCTTTTTTCAAGACCGTGGTTTTACTCCCACAGATATCGCCATCACTCCCTCCAATTGAAATGGCTGATAAACAAGAAAAGTAATTGAATGTACGAGACATTGTAAGATAGACAGTGCAATGGATAGTAGGGAAGAAAACAGGCATGAAATAATTCACATTTATATTGTTTAAGCAAATGTAATAGCAGTGACATAATTTCACATATATGATGGCTAATTAAACAGATAGCATGACACAATTTCACATGTATGATGGCTAACTAAACAGGATAGAATGACATACTTCAAAATATGATGACTATGTAAACAGGATGACATGATATAACTATACGATGTGTCTATTAAAGTGGTTGGCATGCCATAAATCACAAACATGCCGTCGATGGAAACATGATGGCATGATATAATTCATGGATAGAATGACATAATTTAAAATATGATGACTATGTAAACAGGATGAGATGATATAACTATATTATGTCTTTAGAAAATGGGTTGGCATGCCATAATTCAGATACATGCTGTCTATGTAAACATCATGGCATGACATAATTCAAATATATGATTTATATACTAAGGAAGTGAGCAGAGGGCAATTGCATATATGATGTGTCAACTAAGGAGATGGCATTCAATATTGTGTATATGATGTAAAAAATAAGCATTGCAATACAACATATGCATTATATGAGTAATATAACCCTGCCAAGTTTGAGCATACACCTCAGGGAGATAATAGGACTGGTCATCGCCTCTCAATCCTCCTCTCAAGAGCTATCTCAGAATCAGAGAAGATATCTGCTTCAAGCAGTAGCATTGTCTGCTCTGAAGACCTTGTTTTCACTCCAGATTTCTCCATTACCAATTCAAATGGCTGATGCACATGAAGAGCATTTGAATATACAAACATTGTCGACAAAAGCAATGAGAAATACAAAAAAAGGACGACATGATATAATTCACATATATGACGCTTGCCTAAACAGCATGGCATTGCATAATTCACATACATAATGCCTTGCAACAAGATAACGTTGCATAATTCACATATATAATGTCTTGCAACAAGATGACATTGCATAATTCACATATATGACAATTAGACACTAGACAGGTAGCATTCACACAAAGCATGTCTAAACTAAGCAAATGACATAGCAGTGCAAGATACCATACGCACAATATGAGTAACATAACCCCTCGCCAAGTTAGGGCATGCACCTCGGGGGAAATATGATGGTCATCTGCTCTCAATCCTCCTCCGATGAGCTATCGGTAACCAAAGAAGACATGCGCCCGTCGAGATAGCATTGTCTCGCTCTGAAGACTTTGTTTCCACTCCAGATTTTTCCATGACCGTGCTCAATGGCTGATGCACAGAAGAGTAATTGAATGTACTAAAATTGTTGACAAATTTAACACATAATAAAAAATGATGGCATGATATAATCCACATATAAGATGATCACAACTGTGGTGGCATTGCAAAATTCACATATGATGCCTGGATAGACAAGATGGCATTGCATGATTCACATATACGATAAAGAAACAAAACATATGGCATTGACACAAAGCATGTCTAAAGTAAGCAGATGACATCTTTAATGTATACAGTAAGCAATGCAAGGCACCATATGCATGATATTACCAACATCAGCATGCCAAGTTAGAGCGAAGACCTCATGGGGTAAATAGGAGTGGTCTTCTCCTTCTGAATCCCCCTCGGAACAATTATATTCCTCTTGATTACGATCCGAAATGGGTGGAGGGGGGCTGCCTTTGCACCCACCATGGAACGACGTCTGCATGAAATTTTATTGCCACGCAAGGCTCGTCTCTTTTGCTCTACATGATCAGTTTCATTGTGTACAATAACTGGCATGCATAGGAATAAACATAGTGAGATTATGTAAGGAGTGCATGCACAAATCCAGAGTGATGGTAGCAAACGTGGATAGACCCAAAACCAATGATAGCAGCGGATAATAGCTTTAGTTAAAAATACGAGATAATGGCTCCTTTAATGTTTGTTTGCACCCAACATGAAACTCATAGTAGACACCGGAGATTAACCAGATAGTAGATGATAGTACCGATTGCTACCCCAATATGTACCCCACAACCATTTAAAAACTCAAGTTTCAAAGATTAGTTTGGACCTCGACTCGAGTCTAATAGGTGAACACGACGATAATGTAGCATGTCATCATATTAGCGACATATAATGTAAGCGGACACGGAAGAGTGCTACCTCTCTTGCGGACCCGTAGTCCTCAAGGTCATCTGCTTTCGATTGATGATGGTAATCAGTTACGTGGCTGCGGCAAGGGAAGAAGATCTGAGGCGGCGAAAAGACAGTCTGAGAGCGGATCCTCGCTGTGGTGAACCCTTCCGTCGTTGGAGCAAATGAGCTGGGTGGAACACAAATAAGCAGAGCAGACAAACCACACAAGGTTTTTTTGACACATATCTCGTAATAAGTAATTGAGTAAGGGCTTGTTTGAATTTGAGGATTCTAACAATGCAGGATAGGAAATAGACAGAATAGGATAGGAATGCACGTGCAAAACAGAGAATTTAAAAACACAGATTTCTCGCTAACTGGGTGTTTGATTCACAACAATTGGAAGATCACAGATGCAAAAAGCATGGTGAGATTAAGTCAAACCACAAGAAAATGTACGGTTATAATGCTATTATGCTACTATCTCTTAGTCTTGTGCTTGATGAATAGGAATATGAAAAGGAGGAGAAGTGGAAATTAGAATTCCTACGGTTTTTCTTTCAAGGAGACACTAAAGGAACAAATCCTACAGCTTTTCCTTTGCTCCATTCCTTTGCACCAAATTCATGAAAAGTAGTACCATAGGAAACTTTCCAATTCCTATGTTTTTCATTCACTTTTCCTTTCAAGCATCAAGCGATTCTAGTAGGCAGGCTTGAGCAAGGAAAATCCTACACTAAAAAATGTTTTGTGCTACTTCTATTACTTTGGACCCAGTGCCACGCCATACTAGCTCAACTCCTGTGCCCATCGACAAATGCACGGCTCAAACGCGCAGAGATAAATAATGATGGCGTTCAAGAGAGTCCATCACGGATAGCTAAGTTGCCAGTACCTCACCGCTTGTCATATAGTAGGATAAAATAATCGATTTCCCGTTACTACGAGAGCTCGATGGACAATATATATAACATGTAGAGTAAAAAGAGATGCAACAAGTGTACAACCTCTTTGGCGAAGCCATGTCGATCTCAGCGTGATTGGGTTGGCGGTGAGGATGCTCCGCCGACTTTTGCTGTCGGAGGAGGGAAGAAGATCTTAGGCATCCGGAGATGGAGCCCGGTATTGCTCATTGTGATGGAGGGTTTCGCTCGTTGGAGCAGCTCCGTGAGTTGTTCGACGCCGAGGTGAAGCGAGACAAGAGAGACAACGAACAACGTTAATCTGAGTGGAATTCTAATAGCATCTCCAATACATGACGAAAATACATAACCAAAAAGTGCTAGATGTAAAATACATCAGCCGCTCATCTCTGAACTTAACTGTCGAAAATGAACTTAATTGTCGAAATGAACCTAACTGTCAAACTGAATTTTGTTTGTCGAAACTGAATTTTGTTTGTCGAAACCGAACGCACTAGCAAGGTGAGGCTACACGCCGTCGACGACTTTTACATCTGGTCACCGATTTTGCAGCCGTGGATACGAAATCAAGGGCTGCGGTTCATCTTCAACCTCCACCCCGAGCCACCACCACCACCACCACCGCCAAACAGCAGCCTCCACCACCAGCGCCGGCGGTCGCCGCCCGCCTACCCAAAACACTCCCCACCGCGGTCCGCCGCCCGCCATCCTCTAGCCCCTCCTGCCGAGCTTTTTCTCCGGCGATCCCCACGCCACCGCCTCGCTAACGCCCGCCACCGCCGCCACCACCGCCCCATCCCGAACCCTAAGATAGATAGTGGGTACCTCTCGATGAGCCCCCCTCGCAAGGGCTGGTTCTTCCTTCACCTCGGCGAGCCCACCCCTTGGAAATCGACTGATCCAAAAGTCGATTTAGAAGTGTAGCCAAATCGGAGCAGCATCGCAAGCAAGAGCAAGAGCGAGAGCAGCAGCGCGAGCAAGAGCAATAGCAAGAGCAGAGCAGGCAGGGGACCGAGAGCAAGAGCAGAGCAGCAGCATGAGCGAGAGCTAATGCAGTAGCAGCTCTACTGATGTGGACATCGCCACCGAGGGAGCGACGCCGTGGAGGGAGTGGCCGGCGCCGCCGCCGTGGATGGAGCCGCGCCGTGTCGGCTCGGGACCTAGCGCCGGCAGCACCGTAGATCGAATCAAGAAGAAAATGCGGCGATTAGTGTACAACCTCTTTGGTAGCGCCGATTAGGCCGCAGCTTCATCCGAGGAAACGATGATGATGATGCTCTTCCGGTGGTGCAGGTGAAGACGGTGGTGTGGGAATGGAGGTGGCGCGAAAGACGAGGGGAACGTCGGGGCAGCTCCTTAGAGGTGGAGGACGGGGTGGCTGAACCAGCGGGACGATGAGATCGATGATGGATCCTCATCCGGTACGGTGGATGAGGGACGTCGAGGTGTTGCTGTGGACGACGTCGTCGGGGAAGAAGCTCCGGCTGGGTGGCGGACGGAGCAGGTGTGGGGTTTCGTCGCGGGTTTTCGCGGCCTCGGTGTACTGAATGGGTGGGCGGATGGGATGGCAGTGGGGAACCATGGCTTAGAGACGCGCTTGTTCAAATGTGGGGTAAGTTAAAAGTACCCCCACCGATTTGAGGCGGTTCTTTCGGTTCAGGGGTACCACGGGCATTTCAAGGTCGGGATTTCACAGAGGTGGGAGTTTTCGTGCGTTGTAATTTTGGAATAGCAAGGCACGGGTTGAGATGGAGGAGTTGTCGAGCACAACGAGACAAAGATATATCTTAAATATTTCGGGCTAACAAGGCGCGGGTTGAAGAGGCGGAGTTTCAAAAGACGATAGATGAGACGCTTAGCTTCAATTTTCGCATAACAAGGCGCGGCTTGAAATTTCGGAAGAATAAGCTTAACGTGTACCCAAAAAAAGACAGTTTGCACCTCAACACGCACAACACACACACAAACACCATTTAGACTAGAGTAAGGTACACGTGCATTGCACGTATGAGATTTGGCAACCAAATTATGAATAAATACCACATTATAGTATGCAAGCTTTGAGTCATATATGCATGATGTAGATGTTCGTTTAATTCTTATAGTTCATTTCATTCAAAATCATCTAGTTTTTATAAGAAAGCTAATCTATTTTAAGATTCATGGAATTGTGCATTGTAAGACATAAAGTAAAACAAATAATGGCAAATCATGTAAAAAAACATTTGGGCAATTCTGATACGGAAGATTCTAGAACAAATAAGAAGTGCTTGTGTTTTGATGTTTGTGCATTATGCTTAAGTTCAACCATGGAGTCTTCTAGATTATACATGTGGCGAAATCTGGTGGAATCTAGATAATATCCAACGGCCAATAGTGCTCAAATTTGCCATCTTTGGACCTTCGGATTTTCCTCATCCAACGGCCATCTTTCAAAGTTAAAGTTACCCGCTCACAATATAAAAAATATATAATATAATATATATAGGGGTATAGATATAGATATGTGATGCGAAAGCCGCCCATCATCTCCAATTACATGCACGGATGCGACATGGGCAAATGATGTCTGCCATCGGTATCTCAAATTCAAATCAGTCTGACCTTGTTCAATGTGTATACATTACAACATGCTCGTTTTCAAAGCACACCGCGCAGATCTCCGTTATATTCATGCATGCATGGGTTTCAAACATCAGGATCTCTTATTCAAATATTTGAATTAAACTTTACATTGATTATGACCTCACTTATTCTTTTACACCCACACAATAGCCTTCTCTTTATAATTGTACCACTAACTTTCTTTTGTGCATGCATGCACACACACTACCAGTCGGCATTATCTATCGCACGCATGCAATCTTTTTCTTCAGGTCGGTCTCCCATGAAGGCACACACCCACACACATCCCCCTCTCCCTCATACCGGGCATTCTTTATCTCTCACGCGTGCATGCGCAATGATCGATGTTCCTCTATGTATGTGTGTATATAGCTAGGTCTTTTGTAGTTTTCCACACAAACCGATCAATCGATATATCCAATGAGGTCTCACCCTCTTTCCCACGTCCACATCGATCAATCTATACCTCTCCCACGTCCACATCGATCAATCTATACCTCTCTATATAGGATTAACATAAATAGCTAATACACCCACATTAATTATATATCCAACGTCCCCCTCTCATCATCCATGCCTTCCGCTTCATCTCTCAGATGCGTGCACAATGGCGAAGACAAAGGCGATAAGGGCCCCGCCCCCTAACATCACTATATATCGAGGCTAATATGAATGTGATCATTAGACAATTGCCGCTAAAAAGGTTTAATTTCATGAATTGACCCTCCTCGTAAAGGATTAGCAATGCTTGGCGCCCTACCTCATTTATTTTTCATGGTTCTGCCACTTCGTGCAACAACGCATGTGTTCGCCCCCTCTCTCTAAATATCGATCTCGCACTTGTGCATTCCTTCATAGTCTCCCTCCACTCGGCCCCTCGCACCATCTTCTAGCCCCCCACCGGATTTTGCCACATGTACAATCTAGCAGACTCCATGGTTGAACTTAAGCATAATGCACAAACCTCAAAACAACAGTGGTTCTCTTTTGTTCTAGAATCTTCCGTGTCATAACTGCCCAAACTTTTTTTCTAGTTGAATTGCCATTATTTGTTTTTTACTTTATGCTTTACAACCCACAATTCCATGAATCATAAAATAGATTAAGGGCTTCTTTGATTCAAAGGATTCTCAAAGGAATTTTGGAGGATTCTAATCATTAGGAATTTTTCCTATCTTGGTTGTTTGATTCGTAGGATTGTAAACCATAGGAATTTTTCCATATGATTCATTTGCACTAGATTTCATAGGAAACATCCCATCCACTCAAACCTCTTCGAAAGAATTCTGCGTTTTTCTATGCACAATCAAACACTCGCACAATCAGAGGATTCAATACGACATTCCACTATAATCCCATGTTTTTCCTATTCACGCGTTCTTAGCTTTTTTATAAAAACTAATTTGATTTTGAATGAGATGAACTATAAGAATTAAACGAAGGGCTACATCACGCATATATGACTAAGAGTTTACATGCTATAGTGTGGTATTTATTCATAATTTGGTTGCAAAATCTGATGCGTGCAATGCATGTGTAAATTACTAGTACTTCGAGTATGTGCAAAACACGTAAATTAGAATACCAATGGCACGCTACACAGTGTCTCTCTTACAGTTCATGAAGCCACGTGGCACATGTGGAGGTGTTGTCGCGACCTCCTTGCGTGGATTTATCACGTGACGTCTTCTGCTGGTTCCGTAAGAATGTACTGCCCTCCCCGAGCCATCTTGGCGGTACATGCACGAAGCGAAGATGTGCACGCACGCCACGCACACACTCATTCCCTCGCACGCACACGCGGGTACACGGGCGGATGCAATTTTGTACCAAGATCCACCCCATGTGATAATTTGACGCGTGTAAAGTCGTTCACTTCATTGATGGTCAATTAATACAGCGCATGCAAATTGAGTGGACGTGAGGGCGGAAGAAAGACATTATTACTCCACTATGCGTATGCGAGTAGTTAAATCGTGGGTTGCTAGTAGTACTTTCATTGGTCTCCTTCGTATTTTGTGCCAATTTTTGACAGTAGCATAATATTTACGCATTTGAGCAGTGTAGTCTACTTGAAATTTATGTTCCACTAAACTCATCGGGAGCCGTTTCGGGCCTCGAAACCAAAACCATCAATTAATCTTTACCTTGTTCCCATCACATTCGAAAGCCTGCTCACACCTACTAGTACTACGTACCAAACCTGAACGTGTTCCCACTATGTAGGTATTAGTACTACTAGTGCTAGTACTTAGGTTATAAAAAGAGGAACTACCTAACCGAAAATTACTCTACCTTTCCTCCTCATAAGTGCTTCTTCTTCATCCGTCGTTGCCATGGCCGGTGAGCAGAGCTCTAGGTCGAGAACTACTCGTAACAAGGGAGCGGCAACCAAGGTTGTGGAAAAAAAGAGGGCTCGCCGCCATGCAGAGACCTCGAAGATCTCTCACGGGCAGGCGATGGCTCCCAGGAGCGCCCTATCCGCGGAGGCGAACATGCCGAGCCGGCAGAGCTGGAGTCGTTATCCCTCGATGGCATGCCCGATCAGCTCAATAAGCACCTCAATAAACAGAAGGAGTTCATCCAAGGCTTGACGGAGTTGCTGAAGGAGAGCCTCGACGACATGCCTGCAGAGCTCAATCAGCAGGGGGAGTTGATCGCCGGCTTGGTGATGCTGCTGAAGAAGAGCATTGCCTCGAAGAAGAAGGCGACCGGCGAAATCTTGCGACTTCAGGAGGACAAGGCGAAGCTCTGCCACGAGATCGACCTGTTGAAGGAGAAGAATGCCAGCTGGAAGAAGCTGCATGAGAATAGTAGTTCCTCGATGAAGATGCTGCAGGCCCTCGTCATGGAATGAAGGAGGAGTTGGCGAAGCTCGCGATCGAGCACCCGCCGCTTGTCAAGGTACGTAATGCGGCCGTGGAACAGATGATGAAGGCTCGCGTCGAGAAATCCCGCGTCATGGACAGAATGAAGAAGATGGCGGAGGAGACACACAAGGAGATGGAGGTCATGGAGGCGATGAAGAAGCAGTTACGACTCCGCGGCGAATTAGATCATTTGAGGTGATAATCTTCCTCCTTTTGCTCCTGTGTTTCATCTTTTGCTTTGGGTGTTTCGCCGCACGTGTCACGTTCTCTGCGAGGCATGAATAGAACAATGGTTTTTGTTTTTTGAGGGAATGAATAGAACAATGCTAACAATGAGATGACTAGCAAATTAGATCATTTTTTATCGCCATATGGCACCGGGCTGCCGTGTTTTGTGCTCCTCCGTCGCAGTACTACTCCAGTGAAAAACTTGAGTATACCACACGGTTCTTTGCTCCTCCTCGATCAGGTCGTCGGCGCATTTATACGAGCAGTCAAATTACAAGGCCCCGCCTTCCAAAGAAGAATGAGCCACAAATCACAAAGGCCCTCGCCTCGTGAAACCGACCAAGCTAGACTGCCCGCCCTCTAGCCTTTTAAAAAATGTATACTTTTGTACAACAGTAGTATCGATGGATTGCGCCATGGAGCAAAACTCAAAATAAAAAAAGGTGGTACATATAGAGAGCGCTCATCACCAAATTATGCATATAGTACTATTAAAAAGGCTAGCCACAATAATGGTGTCCAGACAACCCACCCTCAAATAAAACTAAGCACCACAGAATTCTTTGACAAAACAAAGCACCACAAAATTCTTTGACAACTAAATTGTCTGGCTATATGATGTTGGCCATATATATTGTACATATATAATGTGAATAAACGAGTGGTAGTACTATACCAACTAAAAGATGAAATGTAAGAAATACTAGTATGTACTTCATCAAGAGTTAAAGTAACAAGAAGAAACATAACATAGTTCTACTGGGGTTCAAAGACAACACACCCTCAAATAAAATTAAGCACATCCTGAAATTAAACTTTGCAACTATTTCGTAGACACCGATTAGAACCACCATGAGCAACGACATCGCCACCTTACTCGAGTCCTCGCCCACGCCCTCGACTTCGCCCTTGTCCCTCTTCCTCTTGGCCGATACTTCTTTGCTTGAACCGCCAACTTGGTTGTTGCTCTTCATCCAACCCTTGTAGATATTGAAACAAAGGTAGCCATCCATTGCAGCAGCATCGATGTGGTCTATATCTAGTACATTCCACTGCCATGCATGACGATGAAACGTGTAATGAGGTTTCTCCGGTTTATCTGAAGGGATGAACCATGGCTCCGCCAGGTCGGATTGAAGGCCGACGAGAGGACACCACCGATTCTTTTGGAGGTCGAAGGTGTTGCCTACAACGAGGCCTATCCGACGTGGGACTTCTTTGTCGTTACCAAAGTCTACAAGAATAAATTTGACTAGGTTGCTCTCGAGGAAGTCCTTAAAATCTCGGCACTCAACGCCGGCATGGCATATGTGGTAGACCAAGCATAAGTCATGCACGCAAACCTCGGATCACGGTGGGCTTCTTCCTCTCTTCGCCCTTTAGATCCTTCTCTCGCCCCACGACCGTGGTGTACTCAACATCTAGCCCGCGACCCACTCATCATGTGAGTCTTGAACATGCGTCTGAAGCGAGAAAGGCATCCTTTCACCGTCGCGGAAGTACGGGTGTAGATGACGTCGAACTCATCGCCGGTAATGGTTCTAACCTTGTACTCACCGCCGATCGGGGAGATTTGGGACACCATGGATTTGGGAGGAGGGTTAGGATTAGTGGAACTGCCGTAATGTGAATGGACGGGATGACTGGGAGCGAACCGCCGTAGTATTAAAGGACGTGCGGGGATGAGTAGGAGCGAACTACCAGCGTGCGAACGAAAGGGTAGTGGCTTTCCATTCTCCCATTATACGGGCTTCTGAGAGCCCTTGGATCGGAGATCGAATGGTTGCATGGCGTGATTCTAGACCAATGGGTGAATATCCTATCCTGGAGGGTTATTCTGCAAATTTTTAGCAACTTAGCATGCGACCGTTTGATCTCAGATCCAAGGGCTGCCAGCAGCCCGTATCATGGTCAGGCCTACCACGACCGTCACGTCGCTGCGCATGGGCGCGCTTCTTGGAGATTTAACACGGTGCGTTAGGCTATCCGATGTTTGCATGTCATACATAGTCATCACTTAGTCACTCATACTACAACAAGGTTGGCTATAAGGTTGGCTATAAGTGTATTTTTTTACTCCTCTCTATCTCTTTCTTCGTACTCCCTCCGTCCCATAATATAAGAACGTTTTTGACACTAGTGTAGTGCCAAAAACGTTCTTATATTATGGGACACAGGGAGTACTATTATTTATTGCATATGCCAAGGAGTGACCTCTTCCAATGAAATGGTGTTGCTAAGTTTGGTTCATTTAATTAGCTATAGACTCAAAATTGTCTTTTCACCTAGGTACACGCGCTTAGCACCGTTTCTTCCTTGGGTCACCAAACTAGTCTCTCTCTTCTTGATTAACTTGCCATATCAGACTTTATGCCTATGTGGCAAGCTTAAGCACCAGAGGAGCAAGTAAGGTGCCCGTCTGCTGCACGGAAGAGTGAAATGCATTGATCGGGTGTTGTTTATTTTGACAAAGGATGTGGGGTCATCTCATGTGCAACCGGTCGATGTGTCAAGCACCAAATAACAAAGGTAAAACAGCGGGGGACGCACCCCACTCGTCTTCGCCAAAGTGTTAGTAATGAGCAATGAGACATCAAATCACAATGCCGCACCTTCCCAGACGGACGAAGCAACCATTATTTCACACTTCAGTTCTACATCATCTCAAACCACGTACTAGTATTGCTTCTGCCTCAAGAGGGGCACGTGCATCGCCTTGGTACATCATGACACGTGGGACCGCATGACAGGCCATGCTCCCCGCCGATCACTGGGTAAAATCACCTCATTTTTACTATACTTCCTCCGGATCGGTTTACTACATGGCATGCACGTCGTTCTAGGTTGAGAATTTAACTGGCTATATATATAGGAGTATACGTGATGAACAGTACGCTAGCCTTTTAAAAAATGTATACTTTTGTATAGTAGTACTCCACTATCGATGGATTGCGCCATGGAGCAAAAATTGAAATTAAAAAAAAGGTGGTACATATAGAGAGCGCTCGTCGCCAAATTATGCATATAGTACTATTTAAAAAGCTAGTACGTGCTTAGTTGGGGTGCTAAATTCTATTAAAGAAATACTAGTACTAGTATGTACGTACTGAAGAGTTAAAGTAACGAGAAGAAACATAACATAGTTCTGCTGGGGGCTCAGCACAACACACCCCTCAAATTAAACTAAGCACACCTGAAATTAAACTATGCAACTAATTCGGTAGACACTGCATTAGAAGTTTAGAACCGCCATGAGCAACAACACTGCCACCTTACTCAGAGTCCTCGTCAACGTCCTCGACTTCGCCCTTGTCCCTCTTCCTCTTGGCGATACTTCTTTGCTTGAACCGCCAACTTGGTTGTTGCTCTTCATCCAACCCTTGTAGATATTGAAACAAAGGTAGCCATCCATTGCAGCGCATCGATGTGGTCTAAATCTAGTACATTCCGCTGCCATGCATGACGATGAAACGGTAATGAGGTTTCTCCGGTTTGCGGTACGAAGGATGAACCATGGCTCTGCCAGGTCGGATTGAGGGCTGATGAGAGGGCACCACCAATTCTTCGGAGGTCGAAGGGTTGCCTATAACGAGGCCTATCCGACGCAGACTTCTTTGTCGTTCTTAAAGTCTACAAGAACGAATTTGACTGCTTTTGTCCTCGAGGAAGTTCTTAAAATCTCGCACTCAACGTCGGCATGGCATATGTGGTAGACCAAGCAAACGTTATGTACGCAAACCTCGATCACGGCGGGCTTCTTCCTCTCTTCGTCCTTTAGATCCTTCTCTCGCCCCATGACCGTGGTGTACTCAACATCTAGCCCAACACCCACTCATCATGTGAGTTTTCAACATGCGTCTCAAGCGAAAAGGCGTCCTTTCACCGTCACGAAGTACGGGTGTAGATGATGTCGAACTCATCACCGGTGATGGTTCTAACCTTGTACTCACCGCCGATCGGGGAGATTTGGGACGCCATGGATTTGGGAGGAGGGTTAGGATTAGTGGAACTGCCGTAATGTGAATGGACGGACGACTAGGAGCGAACCGTCGAGTATTAAAGGACGCGGGAAAGAGTAGGAGCGAACTCGCCAGCAGGCGAACGGCAGGGTAGTGGCTTTTCATTCTCCCATGATACGGGCTTCCGAGCCCTTGGATCCGAGATCGAACGGTTGCATGGCGTGATTCTAGACCTATGGGTGAATATCCTATCCTCGGAGGGTTATTCTTAAAATTTTCAGAACTTAGCATGCGATTGTTTGATTCAGATCCAAGGGCTGCCAAAGAGTCGTATCATGGTCGCGCCTACCACGACCATCGCGTCGCTCGTGTGGTCGCGCCCTTTGAGATTGAACACGGTGCGTTAGGCTATCTGATGTTGGCATGTCATACATAGTCATCACTTAGTCACTCATACTACAGCAAGGTTGGCTATAAGTGTTTTTTTACTCCTGTCTATCTCTTTCTTCGTACTCCCTCCGTCCCATAATATAAGAACTTTTTGACACTAGCTAGTGTAGTGTCAAAAACGTTCTTATATAATGGGACACAGGGAGTACTAGTATTTATTGCATTTGCCAAGGAGTGACCTCTTCCAATGAAGTGGTGTTGCTAAGTTTGCTTCATTTAATTAGCTATAGACTCAAAATTGTCTTTTCACCTAGGTACACACGCTTAGCACCATTTCTTCCTTGGGTCACCAAACTAGTCTCTCTCTTCTTGATTAACTTGCTACATCAGACTTTATGCCTATGTGGCAAGCTTAAGCACTTGTAGGAGCAAGTAAGTACAATAGTGCGCTTTACATGGCATTTTTGCATATGTGGAGGAAAGAGAGGCAAGGAAAAAGTGGAGAAGTGGGCTCTCATGCAAGAGCCAGCCTCTACTACTACATCGTGGAGCATTGGGAGAGGCACCAGATGGAGGTGGTCAGAATCGAGACTCACACCGGTCGAAGCGCCGCAGCTTAAAATGAAAATGACAAGTCAAATCACGGGCCCCACCTGTCCAAAGAAGAACTCATCACAAATCACACAGCCCTACGCTTGCAGCAGCCTACTCCCTCGTCTTCTCGCGTCTCTGTCGAACCGACTAGGCGGAACTGTCCCGCCGCCTACCGCGCAGGAAAAGCCCCGCCCTCATCTTTTAAATAGTAGTATACATTATACTAATTTTGTATCCATGGATTGCGCCCGCGCCATGGAGCAAAGCGTCTAGAAAACGGCGGTACACATGTACGGAGTATACAACACGCACGTCGCGTTCGCGTCGCACCCCAGACGGTCGGTCGGTCTGGCACGCTGCTCTCCAAATGGAACGCGTGTCATATTGCGTTCGCACACACATGTGGGACGACAATTGAGAACCGACCATAGGCACACTCCCCGGCCCCGCAAGTCGGGTGACTTAATAGAAGAGGGAGACGAGCGATAGTACTAGAGAAGTGTTGTACTATGTTGGTGCCTGGACGATCCCTGCAAGACACGGAAGATCAGTTCGTCCATGCATGTGACCAGTCTCCAGCAGACACGCCTGAATTGTCTATCGTCTACATATCGTGCAGGCTATGTTGTACTTGGTTGTAGTTGTGGTGAGAAATCTAAAAAAAGGTTTCTTGTCATCTCACAAAATTATGTGTCATGTGCTTCGGATCACTGCGAGGGTTAAACAGCGACAACTGAGTTGGGCTAGTCATTGGGGGCACATGCACTAACAAAGGACTACTCGGCTGCCATCTAGGTCAAGCCGGCTATGTTAATTAGGACATCTATCGATGGACCCCTTTTCTCGAAGTTTATCTTTAATTTGAGCTTTGTTCCTCGCCTAGTTTGTCCATCGGGATTCATGTTGTCTCCTTTGGGCAGTGAGGTTATGATTTCTTGTCATGTGGCATTTTTTTGTGTTATATGTTATAATCCGACGCTTCAGATCAAAATAACGACAACTGCGCCTCCGGGCCACGTGCATGAAGACTTCTCGACAGTCATTGACGAGGTCAAGCTGGCTCCGGTAGACAAAAGAAAACTAAGTACTACTCCACTATATAGGCAGGAGCCTCCGCGCTTGCTTACTAGTGTTGCTCTCTTCACACCATCTCGGCCTCTCCATCTAAACACGACAGGGGTGGCCACTCTCTCTCTCTCTCTCTCTCTCTCTCTCTCTCTCTCTCTCTCTCTCTCTCTCTCTCTCTCTCTCTCTCTCTCTCACTCACTGGTCACAGATCCAGCCGGATCCTCTCCGCGGGGAAGGTGAGAAGGTGCAACATTCACGCTGTCGTCCTCGGCGACGGCTCTTACCATCTCTGGGCGCGTCCCGATCAGCTGCCTTGCCGTTCTCTCCCAAGCACCACAAGCGAGGAGGGCCTCCGACCCTTCTTCCTCGCTGCCAGTGTGTGGGCAGATCCGCCTCCCGCCGCCCACCTAGCGACATCCCGCGACCATCGGTATAACTTCCTTCAAACCGCCTTGCTCTACTTCCCGAGCTCCTGACGTCACTGCATTTGTAACTTTTACTATTTCTCAGCCCCCCTCGTAGATAGGATCGATCGGCTGTTGGAAAACCACCTATTTTTTTACATTTAAGAGGTAAAACTAGTTCATGCACTCGAATCTAGTACTACTTGGTTCAAACAAGGAAGAAAGGGGTGGGGGTGGGGAGGATTTGTTACCTGAATCTAGGACTTGGTCGAAAGAGGAAATAATGGGGGCGAAAAGTAGCGAGACCTGCTATCCAACTGGTCTCTAGGTCTAATAGGGAAATAAAGGGAAACGCAGTACAAACTCACTATAAACCCGATCTATTGGTTGAAAAAGGAAAGAAAGTGGGGATTGGGGGACAAGTCAACAGAGTAAGTCTAGCACTAGATTTGCTAGCCTCACACAGTATAAGGTGGCTATACCGAACAAAAATGGGACCAACCCAGATATCCTGTTCTGATGTTTGTTGCCCCGAGCCACTCTTATGTAATGCCACTGGTAAAATGTAGCAGTCGCACTGTTAAAAGTAAGGACACGTTAAACCAATGTTGTTTTCAATGTAATGCCTCCAGTAATATGAATCAATGGCACTTCTTTACATGTCCTGCTAAAATTTCCCATTAAGATAAGTTGGTTCTTTTCGTTAGAAATGCAACTGTCCTGGTCCGCCTACTCTCCCGTGCCCAAAGTAATGTCATATTTAATGGTTGTCATAGTTAATCCTAATGCCCACACTAATATCTAGCAATGCCACTACTTTAGAAATTGCTACTGTCCTTGTAGGATTGCCATTCAGATAAGGAACATGCTTCTTTTCATTTGATGCATGTTTCATCACTTGTTACTTGTTAGTCACCCTCCTTTCCACCTTTTTTGTGCAAACAGAGATATACATTTCACGCTCGATCTTAGTTGAACTGCACAAATGATATCCAAATTATAGTTGAGCATTCTAGGAGCTTCACAACCAACCTTGATGTTGCTCAATTTTATCGCAACTAATGAAGAAGAAGCTCTGTGGGTTTCGTTTTCTGATGGAAATGGAACCGGGCCTGGAGCCCTTTTCTTAAAAAAAATTGAAGAAGAAGCTGCTAGCTCACGGGACATTGCTTCATTTTAGGTGAACTTCACCAAAAGGTCCCATGAATTGAATCATCCATGTTGGTCATTGAAAGAGCCACTTGAAAGATCCTAGTCTAAGCACCCCTGCCTCCATCCTTGCGGCACACGGTACACCTCGTTTGCCACCGCTCAACCCTAGTGTCACCGATAAAATGAAGTAATAATACAGCTTAAAATAGAGCGAGTGTCATCTCTATCATTTCATTTCCAATGTAGATAAAGAAAGTGCTTCTCTTTGTTAAAGTATGTTTCATCAACTAGTCCCATTGTTAATGTTTAAGCGTTTCTGCAAACCGGGGTGCTTAATTTTAGTTGATATGTACAAAAATAGAGATTTGAATGTCTCAAGGCGCCTCCTTGTACTATCACTGTACACAGATGTTCATCACCGCGTAAGGTATATCTGGGAGACTTGGAATGATGTCCAGTATGAGGCGTGCCAGATGAGGCGTCGCAGGCCCATCTCGCCTCACAAAGATGGCATACTATGATACTATTGCAATATTTTCTTCTATTTATTTTGTGTGTTTCATCAACTAGTGCCACTATAATGTAATCACGCTTTTTCATTATCTGTGCTAACAGGGTTATTCAGCTGCATTTTGGTGGAACTGCACAAATGTACGTATGGAACCGGCATATATGCATAGTGCAAGGTGTGCCAAGTAAAAATTACTAACACCAACCATGCTGCATGCACGCATTGGCATCCACCACAACCAGTGGGATGTGTGGCGCTCTCTGTGGACGGATCTTTCTCGGCAGCAAATCCTCTAACCAAATACTAGTAGCTTATATTGGCAGTTTTCTAGGGAGTACTCTTTTCTGAAAGAAGCACCAATTTATTTTTCTTTATTTGTACACTGTGTCACAACTTTGACCCAAAGGTCCAGAGCTATTTTAGGGTGATTGGCGTAGTACTCGGAGACTGATTGTAAGCATGATTTTCTTTAGCTGTCACACTGATTGTAAGCATGAGCAGGTGGAAGATTAGGTTAGTGCGAAGCTTACCTTAAACCCTACAGCCGCCGTTGAAACGAGGCGAGCGTCGAGGGAACCGTGGAGAACGTCGGGGAAGCGACGTCGCGCCATCCGGCCTCCTCTTGCGGTGGGAGAACGGATACTATTGTGGCTCCGGCTGGCTCTGTACCCTCACGAACGGCACACCATACTCGATCGATTCGTTATCCTCTAGGTGCTCGACCTTCGACCTGTACGCCCACCACCTCCGCCTGACCGTCGCCTCGGGTGAATCTGTCTGCTCCATCGCCCATAGGAGATACTCAATGAACTCGAGGATCTGGCGTGATCGCCACGAGGAGTACATGTACATCGCCGCCTCATCGCCGCCGCCTCGCTTTTCGCATACATTGCCACATGGCCCGCACTGTCCTCGAAATCTCCCACTCATTGTCAAACCAACTAAGGATCTCCTTCAACTCAAGCTAATTTTGCTCGGTCACCACCGTGATTTGCCTGATTCGCTGCTGCATCCTCTCCATAGATGTCGTTCTGAGTGGTCCGGTGCTAGCTTTGGAAGATGTGAGGAGAGACGGTGGTCTTGCAATAGAGAAGAGGGAGAGGAGAGGAGGTGGTTTTGGAATGGAGATGATGGAGAGGAGAGGAGGTGGTTTTGCAATGGAGAGAAGATCAGAAGAGGGAGAGGTGAGACGGTGGTTTTGGAATGGAGATGATGGAGAGGAGAGGAAGTGGTTTTGGAATGGAGATGATGGACAGGAGATGAGGTGGTTTTGCAATGGAGAAGATCAGAAGAGGGAGAGGCGAGACGGTGGTTTTGGAATGGAGATGATGGAGAGGAGAGGAGGTGGTTTTGCAATGGAGAAGATCAGAAGAGGGAGAGGCGAGATGGTGGTTTTGGAATGGAGATGATGGAGAGGAGAGGAGGTGGTTTTGCAATGGAGAAGAGGGAGAGGAGCATGCGGCAGCGATTTAGGATTGGGCGAGAGGGCGGTAAGGCCAGGATCGGATCAAAATCAAAATCAATTTACCCTTCAATTAAGAAAGCGACCCACATTAACTAGTCTCCCTTTTATTCTGGGTCATAATTGACCATGATTTTCGCACATAAAATATATGTTATACATTGCAAAAATAATATAATTTGAAAGTACATTCAGATACGAACCAAACGATACAATTTTTGGTGACATGCATTCACATTTTGCTTGTCACATACAGTACGTGGTCAAACTTTGACCCAAAATACGCAAAACAACAAAAAAATACTTCCAAGACCAGCGCCGCTCTTCCGCTCTTCTCCTGTTCCAATCTAAATCCACCATCGCTCCTCTCCTGTTCCAATCTAAATCCAGCGCCGCTCCTCTCCTCTTCCATTTCAAAACCACCGCCCCTCCTCTCCTGTTCCAGTCCAAAACCAGCGTCGCTCTTCTCCCGTTCTAATCCAAAACCAGCGCCGCTCCTCTCCTCTTCCATTCAAAACCACCGCCAAGTGTGAAGGTGTTTGGAGAAGTAGATCGATGGAGGAGTACAACCGATACGTGAGGATCGCAGACGGCGACCTGTGAAGCTAGCTAGGATGTTGGAGATACAGCCTTGGTTTGACAACAAGGACCAACTAGCGGCGACAGCGACATCCATGGCCAAATATCTGCAACAGAGCAAAAAGGCGGTGATACTCCCGAAGGGAGTCGAGCCGGAGTACATAGAGCTGCTCCTCTGGGCCATGGAGCAAACAGATTCACCGAATCCGATCGTGAGGGAGCGGTGGTGGGAGTATCGATCCCAGATGGAGCATCCACCAGAGATTGAAGGATCGATCATCTACAGGGTGCCGTTTGTGAGGGTGTCCTGCCAGAGCGAGCCGGTGGAGTCTTCGTCGACCGAACCCAACTGCAAGAGGAGAAAAGCAGTTGGCCCGACGACGCTTCCCCGCCATCGTCTCCCTCACCGTTCACATCGTCTCACGGGGCGGCTATCTGCCGCCGAGGAATAGGAGGGAACTGCCCCCCAGCCCAATAGTCGGCAGGTTGTGAATTGTCGAGGGAGCTTAGGGTTGTCAATATTTGCAGGTTGTGAATTGTGTTTTGTGTTGTGTATTTTGAGAGTACTTTCAGATATGAATGTCTTTTGAATTTCAGATTTGCGAGATTGAGCATATGAAGAATTTTATGAATTCTAGAGATCTATTTTAGCACTTAAAAATGTAGTTTCATAGGAGTATAAAAGTGCGTGATTCTCGAGAAGAAACGCAAGTTCGAGCCAGATAAGAAATCGCAAGTTCGATTTCAGATAAGAAATCGCAACTTTCGAGAGACGAGCATTTATATTAACACGGCCTTTTCAAACAGGGTTAACATGATGTTGGAAGTTTTATTCGTGGTCGAAAATGGTACTACCAGCCAGTTAACATCATGCTGATCAACATTCATGCATAGCACATCTTCATATGATGCACAGTCAAAATGCCCACACAATGTTGAGTGTGCGAAACACAGAGAAAACGAGGGACGAAGTTTTGGCAAGTGTTGGACGTGGTTTTGGGCTGCCCCGTCTAGGCTTTCATTTTTAACATGTGCAGCCCACGACGTCGGATGGGAGGGCCCGTTTGTATTTTCTTAGGGCTGTCATGTATCGACCGGCCTATGGACCTCCCATCCAAGGTTTTATTTTTGGCAGCCCAATTTATGTATGTTTTTGAAGAAAACGCAGCGGTCTGTTCTATTTTTCTATATAAGAATAGGAACGCCAGGTACAACTTATGTTTCCCTTTTAACTATATTATATATATTTAAATTATTTTATATGTTATTATATATTATTTTATTGTCATCATATATTTAACAGATACTTACATATGTAAGAAAACAATATCCCAGATCTTATTAACTTATAAAAATAATTTCTTAACAAATAAAATCCTGGATTGTTTTGACACGAAAATCCTAGTGATTGTGTACAAAAGCTTGGTAAGATTTAAGAACGAATGTAATAATATCACTTATTATTTAAATATATTTATAACAAAATGCTCAGCCCTTTTTTATTTTTTGATAACATTGCTGGCCCAACCCAACATTATAATTAGAATCAGCCCAGCAAAATCGTGTATCTAGATAAAGTGCAAATGACCTGTAATTTTTTAGTAAATAAAATAAATGGGCCGCATGAAAGCTACATTAATTGTTCACCCAGCCCAGCTAATGGCTGTAATTCAAAAAAAAAGATCAAATTGATCAAATTCTATCGCAAAAAAAAAGGATCAGAAATTCTGAAAAATGGGTTGAATACGTGCCACATTTTTGGAGGTGAAATGTGGGCCAATAGGTCGGCCAACGCAAGTCATTGTAAATTTAGTCAACAAATGATTTTGACATGTTAGCCGTTGGATTTACATCCAACGGCGCATCCATCTTCAATCTCTCGTCTTCTTCCTCCAGCCACCGACCACCTCCGCCTCCTGCTGCTAGCAGCTCTGCTTAGCACGCTTCGCTATGAAGCACTACTCCACCATTGGCCAGGCCATCCCTCCAACCCTACACACCTCCTGTTCTTCTCCACCGACTGCCGAACCACACCGCACTAGAACCAGTTAACCCTCGTACACCTCTCCGTCCGCGACTCTACTCCCGCGTCTTCCCATCTTCGGCTCGTTGCTGTCCGGGGCCTCGCCGTCGTCCACCACCTTGGATGCGCTCGGCGCGGCGTGGTCAACGTGGTCAACGAACGACACCATCGGAAGTAGGCTGTGCGTGGAGAGGCTGACAGCTGGGTCCACGGCCGCACACAAGGAAATGTCTCCTTATTACGCGCAAAATAATGATTCCTCCACCTGACATCTGGGACCCACCGGAAGGGCCTCTGTATTTCGCGAAAAAAACATGCCCCCCGCTGACTTGTCGGACCCACCAGCTATCTTCGCACGCAAGGGAGTGCCTCCTTATTACGCACAAAAAAATGAATACTCCCCCTGCCAGCTGGAACCCAGCATACTGGGAGGCTGACTTGTGGGCCTACCAAGTTGACGAGGACGGAGGGCTTTGTCAACTTAGTCAATATGAACGATTCTAGCTCCTCATTCAGACGATGTTCATCCAACGGTTGTAGTGCTTCTTCAACCTCTGGTCTTCTTGCTCCAAATTACCAAACCAGCGCCAATCGTGCAGCGTGCTCCTGCCCCGTGGTCGGTCAGGATGCCGCTGGAGGCCTCACCGCCCCTACTACTCCCACCGCTGGCCAGCCATCCTCTACTCACCCACACCCCTGTTAATCTACGGCGACAGCAGCCTCACATCACAGCCAAACCAGTGAACCCTCGTACTCCTCTTCGCGTGGGCATCCACTACTGCGTCTTCCCCGGCTCCGAGTCATCCCCTTCCTAGGCCTCGCCGTCGTCCACCGCCGTGGTGCTCTCGGCGCGGCATGGTCAACTTGGTCAAGGAACGACTTCCATCGGACATGGATTGTACGTGGAGAGGTTGACAGCTGGGTCCACGGCCGCAACAAGGAAGTGCCTCCTTATTATGCAGAAAATAATGATTCCTCCACCTGACAGCAGGGACCCACCGGACAGGCCGCCGTATTTTGAGAAAAAGAAGTTTCCCCCTGACTGCTAGGACCCACCAGCCACATCTTCGCACGCAAGGAAGTGCGTCCGGGCAAAAAAACGATTCGCCCCCCTGACTGCTGGGACCCACCAGCTACATCTTCGCACGCAAGGAAGTGCGTCCGGGCAAAAAAAATGATTCGCCCCCCTGACTGCTGGGACCCACCAGCTACATCTTCGCACGCAAAGGAAGTGCGTTCGGGCAAAAAAACGATTCGCCCTCGATTGCTGGGACCCACCACCTACATTTTCGCACGCAAGGAACTGCTGCGCATCGGGACCCACTGGTCAAAGCGCACGTGGCGTTGTCATTCTGGTCGCGAACGGTACGCATATATCTTGATCATTGTAGAGGGGCGCACGTGTCATAGTAGAGGCGCGCACGTAGCATGTACACGTACGTACAGCGGCCAGGGTGCAAAAAATAAAATACGGCCACGTATGTGTACATACGGGCGGGGTCTCAAACGCCTAGTCGCGCATACGTACGGCGAGGGCTCGTGTTCATGGGGAGGCAACGGAATGCGTCATGTTCATGGGGAGGCAACGGAATGCGTCGTGTTCATTGGGAGGCAACAGAATGCGTCGTGTTCATCGGGAGGCAACGGAATGCGTCGTGTTCATCGGGAGGCAACGGAACGCGTGGGAGCCAACCTGCTTGGACGGAACAGGCGATGGAAACAAGGCTGGCGCATCATGAAAGCAGACGAATCGGACCTCCTATGGTTGAAGCGGGGTCCCGTTGATCGAGAGGGTGTGGCGCATCAAGAACGGAGGAAACGGACCTCCTACGGTCGAAACGGGGTCCCGTTGATCGGGAGGGTGTGGCGTGCATCAAAATAGACAAACGGACCTCCTACGGTCGAAATGGGGTCCCGTTGATATGGAGGGGTGTGGCGCATCGCAAAATGCATTTAAACGGACTTGTGTTGGAGCGCTATGGTCGAAACGGGGTGGGAGGGGTGTGGCGATCATGAACGGGACTCCACGGGATACTGTTCATCTCCACCGTCGACCTCCTCCAGCCTCCACGAGCTATCGTCGACCTCCTCCAGCCTCCACTGGCTCCTGTTCATCCAGCCTCCACCACGCGCTACTCCACCGGCTATTGTTCAACCACCCTCCACGGGCACCCTCCATCGCTCATCGCTCATCCAGCCCTCCAAACCACGGGGTCCTGTTCAACCACCCCTCCACGGCCACCCCTCCACCATCTACTGTTCATCCAGCCCTCCACACCACGGGTTCCTGTTCATCCAGAGGCAATGCCACCGCTCACTGTTCATCCAAACCCCCCGCAACACTCACTGTTCATCCCAGAGGCAGCATCGATCGGCTTCAGTTAGCAGCAGTAGCGAAGGAATCGCTCCATCGGGTTCAGTTAACAGCCATCGATCGATCGCTCGGGTTCAGTAACGCGTAGCCTACAGTGCAATCGCTCGGGTTCAATTAGAGCCCAACTGTAGGATCGGAAGTATGTCTAGAGGGGGGGGGGGTGATTAGACTACTTGACAACTTAAAAGTTTAGCCTTTGATTAGGACAAGTTTTTAGCAAGTTCACAATGATGAGCAAGTCAAGTATCACCCTACACATGCAATTCTAGAGTAGTGGCAGCGGAAAGTAAATTGCACATGTAGTAAATAGAGGTGGAGAAGAGCAAACGCAATTTGGAGACACGGAGATTTTTCTCGTGGTTCCGATAGGTGGTGCTATCGTCAATCCACGTTGATGGAGACTTCAACCCACGGAGGGTAACGGCTGCGAGAGTCCACGGAGGGCTCCACCCACGAAGGGTCCACGAAGAAGCAACCTTGTCTATGCCATCATGGCCTCGCCCACGGAGGACTAGCCTTACTCGGGGTAGATCTTCACGAAGTAGGCGATCTCCTTGCCCTTACAAACTTCTTGGTTCAACTCCACATCTTGACGGAGGCTCCCAAGCGACACCTAACCAATCTAGGAGGCACCACCTCCAAAAGGTAATAGATGGTGTTGGTGATGATGAACTCCTTGCTCTTGTGCTTCAAATGATAATCTCCCCAACACTCAACTCTCCTCACCGATTTGGCTGTGGTGGAGGAAGGATTGAGTGGAAAGCAACTTGGGAAGGCTAGAAATCAAGTTTCATATGGTGGGAGTGGAGCAACTTGATCTCAACACAAGGGTAGGTAGTTTTCTTCTCGAAATGTAAGGTAGGAGTGGTAGTTCTTTCGATGGCTCTCTCCACGAATGAAGAGGAGGTGGAGGGTATTTATAGCCTCCACACAAAATCCAACTGCTACACACATTTGACCAATCTCGGTCGGACCGAAGTTGACAACTCGGTGAGACCGAAAGTTCAAATCTTGTGAGCGTTGGGATTTTCGTGGGACCGAAAATACAATCTCGGTTAGTCCGATTCTTCCAAAGTCTAGGGTTTGCCAATCTCGGTGGGACCGACTTTCTCATCTCGGTGACACCGATTTGAGTACGTATGTTACTGAAGCTTGGCAACACCAATTTCGTAAGACCGAGTTTGGAATCGGAAAATCCGAAATTACTAGGGTTTGGCTATATGGTGAGGTGGTTCATCTCGGTGTGGTGAGTTTATGGAATCGGTGGGACCGAGATTACTTATGAGTTTATGTTGGAATGAAAGATTGCTGATAGTTTGAGAGATAAATCACTAAGCACTTTGAGCAACCAGATCATCATCATAACCTCATCCCTTTTAATAGTATTGGCTTTCCTATGGACTCAATGTGATCTTGGATCACTAAACCAAAAATGGAGTCTTGAGCTTTTGCCAATGTTTTCCTTAGCATTTTGAGGGGTCCACATCATCACCATTGCCATACCCATATCAATCAACTTTCTGAAATATTCTCAAGAAATAATTAGTTCAATGATATATATGTTGTTATTAATTACCAAAACCACCCGGGATTAGTTGCACTTTCAATCTCCCCTTTTGGTAATTGATGACAACATATAGATCAAAGCTTCGACAAATGATATAATCAATGAATAACATCGTCGCTTTGAGAAGTATGTGATAAGCAAGAGCTCCCCTAAATTTGTGCATTATTTAAGATTTGCGCTTGAATGCAAATGCACAATCGATTAGGATCATGGGTCACTCTTCCATGTCACATACATCTTGGTGGAGCGCACAAAATGATAAGAATGAATAGCATGCACCCAATCACCAAGACATGAGTAAATGATCATACAAGATATGGATAGAATATGATAAGCATTAAGCACTCATTAAGCATAGTATGATCAAGCACTCATCAAAGATAGAGCAAACGTAGTATCAAACACACGAAATGTCTCAAGAACTCAAAAGTATCTCAAGGAAAACCGCAAACGAAAGAGCAAAACGAGCACTCTCTCTCGAAGTCCTATGATCTATACACTTTCTCCCCTTTGGCAACAAGTTACCAAAAAGTTCAAAAGGTATAGAGCTAATCGTCACTAGGGACTCTGCTGGCGGCTCCTATCTGCGTCGATGGAGTGGAGATAGCTGCATCTGCAAAAGCTTCTGCTGAAGTCTGTGGAGCCGGAGGAGTAGACACCGAGCCGTGCCGGAACCGATGGAGCTGTAGGAGGTGCCGATGTAGTAGCCTCAGGGTCTCACATGGAATAGCAAATGATCTGGGCTTTGTGGGCACTGCAGCAGCTTCTCATAGTCATCCCGACTAGATCATCTTCCATCTCCTTCATGAGCTCTGCCTTCTCCTCTTCGCTTCCTCAATGTCCGCCTCAAGCTTGTTGACGGTGACACAGCACTTCATCCACTTTGACATCCAGAGCATGGAACTTATCTTCAACTATCCTCTCAAGACTCTCCCGAGATCGCACTATGCTGGCCAGCGTAGTTCAATTCTCTCGAGTGGCTTCAAGAAGTTGTTCTCCAACGCTCTTGGGCTTTGCTCTTTGCTTCCTTCTCGCCTTTAGCTTGTTTGGCGCTTCAGGACTTAGCGTGTCCTTCAACAGATGTGGGAGCATCCTCACCATCACAACTTCATTATCTTCATGTTCAGGCTGCAATGGCAAGTGGGGTCTATCCAACAAGTAGGTGTCCGTGCCAAACTTGGCATTGATGAGCATCCGAATGTGCGGAGCAAACCCACATGACCTCTTCTCGTCTGCTGCATCCTCTTGATAGTCTCAACTATCGTGTCCATCACCTTAAAAGGTGTCTTCGATCCGAATGTGCAGCATGTTGATAGAATAGCCTCTTATCATGCGGTGGTCTCTCGACTTGGGCATCAAAGTATGCCTCGAATGGTGTTAGTGGTTGGGAGACCTGCTCAAGATGATATACTGATCCAAGCTTCCATATCTCAACATCCTTGTCTGGTACCTCATTGTACATGTTCTTCATAGACTCGTGATTCTTCTTTGGAATGCCATAAACATCTACATCATCATCTCTTGATATCGGAGCATTCAAAGAACGCTCTCCATTCTTCAACAGTTGAAGAGAATCTCGCCTTCATCATCCATACAATTCTGCCATCCGGATAGAAATGTGCTGGGCATAGAACGCATGATCATCTCATCATTCCAAGCGGTCAATTTCGACCTACAAACTCAGCAACTCCACATGCAAAGTGAAGCTCTCATGCACATGTGGGAAGTAGTCTCTGTGCTTTCACTGTCGATGTATTCCCGGTCTACATATCCGTGTCAAGAATAATTGGCTTCTTGTCCATGAGGACTGCCTCATAGAAATCTTGTTGCTCTCGGTGTGGAACCTTGAGTCAACAAATGTCCTTCTCCGATGGCATATGGATCAACTTGCCTCCATAGCTCGAGACCTTTGTCCTTCCTTTCCTTCATATTTTCAGCTCGAGGATGAGCATCATTATGAACTGGAAGTTTCATGCGAGCTTGACAAAACATGTGCCTCTTCATCGATTCAGCAGTGGCACATTATCCTTCTTCTTCTCTGAAGCGGGAATATTTCTTCTGTTTTCTTTGGCTTGGCAAAGCAGGTTTGGCTTGGGCTGCCTTTCTTTGGAGCTGATGGCTTAGATTTTGTGGGTGCTCCTTACGATGGCATCTCCCATCAACTTTTGCTTCGAGGAGGCTGGGGTGCTTCCTCATCGTAATCATCATCGCCTTCATCATGAACTAGCCTCTTCCTCTTGGAAGTTTTCTTGATCTTGCCGGAGGTTTCTTCTTCCATGCTCACTTCTTTGCAACTGTGGATTTCTTCTCTTTGCTGGTGCCTTTCTTTGTTTGTTGCCCTTGATAGCCCTTGGCAACCACTTTCCTCTTAGGCTTGGAAGTAATCTCCTCATCGCAACAAAGTCGAGTCTTCCTCATCGAATTCCTCTTCTTCCGCCCCGTGGCAGCAAGCAGCAAACCACTTGGGGTGCTTCTTTCTCCATCATCGAAAAACTGCTTGCTTCAGACTTGTGATCCTCTCGAATCTCAACCGGTGATTCAGACTGTTCGCTGTCACTTGCATCGATATGACCGACAACCCGTGAATAGAATAGGTATAGGCGAATAGAAGAGTTATCACAAACTGCAGAGGATTTTGCAAAATAAATGAGTTCAAGCTTCAGTTTTAGGTTTTCACATAATGCATTTCGGCCTGACCGAGTCTAAAATTCGGTGAATCCGAAGTGTCTAAACAGAACCTATCACACCACTTTCGGTTGGACCGAAATGGGTTTCGGTCTAGCCGAGAGCACTAGGGTTTCACTAAGTCCTCATTTCGGTCTTACCGATTTGCACAACTCGGTTTAACCGAAAAGTGCAGTGCAATGGCCAGAGGCCAAATCGGTCAGTCCGAGAATGTAGAATCGGTCACACCGAGATGTGTTCGGCGGAAACCTAACCCTAAAATTTTCACTCGAATTTTGTTCTAAGATCTAATCTGCTGGATAGGAAGATTTCAAACTTGGCAAGAAACTAGGCAAAACCTATCGTGCATTGAATCGAGGGTTGAGCACGAGAGGATGAAACTCACCCAACTTGGTGGAGTTTCACTCGGCGGCAATGGCGCGATGAGATTGACCGCTGACGGCGATGGAGACCATGCGGCGAGGGCGCACAAAGCGACGGCGGAGACGATCCAAGACCACGGCGACGGCAAATAAGGGTTTGGGGCGAGACGTTTTGAAGGAATAATCAACGCAGCTGCCCTCGGGTATATATACCCTTCACTGTGTCGGTGGGACCGAGTTGGAAAACTTCGGTGGGACCGAGATGGTTAATCGCAAGCGCTTACTCGTTTGATCACGCCGAATTTGTAACTTCGGTTTCACCGAGGTGAAAACCTAGATCAATCCAAGTGATTTCGGTCCGTCCGATTTGAGTATATTGGTTTGACCGAAAGTACTTAGAAGGTTTTGGAATTTAGGCTTTTGACGGATCGGTGGCTCCGAGTGCTCCTCACTCGGTCGTCCAAAAAGTCTTGTTCAAAGTTTGTGATATAAGCATGAATAGAGTTTGAGACAAGAAAGCATAGATAGCTAGGGGAGGAACTTAGGCATTCTTGTCCATCCATTTGGTCAAAAAGAAAAATCCAAAAGACCAAAGCAACAAATGGATGTCCTCGAATGGATAAAAACATGCATCCAACATGCTCACACAATAAGATATCAAATGAAATATGTGTCAAACATGCACAAACAAAACACTAGCAACTAGCACACAATTTGGCGATGACTAGGTCATCTATATATGAGTATATTGACTTAGGAGTCAAATGAGAACATTTGATCATAGGTCATACTCATCGTTTAAGCACAAGTGGGGTTACCACTTTTCCATAAAGCATTAATGTGTTCACATCATTAGAAGATGCTTTAGCTCAATTCTTTAGAGCAAAGCTCCCCTTGATGTGAGAACCCTTTTAAAGGGTCAAACTAACCTTGGGTTGTCGTTGAAGACTTCATGTAGATGTTGAAGATGTGGATGCTCAATGTTGATGAAGATCATCAAGAGTTGGGAGCAATCCTTTGGATTCGGCACTTTCAATACCTACATGGGTTAGTCCCACAAGGAACAAACAAGGATATCCATGGACATAGATTGAAGTACACAATAGATGATGTCCATGAAAGCAATGATTACCTTGTCCCTTGACTTACCAACATGAGGGTTTGTGACTCCATGAACTAGTGCAAGATGTGGAAGTTGATTGCACAAGTTCTTTGCCAAAATGAATGTGAGTGAAGTATGTTGGCGAGTCACCCTCAAGAACTCTCTAGTTCTTCTTCTTCGGATCCACATCATCTTGATGGGAATCCTTGGGGTAGTAGTTGAGCTTGTCAAGTAGAACTTGAAGTTGCCTTGGGAACCCACTTGACCATGGCCTTGGGTGCTTCAATGAATGCATCAATCTCCTCTTGAAGCTTGTCCTTGCCTTTTAGCTTGTGGTCTTGTGGTGGAAGGTCATCTTGAGCTTGTTCCACATTGGAAGAAGTAGGATCATACTTCTCCTTTTGAGAAACAAACTTTGGAGTGGGATATTGACCTTCTTCCCATTCAACACCCTCGGCGTTGAACTTTCGCTCAAAACCAATTCCTTGATTCTTCCTGTCTTCCTTGCTTGCGAACAATTTCTCAAAGCTCTTGCTTCCGCAAGACTCTTGTAGACACCTTTCTATAATCCCTTTCAATAAACTATTTTCTTGCTCAAGTGAAACTTGGCTTGAAACATTGTTAGTGGAATCAAGAGAACTACTAGAACCAATTATGTTGCTTCTAGATGAAGAATTTTTCTTATGCTTGTCATGCTTAGTTTTAATAGGTGGCAAGAAATTAGACAAGAGAAGTCGTTTGGCAAGATATGAAGAACTCTTCTTTGAAGATCGCCATTGATAGCTTTTAGAAACTCATGTTCTTGCTCTAGATTGAGCTTCTCGAAGCGTAGCTTCTCATGAGATCTTAGGAGCTCTCTATGATCTTCTTGAGTTGTTTCATGAGCTAACTTAAGAGTGTTTAGTTCTTTAGTTAGACGCTCAATCTCCTTCATAGCATTGTCATTCGACTCTTCTCGACTATAAAGACTATTAGCATGTTCATCATTACTAAGCTCACTAGATTTATCATGTAAAAGCTCATCTTCACCAAGCAAGTCATCCTCATCACTATCAAAGTCAATGAATTCAGGGTGTGATACCTTGGGGCCTTTTGCCATGAAGCATCTTCCAATTCCCTCATTTGGTGAATCAAATAAGTCATAGGAGTTGGAGTTGGAGGACACGAGAGCAAGACCGGCAACACCTTCATCTTGACTATATTCGGAGTTGGAGTGATAGCTTCTTTCGAGTGATTGTCGAGTCGGAGCCGAAACCCATTCACCAACATGAGCTTGATGTTTTCTTCTTGTGTAGCTCCTTGATGACTTGTCTTTCCTTTCCGAATCCTTGCTTCTCCGAGAGGATCTTCGCTCATAATGATCATCTCTACTCCTTCTCTCTTTTCGAGGCGACTCTTCTCTTGAGCTTCTTCTTCTTGGAGATTCTTCTCTCTCTTGTGGGAGTCGAACACTCATTTGAGTAGTGTCCGGTCTTCCACAATTGTAGCAGCTTCGATCACGACTAGAAGATCTCTTTTCATCATATGATCTAGACTTTGAGCTTCTTTCCTTGCTTCTACTCTTGTAGAATTTGTTGAAGTTCTTCACCATTAGGCTTATCTCTTCATTGGAAACTAGCTTGTCACTTGAGGTTGTGGGAGCTTCAACTGCAGCTTTGTAAGCACCACTTGACTTGTTGTGAAGCTCTTCCTTATCTTTAAGTGTCATCTCATGAGAAACAATTCTTCCAATGACTTCGGTAGGCTTGAGATCTTTGTAGTTTGGCATCATTTGGATCAAAGTGCACACGGTGTCATACTTTCCATCCAAAGCTCTGAGAATCTTCTTGATGATGAATCGGTCGGTCATTTCTTCGCTTCCTAAGCCTGCCATCTCATTAGTGATGAGAGCAAGCCTAGAGTACATTTCAGCGACTCCTTCACCTTCCTTCATCTTGAACTTGTCAAGTTGACCTTGAAGAACATCTAGCTTTGATTCCTTCACGGACTCGGTACCTTCGTGCATTTCGACCAAAGTATCCCAAATCTATTTTGCATTCTCAAGACGGCTGATCTTGTTGAACTCCTCGACACAAAGCATTGAAGAGAATGTCACAAGCTTGAGCATTGTTCTCAGAACATCCGCAACTCATCCGCAGAGCTTCGCGATCCGAACTTTTCCTTCCTCAAGAACTCACCTTGCAAGCCAACACAAATAATGCCCCATGCGGTGGTTATGTCCAAGAATATGCATTTTCATTTTATGCTTCCAACTAGCAAAGTTTGAACCATCAAAGTAAGGACCTCTACGAAAATTACCCTCACTAGACGCCATACTCTCCTAGGTTGTGAAACCAAGCTTATGGAATCCAATGCAATGAAAACCAATCCAATGGAGACCAAAGCTCTGATACCACTTGTAGGATCGGAAGTATGTCTAGAGGGGGGGTGATTAGACTACTTGACAACTTAAAAGTTTAGCCTTTGATTAGGACAAGTTTTTAGCAAGTTCACAATGATGAGCAAGTCAAGTATCACCCTACACATGCAATTCTAGAGTAGTGGCAGCGGAAAGTAAATTGCACATGTAGTAAATAGAGGTGGAGAAGAGCAAACGCAATATGGAGACACGGAGATTTTTCTCGTGGTTCCGATAGGTGGTGCTATCGCCAATCCACGCTGATGGAGACTTCAACCCACGGAGGGTAACGGCCATGAGAGTCCACGGAGGGCTCCACCCACGAAGGGTCCACGAAGAAGCAACCTTGTCTATGCCATCATGGCCTACGCCCACGGAGGACTAGCCTTACTCGGGTAGATCTTCACGAAGTAGGCGATCTCCTTGCCCTTACAAACTTCTTGGTTCAACTCCACATCTTGACGGAGGCTCCCAAGCGACACCTAACCAATCTAGGAGGCACCACCTCCAAAAGGTAATAGATGGTGTTGGTGATGATGAACTCCTTGCTCTTGTGCTTCAAATGATAATCTCCCCAACACTCAACTCTCCTCACCGATTTGGCTGTGGTGGAGGAAGGGATTGAGTGGAAAGCAACTTGGGAAGGCTAGAAATCAAGTTTCATATGGTGGGAGTGGAGCAACTTGATCTCAACACAAGGGTAGGTAGTTTTCTTCTCGTAAATGTAAGGTAGGAGTGGTAGTTCTTTCGATGGCTCTCTCCATGAATGAAGAGGAGGTGGAGGGTATTTATAGCCTCCACACAAAATCCAACTGCTACACACATTTGACCAATCTCGGTCGGGACCGAAGTTGACAACTCGGTGAGACCGAAAGTTCAAATCTTGTGAACGTTGGGATTTTCGTGGGACCGAAAATACAATCTCGGTTAGTCCGATTCTTCCAAAGTCTAGGGTTTGCCAATCTCGGTGGGACCGACTTTCTCATCTCGGTGACACCGATTTGAGTACGTATGTTCTGAAGCTTGGCAACACCAATTTCGGTAAGACCGAGTTTGGAATCGGAAAATCCGAAATTACTAGGGTTTGGCTATATGGCTGAGGTGGTTCATCTCGGTGTGACTGAGTTTGTGGAATCGGTGGGACCGAGATTAATTATGAGTTTATGTTGGAATGAAAGATTGCTGATAGTTTGAGAGATAAATCACTAAGCACTTTGAGCAACCAGATCATCATCATAACCTCATCCCCTTTTAATAGTATTGGCTTTCCTATGGACTCAATGTGATCTTGGATCACTAAACCAAAAATGGAGTCTTGAGCTTTTGCCAATGTTTTCCTTAGCATTTTGAGGGGTCCACATCATCACTCATTGCCATACCCATATCAATTGAACTTTCTGAAATATTCTCAAGAAATAATTAGTTCAATGATATATATGTTGTTATTAATTACCAAAACCACCCGGGGATTAGTTGCACTTTCACCAACGCCTCGCACACATGCGCGTACCTATACGAGAGAAACGCGCATCGCTCTCCCACCATAACCGGCAACTCCCCGAAATTTTCCTCCCCCTCGCTTCTACCACGGTTTTTTCCGTCATGGACGGCCCAAAGAATGTCATGTAGCTGCGTCTCCGGCCCGCCCAGGAAGAAAAGCCCATTTTCTGTCATGATTTTTTGTCATAGAAGTAGGAGCCCACTACATCTATGATGATACCTGGTTTTGTCACAATTATCGTCATAGAAGTGTCATATGTATGACAGAAAAAAATTCGTTCGGCCCAAAATGTCACGGATGTGTCTTTTTTTGTAGTGAAGGGTCCAAATCCAACAAAGGGGAATACGGAAAGGGCACTAGTTCATCTCAACCCTAGAAGGAAGGAGGTCTTGAATCCATGAAGGATCTTCCCTAAGAAGTGGTCTTGAATCCACTTGGGGGATCTTCTCCTTTAGGAGGCCTTGGTCTTCGAAGGAGTAGGGGATAAGTGGATGAGCAAAGCTCTATCTCTGAGATGAGCTATCACAATGCTAATCCTAAAATGGTGGAGGAGAAGAAGTATATATAGTCTAAAGGGGTGAAGGGGTACATGGGCCTCCGCCCGAGACACTGGGCGCAGACAGGCGTCGGACGTCCTATTGTTACCGGTCATCCGATAGCTCACGAGGGTCCGGATGTCCGGTAATGTTCAAGTTTTAGCGTTTTGGTACTGTGATGGTGGCGCCGGATTTCCAGAGGTTGTTGGTCGTCCAGTTGTAGGACCTTGAAGTATGTCTAGAGGGGGGGTGATTAGACTACTTGACCAATTAAAAACTTAACCTTTTCCCAATTTTAGTCTTTGGCAGATTTTAGCTATCTTTGGACAAGTCAAGCAATCTTCACACAATTCAAACAAGCATGCAAAGAGTATATGAGTAGCGGAAATTAAAGCATGCAACTTGCAAGAATGTAAAGGGAAGGGTTTGGAGGATTCAAACGCAATTGGAGACACGGATGTTTTTGTCGTGGCTCCGATAGTTGGTGCTATCGTACATCCACATTGATAGAGACTTCAACCCATGAAGGGTAACGGTTGCGCGAGTCCACAGAGGGCTCCACCCACGAAGGGTCCACAAAGAAGCAAACTTGTCTATCCCACCATGGTCGTCGCCCACGAAGGACTTGCCTCACTAGCGGTAGATCTTCACGAAGTAGGCGATCTCCTTGCCCTTACAAACTCCTTGGTTCAACTCCACAATCTTGTCGGAGGCTCCCAAATGACACCTAGCCAATCTAGGAGACACCACTCTCCAAGAAGTAACAAATGGTGCGTTGATGATGAACTCCTTGCTCTTGTGCTTCAAATGATAGTCTCCCCAACACTCAACTCTCTCTCATAGGATTTGGATATGGTGGAAAGAAGATTTGAGTGGAAAGCAACTTGGGGAAGGCTAGAGATCAAGATTCATATGGTAGGAATGGAATATCTTGGCCTCAACACATGAGTAGGTGGTTCTCTCTCAGAAATGGTAAGTTGGAAGTGTAGGTTTGTTCTGATGGCTCTCTCCACGAATGAAGAGGAGGTGGAGGGGTATATATAGCCTCCACACAAAATCTAACCGTTACACACAACTTGCCAAACTTGGTGGGACCTAATTGGTAAACTCGGTTGGACCGATTCAGCAAATCTAGTGACCGTTAGGATTTTTGGTGGGACCGACATGCAACTCGGTAGGACCGATATGGTTAGGGTTAGGGCATAACGCAATCTCGGTGAGACCGATTACACAAACTCGGTGAGACTGATTTTGGTAATAAGCTAACCAGAGAGTTGGTCAGCTAAACTCGGTGGGACCGATTCGCTCATTTCGGTGAGACCGAAATGTTATGAGAGGGAAACAGGGAGTTTACATTGCAATCTCTGTGGGACTGATCGCTCACTTCGGTTAGACTGAAACGTTATGAAGGGAAACAGAGAGATTACAATCCCATCTCGGTGAGACCGAGATCCCTATCGGTAAGACCGATTTGCCTAGGGTTTGTGGCAGTGGCTATGACATTTGAACTCGGTGGCGCCGGATAGAAAGAATCGGTATGGCCGAGTTTGACTTTGGGTTTAGGTCATATGTGGATGTGAGAAAGTAGTTGAGGGTTTTTGGAGCATATCACTAAGCACTTGAAGCAAGAGGCTCATTAAGCAACACCTCATCCCTCCTTGATAGTATTGGCTTTTCCTATAGACTCAATGTGATCTTGGATCACTAAAATGTAAAATGAAGAGTCTTGAGCTTTTGAGCTTGAGCCAATCCTTTGTCCTTGATATTTTGAGGGATCCATTTTCATCATCCATGCCATGCCATCCATTGAGCTTTCCTGAAATAATTGTCTCGGAATAGCATTAGCTCAATGAGCTATATGTTGTTATGAATTACCAAAACCACCTAGGGATAGTTGCACTTTCAATCTCCCCCTTTTTGGTAATTGATGACAACATATAGATCAAAGCTTCGACAAATGATAATAAGATTGAAAAACATCGTCGCTTTGAGAAGTATGTGATAAGCAAGAGCTCCCCCTAAATTTGTGCATAGTTTAAGATTTGCTTTGGACTGCAAATGCACAAGGAATTAGGCTCATGGGTTACTCTTCCATGTCACACACATCTTGGTGGAGCGCTCAAAATAATAAAGATTGAATACATGCACTCGTCACCAAGCAAAGTGAATGATCATATAAGGATAGGTAAGATAATATCATCTAACAAGCATAAGTGTAGCTTATGATCAAACACATGATCATCAATTTCTCACAGATAATAGCATAGTATCTCAAGCAATCAAAAGCAAACAAAGTTTAACCACCAAAGCAAGAGAGAACAAAAAAGCAACACTCTCTCTCTCGAAGCCTAAGATCTATACATTTTTCTCCCCCTTTGGCAACAAGTTACCAAAAATTTCATAGAAAATGCATAGTACTAGATCGACTCTCAGGCTTGATCTTCAGGTGGTGGTGTAGAGATGGCTCCTTGGACAAAGGCTTCAGTTGATCTGGATGGAGCTGGAGGAGTTGGTGTTGGAGCTGGTTGCACTGGAGCTGTAGGAGTTGTAGCTAGTGCAGATGAAGTGGCTCTGGTGTATGTCACAGGCACTGCATCTGATCTCTGAGATCTATGCACTCTGGCAAATGCATCAGTGGTTGTCTTTCCCTTCCTCTCCTGCATGTCATCCTGTAGCTGCTCCACAACTGACTGAATTTCAGTTACTTTGACATCTAGATCATAAATTTTTTATTCCATGATTCTTTCCAGGCTCTCCTAGTTTTGAGTTAGGGTGGCCAACCCCTTCTCAATCCTCAGAGTTGATGCTATCAAGTAACCAAGCTGCTCCTGCTTGTTCTTCAAAAAGTACTCAGATGCCTCCTCTTGAGTTGGCATCTTGGCAGCCTTCTCTTTCTTTGCTTTCTCCTTCTTCTCTTGAGCTTGTACTGATGATGGTTCATTCCCATTCATCACAACTTGATTGTCCTCAAATTCTGGATAGATAGCAAAATGTTCCTTGTCCAGCAAGTATGTGCCTGTGCCCATCTTTAAGTTAATCAGCTCCTGAATCTGTGGGGGCATACCCACAACTTCTCTTCTGGTCTGCTGTTGTCCTCTTGATGGTCTCAACAATGAGGCTCGTGACCTTGAACTTCTGTGGCACATCAAACAAGTGTAGCAAGTTTATAGCATGGCCTCTGATCATGTTGTGGTCACCTGACTTGGGCAATAGAGTGTGCCTTAGGATCCAGTTGATCGTTGGCAGCCTGCATGTAAGAAAATGAACTGACCTGCACTTATGTGTCTCAACCTGCAAGATCTGGGATTTCCTTGTACATATGAGCCATGGTATTGTGATCCATTTTCTTCTTGGCATAGACATCCAAGTCATCTTCACTCTCCTTTGGGGCATTGATCAGATTTTCCCATTCCTCAATGGTTGATTGGTACCTTGTACCTTCAGACATCCAAACTATCCTGCCATTTGGATAGAAATGTGCTGTGGAGTAGAATTGCATAATGAGCTCATCATTCCACTTTGTGAGCTTCTGCCCAACAAAGTTTGCAACTCCACAAGCAATGAAACTGTCTTGCACTCCAGGATAGTGTTCTTCATTCTCCTTCATGTAGGTCCAGTCGACCCACCTCATATCACACACTATATGTTTCTTGTCCAACAACACTGTCTCATAGAAATCCTGCTGTTCCTTTGTGTGGAACCTGTAATCAACAGCAGTCCTTCTCCTAATAGCATATGGATCTGACAACCTCCACAGTCTGAGTCCTGCATCCTTTCTTAACTTCATGTTCTCAGCCATAGGATGAGCATCATTGTGTTCTGGAATCTTTGGCTTTAGTTTCCTCAGGACTTGTCCTTCATCATCTTCCTCATCAGCAACTTCAGGCATTGGGGCCTTGTTCTTCTCAGCAGCTGGTATACTCCTGGTATTCCTCTTTGGTGCCATCTTGGGCTTGGGGGCAGCTTTGGGTGCTTCCTTGGGCTTTGATGTAGCAGCCCCTGACTTTATAGCATCACCCATCAGCTTCTGTGCCCTGGGTGCTGGTGCAGCAACCTCTTCTTCCTCCTCAGAGTCTCTCCTCATAGAGGGGCTGCCAAGAACCTTGGCAGTAGTGGTTCTGGATCTCTTCTTCTTCTTATCTTGACCAGCAGCTTCATCTTCTGACTCAATAGTAAACTTCATGGTTTCTCCAGTGGGAACCTTCTTGGGTTTGGAAGTGGTAATTCTTCTTGCAGTGCCTCTTTGGGATCAGGGCTTTTCGGTACTTGTGTTGATCCTCGACCTTGAAAGATAGGTGTCCTCTTGGCAGGGACCTTCCTATTGAGTCTAGGTTTTGTGTTCTTTGCTGAGCCATACTCCTTTTTGAGCACTACCTTCTTGGAAGTAGCCTCATCTTCAGCTGCCACATAGTCCTCATCCTTAGAGTCTGAGGTTCTCTTCCTTCTAGTTCTTGTGGCTACTTTAGGCAAATTGCTAGGAGTGCTTCTGCTGCCATCATCTGAAGGACTTGAGGGACTAGTGCCCTCACTCATGTGAATCTGCTCTTCTTCCCTGTTCTGAGTATCACTTTGGTCTGACATGCTGCAAACACTGACTGCTGACCCTGTGAATAGTTATAGATGAGATAGAATGGATGAGCATCACAAAATGCAGAGATTTTTGCAAAAGAATGATTCAAAAACTTAGTTTTAGTTTTCCACAGAAAGCATTTCGGATCAACCGATTTTCAAACTCGGTGATACCGAAGCAGTTTTGGAACCTAAACTAGTGAACTCGGTCAGACCAAGTCATAGTTCGGTGGCACCAAGACTCCTAGGGTTTCACAAATTTTTAAAATCGGTCACACCGATTAGCAATTCTCGGTCAGACCGAGAGTTACTAGTGCAATGGCGTTAGCCAAATTGGTGGGACCGAGTTTTTCAACTCGGTGGGTCCGAGATGGTTTCGGCGGAAACCTAACCCTAAATTTTCAAATCGCATCTATTCTAAGGATTGTTTTGACTGGATAGGAGTGTTTCAATCGTGGCAAGAATCATAATGAACACAATGTGCTGAGAATCAGACGAGGATAGAACTGTGATCGAGTTCATACACTAGTTTGGCGATGAACTCGCTACGGCGGCAACGGCGGAGAAGAAATCCGTTGACGGTGGCGGAGACCAGGGACAGGAGGCGGCTGGCGACGAAGTCGACGATCCATAGACCTAGTAGGCAGAGCGAGCTATGCGCGGGCGAAGAAAGTTGGGAGAAAGTTTTCCAAATTTTGCCCGTGTGTATATATAGCCCGACACTGTCGGTGTGACCGAGTGGAACGACTCGGTGGCACCGAGATGCATAACTGTTGACGGTTACAGCAACTCAGTGTGACCGAAAAGTTCAAATCGATTGCACCGAGATTGAAAACCTAGATCGACTTAGTGATCTCGGTAGGGCCGAAATGGAGGAATCGGTCAGACCGAGAATCACAAAGAAGTTTTGGAAGTTTAAGTCTATGACGAATCGGGGACTCCGAGTGCTCCTCACACTGAGTGGTTCGAATCTGACTTGATCAAATTTTGTGATGTAGCATGAATAGAGTTTGAGACTAGAAAAGCATAGATAGCTAGAGAAGGTTCTTAGGCATTCTTGTCCATCCACTTGGCCAAAGAAAAAGAAGCCAATCAATCAAAGCAACAAGTGGATGTCCTTGAATGAGTAAAATATGCAACCAACATGCTCACACAATAAAATGGCAAATGAAATATGTGGCAAAGCATGCACAACCAATTCTAGCATCTATTAAACAATTGGCGATGACTAGGTCATCTATATATGAGTATATTGACTTAGGAGTGAAATGAGAACATTTGATCATAGGTCATACTCATCGTTTAAGCTCAAGTGGGGTTACCACTTTTACATAATGCATTGATGTGTTCACATCATTAGAGTTGCTTTGACTCAATTCTTAGAGTTAAGCTCCCCTTAGATGTGAGATCCCCCTTTAGAGGGATGAACTAACCTTGGGTTTTGTCGATGATGACTTCATGTAGGTGTTGAAGATGTGGATGCTCAATGTTGATGTAGATCATTTGGAGCAATTCTTTGGAGTGAGTTGCTCTTTCAATACCTACATGGGTTAGTCCCACAAGCAACAAACAAGAATATCCATAGACATAGAGTGATGCACACACAAGATGATGTCCATGAAATCATTAGGTTACCTTGTCCCTTGCCTTACCAACATGAGGGTTTGTGACTCCTTGAACAAGTGCAAGATGTGGAAGTTGATTGCACTTGTCCTTGCCATAATGATATGAGTGAAGAATGTTGGCGGAGTCACCCTCAATAACTCTCTAGTTCTTCTTCTTCGGGATCCACATCATCTTGATGGGAATCCTTGGAGTTGTAGTTGTACTTGATGAAGTAGAACTTGACGTAGTCTTGGGAACCCACTTGACCAAGGCCTTAGGTGCTTCTTCAAATGCATCAATCTCCTCTTGAAGCTTGTCCTTGCCTTTGTTCTTGTGGTCTTGTGGTGGAAGATCATCTTGTGCTTGTGTTCCCTTGAAGGAAGTAGGATCATACTTCTCTTGTTGAGGAACAAACTTTGTCTTGGGGTATTGATCTTCTTCCCACTCAACTCCATTGGCATTGAACTTTCGTTCAAAACCAACACCTTGATTCTTCCGGTGCCTTCCTTGCTTGCGTACAATTTCCTCGAATTGCTTACTCCCGGCAAGGCTCTTGTATACATATTTCTCTATAATTCCCTTCAATAAGCTATTTTCTTGCTCAAGTGTAACTTGGCTAAGAGAATCATTAGTGGAATCAATAGAACTACTAGAAGCAATAATATTGGATTTGGCATTATCATTGTTACTACTAGAGGAGGGATCTTTCTTGTGCTTGTTACTAGACTTGACTTGAGGCATGTAAGTAGATAAGAGTAAACGCTTGGCAATGTAAGAAGAACTTTTCTTACGGAGATCATCATTGATTGCCTTTAAGAACTCATGCTCTTGCTCAAGATTGAGCTTTTCAAAGCGTAACTTCTCATGAGCCCTTAAAAGTTCTCGATGATCTTCGAAGATAGTTTTATGAGCTAACTTAAGATTGTTTAGTTCTTTAGTTAGAAGCTCAATCTTCTCCTTATCATTGTCATTTGTTTTATCTTGATTAGCATGATTAATTGACATTTCATCATAGTATTCATCACTAGAGTTGTCAACAAGTAAATCATCATCACCTAGCAAGTCATCTTCATCACTATTGAAATCAACATACTCGGGGTGTGTTACCTTTGGACCTTTGGCCATGAAGCATCTTCCAATTCCTTCATTTGGTGAATCAAATATGTCGTAGGAGTTGGTTGACACAAGTGCTAGCTCGGCAACACCTTCATCTTGAGTATACTCGGAGTCGGAGTGATAGCTTCTCTCGGAGTGATTCTCGGAGTCGGAGCCGGATACCCATTCACCAACATGAGCTTGATGTCTTTGTTTTGTGTAGCTCCATGATGACTTGTCCTTCCTTTCCTAATCCTTGCTTCTCCGTGAGGGTCTTCGTTCATAACGATCATCTCTACTCCTCCTCTCTCTTGGTGGTGATTCTTCTCTTTTACTTCTTCTTTTTGGAGAATCTTCTCTTCTTTTGTAGGGTGTCGTACACTCATTGGAGTAGTGTCTGGGTCTCCCACAATTGTAACAATTGCGCTCTCGACTAGAAGATCTTTTGTCATTGTAGGACCTTGACTTAGAGCTTCTTTGTTTGCTTCTAGTCTTGTAGAATTTGTTAAAGTTCTTCACCATTAAGCTCAATTCTTCATTGAAGGTTTGTTTCTCACTTGATGATGTGTGGGCTTCACATGAGGCTTTGTAAGCACCACTTGACTTGGTGTGAAGTTCCTCCTTATCCTTGAGTGACATCTCATGAGCAACAATTCTTCCAATGACTTCCGTTGGCTTGAGATCTTTGTAATTTGGCATCATTTGGATCAATGTGCACACGGTATGATACTTTCCATCCAATGCTCTTAGGATCTTCTTGATGATGAATCTGTCGGTCATCTCTTCACTCCCTAAGCCGGCAATCTCATTTGTGATAAGAGCAAGCCTAGAGTACATTTCAGCGACACCTTCACCATCCTTCATTTTTAACTTGTCAAGCTGACTTTGGAGCACATCCAACTTGGATTCCTTGATGGAGTCGGTACCTTCATGAATATTAATCAAAGTATCTCAAATTTCCTTTGCATTCTCAAGATGGCTGATTTTTTTTTGAATTCTTCGGGGCACAAGCCATTGAAGAGGATGTCACAAGCTTGAGCGTTGTATTGCAGCATCTTCAATTCTTCCACGCTAGCTTCACAGTTCGGCTCTCTCCCATCAAAGAATTCACCTTGCAAGCCAATACACACAATAGCCCAAACGGCGGGGTTATGTCTGAGAATATGCATTTTCATCTTATGCTTCCAACTAGCAAAATTAGTACCATCAAAGTAAGGACCTCTACGGTGATAATTTCCCTCGCTAGACGCCATACTCTCCTAGGTTGTGAAACCAAGGCTATGACCACCAAAAGCTATGGAATCAAAGCAAATGGAGACCAAAGCTCTGATATATACCACTTGTAGGACCTTGAAGTATGTCTAGAGGGGGGTGATTAGACTACTTGACCAATTAAAAACTTAACCTTTTCCCAATTTTAGTCTTTGGCAGATTTTAGCTATCTTTGGACAAGTCAAGCAATCTTCACACAATTCAAGCAAGCATGCAAAGAGTATATGAGCAGCGGAAATTAAAGCGTGCAACTTGCAAGAATGTAAAGGGAAGGGTTTGGAGGATTCAAACGCAATTGGAGACACGGATGTTTTTGTTGTGGTTTCGATAGGTGGTGCTATCGTACATCCACGTTGATGGAGACTTCAACCCACGAAGGGTAACGGTTGCACGAGTCCACGGAGGGCTCCACCCACGAAGGGTCCATGAAGAAGCAACCTTGTCTATCCCACCATGGCCATCGCCCACGAAGGACTTGCCTCACTAGCGGTAGATCTTCACGAAGTAGGCGATCTCCTTGCCCTTACAAACTCCTTGGTTCAACTCCACAATCTTGTCGGAGGCTCCCAAGTGACACCTAGCCAATCTAGGAGACACCACTCTCCAAGAAGTAACAAATGGTGCGTTGATGATGAACTCCTTGCTCTTGTGCTTCAAATGATAGTCTTCCCAACACTCAACTCTCTCTCATAGGATTTGGATCTGGTGGAAAGAAGATTTGAGTGGAAAGGAACTTGGGGAAGGCTAGAGATCAAGATTCATATGGTAGGAATGGAATATCTTGGCCTCAACACATGAGTAGGTGGTTCTCTCTCAGAAATGGTAAGTTGGAAGTGTAGGATTGTTCCGATGGCTCTCTCCACGAATGAAGAGGAGGTGGAGGGGTATATATAGCCTCCATAAAAAATCTAACCATTACACACAACTTGCCAAACTCGGTGGGACCGAATTGGTAAACTCGGTCGGACCGGTTCAGCAAATCTAGTGACCGTTAGGATTTTCGGTGGGACCGACATGCAACTCGGTAGCACCGATATGGTAAGGGTTAGGGCATAATGTAATCTCGATGAGACCGATTACACAAACTCGGTGAGACCGATTTTGGTAATAAGCTAACCAGAGAGTTGGTCAGGTCAACTCGGTGGGACCGATTCGCTCATTTCGGTGAGACCGAAATGTTACGAAAGGGAAACAGGGAGTTTGCATTGCAATCTCGGTGGGACCGATCGCTCACTTCGGTTAGACCGAAACGTTACGAAGGGAAACAGAGAGATTACAATCCCATCTCGGTGAGACCGAGATCCCTATCGGTAAGACCGATTTGCCTAGGGTTTGTGGCAGTGGCTATGACATTTGAACTCGGTGGCGCCGGATAGAAAGAATCGGTATGGCCGAGTTTGACTTTGGGTTTAGGTCATATGTGCATGTGATAAAGTAGTTGAGGGTTTTTGGAGCATATCACTAAGCACTTGAAGCAAGAGGCTCATTAAGCAACACCTCATCCCTCCTTGATAGTATTGGCTTTTCCTATAGACTCAACGTGATCTTGGATCACTAAAATGTAAAATGAAGAGTGAGGGAGTCCTGGACTAGGGGGTGTCCGGACAGCCGGACTATCATCGTCAGCCGGACTCCAAGACTATGAAGATACAAGATTGAAGACTTTGTCCCGTGTCCGGATGGGACTTTCCTTGGCGTGGAAGGCAAGCTTGGCGATACGGATATGTAGATCTCCTACCATTGTAACCGACTCTGTGTAACCCTAGCCCTCTCCGGTGTCTATATAAACCGGAGGGTTTTAGTCCGTAGGACACACAACCATTACAACAATCATACCATAGGCTAGCTTCTAGGGTTTAGCCTCCTTGATCTCGTGGTAGATCCACTCTTGTATTACCCATATCATCAATATCAATCAAGCAGAGTAGGGTTTTACCTCCATCGAGAGGGCCCAACTCAGGTAAAACATCGTGTCCCTTGTCTCGTGTTACCATCCGCCTAGACGCACAGTTCGGGACCCCCTACCCGAGATCCGTCGGTTTTGACACCGACATTGGTGCTTTCATTGAGAGTTCCTCTGTGTCATCACCGATAGGCTTGATGGCTTCTTCAACCAACAACAACGCCGTCCAGGGTGAGACTTTCCTCCCCGGGCGAATCTTTGTGTTCGGCGGCTTTGCACTGCGGGCCAATTCACTTGGCCATCTGGAGCAGATCGAAAGCTACGCCCCTAGCCATCAGGTCAGGTTTGGAAGCCTAAACTTCATGGCCGACATCCGCGGAGACTTGATCTTCGACGGATTCGAGCCACAGTCGAGCGTGCCGCGCTGTCACGATGGGCATGATTTAGCTCGCCACGGACAAGGCTCGGAGGCCGCACACGAGTCCGCTCTGACCCATAGTTCGGAGCCGACCGCGCAGATCGAGGACAGGTGGTTGGACGCCGCCTCGGGAGCTGCAACTTCTACGGCGATGGAGCCGAACACTGACCTTGTCCCTTATAAAGCTCGTGACTCCGAGGCACCGGACTCCTTGCCAGACTCCGAACCTCCTGCGCCCCTGTCGATCGAATCTGATTGGGCGCCGATCATGGAGTTCACCGCCGCGGACATCTTTCAGCACTCATCCTTTGGCGACATCCTAAATTCGCTAAAGCATCTCTCGTTATCAGGAAAACCCTGGCCGGACTGTGGTCAGGATGGTTGGGATGCGGACGACGAAGAAATTCAAAACCCACCCACCACCCACCTTGTAGCCACTGTCGACGATCTAACCGACATGCTAGACTACGACTCCGAAGACATCGATGGTATGGACGATGATGCCGGAGACGATCAAGAACCAGCGCCTATAGGGCACTGGAAGACCACCTCGTCATACGACATATACATGGTGGACACCCCAAAGGATGGGGGCGGCGAAGAAGCAGCGGAGGCAGATTCTTCTAAGAAACAGCCCAAGCGCCGACGTCAGCGGTGCCGCTCTAAATCCCGCCACGGTAAGAATGGAGATTCCGGCACCGGGGATAATAACACCCCAGAGAGTGCCGAAGACAACCCCCTCCAGCAAGATTCAGCACAGGAGGACGGGGAAGCCAGCCCTCGAGAGAGAACGACAGACGAGGAGGATGAAAACTACATGCCTCCCTCCGGAGACAAGGCAAGCCACGACGACGACGAATTCATCGTGCCAGAGGATCCCGCCGAACAAGAGCGTTTTAAACGCAGGCTTATCACCACAGCAAATAGCCTAAAGAAAAAGCAGCAACAACTTCAAGCTGATCAAGACTTGCTGGCCGACAGATGGACCGAGGTCCTCGCAGCCGAAGAGTATGAACTCGAACGCCCCTCCAAGAGCTACCCAAAACGCAAGTTGCTCCCCCGACTAGAGGAGGAAGCATACAAACCTTCATCACCAGCGCACAATACGGCAGACCGACCACCCCATGGTCGCGACAGAGAGGCATCCAGGGCCCCCATCAGGACCGTACCCCGGCACCGCTCGAAAAGTACGAAGCCACGAGGGAATGCGCCGGACTTGCGGGATATATTGGAGGACAAGGCAAGACAATCCAGATCTATCTACGGATCACGTGGGCGCCCCACGACCCACGACGACTACTGTCGCGCCGGACACAGCAACTCCGGCCGGGCCGAACACAGCAGACAATGCTCTCTTGAGCTACGTCGTGATATTGCTCAATATAGAGGGGCCGCACACCCACTATGCTTCACAGACGAAGTAATGGATCATCAATCCCTGAAGGGTTTAAACCCGTGAACATTGAATCCTACGATGGCACAACAGACCCCGCGGTTTGGATCGAAGATTATCTCCTTCATATCCATATGGCCCGCGGCGATGATCTCCACGCCATCAAGTATCTCCCACTCAAGCTTAAAGGACCAGCTCGGCATTGGCTTAACAGCTTGCCCGTAGAGTCAATTGGGTGTTGGGAGGACCTGGAAGCCGCATTCTCGACAACTTCCGGGCACATCGTGCAACCACCGACGCCGATGACCTAAGCCACATAATTCAGCGACAAACGAATCGGCCGATAGTTACGGACACGATTCTTAACAAAGAAATATCAAATCGTCGACTGTCTGGATGCAGAGGCCCTCGCAGCCTTCAAACATAACATCCGCGACGAGTGGCTGGCCCGGCACCTAGGATAGGAAAAGCCGGAATCCATGGCAGCCCTCACATCACTCATGACCCGCTTCTGCGCGGGAGAGGACAGCTGGCTAGCTCGCAGCAACAACCTCAGCAAAAACGCTGGCAGTCCGGATACTAAGGACCACAATGGCAGGTCACGTCGAAACAAAAACAAACGCCGCGTTAATGGCGATAACAATGAGGATACGACAGTCAATGCCGAATTCAGAGGCTCTAAACCTGGTCAGCGGAAGAAGCCATTCAAAAGAACTACTCCGGGTCCGTCCAATTTGGACCGAATACTCGACCGCTCTTGCGGATACATGGCACTTCAAAAGCCAGCTAATCACACCAACAGAGATTGTTGGGTATTCAAGCAGGCAGGCAAGTTAATTTCCGAAAACAATGACAAGGGGCTGCACAGCGACGACGAGGAAGAGACTCGGCCGCCGAACAATGAGGATGAAGGGTTTCCCCACAAGTGCGGACGGTAAACATGATATACGCAACCCACATACCCAAGAGGGAGCGAAGCGTGCACTCGTGGACGATATGCGATGGAGCGGTCATACGAAGTTCAATCCATGGTCCTCTTGCCTGATCACTTTCGATCGAAGAGACCACCCGACCAGTATCCGCCATGGCGGATTCGCCGCATTGGTTTTAGACCCAATCGTCGATGGATTTCACCTCACTAGAGTCCTGATGGACGGCGGTAGCAGCCTGGACCTGCTTTATCAGGATATAGTGCGCAAGATGGGCATAGACCCCTCAAGGACTAAACCTGCAAAGACGACCTTCAAAGGCATCATACCAGGTGTGGAGGCCAATTGTACAGGCTCAGTCACACTAGAAGTGGTCTTCGGATCCCCGGATAATTTCCGAAGCGAGGAGTTAATCTTCGACATAGTCCCGTTCCGCAGCGGCTATCACGCTCTGCTCGGACGAGCCGCATTTGCAAAATTCAACGCGGTACCGCATTATGCATACCTTAAGCTCAAGATGCCAGGCCCTCATGGAGTCATCACGGTCAACGGAAATATCAACGCCCTCTCGAACGGAGGAACACACAATGCTCTCGGCGTAAATCTGAGCAGCCTTTTAAGGCAATTTTCGAGTCCGGCCGTTAAACGACCGGACATAGCCAAACGCGCCCGGAGTAACATCAATCAAGACCACCTGGCATGTTCCGAGCATGCGTAGCAATGTGGCCCCAACCCCAGCCCTTGCATGATTGCAAGACTAGCTCTTCGCGTACATCATTACGCTCTGGAGATACCATGGGCATAGGGGATGGGCACGACCACGACAGGCCCAGAGTGCGGCTTAACCACACCAGGGGCTCCCAAGTGTGTCACTCTTTTTTCTTCCTTTTTATTTCTTTCACAGGACTCCGTTCACCAGAGGCCCTGTCCGGCAGTAGATCTGCCGAACTCACGATGCAACAGCCAGGGAGGGACAAAGGCTACGACGAACACTCAGGTGGTCTCCATTACGAGCATTAAATTTGTTAAATACACCATTCCGCAGCCTACCCCTGGAGGGAGACACTTCCAATAGTCCAACCCTTGCTTACCACACTATTTGTATCGTCCTGCACTCATGGCAGAATCTCTTGAATAAACAATGCATCACTTTTTGTTTATAATTGCATTTCCTTTTTTTACACATATGTTCATTAATGGCATCTTGCACCCGTACATTTTGGTACAGCAGAATACACCAGGGGCTTGTGTTCCCCGCATTATGGTGTGATAAGTCCGAACACTTTCACAAGTGCGGCACCCCGAACTTATAGCATTATATGCATCGGCTCCGAATCATGTCTTGGGTCACTAGTTGGGTTTGCCCGGCTCCCATGTTTTGGTACCTTACGTTCCATTCTGTCGGCTAAGGTAGCACTGGGAGAACCACTGCGATTGCGCCCCGGTTGAGCTGGGCGAGCGCCTCGATGGAAAGCTAAACCGATCACATGATAAGGCGAGAGTCTGTCGTTGTTCGAGAGGTCTTTTCGAGTCCCTAAAGACTTATGCTTTGCTTGAGCGAGGAACCGACTGTGTCCGCCCAGCGTGGATAGCGCCCGAACTCGGTCTTCCGAATACTAGGGCTTCATGAAATTTAAAATTATAGAATTCTATGGCTAAGTGAGAGTGTTCAAGCATTATAAGTCCGGTTGCCTTGTTCGTTGTGTTGAGCGCCTCCTAGATGGACCCAAAATGGGAACAAGAGTGCTCAAATTTATCCCGAACACCCCAAAGACTTTCGTGGCATGGGGGCTGAAGCCGACGACTTGCCATCTCTCGATTTAATAAATGGCCGCATGTAGGTAATATTTTAAATCAATAAGCGTTGCTTAGCGATATGAACAAAGTTTTCAACGCACAGATAACACATTGCGAGTTTACTCAATAATTACATCTCTGGGGCACTCATCCGCAATCTTGCGGGCACCCTTCAGATAGTCTTATAGTACATTTGGGCGACGATACTCCTTGCCGCCCGTGGCGTCCGTCGAAGCCTCTCAAATCTAGCCTGCCCGGTGCACCTTTTGCGGGCAAGGCCCGACGGCACCTTCAATGCAAAGCGAGCGCTTAATGACCTCCACCGAGGCACGATCCACCACCCGCTGCAGACGAGGCCGAAGTAGCTCCTGTGCATGGCCTCTCCAGCCCACAATGGACTATGAGGCCCTTCATGGCCTGCTTTCGGCTACCTTGTGGAGCTCGACCAGCTGCTTCAGCTGGTCGCTAGGGGGCACCGGATGTCCGGCCTCATCGTACTAAGACCAGAAGACCTTCTCCGTTGAGCTCCCCTCCTCGGCTCGGTAGAATGCGGCGGTATCAGACTCGCTGCAAGGCAGATCTGCAAATGCCCCTGGAGAGCTCCAAATTCGGGTAAGTAACAGGTAATTTACATTCACATGCTTGCTTTGCATGAAAAATGCCTTACCCGCCGCTATTTTATTCACCTCCACAATCTCATGGAGGGCCTTACGGGCCTCGGCCTTAGCGGCTTTGGCACTTTCAAGAGCCGAGGCAAGCTCGGACTCTCGAGTCTTCGAGTCGCGCTCCAAACTCTCATGCTTTTCCATGAGAGCACAGAGCTCTTGCCGCACCTCCGCCACCCCCGCCTCGCTTCTCTCGCTCCGCTCGTTCATGGCCGCATTATGTTCGGCCGTGGACACGGCCTCCTTCAGTGGTCGCCACCTTGTTAGTGGCCCCGCAGCACCACGCTATCCTTGTTATTTCTATTGCAACCAAAATCCTTTTCAGAAGGTACCAATTTCAAAGTGGTGTTACTCACCTTCTTTGTCCTCGAGCTGCTTCTTGGCAAGTCCGAGCTCTTGCTCGGACCGCCGAGGTCCTGCTTCAAAGCACCGACCTCCATGATCGGTCTGGCGGCAGAGGTCAGCAGCGCAGCCTGCAAACCCATATTGACATAATTTTAGCACTCCTCCAGATATCTTTTTAGATCCTCATCCGGTTTTTCTTCCGAACACCGAACCGAGCATCGAGGCTACTGTCTATGCGGTATTACATTACATATTTTAAACTTCTTACCTCAAAGCACATTAGAAGGCTATCGCAAGCTTCGGTCACCCCGCTCTTGGCGAGCCGAACCTTTCAATCACCGCACTCATGATAGTGCGGTGTTCTTCCTTGATGGAAGCGCCGTTAAGCGCCTCCAACAAGTAGTCCGGTGCCTCCGGTTGGACGGAGGCTGCCGGCGTCACGGTCTTGCCCTTCTTACGAAGGGGCCGCCTGCTGGACTCCGGAACTACTGCGGGTTCCGGCATGGAGTTCGGCGCAAAGTCCGGGAGGCTACCTTGCGGCACCTCCGGAGCCTCCTCCTGATGGGTCCCCTCCTGGGATCCCACCTCGGCGTCGTCAGCATCACGAGGGGTGGAGGCGGTCGGAATGGAATCCATGTCCGACGGAGCCAAGGACCCGCTCGATGAAGCGGGAAGATCATCATTGGCCGGACTACAGGCAGTGTGCGGCATTAGAAGGACACTATGTGACACAAAAAGAGAAATTATAAATCATTCAGGAATCCGGATACTTACGATCTTGCCGGGGGCCTGGCCCTTGAGGGCCACTCTTCGTCGCCAACGTTGGCGTTGGCGGAGCTGTCCGGGGGAAGGGTCCTTCCTCTCTTGGACCCTTGGCCTCCCCGTTGGGAAGCCTTCCTTTCCTCTCCCCCTCGGGAGAGTCTTCTTCTCCTCCTCGCCTTCGGGGAAGGAGTCCGCCTCGGAGTCATCGGACGATGAGTCCGATACCACCTGGCGCTGGGAACTCCTTCGGGTTCCCGTGGCCTTCTTCTCCGGCACCACATAAAGTGCCGGGACTAGCAGCCCCATTAAGCGGGCATCTGCTGGTTCTTCGGGGAGGGGAGCCGGACAGTTAACCTGTCCGGACGTCCTCTGCCAGTCCTGTTAAAGGCATTGGGAAATTTTAAGATCCCACATAGAGTCAAACTATGGAAGAAATACGTGTCCCATAAAGGATAACTTACCGCACCGGCCGGGCGTTTCGTGCTGAATCCGTGATCTTCAGTCGCGGATGTGGGGGCTTCTCCCCCCTTGAACAGCACCCTCCAGGCAGCTTCAGACGTTGTGTCAAGAGCCCGCTAAGGGTCCGTCTTTGTGCGGATCGAACTCCCACAAATTGAAGGCCCGTTGTTGGCAGGGGAGAATCCGGCGGACGAGCATGACCTGGATCATGTTGACAAGCTTAAGCTTCTTGTTCACCAAGGTCTGGAGACAAGACATGAGTCCGGTCAGCTCCTCCGAACTGCCCCATAGCAAGCCCTTCTCTTTCCAGGAGGTGAGCTGCATAGGGGCACCAGATCTGAACTCGAGGGCCGCTGCCCATTTAGGGTCCCGCGGCTCGGTGATATAGAACCACCCTGATTGCCACCCTTTGATGGTTTCCACAAAGGCGCCCTCGAGCCAGAGGACGTTGGGCATCTTGCCCACCATGGCGCCTCCGCACTCCGCTTGGACGCCCTTCACAACCTTCGGCTTGACATTGAAGGTCTTGAGCCACAAGCCGAAGTGGGGCTGGATGCAGAGGAAGGCCTCACACACGACGATAAACGCTGAGATGTTGAGGATGAAGTTTGGCGCCAGATCGTGGAAATCCAGGCCGTAGTAATACATGAGCCCCCGGACGAAGGGATGAAGTGGGAAGCCTAGTCCGCGGAGGAAGTGGGGAAGGAATACGACCCTCTCATGGGGCCTGGGGGTGGGGATGAGCTGCCCCTTGTCGGGCAGCCGGTGCGCGATGTCGCTGGACAGGTATCCGGTGCCGCGCAACTTCTCGACGTGCTCCTCCGTAACGGAGGAGACCATCCACTTGCCTCCCGCTCCGGATATGGCTGGAGAAGGTTGAGACGAGATGTGCGGGCTTGGGCGCTGGAGCTCGAGTGCGTGGAGATGGATAAGCAAAGGAGGAAGAAGGCGTAGGTGAAAGGTGGATCCTTATCCCCTTATATATAGGCGGACGAAGACTATGCGTCCCCACCGGCCTGATAAAACTCGCTTATCTCTCAAGCGCCACCATCAATGGCGCGGTTGGGTTACCCATGTCCGTATTGATGGGAATCCCGGAATAAGGGGAACACGATCTCTGCTTCGACAAGACGTGCCAAGGAAACCGCTTCGCTAAACGCGCTGAGGTGGTATAATAAAAAACGATTCAAGTAAAGGCTTGGTGGTGGTATGACATCATGCCACAAAATACGTCAGCAGATTGAACTTGTGCACATATTATTCTCTCTACGGTGGAATGTGGAATTTATTTTGCAGAGCCGGACACTATCCTGGTGTTCACAATCTTCTATGAATTATTCGGAGGAGGAACCCGCCTTGCAATGCCGAACAATATGCGCGTCGGACTCATCGTCATTGAAGCCTGGTTCAGGGGCTACTGAGGGAGTCCTGGACTAGGGGGTGTCCGGACAGCCGGACTATCATCGTCAGCCGGACTCCAAGACTATGAAGATACAAGATTGAAGACTTCGTCCCGTGTCCGGATGGAACTTTCCTTGGCGTGGAAGGCAAGCTTGGCGATACGGATATGTAGATCTCCTACCATTGTAACCGACTCTGTGTAACCCTAGCCCTCTCCGGTGTCTATATAAACCGGAGGGTTTTAGTCCGTAGGACACACAACCATTACAACAATCATACCATAGGCTAGCTTCTAGGGTTTAGCCTCCTTGATCTCGTGGTAGATCCACTCTTGTACTACCCATGTCATCAATATCAATCAAGCAGGAGTAGGGTTTTACCTCCATCGAGAGGGCCCGAACCTGGGTAAAAACATCGTGTCCCTTGTCTCCTGTTACCATCTGCCTAGACGCACAGTTCGGGACCCCCTACCCGAGATCCGCCGGTTTTGACACCGACAAAGAGTCTCGAGCTTTTGAGCTTGAGCCAATCCTTTGTCCTTGATATTTTGAGGGATCCACTTTCATCATCCATGCCATGCCATCCATTAAGCTGTCCTAAAATAATTGTCTTGGAATAGCATTAGCTCAGTGAGCTATATGTTGTTATGAACCAAAACCACCTAGGGATAGTTGCACTTTCACCGGTGCATCGGTCGTCCGGTGGACTTCGGACTTCTGTCGTTTCCGTTCTGGACTGGTGGTATTGGCTTTTTGGAGATGGTCAGACGTCCGGCCGCTGGAGTGTGTTGGACGTCCGGTACTTGTCGGTCGTCCGGCCGTTGTAGCGTCGGGCCTTCTGGCTGGCTGACCCTCCAGGTGTCGGACGTCCGGTAAGGGCCGGTCGCTCAGTGGCTGTGACATCTTGTCAGCCCTTCCTCCTGGTGCTCGCACTCGTCGGCCTCGCCAGCTTGTCCATTGGATGTAGTTGCTTCGTGGCTTTCCTCTAAGTACCTGATCACACACAAGGTCCTCGCTTGAGGTAGTTGCCATGTCTCACATGTGGAATGTGTTAGTTCATAGAGGAGCGAGTTCACCTTAGCTTCAATACCCCTTGCTCGAGTCTAGTCATTGGTCCATGTGATGTCGTGGGAGACGAAGGTAGGTCCATGGGGATGACCGTAGGATGCTCCACATCATCTTCCTTGGAGGAATAAGTAGGCAACTTTGGGAGTTGTTGGAGAGCTCCTCGGAAATTCACGAAGCCTTGATAGCATGGTCATTGCTACTTGTGAGCTGCGTTGAGATTTTCTCGAAGAGGAGAGGATGATGTAGTACAATAGAGATAAGTATTTCCCTCAATTATGAAACCAAGATTATCAATCTAGTAGGAGAACCAAGCAACACTATGTAAACAACACCTGCACACAAACAATAAATACTTGCAACCCAACGCGTAGAGGGGTTGTCAATCCCTCAACGGTTATGAGCAAGATTAAATTGTATAGTTTTTGATAGATAGATCGGACAAAAATAAAACATAAAAGAAATAAAAGAAAATTGCAGCAAGGTATTTTTAATTTTAATATATGATAAAATATCAACCCGGGGGCAATCGTTTTCACTAGAGGCTTCTCTCAAGAAAATAACATACGATGGGTAAACAAATTATTGTTGGCCAATTGATAGAAAAGCAAATAATTATGACGATATCCAAGGCAATGATCATACATAGGCATCACGTCCGAGACAAGTAGACCGAAACGATTCTGTATCTACTAATATTACTACACACATTGATCGCTATCCAGCATGCATCTAGTGTATTAAGTTCATGGAAAAACGGAGTAACGCCTTAAGCAAGATGAAATGATATAGACAAGATAAACCCACGTATGAATAAACCCCCTCTTTTTACCCTTAATAGCAACGATACATGCGGGTCATGTCTCTTTCTGTCACACCGCAAGATCGAACTATTACAAAGCACCTCTTCCCATGGTAAGATAAATCAATCTAGTTGACCAACCAAATTAATAAATCGAAGAAATACGAAATTATAGTAATCATGCATAAAAGAGTTCAGAGAAAACTCAAATAATATTTATGGATAGATCTGATCATAAATTCACAATTCATTGAATCCCAACAAATACACCGTAAAAAGTCATTACATCAAATAGATCTCCAAGAACACCGAGGAGAACATTGTATTGAAAATCAAAAAGAGGGAAGAAGCCATCTAGTTACTAACTATGGACCCATAGGTCCGTGGTAAACTACTCACGCATCATCGGAGGGCAGCAAGGATGATGTAGAGCCCCCTCCGTGATAGAATCCCCCTCTAGCAGAGTGCTGGAAAAGGCCTCCAGATGGGATCTTGTGGTTCTGGAACTTGTGGCGGCGAAAAAGTTTTTTTGGACTCTCCCGTTGGTTTCACGATTTTAGATAATTTATGGAGGTGGAGTTAGGTCAAGCGGAGCCTCGTGGGCCCCACAAGCCACCAGGGCGCACTAAAACACCCCCTGTTGGTTCCCCGTCTCTCCTCCAAATGGGTGTGGCACACTGAAACACCAGAGGTAAAAACTGGCAGCATCAGCTTCATTTGAAACTTGTTTTGACAACACTTGTTTCTTCGACTTTGTTTCTTCATGCGCTAAGATATTATTCGCTTCCTTCGATATTGCACCTGAAATAACCAACGACAAGGAGATGAAAGCATAGTTGTGTCATCAAGGTTACAAGGTAAACTTAAGTTAGTGGTCACCATGATTTCTCCTTTGATGTATGGGGTGTATCAATGGTTGCCATGTCCCATCACAGGAGAGCTCCGTGCGCCGATGAAGGTTAACGGGCTCGAGTGGACGCGAGAACGACGTGGGCGAGAGGAAGAAGAAAGGTTCGAGTGGGCGCGGGGTAAAAATGGATCTGGGAGCCCTGCCATCCTATTTATAGACAGGGTAAATACCCAAGCGTCACGGTCAAACCCTAGGTGGTGCAATAACTTTTTGCTAAGAAGGTGCCTCGATCCTCGCGTTGACATGATTTGGCCTGGACTGGGAGTACCAGAAGAGAACGGGCAAAAATAAAAGATAAGTATGCAAGAAGTATTCATGACTAGTGAAAATGGTCGAGAGGTGGAATAAGAGCCATCTTAGCTCGAAGCATGGGCCAAAGCTGACTCTTGCAAGTGAGACCCGTATTTTGGTCCTTGATACTTTTTGCTTACTCTTATTTTCAGGGAAAGGAATAAATCCAATCTAACTCGAGGGCTAATGTTGGGGATACTCCCCACGGGCGAGACCCAGCCAGAGGAAACTCGGTGAAGGCCTGGAAGTGTAAACCGGCCTGGGTTGAGACCCGCCAAGATCCAGAAGGCCCACACCGGTTAGCATCGGAAGAGATGTCGACTGGTCCATGGGCTTGTAAGGAAAACCTGACCCAGGGGAGCCGGCTTACGACAAATCCCAAGCCAGAAGTTCTCTTAACTTGGAACACACAGAAGATCTACAAGATTTAGAGTAGGACTCTGATTATGGTTACAATCCGGAACCCACTAAGCTAGGGACCCAACCTATTATATAAGGGGTTCCTGGGACGTCCAAAAGGACAGAGAAGTTATAATCTCTCGAAAACTAGGTAGTGAAATAGCACCATTGTAATTGAGATCATCATCATCAATACCAATCAAGCACGAGTAGACTTTTACCTTCGTCGTGAGGGGTCGAACCTGGGTAAACTCATGTTTTTCGGTTCTGATCAACCCCGTCCAAGCTTACACCTAGCAGCAATGACATCACCACTTAGTTCTCCTATGAGGACATTTGCCGTGACAAAACCATGACACACGCTCCAGTGTCAGGTCATCTACTGCTACGTGACAGAGGCAAGTGGGATGCCTCAACCGACCATTATTTGTATAACAACACACATATTTTTACCGACCAAATGTGGTACCCCAGTCCTATATAAGGGGAGGGCCATGGTCGAAAGAGGGAGAAGCACGTTAGCACCCGCAACACTACCAGCAACCACCATTGAGCAGAAGACTAATAGCTAAGAAGAAGAGTAGAGATAGGAGTGTTCGGGCACTCTAGCTAGCACCCCAACCAATACCGGTCTCACCCGGACCACCATCTTTGTAACACCGGAGCACTTGTATTTCTCAGATTATATCAATACCAACACGTTGTAGGTTTTTACACTAACATGGCGGTATGGACCTGTATAAAATCCCCTGTGTCCTTACTTTTTTGTGTGCCTTTGATAGTGGATTGACTAGGCGTTTAACCCCTGGCAGAACTCACAAATGCAGGGTATCCTTGATCCATGGTGTCAGAAGAACACACTCCAACACATGTGCCTCCACTCCCTCCGCTATGAGCAAGACCAAGAGTTTGCGCATGCAGAAGCGCCAACGAAAAAACGTTTAAGGGAATGTTGGTCCTCATCAGCGATAAACTCTACAAGATCAGACTGGCCGAGTCCGAGCGAGTTGCTCGTGCCCTTGCCAATAAGGGCAAGGGCTGGAGCGTGCAAGTCGGAGTCCATGCCCGACTGTCACCGCCAGCTGGACGCGGTCGATTGTCTGCGCGAGGCAGAGCGGTTGCATCACGATCGACCAGGGCTGCCGCGACTCCTGAGAGGTTGTTCGCCACTAGAAGGGGTTGTTCACCACTAGAAGGATGATAACGACGAACTTGCTGATGATGGAGGTGTTGACGGCCTCGGAGCCCATCCCGCGAGGTCATCGTCTGGTACCTTGGTTCAAAATTCATTCGATGCTTGAACTTCATTAAATTTTGTCCTTTTGGTTATAAATATATCAAAATTTAATAAAGATTAATTTCATCCATTCTTGTGAAAGATTAATTTGAAATGGTGTTTGATGCACCGGTTGGATAGCCGCGCCAATCCTCTGCACGGACGTGTCCGTGGACCTTTGATGTGTCCGATGTGTCCGTCTCCGATTTGATGCTTGGAGTTGCCTTTACAGGTGGTCTCAACTGTCCAGCAAGCCCGGCTCACACAGCCCCTCTTCTTGCATCACGCGTTGTCTGGCTGACATCCGGGTCTCGCATCACTCGATGGACGTCATCGGTGACATCGACCTCAGTGACACAAGACGGCTCCGGGAGTTCTCTCGCTGATGGTCCAGCTGATCGCCCTGCCCGGCACCAGCGCAACCACAGCATGTTTCCCACCGGCGACGCTGCCGCTGGGACGCCTCGATGCAGGAGGTGGCCAGCTTGCGACGGAGTGGCTTGGTGGGCGCACGGTGCAGCTTGCGAGGAGCGCGCGGCAGGTGCTCGACGAAATGCCCCGGCAGCATAGCCCGACAGATGCTCGACGAAATGCCCCGGCAGCATAGCCCGACAGATGCTCGACGAAATGCGCCGGCAGCATCGCCCGGCAGGTGCTCGAGGGTAACGCGTGCAAGAAAATCCTAATGGACCCGGTGCACGCCCCGCTGCGCTGCGCTGCTGCAGTGCCCGAGGCGCCTGCTACTGTGACAGGTATGCATGTGCCCAGCTGCTTGCTCTTATCTTCTTGCGTTTCATTGCGCTCGCGCTGCATGATGGGGCTGCTTGGGCATGGGTATTTTCTACACTTTTTTCGAGGCAACGAACGTGGGTATTTCAGTTATCAATGTGCAAAAGTTCAGAAAAGGCCACTCCCTCCTCTGCATGCCGTGTGAAACTATTGGGAAATGGATTAGCATAATCTTAAGCGGTTGGTGATAGGAGCCAGGGGACAGGCACGCAGACTTGGGCATTGGCAGCCCAGTCTTCGGTCCGAGGATGCATACATCTGATCGCAGCTTGTTGTCTTGTCGTCCTGGCCGGACTTAAAAACATGCCGACCTCTGTCCCTGTGGCAACCTGGTACTTGAATGGCATTATATATTAGCTTGCACTTAATAAATAAAGTAAATCTAGCACGATTCTCGCCGGATACTACACAGGCACAGGCACATGCACAGTCACGGAGTAGTATCGACAGGCTTTCTTGGATGTTTGTTGTGCAAGTTGTATCATGGCTTGCGAATAATACAAGGTATCCTATTGCTATACGGTAGGCATGCATGGATGTTATAAATATGCTGTAATCTGAGATTATCTGAACCCAGCACACATTTTGCCCACATAAGTAAGTTTGTGCTGCTCCAAATTATAGGTTGGAGTGTACTAAATAGCTGCATGAAGCTAGAACTCACTAGGAGTAGACTGCAGAAAAGGATGCTGCGCTTTTATGGCCACAACGGCGAAGATTCGGCTATTTGAAACGGTCCAGGTTTTTGTCCATGGGATATTATTGGTGGCCTGGGACTGCGATGTGGCTTTGAAGTTCTTTATCTTGTCTCGCAAACCCACCTCAGTCTCGCAAACCTCACACACCCCACCTCAGTCTCGCAAACCCACACACGCACACCCCACCTCAGTCTCGCAGACCCACATACGCTACAATCTTTAGAGAGGAGCTAGAGATCTTCAAGGAATCTCAGAGCCATGGAGGATCCCGGAGAGCAGAATGGCAATGCCCATGCCCCTGCAGCTGCCGGCAACACTCTCAACGAGCCGCAGCAGCTGCAGCAAGACGGTGCCGACGAGGCCGAGCTGCAGCAGCTGCAGCAAGAGGGCGCCGACGAGGAGGCCGAGCTGCAGCAGCTGCAGCAAGAGGGCGCCGACGAGGAGGCCGAGCTGCAGCAGCTGCAGCAAGAGGGCGCCGACGAGGAGGCCGAGCTCCTATGGAAGCTGAGGAAGTACCTGGTGCTGATGGCCATCCTCGTGGCGGCCATCACGTTCCAGGCGGGGCTGGCCCCGCCGGGCGGCTTCTGGCAGCACAACGACAAGCACGGCCACGTCGCCAGCGACATCGTGATGAAGTCCAGCTACCCCAGGCGGTACCTTGCCTTCTTCTACCACAACACCATGGCGTTCGGGGCCTCGCTCCTGGTGCTCATACTGCTCCTGCTGAGGGAGTTGACCCACAAGGCGGCCTGGCTCCGCGCGCTCCAGTTCGCCATGATTCTTGGCTTACTGGGGCTCATGGGGGCCTTCGCCGCTGGGAGCTGCAGGGAGGTGAGGACCTCTGCTTACATCTGGGTGTTACTCCTTGGCATCTCCGCCTATGTCACACTCCATGAGGTGTTCTTCAAGCACCTGGCACCTGAGCGGCTGCGAAAATTTCTATCCGGTGTCAGTAAACGTTGGAAGGGAACTCTGGGGGACATTTTCACGTCATCAAAACCAGATGAGCAAAAGGCTTCAAATGCAGAGAGGGTAGCCGATGAGGGAGTGACTTCAATCCAGATGGAGGAACCTGAAAGAAATGGCAGCCCCGTGCAGGTTCTTGCAGAAGAAGAGAAGAAAAAGGAGAAAGAGGCTGCAGACAGAGAGGAAGATCTTGAAAGAAATCGCAGCTCCTTGCTGGTTCTTGCTACATTGGTAGCAACAGTGACATATGTGGCAGGGCTAACCCCTCCAGGTGGCTTCTGGTCTGATGACAACAAGAACCACATTCCTGGTGATCCGGTGCTGCGAGACCACTATCCACGCCGATTCAAGGCCTTCTTCTATTGCAATGCCACTGCTTTTGCTGGATCACTTGTCATCATCATCATGGTCCTCAGTCAAACAGCGGTGGATCTTGTTGTCAAGTCAAATGCTCTGCGGTTGTGTGTGGTAGTCAGTCTATTTGGGCTTATGGGGGCATATGCTGCTGGAAGTTGCAGGGAGGTACATACATCTATCTATGTCTTTGCACTTGTTGGCACAGTCTTGCTCTATCTCATCATCCAGTGTATTGAGCCTGCTCTGTCTAAGTTGGCATGTATTGCAAACACCATCACTCGTGTGAAAAAGAGAAATAAAGAAATGGTTCAGCAGCTGAGGACTTTCATCGCATACTTGTTAAAACCTCCCATACCAGTAAAAGATCAGTCAGACAACAGCACTCCAGGCACTGATGGTAAGGATTTCCAGAAGTTGCGCACATACCTTCTATTACTTGGCATCCTTGCTGCCACAGTCACATTCCAAGCTGGGCTGAATCCACCAGGAGGCTTTTGGACAGATAACAGTGATGGGCATATTGCTGGTGATCCAATTTTGGAGACCATCAGTCCCAAGCGCTACAAGGCATTCTTCTATTGCAATGCGACAGCATTTGTAGCCTCTTTGGCCATCATCATCCTACTCCAGAGCCATTTGATTACCATTCATGCCATGAAGCGTTATGTACTGCAAACAGCAATGACACTGGTGCTCTTTGGTCTTATGGGAGCCTACGTCGCTGGAAGCAGCAGGAAGTTCTCAACATCCATTTATGTGTTCGTCCTAGTCCTCCTAGTTTTCGTCTATGTTGTACTTCATATTCTATATGAGAGGACACTAGGGAATACTGGGAGCACAGCAGGGAATACTGAGAGCACAGCAGGGAGTACTGAGAGCACAGCAGGGAGTACTGAGAGCACAGTAGGGAATACTGGGGTTTCCATGGCAGAAACCTCCCCAAATCCTAGTTCATCTGAACCTACTCTTGAAGAAAAAAAAGATTTAACCTCCCAAAATCATAGTTCTTCTGAACCTACTCCTGAAGAAAAAAAAGATTTGCAGAAGAGGCGCAAGTTTCTGATGTTGCTCGCAATTCTAGCAGCTTCTATCACATACCAAACTGGTATAAGCCCACCAGGTGGCTTTTGGACTAACGGCCACCGAGCAGGTTATCCAGTGTTTCGTGACGAGTTCCGAAACCGCTATAGGGTGTTCTTCTACTTCAATGCTACTGCTTTCATGGCATCCCTGGCAGTAATTCTGTTGCTTGTTAACAAGAGGCTATGCAACAAAGGTCTGAGGTGCCATGCGCTATGTGCATGCGTATTGGTTGATCTGATCAGCCTCATGGGTGCTTTTGCTACTGGAAGCTGCAGAGAAGTGTCAACATCTGGCTATGTCATTCTTGTTGTTCTTGCAGTGTTTGTCTATGTCATAATTCAAGTCCTGGTTCTGACACCAAAAGATAAGTGGAATGAGTTGCTGTGGCCTTCTAAGCACCAAGATCCATCAATGAATCACACGAGAAGTATACATGATACTGACAGTAAGAGAACAGAGCACAAATGGCGCAAAGATTTGATGCTGATTGGAACTCTTGCAGTCACTGTCACATACCAAGCCGGTCTGCTTCCGCCAGGAGGAGTTTGGCCTGATGACCAGGATGGCCATTTTGCAGGTGACCCAATCCTCCATGATACCAACCTAACACGGTACAATGTATTCTTCTATTGCAACGCTACAGCATTCATGGCCTCAATGGTCATGGTCATCCTCCTGCTGAACAACACAATAAGCAAGCACAAGAGATCTCTCTTTGCCATGAAAACAGCAATGGTCTTGGACTTGCTTGGTTTACTTGGGGCATATGCCGCGGGCAGCTGCAGGAAGTTGAAGACATCTGCGTACATTTTTGCGCTCGTCATTGCCGTGATAATCTACATCGTCATTCATGTCTTGTTGTCATTTGACGAAGTGGCACGGTTAGCGAAGAAGAAGGGAAAACAGTGGGTGCCATCAGTGCCATGTCTGAAGACGCCGTCTCTGCTTGGAATTGATTCAAACAGTCAACCATCTATTGGGAGACCAGGACAAGGGCCTCTGCCTGTGTAAGAGTAGTCTCAATTGTGACATTTGTTTAGTTTATCATGAGATGAACACAATCTCCATAGTTTCAGTTTGCGTTTTATGCTTGCTCAAGGCCATCATGTAGTACTATTTGGTGCATTCTTTGAATGTGAGCACAAAACAATACAAATGAAAACTGTGAGCTGTGAAGTAGTCCATAGTTTCAGTTTGTGTTTTATGCTTGCTCAAGGCCATCATGTAGTATCATTTGGTGCATTCTTTGAATGTGAGCAAAAAACAATACAGATGAAAACTATGAGCTGTGAAGTAGTTCTCCTTCCTTAGTTAACAATTTGTGGAATTGCCTTCTGAAGTGAAACTTGTTTGCCTGGATAGCTATGCATGAACATTCACGTCATATGGGAACCCAGGAATGCAATATTTGTAGTGGTGGAGAATGCTAATTGATAATATCCAAATTTGCAGTAACAACAAAATAACCACCTAGTGGAGAGGGGCAAAACACCCTGCATAGACTCATTTCTTGGAACATACTGAAAGAGAGAAATATGAGTAATCTTCTAAAGCGAGGATGTATCTTTAGCTAAATATTCCCTCCATTCCAATGAATAAGGCGCACACACATTTTAAAATTAAACTTTCACCATAAATTAGACCAACCAAACCTGGGTTTATACTGCTAAATTCGTTTTCGAAAGAAGTTTTCAATGGTATAATTTTGAAGTCACAAGATATATATACTATTTTTCTAATTTATGGTCAAATTTTGATTTTGAAATACATGTGCCTTATTTATTGGAATGGAGGGAGTAGTCTTTTTGAAAATGAAGCAATTCAGTGGGTTACTACAAGGCGTGTCACTAGCATTTTATCAGCACAGACACTGATACCTTCATTGGATTCTGAGTTATTATTGCGTATAGATGATGTTCAAGTATGAGGATATTTTGGGAGAAATATGGCAGGACAAAATCTTTCTTTCTTTTTACCGAAAAAGGCTTTCGCCCCGCTTTATATTATAAAGCCAACTTTCTTTCTTTTTTGCAAGAGAGGAAGGAGTAGGTCCTTGGAGGGACTACCAGGACCTCCCTTCCTGATTTCTGTGATGAAATTCCATCAGCAGAGCCTATGAGGGAGAGCCCTGTCAGTGTCTGATGAATTTCTCTGTAACACGGCACAGCAACTGGTCGGAAAAATGCCATGAGATTGCACACATAACATTGGATCTCAGCTTGACAAACTAATTGGCATGGGCCATCTGTGGCCCAAACTCAGTGGAATGATTGGGATGAGGACCTGATTTTGGGAGGTGCAGAATGCCAGGTTGGACAGTGCATCTGCTTATATGCTCTAAACGATTTTGCTTCAGTGTGGGCATGTCACCAACATTAGAAGCTGGTGAAAGCTAAATATCCAAGTTAAAAGCAAAATATCCATGAATAACAGCCCAGTATAGGACCAAGGATTCATTCAATTCAAGGAAGACTAGGATAACAAGATAACAGAACCTCGCATTCCCAGTTTATCTACCACACCAGTGAAAGGAACTAGTTTGAAAACCCTAGGCTGGATCGGCTCGCTCGACCCAGCCGAACCCTACCCTCCCGCGCCGCCACCCGCGAGGCGGCCGGGGAGGGCTCCCGGATCCACCCGCCGCCGCCGGTGCGACGAACCGCCCGATCGGCGCCGCGCGCCGGCGGGCTGTTCTTCCTCCGCGATGCGATGGGCGCGGGCGTCTTCATCGAGTGCGGGCGCGGCGCCATGGCGTGGCGGCGCGCGGTCTCTGGCGGCGTGGTGCTATGTGGTCGGCTGCGCGGTAGCGCGCGCCACGCGCGGCCGGATCCGTTCGGCGGCGCGGCATGGCGGCGTGCGGCGGCTGGGTCCGCTTGGCTCCGGCGGCTGCGTTGGTTCCTCTCCGTCGCGGGCTTGCAGCTGTGGTGCGGCTCGGCCGGTGGCGGTCTGGCGACCTGGTGGTGGTGGCCAGCGGTGCGTGTGGTGGAGGTGCTTCCACTTGGCGGCTATCTGTGCGGGGAGGCAGGGAGCGGCTTGGACAGGGGCGGCGGCGCCGACGGCGTGCCGGCTGCAGCGAGAAGGCACTTTACGGGCCTCGGAGATCCCGGCCGGGCCTGTGCGGCCACGGGCGTGGTATGTCCCTGCTATTGCGTCCGGTCAGCTACCGTCTTCGACTGTGGAGGTGGGGCCCTCCCGCGTGCCGACAGTGCTGCTGCCCTAGTCCCGGCTCCTCTTCTTCATTGTGCAGACCATGCTTCACGGTGCCGTGGTTGAGATGGCGTAGGAAGCTTCGTGGCCGGGTTGGTGCCGGGTGGGGGTCTGTTTGGTGGCGAGCTCCGGAGTGCCTGAGGTGAAGGTTGGGATCGGGAGAAATCCCTGTTGGCTTGGCCGACACCGACGCGGTGGTGCTTGAGGGTGCCGCCGGACCTTCCTGGAGGGCGTTGGGGCTACCCTTCCTCTCTCCTCACCGCGTACCGGGGGAAACCCTTGGCAGCAGCGTCGTCATCGTCACCTCCCTTCTTGGAGCTATTGATTGGTATCGGTGCTTCGGAGGCTCGGAGCTTGGTGGGCGATCTCCGGTGGATGCAGCGGCCATGAGGCTTCTCCGTTTTTTGTCGATCCGCCGTTGTCGGCATTTGTTTCTCTTGTATTTTCTCTTTCATTTCTTTTGGGCGTGACTGTGTTGCTTCCGCCCCAGCACCTATCGTTGGTTGTCTCGGTTCGTTGCTTTGTATACAAAGCGGGGGGAAACCCTTTTTCGGTAAAGGAACTAGTTTGCATTCCTTGCGTACTACTAGTATACCAGGGCAGAATCCCCTGGTAACACAAGTTCCTGTGGATCATGGGAGTGTGCACAAGGCTCACTCTGCAGCTGTAAACTATATTAATGCATTTATTCCCTAAAAAATTGATAAATGACAAGCAATCTGAATCTTTGGTTGAAAATAGTTGTGCCAATATGTTTAGATCACGTGATCTATGTACCGGGATGGCCCTAAGTGGCGCTAGACATGTGAGCAGCCGCTACCAGCCCAAAGTGGCGACAGAGAAGCTGTTTTCGCTGCCGAGCAGATGTGAATCGCTGCGCGGAGTGAGAAGCTGGGTTGAGAAGCTGAATTTTTGGAGTTGGGAGAGTTGGGAGAACTTCAGAACTCCATATGTATTAGCTTAATTTTTGGAGTTGGGAGAGTTGGGAGAACATACAGCACTTCTTGACTGGCAATAAGATAGTTTATAATTAAGCTAATACATATGGTTCCCTTTTAGGGGTTAGTTTCATATACCTCATAATTTATAATTTATTTTATAATCTGAATATCTGATAAATGTACGCCCATACTATTAGATCTTATAGTTGGAAAATGAGACTTAAATATTGCGCCATATGTAATCTGGAAGCAGATTCTCTGACACTAAGATTAGACGCTGCTATCAACAATAAGCTCAAGACCAACCAGGTCAACTAAAAGACAAGAGCAAGCAGGAACTGTCTACTTTGTGCAGTATTGAGAAAATAAATACTACAGACAAATCGCAAATGTCACAATCAGTGTTTTGAAGATGATTTCATCAAAGGGATAAAACAAGCTTATAATCAGCGAGAGATAATAATTAAAAAAGGTCATATCAGTGATTAGCACACATTCCTGAACAAGGACAAGGAATACTCTTACATAATAAGCATAGAAATACCGCATTACAGGATTCAAACCCGTTTTACTGTTTATGCTTGGCCACTGCAAGAGATACTTTGCAACTGTTACACAAAGCTGGGAATCGATTAGGAATAACCAAATGGAAACACTATTAGTTTTCTGTTTCTTTTTCATTTTTGACGATAGCATGGTCGTTTCTCAATGGCTAAATCTGAAGCTATTTTCTAATATCCTTTGACTGTTTCTGTCGGTAAATTTGTCATTGGATTTGATTACACTGTTTGTTTTCTTCACTCGCTCTTAATTCATCGGTTTTGATTTCACTGTTTGTTCTCTTCACACCCTCTTAACTTCTGGAGATAATAACAAGGATCAGCACCTGGGAATGTTCCAAATCCGAAGAATGACAAATGAACGCGGAAATCTTCAGGCTTCAAATTCTTAGCTGAGATTTGCTTTGGGTCTATGAGCACATGGTCATGGAGTCCGAGCCACAGCCTGGTAATAATGGTCATGAACCTCAAAATACCACAAATCAGCAACAACATCAGTATGATGACCAAACACCGAGTAGTGCTGATGAAGCAGAGTTTCTATGGAAGCTAAGGAAGTACTTGATCCTGCTGGCAACTTTATCAGCCACTATCACCTACCAGGCGGGGCTGGCTCCACCAGGTGGTCTCTGGCCAGATAGCCAGCAAGGCCACCTTGCCAGTGACATTGTCATGCTACATAGCTATGTCAAGCGGTACGAGGTGTTCTTCTACTGCAACGCAACAGCATTCATGGCATCACTCATTGTTCTGATCCTGCTCCTGGTCAGGGAGCTGAGCCGGAATGCAATTTGGCTCCGTTCGCTGCAGTTTGCGATGTTGGTTGACCTGCTGGGACTTATGGGGGCCTATGCTGCTGGGAGCTGCAGGGAGGTCAGAACATCCGTTTACATTTGGGTATTACTTGCTGGCATCTTCACATATGTGGCACTTCATGTAGTGTTCTTCCGGCATCTAGCGCCTGAATGGCTCCGAGACATATTCAGGAATATCCAGAGGTTCTGGGAGGATTCTATAGCACAAATTTTCAGCAGAAGGCACAACATCAGAGATGAACCAGATGCTCCTCTCCATGATAAAGAGGAGGCACTGGAGCAGAATCGCAGTTTCTTGCTGGTTGCTGCTACATTGGCAGCAGCAGTGACATATACTGCAGGGCTAAGTCCACCAGGTGGCTTCTGGCCCGACAACAAGGGCGGCCACATTGCCGGCGACCCGGTGCTTCGAGATCACTACCCCCGCCGCTTCAAGGCATTTATGGCCTGCAATTCGACTGCCTTTTCTGGATCCCTTGTCATCATCATCATGCTCCTCAGTAAAACGGGAGTGAATCACATTGCCAAGTCAAACGTACTTCGGTTGTGGGTTCTGATCAGCCTGCTTGGCCTTATGGCTGCTTATGCTGCAGGGAGTTGCAGGGAAGTCCGTACGTCTATCTTTGTGTTCTCGCTTGTCGGCGTGGTCCTGCTCTACCTCATCATTCAATGGGTTGCTCCTATGGTGCCCAAGCCAGAATTTATCAGGGAGTGGATCAAGTGGATGGAAGGAGAGCAGAATAAGCTGATCTTGAAGCTAAACTCCTTTATGGATAGTTGCAGCACATCCAGTGGGCAGGTGACACCATTAGAGTATGATGGGCAACATTCATACAACAATGATGCATCAAACATTGTTAGTAATGTGAATGATGACTTGGGGAAGTTGCGCACATACCTTTTATTGCTTGGCATCCTTGCTGCAACTATTACATACCAAGCTGGGTTGCATCCCCCGGGTGGGTTTTGGCCAGACAGTCGAGGGGGGCATCTTGCTGGAGATCCCATCCTAGAGGCCATCCATCCCATGCGGTACAAGACATTCTTCTACTGCAACGCCACTGCATTTGTGGCATCATTGGTTATCATCACCCTACTCCAGAGCCAGTTGATCACCATAGGTGCCATGAAACGATATGTGTTGCAGACAGCCATGGTTTTTGACCTCTTCAGTATAATGGGGGCATATGCTGCTGGCAGCAGCCGGACTTTATCCACATCAATGTATGTGATAATCTTAGTCATCCTTGTTTTCTCTTATGTTGTGCTTCATATTGTGCTATTTATGGACACAAGAGTTCCCGATGAATCAGCTCAGCAGCAAGATGATAACCCTGAAGTGAAAGATTTGGAGAAGCGGCGCAAGTTTCTAATGATGCTTGCAATTCTGGCAGCATCCAGCACATACCAAGCTGGTATAAGTCCACCAGGTGGCTTCTGGGCTGACAACAGAGATGGCCACGAGGCAGGTCACCCATTGTTCAGTGATGAGTTTCCACGCCGTTACCAGGCTTTCGTCTACTTGAATTCCACTGCTTTCATGGCATCATTGGCTGTAATTATGCTGCTTGTTAGTAGAAGGCTGTGTCACAAAGGATTGCAGGGGTACACACTGCGTGCATGTGTGCTACTAGATCTGATCAGTCTCATGGGTGCTTTTGCCGCTGGAAGCTGCCGAAAAGTGTCAGTGTCGGTTTATGTCATCCTAGTCTTGGCTGCTGTCTTTGCCTGCATCATGATTCTAGTTCTGGTACTGACTTTTGCAGAAGATAAGGTGTTCAACTTCTTTAACTGGATGTTTCACATCACTGCTTTCAAGCGTCCGAATCCACCCAAGAATCATGATAGAAGCATCAAAGTAAACAAAAAAACTAGCCAAAAATGGCGTAAAGACTTGATGCTGATTGGAACTTTCACAGTGTCCGTTACGTACCAAGCTGGGCTCCTTCCTCCAGGTGCCCTTTGGCCTGATGACCGTGATGGCCATTTCACAGGTGATCCAGTCATCCATGATACCCATCCGATACGGTATAAGGTATTCTTCTACTGCAATGCCACGGCGTTTATGGCATCAATGGTTATAGTCATCATGCTGCTGAATAGCACAATAAGTAAGTACAAGAGATCTCTACTTGCAATGAAAACAGCAATGGTGATGGACTTGCTTGGTCTGCTCGGGGCGTATGCTGCAGGCAGTTGTAGGAACTTGAAGACGTCGGCATATATTTTCGCACTCGTCATTGCTGTGTTCATCTATATTGTCATTCACATTTTGCTGTCGTTCGATAAAATGGCACGATTGGTAAGGACTACGGGAGAACAATGGATGCCATGCCTGACGAAGATATGGGTACTCATTGAAATTGAACCTTCAAACCATGACCCATCTACTGAACAGCCTTGAGAGATGCTTCTAGCTGTGCATCTGAACTCTTACTGTACAATTTATTCAAGTGTCTGTGGTTATGCTAAGAATGTATTTTCTCCACTTGTTTAAGTTTGAGAATTTTCAATCTTTCAAGACATAGTTTTTCATCAAATACGTAATGCAGTTCCTTCAGGCCTCGTTTGGTACAGAGGGATCTCCAGCCCCAAAGGAGAAGGGAATTTCAGAGGATTGGGTGAATCCCTCTCTTCCACCCAATGCCCTCAAATCCATTTGAATCCTCAATCCTCCTCCAACCACAATATTTCAGAGTATTGGGTAGTGTCGTTTCCTCCCGTCTGGGCGTCTGGCGTTGGAGAAGCTGCTATGAGCGGCGGCAGCGAAGGAGCTGCGAGGCGGCGGGGTCTCGTTCCGCGAGGGGCTATGCGAGGCTGTTGAGCCGCATGGGTTGGGAGGGGTTTGGCCCGTTTAATCCCTGCGAATCAAATGGGCTGATGGGGTTTTCTGGGGATTCTGGGCCCTGCCGGGATTTCCTCCTCTAATCCTCTTCAAAGCTCTTCCATCAAACGAGGCCTCATGGTTTCAAATTTCCTGTTCAATGTAGCATTCCTGTAATATGCCGAAACTCCCATACTTCCATTCATCGCCAGAGGCATTCTAACAAACACTTTCTTCTATATATTTGTCAAAAGAGGTTGATGCAAACATTATGCGGGTTATTTGTAGTTTGGACGGCTATATCAAAGATCACGATGACATCTATGCATTATCAGCAAACAAATCCTAACCAAAATTACGAGATTTACTGACTAGTTGTTCTGTTCAATGTATTCATATTTCATAGTGTGTATAAATTTTGATATTAGATCTTTTCTATCTTGTGCATCTGAAATGTCTATGTCCAGAATATATTCACCCTTTCATGAAAATTATATTCAATTGCTTTATTGTTTATTTCCTCAAATCATGGTTTTATTGCTGTACATATCCGTTTTAGTAGTCCTTCACATCAGTGCCAAGTTCTCAGTGCACACTGTTTGTCTCACATTGCCGATCATTTGCCACTATACTCATATTTTCTCAGTGCACACTGAATATATTTTCTCAGTGCACACTGTTTGTAGTCAAACTATTCATGGATGCTCAATTTCAGACTCTACAAGGAAACGCTGCTGAACTGTGCTGTTCAAGTGGTGCTTAGGTTTTGCATTCTCGGACAAATGCTTTAGATTTTGTTTGTCGGGTTCAGAATTAAAATCTGGAAAGTTTTGCTTGGTCTCCTTTTGTTTCTTCAGGTTCTCCTCAGATGTGCTTCTCCTTAACCATACCACGTTTCAGTTCCTATTCAAAAATTGATTTGTCCCATTTGTTCAGGTCAGGTACAGTTGAAATGGTGTGTAGAAGTACACATTATTTATTTATTATTTTATATTAGCTAGGCTTCAGGTGTGAAATGTTCAGGTTTTGCTGGTACCCGTCACAGCGGGAAGGAAAGAACACATTATTTATTTATTATTTTATTAGTTTATATATTAGCATTCCAACTTTCTTTTCCTCGAGAATAATGTTGTGATAACTGTTTTTCTGTCAAAAAGACCATCTCCCCCACCCCAAAGAGCAACACTGCAAACAAACACCAACAATGTGGTGTGTAGAAGTACAACATAACAGTTCCTGGCATATAGTCCCTCAATACTTATTTTGAGACGGACGAAGTACTAAAGTTGAGACACTTTTTTTTAAACATAAAAGTTAAGACACTTATTTTGGAACGGAGGGAGTATGTAAGAACAACGGTTAGTGTAAGACCTACAAAAGCGGTAATCCACTTCTGAGCCCAGGCTCAGCTGCACCCGCGCTGACGAAAAAAATCAAAACAAATACTAAAAAATTCAAATAATTCCAAAACAAATTTGGGTGGTAGATAATTTGATGCGTGAGGTTCGCTCCAATTATTAAATCATTTGGACATCTGAGCAGCTCTCGGCAAAAAAAAAAAACAAATTCAGGGTCTATAAAAATGCTAACTGTTCACGCACGGTTCTAACCCGATTTGTCTTTTTTGGTCAGAGCAGCTCAGATGTCCACATGATCTAAAAATTAGAGCAAATCTCACGAATCAAATTACCTACCACACAAAAGAATTGATTTTTTTAAAAAAGTTTGTATTTGTTTGATTTTTTCCCTGACCGGGTGCAGATGAGCCTGCGTACCGAAACGCTGCACTCCTATAAATGATGCAACAAGAAATACTGTTTTTTTAGAATCATCCCGGGGGACTCCCCACCTGAATATATTACTCAAGGGACTGCCATGGCAGTGAGTACAAAATTACAGTGCAACGTGCAGAAAACAAGAACTACTGTCAGTAGCATATCGTCTATTTCCTGAAATTTCAAAAATCCACAAGGTAAGTGGCACAACCGAAAAATACATTTGTTGACCAAAATTGCGAAAACTGGAGAATGACGGCTATTTCTATGTTAATAGTACTTCCTCTGTCCCATAATGTAAGATGTTTTTGACAATAATGTAGTGTCAAAAAAAGTCTAACGTTATGGCATGGAGGGAGTATGTGATTTCTCTTTCTCTTGAAATTATTTTATCAATGATCTAACCGGGATGATGTGATTGCACAGTACACATTTCTTTGGAAACATGTATGTACACTACTCCCTCCATTCCCAAATACTTGTCTTTTTAGGCATTTCAAATGGACTCAACATACGGATGTATGTAGACATATTTTAAAATGTAGATTCACTCATTTTGCGCCATATATAGTCACTTGTTGAAATCTCTAGAAAGACAAGTATTTAGGAACGGAGGGAGTAGATCCTAGGAGAAAAATACAACCAATACGCGGGAGTGGCGTTTTGGCTTCGGGTCCAAATGATCTCGCTACCTGGAGCATCGAGCAGACCACGGGGATGTGTGCCAAATTGAATACCGCTCCAGATACGGTCATGTGAAAAATCCATTGTGTTCATTCTGGCGTATGGCAAGGTCTCATACACAGGGCCCTCTTATTGACAGAAGAGGTAATAGCACCCCAGGTACCCTAACTTGCAAAGGATGTGATGATCTAGTCCCAAAGTTGCAAAACTAGACTAACTCATACCCCAACTTGCAACCAATGTGATGTTTTAGTCCCAGGCCAATCAGAGCTCGCCATTTGGCTGCCAAGTGGCTGGGCCGGTCAGCGCCTGGCAGTTTTGCACAAAACCCCCTGCCGTTTCACTAATTCAACCTGCAGTCACCCACCACTCGTTCCCCACCTGAATTAAATCTGTCGGTAGAATCTTCGCGTCCGTTCGAGATAGCTTAGTTGGTCGCTGTCCGGGCGACAGAGCTGGCGCGTCGATGGTGACGTCAGCGACCGAGGCGTCGTCGCCGCCGTTCGCCGGCGAGGTGGAGACGCCGGCATATGCTCATCTCGTCCGGCCGTTCGGATCGCTCCTCCCGACATCGTGAGCTCGACGCCTTCTCTCGCTTTCTTTCCTCCCTCTCTGCCCTCTCGCTTTGCTCCTCGAGCTCGCCGCCTCGCCGCTTGCAGCTCGAATCGCGTCCCGCCAGTGCTCGAATCAGGGTCGTCTAGTGGTGTTATTTGAGTAGGGTCATGTATGGCGAAGTGGAGCTAGGGTTTCGGCCGATGAATTTAGGTTTTGGTTCGAGACGATAGCTAGGGTTTATGGCGGACAAATTAGATGGTAATGCCTCTGTAGTTGGCGGACAAATTAGATGTTCTTACTCAAGCATCTGTTCGTGTTGGGAAATTTAACTCCTTTTTGCTGTTGAAGATGTATTGTAACTAGTTTATATTTAGTTCACTGAACATGTAGTTAACTGAATATTTAGTTCATCAACATGTAGTTAATCGAATATTTTCAAGTTAACTGAATATGTAGTTATCTGTAGTTCGCTACCATGTGCGATTCTTGTAGTGAATCGCATATTTTCGCCATCGTAGTTATCGAATTTTGTCAAGTCTCGTAGTTAATCAATCTTTTGCGACCATCAGTAGTTAATCGAACTTATGCAGTTAACTCAACTGATGCATCTTTGTTTTGAATACAGTGTGTGATGCAGCAAATGGAGAAAGGGTGGACAGTCCATTTTTTACACTTGAACTTGAACATGGTGGAATTTTCTGTGGCCCAATCACAAACCTGGAGTACTGGAACCCTTCTGTTGAGGTGCTAGACTTTGTTGACTCTGGCACTTTCTCTTATGCATTCCTTGAACAACATTTGCTTTGGTTGGGATATCCTATGAGTGAGCACATCATTTACTTCAGCAAACCAAATAAACCAATCTCAGATGGTTTGATCAGATTAGCAGTGATGAGGATGTGCAGCATATGATCAGAGCTAGTGCTGAGCACAAGATGCTTGTAGTCATGGTTGACCATACAGATTTCATCAGCAACTTCAGGTCTGACTTGGTGTGCACATTGCCTCTATCTTTCATAACATCAACAACAAGTTTTGCAGCAACAATTGCATCCCCTTCCCATAGCCTAGTTCAGTATTTGTAGAAGATCCTTTGTCAGAGATTGCAGCAAATGGAACAGATCCAGAGAGTTTGCTTATTGAGGGTGCTTTGCAGAACATGGTAACTGAAGATCCCTTGTTAGAGATTGCACCAATTGGAACAGACCCACAGAGTTTGCTTATTGAGGGTGCTGATGGAGAAACAGTTATTCAAGATGTAGTTGTTTCAGATTCTGATTTCAGTGATAGTGACTATGACATAGATGATGGTGATGATGATCTTTATGATGACAACATTGACTTTGATGTTGATGAAGAAGCTGATCAGGATGAGGATGATGTGGAGCCTGAATACTTGCTTGAGGATGAAGATCTCAACCTATCAACTGAGCAAGCAGATGAACTTAGGTACAAGTTTAAAGCTTTCAATGCAAAGGTGGACATGAGTTCCCCTGTGTTTAAAGTAGGGATGGTATTTGCTGATGTGGTTGAGCTAAGGCATGCACTGACTGCATATTCAGTTAGAAACAGAGTGCAGATCAAGAAGATAAAGAATGACAAGAGGAGACTTGAAGCAGTTTGTGAAGATGGTTGCCCTTGGTATCTGTATGCTGGCAATGACAACAGGACAGGGGGTTTGTCATCAAGACTTACTATGGAGAACATATATGTCAGAAGAAATGGAAGATAAGGTCACTGACAGCAAAATTCTTGTGCAAGTATTTCATAAATGAGTTCAGAGATGACCAGAAGATGTCACTAGGTACATTTTCAAGAAAAATCACCAATGAATTTCATGTCACCCCTAATAGATGGAAGCTAGCTAGGGCAAGAACTGCAGCACTTAAGGAGATCCATGGTGATGAAGAAGAGCAGTTCAATAGGCTTAGGGACTATGGTCATGAATTGAGGAATACCAACCCTGGGTCTACATTTCTTCATTAATCGAGGTTGTTAGAGACAAAGATTTCCCACAGGGCAGGAAATGTCTCAAAACTCTATATTGGTCTTATGATGCATGCAAAAGGGGTTGGCTCAAGGGATGCAGGCCTATTATTTTCATTGATGGTTGTCACATGAAAAATAGGTTTAAAGGAGTGTTGCTTAGTGCAGTGGGTATTGATCCTAATGACTGCATTTTCCCCATTGCAATGGGTTGGGTAGAAGTAGAGTGCACCAGTTCTTGGGAGTGGTTTCTCACTACATTGAGAGATGACCTTAACATCACAAACACTGCTCCTTTCACTATTATGAGTGACAAGCAGAAAGGTTTGATCAATCCTGTGCAAAAAATCTGGCCAGATGCTGAGCATAGGTTTTGTGTTAGGCATATTTATCAGAATTTCAATGAGAAGCACAAAGGAGAGCAACTGAAGCAAGATCTTTGGGCCATTGCAAGGGCACCAAACAGGGTTAAGTGGAGCCAAAACTGTGAGAAAATGGATGGGCATAGTGCAGCTGCCTTCCACTGGACTGAAAGACTTGATCCAAAGACATGGTGCAAATCATTTTTTAGTATCTTTCCCAAGTGTGATATTCTGCTGAACAATAACTCTGAAGTATTTAACAGCTACATTCTGGAGGGCAGAGAGATGCCAGTGTTGTCCATGCTGGAATACATTTTTTACAAGATCATGCAAAGGATGGTGAGTAAACAGAGAGAGGCCATAGAGAAGTGGGCAGACCAGAGAATATGCCCAAAGATCAAGAAGAAACTAGACAAGAACACTGAGTTTGCTGCTAATTGCCATGTCTCTGAAGCTAGCCAACAATTGTTCAGAGTTCAGTCTGGTAACTCTAGTTATATAGTTGACTTGGGTTTGCACACTTGTGACTGCAGGAGATGGCAGCTCTCTGGAGTACCATGTGGCCATAGTATAGCATGTTGCAGGGAGGAGAGAATTGACCCAAAGGACAATGGTTCATAATCGCTACACAAGGAGAATTATCTGAAAGCATATGGATACACTCTGGTTCCACTTAGAGATCCAAAGCATTGGGAGAAACAGAATGGAGACAAAGTATATCCACCAGTTTTCACTAAACAGTTGGGAAGGCCAAAAAAAATCAGGAAGAAAACACCAGAAGAGAAGAGAAGCAGGAATGGTGTTAGATATTTGAACAAAAAAGGTGTGACAATGCATTGCTCAATTTGTGGCAGAGCTGACCACAACAGGAAAGGGCACTACAGGTGGCAGGAAGCATTAGTTGTAGAAGGAGTAGAGCTTGTTGATGATAACTATGATGATCCAACATTTCTTCAGGTATGCTTCTGTTACATCTCATTTTGTAGGAATGGCTCTAATGTATGAACTCCCTAAAATGAGCTTATCTGAACATCTTTTCTTGCAGAACATCTTTCCAAACAGGCCAGATCCTAGGTTGGATCCTACCGAGTCACCAACTACTATGGTTTACAACATGGCCAGCAGGGAAAGAGCAAGAAGACCTCCTCAAAGGGTCCATGGCCCACTGCCTGAGCTCTCTTCATTTGTTGCTGCTGCTGGGGCTGAAATACCACAACCTAGGATCACTACAGAAATGAATGTTGCTAGGCAGACAAGGGCAAGAACTGAAGCTGACATTGCAAGAGGAAAGAAAAGGAGAGGCAGAGGAGAGGTACATCCAAATGCAAGAAGAGGAAGGGGAGCAAATGCAGCCTCGGCTCCAGAAGAGGTGCTAGTGCAGATGCAGAGTCTTTGGGAGAGGAGAGGAGCAAATCCAGGTGCTGGCAGAGGGAGAGGAGCAAATCCAGGTGCTGGGAGAGGGAGAGGAGCAAACCCAGGTTCTGGAAGAGGGAGAGGAGAAAATTCAGATGCAGGGAGAGGAAGAGGAGGCCAAGCAGGTGAGAGGGCATGGTGGCTGATGTTTGGAGATGACATTGCCAGTCATATTCCTGACCTAAATGCTCCTCCTGATGAATTTCCTGTTGCCTGAGCTAGTGGCAGTTCTCAGCCACCATTTTTTGACAAGGCCTATACTTATGTAACTCATAAACTGGCCTTTTTTTGTTATGTCAAACTGTGGCATAAATTGCCTCTTTTTTGATGGCAAAATGTGGCATATTTTGCCTAATTTCTGGATGGCAAACCATGGCATACATTGCCCTTTTTGTAATTAAATATGAGTGAACCATGCTGGAAGACACCTGAATGTTATAAGTAGGAGTGAACCATGCTGGAAGACACCTGAATGTTGCGACATATCTGAATTCTGTGGTGTTAACTGAACTAAATTTTGCTGTTATTTTCTGGAAAAAAAACATTAACAAAAGTGAGTACTGTACTCAATAATGCTCTTGTTAATTTAAAAAAAAATTGGAAAAAATGTTTGTCCTGGGTATCGAACCCAGGATCTGTGAATAGCAAACCTAACTGCATTGCCAGTGCGATAGTAATAGTGATTTGTTTAGATAGTAGCACGCACTGTAGTTTAGTTTAATTTAGTGTTGTTAACTTAATTCAATTTTGCTGCTATTGTATGAAAAAATAACTTTAAAAAAATTTCCGGACTAAATACTGCCATTGTTTCGTGAGTACTGTACTGAATAATGCTTTTTATAATATCAACCAAAATTTTTAAAAAATGTTTGTCCTGGGTATCGAACCCAGGACCTGTGAATAGCAAACCGAACAGTAATGCCAGTGTGATAGTAATAGTGATTTGTTCAGATACTACCACGCACTGTAGTTAAGTAGAACCACTGTTCCACTAGATCGGTCGCTCCGCCTCTTCAGTTTCCTAGGCCTTTAAAGCCAACCAGCTCAACTCCACTCAACTCCACCCAGTCCACCCACGTCGCAGCTCGCTCCTCGATCTCCCCGCTACCCTGCTCCACCAAGAAAACCAAGAAAAGCCTCGCCGCCGAGCTCCACGCCGCCGCCGGCGCCATGGACAGCACCCCCGCATGGCAGAGGGCCATCGAGGATCTGGCCGGCGGCGACGACGCGCTCCGCGCGGACCTGAAGGAGATAGCGAGGTGGTTCCCCTCCGGCCAGATGCTCCTCCACCACGCGCGTGGCCTGGTAAAGGTAATGACCGACGACGAGAAGCGTCGCGCCATGCCGGCACCAGGAGTAGCTCCGGTCCTGGTCTTGAGCTTCGCAATGGCCGAGACGAGGTCGGATGATCCGAGGCAGCGCGCGCGGTGGTGGATGTACCGCTCCGCCACCACGCCGTCGCCGCACCCGGATCCGTTCCGCGTTGCCTCCAGGATGCAGCGCGTCGACGACGTCGTCCTCGCCCTCCCCGCGCCGGTCAACACCGCCTACTGGGACCGCTTCAAGCCAGACCTGCTCGTCCACGACGACATCTCCGACGACCAAACCTCCTCCGACGATGAATCCTTCTCCGACGACTCCGACTCTGGCTACAAAGAGGGTAGCGAGTCTTCAGGCGAGGAGGAGATAGAGGTGGTCGTGCTATCTGACGACGAGCCGGACAACGTCGTCATGCTGGAGCCCGTCGTCGCCGGCAACGAGGGCGACAGGGACCGCCCCATTGAGGTCGACCTGCTGCCAGAAGTGCCTGATATTGTCAAGAAGGAGGTGGTGGAGGAAGTGCTGGCAGAGGTGGTGGATGGCTCGAAGAAGAGGAAGAAGCCGACGAAGATTGAAGTTGCAGGGGAGGTGCGCCGCTCCCAGCGTCTGAAGCAGCTCAAGAACTGAAGATCTGAAGACTGCAGAATGTAGTTAGGTATGCTTAGTAGCATATAAGTTAGCATATCAGAATGTAGTTAGGTGTGCTGAGTATATGTTTAGCACATAAGTTATTTGTAGTTTCGAATGGGCTGGTTTGAAGTACTTTTGGTATGTGTTGAACTAGTGCTGCAGCCTGCAGGGTTGAACTTATGCTGCAACTACCTAAGTTATATGCATGTTGCCATCTGTTGCTTTCATATGTTGTTGCAGCTGTTGTTAGTTGTATATGGTGCTATAAGTTGCTGTTGAGTTAAAACGAGTGTACTGAAAAAATTCAGTTAAAACTGAAAAAAATTAAGTTAAAACTGAAAAAAAATTCAATTAAGATTAGTGAATACAAATACAAATTCAGTTAAAACTGAAAAAAATTCAGTTAAATTTGAAAAAAATCAGTTAAGCTTAGTGAATACAAATACAAATTCAGTTCAAATGAGTTTACTGAATACTAATTCAGTTATACTTAGTAAATATAAATTAGCTAAATTTAGGCGCAGTAACTAATATTAGCCAATAACTAAATTGGCCTGTTTTTAATTTTGGAGGCTAATATTAGCTCACAATAATATTTTACCTACCACCCACCCTTATTTACCTCTGCCTACCTACCACCCACCCTTATTTACCTCTGCCTACCTACCACCCACCCCTCTTCATTCTATATAAACCACACCGAATTGCCTGCAATCACCAGTCAAAGCCAAATCCTTCACTTCTCCTCCCCCCAGCCGCTAGAGAGAACCCTAGGAGGGCATGGATCCTGGAGAGGTAGTAGATGCAGAAGGGGTACCCAGTGGAGCAAGAAGGCGTAGAGAGGCAAGAAGGTTGCAACGAAGGCAACTGGCAGAGAGGATCCTTGCAGCACGCAACCGCAAGGATGTACAGCAGTTCCTGGAGGCATTCCCACCTGGATCTAACCCTACTGATGATGAAATCATCTACTGGGCAAGGAGGAGGCCAATCTCCATCCTTTTCAAAGGCACTAGGCGAGGTGGAGTAGGATTCTCTACCCGATGAATGAGCTCTTAAGCACCCAACTGCTCCTATCTCTTCTATCTATCTATGTATGAATGCACCGCATGTCGGTGAGTGTTTTATCTATGTATGAGTGACTGTTTTATCTATGTCAATGCAAGTCTATCTATGTATCGCTGATCGTTTTATCTGTGTATGACTCGAGTTTTATCTATATATCGATCGATGTTTTATCTATGTACTACTTATTCTCGCTAAGTTCCAATTCTTCGATTAAAGTGATGTTAATCAAACAAATACTGATTAATCAGATAGTTAATGAGATCTGATTAACTAGAATCCAGTTAGACTACATGTGCCATTTAATCAATCTTGAGTGAATCGGTCATTCAGTTTCTTCAATCTTCATAACAACTTGTAAAAAATTCATCGAGCAAATTCAGTCTAATAACACCTTGCAACAAGATAACTTGGTAAGGCATACAAATTCGCTTAACTAAAATCAGTCATACAAATTCAAAGGCCTTAGGTGATACTGCATACAAATCAACCAAGTTCATAAAGAAGTACAGCTAATTAATAGCTCCAACTAAAGGCGACATTGCAACAACAATGATTTACTAAATTTCATCTAAGATCTCCTTCACCCTCCTTATCTTGGTCTTGGTCTCCTCCTTGTGCTGAATAGATCACCAATCATGTACTCTAGTTTCTTCTTCTCCTTCTTCACTCATCCCTCTGTGACAACACTTTGTCCAACTCTTCCTTCATGCTGTCCATCTGTTGCTTCATCTCATCCCTCTGCTTTCTGCCTTAGCCCTCACAACCTGATGAATGGTAGTGGTAGATTTATCGACATCTTCTTCTTCTCAAGCTCTTCCTTTATATCGAAAAGAGCAAGTCTTGCATTGCCCAATTCAGAAATTGATCGCTCCTTGTCACCACCATCTTAGCAAAATCTAGTTTAAAAACCTCAGATCATTTTCCATCTTTTCCTCTCTTTCACAACCCTAAAATTTTCTTCACTTGAACCACACTTTCCACGATCCTTAGCTTTACCTCATCATCATACATGCCCCAAACTCGCTAAACTCATCTTCAGAGTGGCAGGCCATTCAGTCAATCCACTCCACAAACTTGCATTTAGGTATTTCCTAAAAATAAGATAGAATTCATTAAGTTCGATTAATCAATTTAAATTCAGATAAGTTCAGCTATTTCATTCAAATGCAGTTAAGTTCGCTTAACTGAATTTAAATTCAGATAAGTTCAGCTACTTCATTTGAATTCACTTAAGCTCACTAACAAGATGCTGTTAACTCAAAGATTCATTAAAGTTCACAAACTAGGTGCTCTTAACTGAAAATGCTCTCCTCCACATTTCAATGGTACACTATTATACAGATCAAACTACATGCTCTTAAATGAAAGTAAGTTGACACACAAAGCAAGTTTGGAAGATCTACTAACCTTTTGTGCACAAGCAAGATACCTCCTTCCACTATCAACTGATTCAAAGCACACAAACTTCTCACACACACACTGGTGTTCACATCTAGATGCAAGATCTGTAGCAAGGCCTCTCCACTCAGAGCAGAAAATGGTGGCAGGAGCAGGAGCCTACAACATTGTGTACAACATATTCTAGTAAGCAAAGAGGCAAGCATCATCTATGCTGAAAATTTCCCCATTTTTGCTCAATCCCTAACTACCAGAGACATACCTCACTTGTCACATAGTCAAGAACTAACCTCACTTGTCACAGAGTAGCCGTCGGACGACGAGCTCGACCCTTCACTCCAAGATACCATGGCGGAGCTGGAGAGCGGCGGTGGAGCTGGACGGCGGCGGCGAGCCGGTGGCGTGGAGAAGCTGCTGCTGGAGCTGAGGGGGGCATGGAGCAGATGGGGAACGAGTGGACGCACGAGACCGGACGCGAGAGCTCGATTCTACCGACAGATTTAATTCAGGTGGGTGACTGCGGGTTGAATTAGTGAAACGGCAGGGGGTTTTGTGCAAAACTGCCAGGCGCTGACCGGCCCAGCCACTTGGCAGCCAAATGGCGAGCTCTGATTGGCCTGGGACTAAAACATCACATTGGTTGCAAGTTGGGGTATGAGTTAGTCTAGTTTTGCAACTTTGGGACTAGATCATCACATCCTTTGCAAGTTAGGGTACCTGGGGTGCTATTACCTCTTGACAGAAACATGATTGTGAGGACGACATCTGGGCCGAGGAAAATATCAGGCGTCGGTCGAATCTGTGGGTTGACGTCTGATTATATAGTTATGTGCGGATTAGTATTTATATAACTAACTAAAGCCTTGTACAATGCTAAATTCTTAGAAAGGTGCTTAAAAAATAAATCGGGTTTTTCTAAAACATCAATGACTATTTCTTCAAGAAAGACATTTAAATAAGCATCTACCCTCTACAAATAAGCATTGATGCTTAAAAAAACGGTTTATTTCTCTAAGCCTCTCCCCTAAGCATCTTGCATTGTACAATGCCTAAGGCCTTGTACAATGGGAGGTGCTTGGGGAAGTGCTTAGAGAAATAAATCGAGTTTTTATTAAACACCGGTGCTTATTTGTACAGGATAATAGACACTTAACTAAACGTCTCTTCTGTAGAAATCGGCATCGATGCTTCAGAAAAAATTTGGTATATTTTTCTAAGCATCTCTCTAAGCATCTTTCATTGTGTAAGTCTTAATACTCCTCCAAAGCAGTGCTCTCTTGAGCGACTTCGTCTAATGACAATTTTGTGAGAGGTCAAATCCTGATCAAAGGGCGCCGTTGTTGTATTTAATGAAAACGTTTTGGCAGTTGGGACAGCGCATGCATGCCAAATTTATGAGAGGTAAGTCCTGATCGCAAGTTAGAGGTCAAGTCCTCATCGAAGTGAGAGAACAATTTTGGCAATCAGGACAGTGCATACATGTGAAAGACTGAGAGCAAGTACAATAGAGCTGAGTCAGCGGTCTATAAGAAATAAACTAGTATATTTTTGCTTAGTTGGAGGAAAGAGAAAATGAGAGAGAAGCTAAGCGGGCTCTTCGTGAAGAGCCAGAAATTTCTAGACGCGTCTTCCCAAGACTTTGTGAGAATGAAAGGTGGGCCACATAATAAAAAAGTAGTACACTCTTCTGATATACTATTGTACATGTTGGCTATAAGATGGGCTGTATATGACATGGCACTGACTTATAGCTAGCAGCTGGCTATACTATTAACCATGCTCTGAAAGGTCAAGTCCTGATCACAAGTGGAAGGTCAAGTCCTGATCACAAGTGAAAGGTCAAGTCGTGATTGAAGTGAGAAGACAATTTTAGCAGTTGGGACAGTGCATGCATGACAATTTTGTGAGACGTCCAGTCCCGATCGAAGTGAGAGGTCAAGTACTCCTGATCGAACAAGGCCACGGTGGTGACGTGGAGGCAGGTGGGACTCAGGCTGCAAGTGGAATTGGGATTAAGTGGGATTTATCGTCCCATCCCACGTATATTGCTTTATTAGTGGGCTCTCATTGGACATTAAAAAAATTAATCGGGTTTTCCCACTTAGCCCATTGGAAACCCACCATTACCGTTTAGCATCAGAGGGCTCACGGGCGGGCAGCCATGCTGCACTCGTCTCTTTTTCATCGGGGTGCAGATAGAGCGGCGTCGCTACAGCGCTACCCAACCCAAACCAGTGATCCGGAACAAGCCATCCACCCAGGGCCGGCTCTATGTTTTTCGGGGCCCTTGGCCAAGTTGAAAAAAGGGCCCTTATAGGTAATATATATGTACGCATATCCGATCATATTTTGTTATTCTGAGACGTATAACATGTAAAAAATTGATAATCACGCAGACTTCATATCATGAAAGGAAGACTAATAAAGTAGCAAAATATTAAATATGAGAAACAATATTCCCTTCTAGTTTGATTACCTTAAATAGATCCAAATTCTAATTCATAGACAATAATGCTTCAATTCTTCACGAAAAAACTTCTTCGGGCATTTCTAGAAGCAAAATCATTGATGACAATATCAAGATCAATGTTGTCCAAGATATCCTTCTCAATACAGCACATGGCCAATCCATTCAATCTGTCTTGTAACATGGTCGACCTCAAACAATTCTTCAGTAGTTTCAATTTAGAGAAACTTCTTTCAGCCGAGGCTACAATCACAGTACAGTCAAGAGGATCCGATAGGCAATCGACACATTTGGATATATATAGCAATCTACAGCTGTAACAAACTGAAGAAGCTCAGGTCGACATCAAATCATCTCGCAAAGTTACTTGCAACACTTTTAACTCAGAGAAAAAATCATCAAGATCAACATCATGCGAACTTTTATGAGTAAAAGCTTTAGCAAAACTAGTGCAAGATTTTCGTAGGTTACTATCATCCAAAGACATCAGATTATTTGAGTTGAATAAGAAACCAAACACATTTCCAAATTCTTTCAGCTGCTTAAACCGACTAGTCAATGAAGCAATTGCGGTGTCAACAATGACAAGAAAGTAAGTAACTCTGAATGATTCAATAGCTGACAGTTGTAGATCATCATCTACATCATTGATTTCATCAAAATGCCTCTTCCTTTTACTTTGACGTTTTGTTCGAAAATTTGGCTCCACATCCATACTCGATGCAATAACTTTGGCACTCTCAATACTAGAATAGAAGCCTTCATCTCTGTATTTCGAAAATATGAAATGACCCTTCAATGTGTTTGAGAGTAGCATCGATGCACACAATTTTCTCCTGTAACTTTTTGCTAACCATGTTGACAGAAAATAGAATATCGTGCCAAATAACCATACCAACTAAAGTCTCAATTTTCCCAAGTGCACTGAACAAAGATTGAGCATCACTTACTGCAGCTGGATCATCGGTAGAAGACTTCTCTAGTGCCTTCAAAGCTGATCTTACTTGTGCAGTTTGGAACCTTATAGGTTGCACACTCTTTATTCGACTCTCCCACCGAGTATTAGACAAAGGTTTGAGAGTCAGATTTGGAACATTATCAAGCAAAATCTTCCACCTTTTAGTAGAGCGTGCAAACAGTACATATATACGCTGTATAATACCAAAAAATGAAATAGCTTGTTCGCAAGATTTCGCCATATCGCAAAGAGTGAGATTCAAACTATGACATGCACATGGCATATATAATGCTTTGGGGTTAACTTCAAGCAACCGAGACTGAACACCTTGATTTTTTCCCTTCATGTTGGAGCCATTGTCATAACCTTGCCCTCTAACATCTGCGACATTCAAATCAAGAGAATCTAATGTATCCATCAATACTTTAAAAGACCCAATCGATGTGTCATCAACCTTTAAGAATTCTAGGAAAAACTCCTCCACTCTCGGAATGTTACTTGACATATTGACACAACGCACAATTAGCGTCATTTGTTCTTCATGGCTCACATCCGGGGTACAGTCCAATATAATAGAGAAATACTTGGCATCCTTGATGGTGCGTAAGATAACCTTTTTCACAGCATTAGCAAGGAGTGAAATCAACTCATTCTGAATATTGTGGCCAAGATAATGATGATGTATTTCATTACTTTGAATACGCCTAATATGTTCTTGCATCACAGGATCAAATTCAGCAATCATTTCAACCGTGCCTAGAAAATTACCATTATTATCTTGATACAGCTTCTCATTTGTTCCTCGGAAGGCCAAATTACGTTTTGCAAGAGACTTCACTGCAGAAATTATTCTTAGCAAAACCTGCCTCCACCTCTCTTTTTCCTTTGCAATCTGCCGCTGCATCTCATCATCAATTGTTTGATTTTTTTTTCTTAACCTCAACCTTAGATCATTCCATGTGCTCATGTTTGTTAAATGCTCAAGACTTCTCTCATGTTCTTTGAGTCTTCCACTGATACGCCTCCAGTCGCTTAATCCATGAGACGCTAGCAAAGACCTGCACTGGTTTGATTTGAACAACTTGCAGGACAAACAAAAAACTTTGTCCAACTCTTTACAGTAAACCAACCACTTTCTCGTCAAGAACCTCTTTGTTAGCTAACTCTCCGAGTAGTGATCATATGAAAAATGTCTACCATCAGCATCTTCAGGAAACTCCAGTTCCAATTCTCGCACCGGCCCCTTTTCAATTAAAATATCCCTTTTGCTATTGTCAAGATTATCCCATGTTCGAGGATCATATATAGATAAAAGAGAATCATCTTGTTCCTCACCATTCTGAGCATCAGGAGAAGGCTGCAAATTTTCCTCTCCTGTATTGTTCTCATTAAGATCAACATCAATATCTGCATTTAAATATAAAATTGTAGTTAGTTACTTACTTACTTCTACAAAAATCGACGCTAGTTAGTTACTTACCGTCATCCAAGGACTCATCGTTAACTTCATGATCATCGTTTGAATTATGATCATCATCTTGTCCGGTTCAGATTCTCGCCTTTGATTATCAACAAGATACTCAAGACTGGAAAAACATTTTTATAGCACCTTTTGTGACTCAATGAATTGATTCTCTAGTTTTTTGTTTCCTTTTAGCAGCACCGGACTTAGGTTTCGTCATTGTAACACCTAAATCCTAAAGCTGCAAAAAATCAATAGATCAATACGACTAGAAAGATGATGAAACTGAAAAGATAAATACGCTTACGCCAAGAAAGCAAGAAAATCAACCGTACCGAAAAATCAAGACGGAATCACGGAATCAAGGATTAAAGGGCCACCGATTGCAGCAGCGGCGGCGGCCGGCGTGGGCGTCCGTCTTGAGTCTTTGAGAGACAGAGAGAGCAGCGGCGGAGGTGGGCGAGCCCGGCGACCGGGACGAGACGATGCCAAGATGCGATTCAATCGATCGAATCGATCGATGTAGTATGCCAGGCGTCGTGCCTTTTCCTCTCACGTAGTTGGGCTGGGCCTATACTGATTCATTTTTTCAGCCAAATAGATGTATAGTCTTATATGTCTCTGATGATGGGCCCCCCCCAGACCGGGGCCCTTGGCCCAGGCCAAGGTGGCCTACCCCCAGAGCCGACCCTGCATCCACCGGAAGGCGTCGATCGACTGCGCTAGAGATTCATCGGATGGCGACCCGGGCTTTGCACTAGCCGAGGCCCATGAGCTCGTCGCTCATGAGTCGGCATGCGGGGGCGAGGTGCAAGTGCTCCACCGCCGCTCTTCGCGAAGCGACTTCTGCTTGTCGTCGCCTTCCCTTGCTCCATCGCCTCCTACTGTGTTGTGCAAGCAGGGCCGGCTCTGGGCGTAGGCCACCTTGGCCTGGGCCAAGGGCCTCGGTCTGGGGGGGGCATCATCAGATACATATAAGACTATACATCTATTTGGCTGAAAAAAATGAATCAGTACAGGCCCAGCCCAACTACGGGAGAGGAAAAGGCACGACGCCTGGCATACTACATCGATCGATTCGATCGATTGAATCGCATCTCGGCATCTGCGTCTGGTCCTGGTCGCCTCGGGGGCTCATTGAAAGATCGTGGATGTCGCCTGGAGGGGGGGTGAATAGGCGTTTTAAAATAATTACGGTTGAGGCTTGAACAAATGCGGAATAAACCTAAAGGTTAATTTGTCAAGCACAAAACCTACAACAACTAGGCTCACCTATGTGCACCAACAACTTATGCTAAGCAAGGTAAGCAACTATGTGATAGCAAGATATATGACAAAGAACAATATGGCTATCACAAAGTAAAGTGCATAAGTAAGTGGCTCGGGTAAGAGATAACCGAGGCACGCGGAGACGACGATGTATCCCGAAGTTCACACCCTTGCGGATGCTAATCTCCGTTTGGAGCGGTGTGGAGGCACAATGCTCCCAAGAAGCCACTAGGGCCATCAGAATCTCCTCACGCCCTCGCACAATGCAAGATGCCGTGATTCCACTAAGGGACCCTTGAGGGCGGTCACCGAACCTGCATAAATGGCGACCCTTGGGGGCGGTCACCAACCCAGACACTTTGGCAACCCTTGGGGCGGTCACGGTGCCGTCAAATTTCTCGGCGATCTCCACAACCTAATTGGAGACCCCGACGCTTGCCCGAAGGTTTACACCACAATGATTGAGCTCTGAACACCACCAACCGTCTAGGGCGCCCAAGCACCCAAGAGGAACAAGCTCAAGGGCACCAAGCACCCAAGAGTAATAAGCTTCTCAACTTGTAACTTCCACGTATCACCGTGGAGAACTCAAACCGATGCACCAAATGCAATGGCAAGGGCACACAGAGTGCCCAAGTCCTTCTTTCCCAAATCCCACCGAAGCAACTAATGCTAGGGAGGAAAATGAGATGAAGAACAAGAAGGAGAACACCAAGAACTCCAAGATCTAGATCCAAGGGGTTCCCCTCACATAGAGGAGAAAATGATTGGTGGAAATATGGATCTAGATCTCCTCTCTCTTTTCCCTCAAAAACTAGCAAGAATCCATGGGGGATTGAATAGCAAGCTCGAAGAAGGTCAATAATGGGGGAAGAACACGAGCTCAAAGGATGAGGTTCATTGGGGAAGAAGACCCCCATTTATAGGAGGGGGAAAATCCAACCGTTATGTGCTCAGCCCGCACACGAGCGGTACTACCGCTCTACGAGCGGTACTACCGCTTGGGCGGAAGAAGCAGGGAAAACGAGAAACACAACATGAACCTTGGGAGGGTAGTACCGCATATAAGCGGTAAAACCGCTCCTACTGCCGCTTCTACTGCCGCTGAACCCAACACGAGAAAACCACGTCTCGAGTTGAGGCGGTACCAGCGCGGAACTGGAGCCGTACTACCGCTTATGGCCATGGGCGGTACTACCGCTGTGGGACAGCGGTACTACCGCTTGTGGCGATAAGCAGTACTGCCGCTCCAGCCCAGCGGTACTACCGCTGGCGCCATCCTTATGCCATTTTCGCGAAAACAAAGTATACTCCAAGGAAAACCAGAACTGCCATAACTTCTGCAAATGAGCTCCGAGTTGAGCAAACTCAAGCTTGTTTGAAACAAGACAACGAGTGAAACCTCCAACAGAGAAGAACTGGCATACCCTCCAACATCGAAAACATCATAGAAGATGCAAGTGAACTCCGTTTTCGATGAATTCGAGCTTGTCATAAAAGACCAAGAGCTCCAAATCTCACAAGGAGAAGAACCAAACAATAACCATTAAAGATGATGCAAAGAAGCAATGGTTTGAGCTCTCTAGGAACGATACGATCAAGCAACTCATCGAGAGCCCCCCTTGATAGTACGGCAATCGATCCTATAACCCGGTCTCCCACAACTACCGTGAGACCGGTAAAATAGAAAACCTATCAAGGGCAAACATTTGCCTTGCACATGATCCACTTGAGCTAGATGATGACGATCTTCTCCTCCTCAAGATGGACCACCTTTCTTGATTGCGTTGGCTCGATGAAGACTATTAGATTGCTCCCCCATACTCCACTGTGAGCCACTCTTCTGCACATCTTCACAAGTCCATTGTCGCCACAATGGACGGCAAGCTTCAAGCATATGATCTCTTCGTGATGATCCTACTAGAACTTGCACACTGATAACCCACAAGTATAGGGGATCACAACAATTTTCGAGGGTAGAGTATTCAACCCAAATTTGTTGATTCGACACAAGGGGAGCCAAAGAATATTCTCAAGTATTAGCAGCTGAGTTGTCAAATCAACCACACCTGGAAACTTAATATCTGCAGCAAAGTGTTTAGTAGCAAAGTAATATGATAGTGGTGGTAACGGTAACAAAGTAAAGGCAACAAAAGTAATGTTTTTGGTATTTTGTAGTGATTGTAACAGTAGCAACGGAAAAGTAAATAAGCGTAAACCAGTATATGGAAAACTCGTAGGCACCGGATTAGCGATGGATAATTATGTCGGATGTGGTTCATCATGTAACAGTCATAACATAGGGTGACAGAGAACTAGCTCCGGTTCATCAATGTAATGTAGGCATCTATTCCGTATATAGTCATACGTGCTTATGGAAAAGAACTTGCATGACATCTTTTGTCCTACCCTCCCGTGGCAGCGGGGTCCTAATGGAAATTAAGGGATATTAAGGCCTCCTTTTAATAGAGAATTGGAACAAAGCATTAGCACATAGTGAATACATGAACTCCTCAAACTATGGTCATCACCGGGAGTGGTCCCGATTATTGTCACTTCGGGGTTGCCGGATCATAACACATAGTAGGTGACTATAGACTTGCAAGATAGGATCTAGAACACACATATATTCATGAAAACATAATAGGTTCAGATCTGAAATCATGGCACTCGGGCCCTAGTGACAAGCATTAAGCATAGCAAAGTCATAGCAACATCAATCTCAGAACATAATGGATACTAGGGATCAAACCCTAACAAAACTAACTCGATTACATGATAAATCTCATCCAACCCATCACCGTCCAGCAAGCCTACGATGCAATTACTCACGCACGGCGGTGAGCATCATGAAATTGGTGATGGAGGATGGTTGATGATGACGACGGCGACGAATCCCCCTCTCCGAAGCCCCGAACGGACTCCAGATCAGCCCTCCCGAGAGAGATTAGGGCTTGGCGGCGGCTCTGTATCGTAAAACGCGATGAAACTTTCTCTCTGATTTTTTTCTCCCCGAAAGCCAATATATGGAGTTGGAGTTGGCGTCGGAGGGCCACCAGGAGGCCCACGAGGTAGGGGGCGCGCCCGGGGGGAGGGGCGCGCCCCCCACCCTCGTGGACAGGGTGTGGGCCCCCTGGTCTTCATATTTGGCGAGGATTTTTTATTATTAATTCTAAGATATTCCGTGGAGTTTCAGGTCATTCCGAGAACTTTTGTTTTCTGCACATAAAACAACACCATGGCAATTCTGCTGAAAACAGCGTCAGTCCGGGCTAGTTCCATTCAAATCATACAAGTTAGAGTCCAAAACAAGGGCAAAAGTGTTTGGAAAAGTAGATACGACGGAGACGTATCAACTCCCCCAAGCTTAAACCCTTGCTTGTCCTCAAGCAATTCAGTTGACAAACCGAAAGAGAAAAAGAAAAACTTTTACAAACTCTGTTTGCTCTTGTTGTTGTAAACATGAAAATCCAGCATTCAAGTTTCAGCAATTATTATGAACTAACCATACTCACAATAACACGTAGGTCTCACAACTACTCATATCAATAATATAATCAGCTAGTGAGACATAATAATAAAACTCGAATGACAACACTTTCTCAAAATAATCTAACATGATATAACGAAATGGTATCTCGCTAGCCCTTTCTGAGACCGCAAAACATAAATGCAGAGCACCTATAAAGATCAAGGATTGACTAAACATTGTAATTCATGGTAAAAGAGATCCAGTCAAGTCATACCCAATATAAACCAATCATAATGAATGCAAACGACAGTGTGCTCTCCAGCGGGTGCTTTTAATAAGAAGGGTGATGACTCAACATAAAAGTAAATAGATAGGCCCTTTGCAGAGGGAAGCAGGGATTTGTAGAGGTGCCAGAGCTCGGTTTTGAAATAGAGATAAATTATATTTTGAGCGGCATACTTTCATTGTCAACATAACAACTAAAAGATGACGATATCTTCCATGCTAAACAAATTATAAGCGGTTCCCAAACAGAATGGTAAAGGTTATACTCCCCCTCCTTCACAAGCATCAATCCATGGCTTGCTCGAAACAACGAGTGCCTCCAACATTCAACGGGTCCCAAGGGGAGTTTTGTTTGCAGTTATTTTGATTTAGTTTGCACAAAGCATGGGACTGGGCATCCCGGATACCAGCCATTTTCTCGTGAATGAGGAGCAGAGTCCACTCCTCTTGAGAATAACCCGCCTAACACGGAAGATAAGGGCAACTCTAGTTGACACATGAGCTATTCGAGCATGCAAAACAGAATGTTTATTTGAAGGTTTAGAGTTTGGCACATACAAATTTACTTGGAATGGCAGGTAAATACCGCATATAGGAAGGTATAGTGGACTCATATGGAACAACTTTGGAGTTTAAGGAGTTTGGATGCACAAGCAGTATTCCCGCTTAGTACAGGTGAAGGCTAGCAAAAGACTGGGAAGCGACCAACTGAGAGAGCAACAACATTCGTAAACATGCATTAAAATTAATTCACACCGAGTACAAGCATGAGTAGGATATAATCCACCATGAACATAAATATCATGAAGGCTATGTTGATTTGATTCAACTACATGCGTGAACATGTGCCAAGTCGAGTCACTCAATGCATTTAAAGGAGGATACCACCCTATCATACCACATCATAATCATTCTAATAGCATGTTGGCACGCAAGGTAAACCATTATAACTCATAGCTAACCAAGCATGGCACAAGCAACTATAATCTCTAAATGTCATTGCAAATATGTTTACTTCATAATAGCTGAATCAAGAACGATGAATCATCATATTTACAAAAACAAGAGGGGTCGAGTTCATGCCAGCTTTTCTTTTCCCAATAAGTACATTGTATATCATCATTATGGCCTTTCACTTGCACTTCCGAACGGTGTGAATAATAATAAGAGTGCATGTGCATTGGACTAAGCTGGAATCTGCAAGCATTCAACTCAAGAGAGAAGACAAGTAATATGGGCTCTAAGTTAAATAAACGATCATGCATATGAGAGCCACTAAGCATTTTCAATATGGTCTTCTCGCCCCCCAAAGAAAGGAGAAGAAATAAAAACTATTTACACAGGAAAACTCCCAACAAGTAAAAGAAGAACGGGAAATATTTTTGGGTTTTCTTTTTAATTCTACTACATGCATGAAAAGTAAACTAACTAATTTTTTTTGGTTTTTCTTAAAATTTATCAAACACACAAGAAGAAAGCTAGAAAAAGAAATTTAAACTAACATGGATATTATAGTGAAAAAATATGAGCACCGACATCTAGCAATGAGTGTGTGTGAACATGAATGTAATGTCGGTGGGAAATACGTACTCTCCCAAGCTTAGGCTTTTGGCCTAAGTTGGTCTATTGCCAGGGATGACCTGGCGGATACCCATAAGTGTAGCTGGGGTCATACTGTGACGCAGAATAGTTGGGATCATAATGTGATGAAGAGGACTCTGATTGCCACTGGCTGGCAACCGTCTCAGGATCCCAAGAATAAACCGACATTCGCGGAGGCTCCTCTTGAGGCTCCGGTTCCGGGGCTGGTGCAGGATTCTGATAGGCTTGAACGGCCGCCCACGGAACAATGTGAGGCTCTGCATACAAGTTAAACAAAGAAGGAGCAGAAAAAGTAATAGTCTCAGGGTGATATTCATCAAAGTATAGTTTATATTTGAGCTCCCCATCGCGACTCTTAACAAGAAAATCATGCGCTATCATACTCTTATAATCTAAATAAGCATGGGGCAACGCTGTTTCTTCTTTCTCCGCATGCCTAATAGGTATTTCAAAATATTCAGCTAGGCGCGAAGCATAAATGCCTCCAAAGATGGGGCCCTTAGTACGGTTCATACTTAACCGTCTAGCAACAATTCCACCCAAACTAACAGAGTTATTGCGGTATAAACCATGGAGCAAAATAATAATATCAGGAATACTAAGGTTCCCACAGTTCCCGCGTCCAATTAAGCATCGACTAGCAAATATGGTAAAGTAGCGTAAAACAGGATAATGAATGCTAGTGATCCTCGCATCAGAAATCTTCTTGGTTTCTCCATCGTGATAGTGTTAATAAAAGCTTCGACTTCGTTACGGTGGGGTTCATCTAAGGTGCCCTCAAAGGGTATTCTGCAGACCTCGCAGAATTCAGCTAATGTCATCTTTTTAACAACGTCATATAAATGAAACTCTACTGATGGAGGTGATTTCTTAGGGAAAAAGTAGAAGTTTTGCACAAAAGTATTTGTGAGTAAGAGATACTGATGACGTTGGTCGCGGAGGAAGTTGGTGAGGCCGGCGTTCTCAATCAATAAATAGAAATCATCATAAATCCCGGCTCTCCTCAAGAAGTCATCGGAGGGCCATTCAGACGGCCGGACCTCCGCGGTGCGAGGCAAATTAAATTTGGGCTTCTGTTCTTCTTCCTTTTGTTTTTCCTTAGAGCTTCGGCTCGACGAGCCCCTCAAAAGTCTCTTCATTATTTCTGAAACAATCTGAAATTTTTAATAACTTCAAATAAAAGTGAACCAACTTCAATAAAATTGATAGCAACAACTCCCACAAGTGCCTAGGGCCTATATCAAGCATTAGAACTACTTGGAACCGTATAAATTTGACATGCAAGCTCAAGAACATGGTCACCTATGCAGCACAAATTATGCAATGAATAAAGCACTAGAACAAAAACTAATTGGACCAATGGAGGAGTCACATACCAAGGAACAATCTTCCCAAGCAGTTTTGCAAGAGGTGCTTTGAGCAAGGAGATCGAAAATCACAGCAACGGGGATGGAACTCGTGCTTGAGTTGGTTTTTCGTGTTTGTGTGAGGCAGAGGAAGAAGATGGGTGTAGGAATAAGTGGAGGAGGGCCACCGTGGGCCCACGAGGCAGGGGGCGCGCCCAGGGGGTAGGGCGCGCCCTCCACCCTCGTGGCAGTGTGCAGCCCCCGTGGTAAATTTTGCACAAGAAATTCTCAAATATTCCCAAAAAATCATATTAAATTGGCATGGCATTCTGAGGACTTTTATTTTTGGGATATTTTTATATTGCACGGATAAGTCAGGAAACAGACAAAAAATACTATTTTACTTTATTTCTACTAAATAATAGAAAATATAAAGAGGGTACAGAAGGTTGTGCTTCTAGTTTCATCCATCTCGTGATCATCAAAATGAACCCACCAACAAGGTTGATCAAGTCTTGTTAACAAACTCATTCCGAATAATCCCGGAACCGGAGAAATTTCGAATAACACTAAGTTACCTCAACGGGGATATGAAAATCCCCAAGAATAAGAATATCATATTTTTTTCTTGACAGTAGGGAGAGGAAATTCAAAACCTCCAAATATAATCGATGGAATTTTTCCAATAGAGTTGATACTATAAACTTGAGGTTGTTTCCTCGGAAAATGTACCATGTGCTCATTGCCATTAACATGAAAAGTGACATTGCCTTTGTTGCAATCAATAATAGCCCCTGCAGTATTAAGGAAAGGTCTTCCAAGAATAATAGACATACTATCATCCTCGGAAATATCAAGAATAACAAAGTCCGTTAAAATAGTAACGTTTGCAACCACAACAGGCACATCCTCATAAATACCGACAGGTATAGCAGTTGATTTATCAGCCATTTGCAAAGATATTTCAGTAGGTGTCAACTTATTCAAGTCAAGTCTACGATATAAAGAGAGAGGCATAACACTAACACCAGCTCCAAGATCACACAAAGCAGTTTTAACATAATTTCTTTTAATGGAGCATGGTATAGTAGGTACTCCTGGATCTCCAAGTTTCTTTGGTATTCCACCCTTAAAAGTATAATTAGCAAGCATGGTGGAAATTTCAGCTTCATGTATCTTTCTTTTATTAGTAATAATATCCTTCATATACTTAGCATAAGGATTTGTTTTGAGCACATCACCAATCGCATACGCAAAAAGATGGGTCTAATCATTTCAAAGAAAGTGCTCAAAATCCTCATCATCCTTTTTCTTGGATGGTTTCGGAGGAAAAGGCATGGGTTTCGAACCCATGGTTCCCTTTCTTTACCATGTTTCCTAGCAACGAAGTCTCTTTTATCATAACGTTGATTCTTTGATTGTGGGTTATCAAGATCAACAAAGAGGTTCAACTTCTACATCATTATCATTACTAGGTTGAGCATCATCATGAACATTATCATTAACATTATCACTAGGTTCATGTTCATCACCTGATTGTGTTTCAGCATCATACATAGAGATATCATTTGGATTATCAGGTGGTTCAGCAATAGGTTCACTAGAAGTTTGCACTGTCCTACCATTTTTCTTTTTCTTCCTCTTAGAAGAACTAGGCATATCAATATTATTTCTCTGAGAATCTTGCTCGATTCTCTTAGGGTGGCCTTCAGGATACAAAGGTTCCTGAGTCATTCTACCAGTTCTAGTAGCCACTCTAACAACATAATCATTTTTCTTACTATTCATTTCATCAAGCACTTCTTTCTGAGCTTTAAGTACTTGTTCTACTTGAGTGGTGACCATAGAAGCGTGTTTGCTAACAAGTTTAAGTTCACCTCTAATATCAGCCATATAATCACTCAAGCGTTTAATCATAAAGGTATTCTGTTTTAATTGTCTACCAAAATAAGCATTAAAATCATCTTGCTTAAACATAAAGTTATCAAACTCATCCAAGCACTGACTAGCAATTTTAGTAGGAGGAACTTCAGCTTTATCATATTTATAGAGAGAATTTACCTTTACTACCTGTGTCGGGATATCGGGAGGTTCTTCAGTAAATAAGTAATTGAGATCATATACTTCTTCAATAGGCGGTAAATTAAGACCATGTATTTCTTCAATAGGAGGTAAATTCTTAACATCTTCAGCTTTAATACCTTTTTCTTTCATAGATTTCTTTGCCTCTTGCATATCTTCGGGACTGAGAAATTGAACACCTCTCTTCTTCGGAGTTGGTTTAGGAATAGGCTCAGTAGTTGGCTCAGGAGCTGGCTCAGGAGTTGGCTCAGGAGTTGGCTCAGGAGGTGCCCAATTATTTTCATTTTCCAACATATTATTCAATAAAATTTCAGTGTCATCCGGTGTTCTTTCCCTGAAAAGAGAACCAGCACAACTATCCAGGTAATCTCTGGAAGCATCAGTTAGTCCATTATAAAAGATATCAAATATTTCAGATTTCTTAAGAGGATGATCAGGCAAAGCATTTAGTAACTTGAGAAGCCTCCCCCAAGATTGTGGGAGACTCTCTTCTTCAATTTGCACAAAATTGTATATTTCCCTCAAAGCAGCTTGTTTCTTATGAGCAGGGAAATATTTAGCAGAGAAGTAATAAATCGTATCCTGGGGACTTTGCACACAAGCATGATCAAGAGAATTAAACCATTTCTTAGCATCACCCTTTAATGAGAATGGAAATATTTTGAGTATATAAAAGTGGCGCAATCTCAGGTTATTAGTAACCAGGGCAGCTATATCATGTAACTTATGAAGATGTGCCACAACAGTTTCAGATTCATAGCCATAAAAAGGATCAGATTCAACCAAAGTAATTATATCTGGATCGACAGAAATATCATAATAATCATAATCAGAAACACAGATAGGTGAAGTAGCAAAAGCAGGACCGGGTCTCATCCTTCCTCTAAAAGATTCTTTACTCCACTTAATTAGCAACCTCTTACGTTCAAGACTATCCTGGCAAGCAACAACATCTTCAAAAGATTCAGCACTAAAAAGATAACCCTCAGGAATAGCAGGCATAGGCTCATCATCACTAACATCATCGTGTTCATGTTCAATAATTTCTCTTTCTCTAGACCTAGCAATTTGCTCATCAAGAAATTCACCGAGTGGCACAGTAGTATCAAGCATAGAAGTAGTTTCATCATAAGTATCATGCATAGCGTATGGCATCATCAATAACATGCACATATCGTAATCCATAGCAGTAGTAGGTTTAGGTGTCGCAAACTTACTCATAATGTAGGAGAATCTAGTGCAGAGCTAGATGGCAGTTCCTTACCTCTCCTCGTAGTTGAGGGCAAAATAGTAGTTCGATCATCTTTCAAGTTCTTCATAGTGTCCAGCAGATATAAATCCCAAGTGACTCAAAGAATAGAGCTATGCTCCCGGCAACGGCGCCCAAAAAAGGTCTTGATAACCCACAAGTATAGGGGATCGCAACAGTTTTCGAGGGTAGAGTATTCAACCCAAATTTGTTGATTTGACACAAGGGGAGCCAAAGAATATTCTCAAGTATTAGCAGCTGAGTTGTCAATTCAACCACACCTGGAAACTTAATATCTGCAGCAAAGTGTTTAGTAGCAAAGTAATATGATAGTGGTGGTAACGGTAACAAAGTAAAGACAACAAAAGTAATGTTTTTGGTATTTTGTAGTGATTGTAACAGTAGCAATGGAAAAGTAAATAAGCGTAAACCAGTATATGGAAAACTCGTAGGCACCGGATTAGCGATGGATAATTATGCCGGATGTGGTTCATCATGTAACAGTCATAACATAGGGTGACACAGAACTAGCTCCAGTTCATCAATGTAATGTAGGCATGTATTTTGTATATAGTCATACGTGCTTATGGAAAAGAACTTGCATGACATCTTTTGTCCTACCCTCCCGTGGCAGCGGGGTCCTAATGGAAACTAAGGGATATTAAGGCCTCCTTTTAATAGAGAACTGGAACAAAGCATTAGCACATAGTGAATACATGAACTCCTCAAACTATGGTCATCACCGGGAGTGGTCCCGCTTATTGTCACTTCGGGGTTGCCGGATCATAACACATAGTAGGTGACTATAGACTTGCAAGATAGGATCTAGAACACACATATATTCATGAAAACATAATAGGTTCAGATCTGAAATCATGGCAGTCGGGCCCTAGTGACAAGCATTAAGCATAGCAAAGTCATAGCAACATCAATCTCAGAACATAATGGATACTAGGGATCAAACCCTAACAAAACTAACTCGATTACATGATAAATCTCATCCAACCCATCACCGTCCAGCAAGCCTACGATGCAATTACTCACGCACGGCGGTGAGCATCATGAAATTGGTGATGGAGGATGGTTGATGACGACGACGACGACGAATCCCCCTCTCTGGAGCCCCGAACGGACTCTAGATCAGCCCTCCTGAGAGAGATTAGGGCTTGGCGGCGGCTCTGTATCGTAAAACGCGATGAAACTTTCTCTCTGATTTTTTTCTCCCCGAAAGCCAATATATGGAGTTGGAGTTGGCGTCGGAGGGCCACCAGGGGGCCCACGAGGTAGGGGGTGCGCCCAGGGGGAGGGGCGCGCCTCCCACCCTCGTGGACAGGGTGTGGGCCCCCTGGTCTTCATCTTTGGCGAGGATTTTTTATTATTTATTCTAAGATATTCCGTGGAGTTTCAGGTCATTCCGAGAACTTTTGTTTTCTGCACATAAAACAACACCATGGCAATTCTGCTAAAAACAGCGTCAGTCCGGGTTAATTCCATTCAAATCATACAAGTTAGAGTCCAAAACAAGGGCAAAAGTGTTTGGAAAAGTAGATACGACGGAGACGTATCACACACCGCAACCTAACCCCACAAAGAACTCTCACGAAGACCATGGGTTAGTACACAAAGCGTAATTGACCATGCTTACCATACCATTGGATCGCTTGATCCCTCTCGGTACATCTTATATGCTTTGTGTGTTGATCAACTTGATTCATTATTTGACTTAGTCTTGATCAACCTTGAATCTTTCCAACTCTCTTCATTTGGATGATGTCTTGAAGGTAAACATGAATGATCACACAATCTTCTTTTTCAAGACATGCTTGCAATAAGCTCAACACTCACATGACCGATCTTTGGATAATTCCTTAATAGCACCGTGGTCATCACAAACTCTCCTTGAGACCAACAAATGGACTCCAACAAAAGCCTATGGACAAACCCTTCAAATATAACTCAAGGCAACCATTAGTCCATAGAGATTGTCATCAATTGCCAAAACCAAACATGGGGGCACCGCATGTTCTTTCACTCGTCCACCTCCGCCTGCTGCTCTCTCTGTCTCTCGAAGACTCACACGGACGCCTTGGCGTCGGCCACGCTTCGCTGCAATCAGGTGGCCCTTTAATCCTTGATTCCGTGATTCCCGTCTTGATTTTCTTGGTACGGTTGATTTTCTTGCTTTCTTGGCATAAATGTATTTATCTTTTCAGTTTCATCATTGAGGGAGTCCTGGACTAGGGGGTGTTCGGACAGCCGGACTATCAATGTCCGCCGGACTCCAAGACTACGAAGATAGAAGATTGAAGACTACGGCTCGTGTCCGGAAGGTACTTTCCTTGGCGTGGAAGGCAAGCCTGGCGATACGGATACGTGGATCTCCTACCATTGTAACCGACTCTATGTAACCCTAGCCTCTCCGGTGTCTATATAAACCGGAGGGCTTTAGTCCGTAGGACAACATACATCTCAACAATCATACCATAGGCTAGCTTCTAGGGTTTAGCCTCCTTGATCTCGTGGTAGATCTACTCTTGTACTACCCATATCATCAATATTAATCAAGCAGACGTAGGGTTTTACCTCCATCGAGAGGGCCTGAACCTGGGTAAAAACATTGTGTCCCTCGTCCCTTGTTACCATCCGCCTAGACGCACAGTTCGGGACCCCCTACCCGAGATCCGTCGGTTTTGACACCGACATTGGTGCTTTCATTGAGAGTTCCTGTGTGTCGTCACCGATAGGCTCGATGGCATCTTCAACCAACAACGCTGTCCTGGGTGAGGCTTTTCTTCCCGGACAGATCTTCGTATTCGGCGGCTTTGCACTGCGGGCCAATTCTCTTGGCCATCTGGAGCAGATCGAAAGCTACACCCCTGGCCGTCAGGTCAGATTCGGAAGCTTAAAACTTCACGGCCGATGTCCGCGGAGACTTGATCTTCGACGGACTCGAGCCAGAGCTGCCGCCAAGACTGCGGACGATGGGCACGATCTAGCTCTGCCACGGACAAGGCCTTGGTGGCGCGTTTCGGATCCGCTTCGGCCATTAGTCCAGAGCCGATCGCCCATATCGAGGACCGGTGGATAGACGCCGCCCCGGGGGCTTCAACATCCACGGCGATGGAGCCGAACACTGATCTTGTCCCCTGCGAAACTCATGATTCCGAGATGCCGGACTCCTTGCCGGACTCCGAGCCTCCCGCGCCCCTGCCAATCAATTCGGATTGGGCGCCGGTTATGGAATTCACCGCCGCGACATCTTCCAACTCTCGCCTTTCGGCGACATCCTGAATTCATGAAGCATCTCTCGCTATCAGAAGAGTCCTGGCCGGACTATGGCGAGGATGGTTGGGGTACGGACGACGAAGAAATTCAGAGCCCACCCACCACCCACTTTGTAGCCACCGTCAAGATTTAACCGACATGCTAGACTTCGACTCGGCGACATCGACGCTATGGACGACGATGCCGAGACGCAACAGAGCCAGCGCTCTGAGGCACCTGGAAGGCCACCTCGTCATATGACGATACATGGTGGATACCCCAAAAGAAGGGATGGCGAAGAAGCGCGGAGGCAGATTCTCTAAAGAAGCAGCCCAAACGCCGACGTCGTGGCGCCGCTCTAAATCCCGCCACAAAGAAGAATGGAGATTCAGCACGGAGACAACAACACTCCGGAGAGTGCCAAGACGATCCTCCCACAAGACTCAGCGCAGAGGACGCAGCAAGCCCTCACGATGTATGGCGCATTTAAGGGGTTGAGGATGATAACTACATGCCTCCCTCCGAAGACGAAGCAAGCCTCAACGATGACGAATTCGTCGTACCAGAGGATCCCGTCGAACAAGAGCGCTTCAAGCGCAGGCTCATAGCCACGGCAAACAGCCTAAAGAAAAAGCAGCAATAGCTCCAAGCTGATCAAGATCTGCTGGCCGATCGATGGACCGAGGTCCTCGCGGCCGAAGAGTATAAACTCGAACGCCCCTCCAAAACTTACCCAAGACGCAAGCTGCTCCCCCGATTAGAGGAGGAAGCATACATACCTTCGTCACCAGCGCACGACATGGCTGACCGACCACCCCGTGGTCGCGACAGAGAGGCATCCAGGCCCCCAGCCAAGACCGTACCCCGGCATCGCTCTAAAAGTACGAAGCCAAGAGGGAACGCGCCGTACTTGCGAGACATATTGGAGGACAAGGCAAGACAATCCAGATCCATCTACGGATCACGTGGGCGCCCCACGACCCACGACGAATACCGTCGCGCCGGATACAATAACCCCGGCCGGGCCGAACACAGCAGACAGCGCTCTCTCGAGCTGCGTCGTGATATCGCCCAATACAGGGGCGCCACACACCCTCTATGCTTCACTGACGAAGTAATGGATCATCAGATCCCCGAAGGGTTTAAACCCGTAAACATCGAATCCTATGATGGCACAACAGACCCCGCAGTTTGGATCAAAGACTATCTTCTCCATATTCATATGGCCCGCGGTGATGACCTCCATGCCATCAAGTATCTCCCACTCAAGCTTAAAGGACCAGCTCGGCATTGGCTTAACAGCTTGCCCGCAGAGTCAATTGGATGTTGGGAAGACCTGGAGGCCGCATTCCTTGATAACTTCCAAGGCACGTATGTGCGGCCACCAGACGCCGATGACCTAAGCCACATCATTCAGCAGCCAGACGAATCGGCCAGACAATTCTGGACACGGTTCTTGACGAAGAAAAACCAAATCGTCGACTGTCCGGACGCAGAGGCCCTCGCAGCCTTCAAACATAACATCCGGGACGAATGGCTAGCCCGGCACCTGGGGCAGGAAAAGCCGAAATCCATGGCAGCCCTCACATCGCTAATGACCCGCTTTTGTGCGGGAGAGGATAGCTGGCTAGCCCGCAGCAACAATCTCCGTAAAAATTCCGGCAGTCCGGATACTAAGGACAACAACGGCAGGTCACGTCGAATCAAAAACAAGCGCCGCATTAACGGCAACGATAAGGAGGATACGACAGTCAATGCCGGATTCCGAGGCTCTAAACCCGGTCAGCGGAAGAAGCCATTCAAAAGAACCACTCCGGGTCCATCCAACCTGGACCGAATACTCGACCGTCTATGCCAGATACATGGCACCTCTGAAAAACCAGCTAACCACACCAATAGAGATTGTTGGGTGTTCAAGCAGGCCGGCAAGTTAATTGCCAAACACAATGACAAGGGGATAAATAGCGACGACGAGGAAGAGACCCGGCCGCCGAACAATAGAGGACAGAAGGGTTTCCCCCCGCAGGTGCGGACGGTGAATATGATATACGCGACCCATATACCCAAGAGGGAGAGAAAGCGCGCACTACGGGACGTCTATGCGATGGAGCCAGTCGCCCCAAAGTTCAACCCATGGTCCTCTTGCCCGATCACTTTCGATCGAAGAGACCATCCAACCAGCATACACCATGGCGGATTCGCGCATTGGTTTTAGACCCAATCGTCGATGGGTTCCACTCGACGAGAGTCCCGATGGACGGTGGTAGCAGCTGAACTCGCTTTATCGTGATACAAAGGCAAAATGGGCATAGACCAATCCAGATTAAACCTACAAAGACAACCTTTAAAGGTGTCATCCCGAGTGGAAGCCAATCTGACAGGCTCGATCCACCGAAGTGGTCTTCGGATCACGGATAACTTCCGGCGAAGAGTTAATCTTCGACATAGTCCCGTTCGCAGCGGCTATCATGCTCGCTCGGACGATCGCGCTTGCAAAATTCAACGCGTGCCGCATTATGCATACCTAAAGCTCAAGATGTCGCCCTCGTGGAGTCATCACGGTCAATGGAAATACGGAACGCCCTCCGAACGGAGGAACATACAAGAATTGTCGCGCGAAATCTGAGCACCCTTCTCAGGCAATTCTCAAGTCCGGCAGTTAAAAAGCCGGATGCAGCAAAGCGCGCCCGGAGCAATACCAACCAAGACCACCGGCGCGATCGAGCATCGCCAGAGTAATGCGGCCCCAACCCCGCCACGCATGATCGCAAGAATAACACTCCGCGTACATTATTATGCTCTGGAGATACCGTGGGCACAGGGGAAGGGGCACGACCACAAGGGACCAAGAGTGCGGCTCGACCACACCAGGGGCTCACACGAGCGCTCGCTTTTTTTTATTTTTATCTTTTCTTCTTTTATATATATAGGACTCTGTCAACCAGAAGCCCTGTCCGATGGCGAACTCGCCGAACTCACGATGCAACAGTTAGGGACTAAAGAAGGCTGCGACGAACACTCAGGTGGTCTCAATTACGAGCATTAAATTCGATTACATACACCAAGTCTGCAGCTTATCCCTGGAGGGGGACGTGTTTACTTAGTCCAAATCCCTTGCTTACCGCACTATTTGTATCAGTCCGCTCTACTAGCAGACTTTCTTTCATAAATAATGCAGCACGTATTTATTGCAATTGCGTTATCTTTTATATGTTCACTACATGACATCTTGCACCCGTACATTTTGGTACGGCCGAATACGCCAGGGGCTTATATTCCCCAAATTGTGGTGTGATTAAGTCCGAACACTTTCACAAAGTGTGGCACCCCGAACTTACAGCATTATATGAATCGGCTCCGAATCATGTCTTGGGTCAATAGTTGGGTTTGCCCGGCTCCCATGTTTTGGTGCCTTACGTTCCGTTCCGTCGGCTAAGGTAGCACTGGGAGAACCACTGCGATTGCGCCTGGTTGAGCTGGGTTAACACCTCGATGGAAAGCTAAAAGCGACGGCATGATAAGGCGAGACGGTCGCTGTTCGAGAGGTTCTTTCGGTCCTAAAGACTCATGCCGCTTGAGCGAAGTTCCGTGATGATGTCCGACGAAGGCGTGGATAGCGCCCCGGATTCGGTCTTCCGAATACCAGGGGCTTCACTGAAATTTAAAATTATAGAATTCTATGGCTAAGTGAGAGTGTTCAAGCATTATAAGTCCGGTTGCCTTGTTCGTCGTGTTGAGCGCCTCCCTAGATGGACCCAATAATGGGAACAAGAGTGCTCAAGTTTATCACCGAACACCCCAGCACTTGTGGCTTGGGGGCTGAAGCCAACGACTTGCCATCTCTCGGATTTTACAAACGGCCGCACAGAAGGTAATATTTTACATTAAACAAGCGTTGCTCATGGCGCATATAAACGAAGTTTTCAGCGCCCAGGATAAATACACAGCGAGTTCACTCAAAGATTACATTTCGGGAGCACTCATCTGCAATGTCGCAGGCTCCCTTCAGGACAACTTTATAATATCGCTCCAGCGTACGATGCTCCTTGCCCGGCGGCGGCGGATCCGTGAGAAGCTTCTCCGCATCCAGTTTGCCCCATTGCACCTTTATACGGGCAAGGGCCCGACGAGCGCCTTCAATACAGGTCGAGCGCTTGATTACATCCAGCCTGGGGCATGCTCACCAGCCGCCGCACTTGGCCAAAGTAGCTTCCGGGCATGGCCTCTCCAGGCCACAGCCGGACTATGAGGCCCTTCATGGTCTCCTCAGCTACCTTGTGGAGTTCGACCAGCTGCTTCAGCTGGTCGCTTGGGGGCACCGGATGGCCGGCCTCGCAGATCGAGACCGAAGACCTTCTCCGTCGAGCTCCCCTCCTCGCGACGATAGAATGCGGCGGCATCAGACGCACTACGCGGCAGATCTGCAAACGCCCCTGGAAGGCTCCGAATTCGGGTAAGTATCCGGTAATTCACATTAACATGCCTGCTTTGCATGAAAAATGCCTTACCCACAGCTATCTTCTTCATGTCCTCGACCTCCTGAAGGGCCTTCTGGGCCTCGGCCTTGGCGGACTTGGCACTTTCGAGAGCCGAGGCAAGCTCGGACTCTCGAGTCTTGGAGTCACGCTCCAAACTCTCATGCTTTTCCATGAGAGCCCGGAGCTCTTGCCGAACTTCCTCCACCAAGGCCGCTTGCTTTTTCTCGCTCAGCCCGTTCCGTGGCAGATTATGCTCGCCACGGACACGGCATCCTTCGAGGCTGCCACCTCGTTAGTGGCCCCTGCAATACACATATTATCCTTGTTAATCTTATTTGCAACCAAAACCCTTTTCTGTAAGGTACTTATTTAAAGTGGTGTTATTCACCTTCTTTTTCCTCGAGCTGCCTCTTGGCATGACCGAGCTCTTGCTCAGACCGCTCAAGGTCCTTCTTCAGCACCTCGACCTCCGCCGTTAATGCGACAGAGGTCAACAGCGCAGCCTGCAAACCCATATTGACATATTTTTAGCAACCCTGCGTATATCTTGTTAGATCCTTAGTCCGGCTTTTCCTTCCGAACACCGAACTAAGCATCAGGGGCTACTGTCTATGCGGTATTACATTACATAATTTTAACTTCTTACCTCAAAGCCTGTTAGAAGGCTGCTGCAGGCTTCGGTCAGCCCGCTCTTGGCGAGCTGGACCTTCTCAATCACCGCACTCATGATAGTGCGGTGTTCTTCCTCGATGGAAGCGCCTTTAAGCGCCTCAACAGTTATCCGGCGCCTCGGTTGGGCGGAGGCTGCGGCGTCACGGTCTTGCCCTTCTTCCGAAGGGCCGCTTGCGGACTCGAACCATTACGGGTTCGATGTAGAGTCCGCACGAAGTCTGGAGGTCGCTGAAGGCGCCCGAGCCTCCTCTGATGGGTCCCCCTTTGGGATCCCACCTTGGCGTCCTCGTCGGCGCGTGGGGTAGAGGCAGTCGGGACGGAATTTACGTCCGACGAGGCCAACGACCCGCTCATCGAGTCGGGGAGATCATCCATGGCCGGACTACAGATAGAATGCGGTGTTAGAAGGATACTACGTGACATGAAAGGTACGGCATATACATGATCCGAATACTTACGATCTGGTCGGACGCCTGGCCCTTGGAGGCCACTCATCCTCGCCAACGTCGATGTTGGCGGAACTGTCCGGGGGGGATAGTTCTCCCCCTCTTGGACCCTTCAGCCTCCCCAATTGGGGAAGCCTTCCTCTTCTTCTCTCCCTCCTCCGGGAGAGAGTACTCCTCCTCGTCTTCAGGGGAGGAGTCCTCATCGTCGTCAGACGCCTGATTGCGGGAACTCTTTCGAGTCCCCGCGGCCACCTTCTTGGCCTTCTTCTCCGGCACCACGTGCGGTGCCGGAACCAGCAGCCCTGCTAAGCGGGCGTCCACTGGGTCTTCTGGCATGGGAGCCGGGCTGATGAGCAGCTTGGCCTTCTCCATCCATTCCTGTCAAAGGAAGAGGCAGATTAAAACCTCACTAGAGTCAATCTAATTATCACAAGTGTCCTGTAATGGGGTTGAATCACTTACCGCGTCAGTTGGACACTGCGCGCTGAATCCGCGATCTTTCGTCTCGGATGCGGGGGCTTCGGCACCCTTGAACAACACCCTCCAGGCACCTTTGTATGTTGTGTCGAAGAGCCCGCTTAGCGCCTGGTGCTGTTCCGGATTGAACTCCCACAAATTGAATGCCCGTTCTTGGCATGGGTGAATCCGCCAGAGGAGCATGACTTGGACCACGTCGACGAGCCGGAGCTTATTGCTCACCATCTTCTTGATGCATGCTCGGAGTCCCGTCACCTCCACCGGGTCGCCCCACTGCAAGCCCTTCTCTTTCCAGGAGGTGAGCTGCGTGGGGATTCCAGATCTAAACTCGGGGGCCGCCGCCCAGGTGGGCTCGCGCGGCTCGGTGATGTAGAACCACCCGGACTGCCACCCCTTGACGGAATCCACGAAGGTCCCTTCTAGCCAAGGGACGTTGGGCAATTTACCCAACATGGCACCTCCGCATTCCGCTTGCGTGCCCTTCACAACCTTCGGCTTGACGTTGAAGGTCTTGAGCCACAGGCCGAAGTGGGGCTGGATGCAGAGGAAGGCCTCACACACGACGATGAACGCCGAGATGTTGAGGACGAAGTTCGGCGCCAGATCGTGGAAATCCAGGCCGTAGTAAAACATGAGCCCCCGGACAAATGGATGGAGCGGAAAGCCCAGTCCGCGGAGGAAGTGGGGGAGGAAGACGACCCTCTCATGAGGCCCGGGGTAGGGATAAGCTGCCCCGCGTCGGGCAGCCGATGCGCGATATCGCTGGAAAGGTATCCGGCGTCGCGCAGCTTGGTGATGTCGTCCTCCTTAGCGGTGGAGACCAACCATTTACCTCCCACTCCGGACATATTCGGAGAAGGTCGAGGAAAGATGCGTAGGCTTGAGCGTTGGAGCTTGAGTGCGCGGGGATGGATAAGCAAAGGAGGAAGAAGGCGTAGGTGAGAAGGTAAATCCTTATCCCGTATATATAGGCAGACTAAACTATGTGTCCCCCACCAGCCTGGTAAAACTCGCTTATCTCCCAAGCGCCACCATCAATGGCGCGGTTGGGTTACCCACGTCCGTATTGATGAGAATCCCGGAATAAAGGGGAACACGATCTCTGCTTCGACAAGACGTGCCAAGGAAACCGCTTCGCTAAACGTGCTGAGGTGGAATAAGTAAAAAACGATTCAAACGAGGGCTTGGTAGCGGCATGATGTCACGCCGCGTAATACGTCAGCAGATTGAGTCAGTGTATACGTTTTATTCTCTCTACGGTGGAATGTGGAAATTATTTTTGCAGAGCCGGACACTATCCTGGTGTTCATTATCTTCTCTGGATTATTCAAGGGAGGAACCCGCCTTGCAATGCCGAACATTATGCACGCCGGACTTATCGTCATTGAAGACTGGTTCAGGGGCTACTGAGGGAGTCCTAGACTAGGGGGTGTTCGGACAGCCGGACTATCAATGTCCGCCGGACTCCAAGACTACGAAGATAGAAGATTGAAGACTCCGGCTCGTGTCCCGAAGGTACTTTCCTTGGCGAGGAAGGCAAGCACAGCGATCGGATATGTGGATCTCCTACCATTGTAACCGACTCTGTGTAACCCTAGCCTCTCCGGTGTCTATATAAACCGGAGGGCTTTAGTCCGTAGGACAACATACATCTCAACAATCATACCATAGGCTAGCTTCTAGGGTTTAGCCTCCTTGATCTCGTGGTAGATCTACTCTTGTACTACCCATATCATCAATATTAATCAAGCAGGACGTAGGGTTTTACCTCCATCGAGAGGGCATGAACCTGGGTAAAAACATTGTGTCCCTCGTCCCTTGTTACCATCCGCCTAGGCGCACAGTTCGGGACCCCCTACCCGAGATCCGCCGGTTTTGACACCGACAATCATCTTTCTAGTCGTATTGATCTATTGATTTTTTTGCAGCTTTAGGATTTAGGTGTTACAATGACGAAACCTAAGTCCGGTGCTGCGAAAAGGAAACAAAAAACTAGAGAATCAATTCATTGAGTCACAAAAGGTGCTATAAAATGTTTTTTCCAAAGGTTGAGTATCGTTGATAATCAAAGACGAGAATCGAACCGGACAAGATGATGATCATAATTCAAATGATGATCATGAAGTTAACGATCGATCCTTGGATGACGGTAAGTAACTAACTAGCGTCGATTTTTGTAGAAGTAAGTAAGTAAGTAACTACAATTTTGTATTTAAATGCAGATATTGATGTTGATCTTAATGAGAACGATCAGAGAGGAAAATTTGCAGCCTTCACCGATGCTCGTAATGGTGAGGAACAAGATGATTCTCTTTTATCTATATATGATCCTCGAACATGGGATAATCTTGACAATAGCAAAAGGGATATTTTAATTGAAAAGGGCGGTGCGTAGAATTGGGACCGGAGTTTCCTGAAGATGCTGATGGTAGACATTTTCATATGATCACTATTCCGAGAGAGTTAGCTAACAAAGAGGTTCTTGGCGAAAAGTGGTTGGTTTATTGTAAAGAGTTGGACAAAGTTTTTGTTTTGCACGCAAGTTGTTCAAATCAAACCAAGTGAGTCTTTGCTAGCGTCTCATGGATTAAGTATTTGAGGCGTGTCGATGGAAGACTCAAAGAACATGAGAGAAGTCTTGAGCATTTAACAAACATGAGCACATGGAATGATCTAAGGTTGAGGTTAAGAAAAAAAAATCAAACAATTGATGATGAGATGTAGCGGCAGATTGCAAAGGAAAAAGAGAGGTGGAGGCAGGTTTTGCTAAGAATAATTTCTGCAGTGAAGTTTCTTGCAAAACGTAATTTGGCCTTCCGAGGAACAAATGAGAAGCTGTATCAAGATAATAATGGTAATTTTCTAGGCACGGTTGAAATGATTGCTGAATTTGATCCTGTGATGCAAGAACATATTAGGCGTATTCAAAGTAATGAAATACATCATCATTATCTTGGCCACAATATTCAGAATGAGTTGATTTCACTCCTTGCTAATGCTGCGAAAAAGGTTATCTTACGCACCATCAAGGATGCCAAGTATTTCTCTATTATATTGGATTGTACCCCGGATGTGAGCCATGAAGAACAAATGACGCTAATTGTGCGTTGTGTCAATATGTCAAGTAACATTCCGAGAGTGGAGGAGTTTTTCCTAGAATTCTTAAAGGTTGATGACACATCAGGATTGGGTCTTTTTAAAGTATTGATGGATACATTAGATTCTCTTGATTTGAATGTCGCAGATGTTAGAGGGCAAGGTTATGACAATGGCTCCAACATGAAGGGAAAAAATCAAGGTGTTCAGTCTCGGTTGCTTGAAGTTAACCCCAAAGCATTATATATGCCATGTGCATGTCATAGTTTGAATCTCACTCTTTGCGATATGGCGAAATCTTGCGAACAAGCTATTTCATTTTTTGGTATTATACAGCGTATATATATACTGTTTGCACGCTCTACTAAAAGGTGGAAGATTTTGCTTGATAATGTTCCAAATCTGACTCTCAAACCTTTGTCTAATACTCGTGGGAGAGTCGAATAAAGAGTGTGCAACCTATAAGGTTCCAAACTGCACAAGTAAGATCAGCTTTGAAGGCACTAGAGAAGTCTTCTACCGATGATCCAACTGCAGTAAGTGATGCTCAATCTTTGTTCAGTGCACTTGGGAAATTTGAGACTTTAGTTGGTATTGTTATTTGGCATGATATTATATTTTCTGTCAACATGGTTAGCAAAAAGTTACAGGAGAAAATTGTGTGCATCGATGCTACTCTCAAACACATTGAAGGGGTCATTTCATATTTTCAGAAGTACAGAGATGAAGGCTTCTATTCTAGTATTGAGAGTGCCAAAGTTATTGCATCGGAGTATGGATGTGGAGCCAAAATTTCGAACAAAACGTCAAAGTAAAAGGAAGAGGCATTTTGATGAAATCAATGATGTAGATGATGATCTACAACTGTCAGCTATTGAATCATTCAGAGTTACTTACTTTCTTGTCATTGTTGACACCGCAATTGCTTCATTGACTAGTCGGTTTAAGCAGTTGAAGGAATTTGAAAATGTGTTTGGTTTCTTATTCAACTCAAATAATCTGAAGTCTTTGGATGATAGTAACCTACGAAAATCTTGCACTAGTTTTGCTAAAGCTTTTACTCATAAAAGTTCGCATGATGTTGATCTTGATGATTTTTCTCTGAGTTAAAAGTGTTGCAAGTAACTTTGCCAGATGATTTGATGTCAGCACCTGAGCTTCTTCAGTTTGTTACAGCTGTAATATATATCCAAATGTGTCAGTTGCCTATCGGATCCTCTTGACTGTACCTGTGACTGTAGCCTCGGCTGAAAGAAGTTTCTCTAAATTGAAACTACTGAAGAATTGTTTGAGGTCGACCATGTTACAAGACAGATTGAATGGATTGGCCATGTGTTGTATTGAGAAGGATATCTTGGACAACATTGATCTTGATATTGTCATCAATGATTTTGCTTCTAGAAATGCCCGAAGAAGTTTTTTCGTGAAGAATTGAAGCATTATTGTCTATGAATTAGAATTTGGATCTATTTAAGGTAATCAAACTAGCAGGGAATATTGTTTCTCATATTTATTATTTTGCTACTTTATTAGTCTTCCTTTCATGATATGAAGTCTGCGTGATTATCAATTTTTTATATGTTATACGTCTCAGAATAACAAAATACGATCAGATATGCGTACATATATATTACCTATAAGGGCTTTTTTTTCAACTTGGCCAAGGGCCCCGAAAAACATAGAGCCGGCCCTGTGTGCAAGAGTCCTCGGCCAGCGGCGGCACCACCGCTGCTGCCATCTGCCGCACCCACGGGTACTCGCATTCGACCACTATGCTTAAATCACTGTCCCACTAGGAAAGGAGCGTTGCAATCGAGTGATGCGACTCGGGGTACTCAGGTAAGTGTTCATGGTTTATTTATGCTTGTCATGTTGATGCATGCTAGCCGGTGCAGTTCGGACGCCCATGGTATTTTCCCCCGGCCAACATGGCGTGATTTGTTCTTACAACATGGCTTCGCGCAGGGCATGGGTCCGGACCTTGGCGCGCTACTGCACAAGGTGGAGGCTCTCATGAACGACGTTGGTGCGCTCGTCGACGCGGTCGCGGCGTTCGTCGACCGGGTCGCGGGTATGAACGGCATGGAGGAGGAGGATGGCTTCGCTGCGTTGCTTGACGCGGTCGTGGAGTTCGTCGGCCGGGTCGTGGGTGTCCGTGCCATGAAGGAGCGCTTCGCTCGGCCAAGATCGACAGGGTCTGTGGGCAATGGCTTTCCTCGGCCAAGATGGATGTTGGCCTTGGATGAAGAAGAAGTGATAATAACACCTGAAATGCTAGGTTCGTGCACACGCCCTGGTCTTGATGCAATGATGAACTATATGAAGAGGCGGCTGGAAGCAATTGAAAAGAAAAAACAAAAGGAAGAGATGTGAAACAGGATGGTAGCATGAGAGTTGACCTGTTTTAAGTTTGATGATTTTGCATGTAAGACTGAATATTTGCATGCATCTGCATGTTGGACTTTTCGCATGAATGATGGAAGCTAGGTTTGCCGTCCGAAGTATTTAAATTTAACTGTGTTTTAAGTTTAATGATGTTGCAAGTAAGAATGAACATCTGCGTGCAGTTGCATGTTTTAAACTCTTGCATGCCATAACATAAAATAGAGTTACATTAAACCAAAAGAGACGATTGCATTACACATTGCAATACATTCAAATCTGCTCGGAATTGACATACTCAAGCGCCCTAGCTACAACCTCGGGCTCGCATGGTAGCCTACGCGTGCGGATCCCCCTCCTCTCAAAAGACCTCTTTTTTAGGTGATGAAGATCATAGTCTATGGAGCCCTTGTGCCTTAGTATTTCCCGCATGACAGCCTGATGGGTAAGGAACACACGGTTGGACTTGTTTGCATCATGCTCATCCCATGTCTCATCCACTTTCGTGAGAATCTCATGAAGATTTTGTGGCATCTTCTTTTCAAATACGGACTGAAGAGAGTTGAAGATGCCAAGGTCTAACCCATTAGTATCCGGAGAATTAGGCGGCTGCATCACAACCCTAATGTCCCAACCACCTTCATGAGCTGCTGCAAGAACTGCCGGATCATCAGGTCGAACATGTGTCTTTGCGTTGTCCTATTGGAAGAAGATTGGCTTCCATCGATCCTCTTGCGGCCACTTCTCCTTGATTGCCGGCAAGACCTTATTGATCAAATATTCCCGACTCTTATCCATGCCGACCGTGGTGCATGGCTTGAGCTCCATAGTTCCCCTAGGCCTGTTCGGGCTTCTCCTTTGCGCCGGCTTCCATTCAACATAGGGCCAAATTCCAATTTTTCCATCAAAAGTACAATTGCCTTGCATATCGAATCTTGGCCTAGCAACAGCGGCAAGAAACATGATCTTCTCGATGTGTCCCTTGTTTTTGGCGTGCCTCACGGGGTTCGGCTCGTTAATGCCCAAATAAATTCCTTGGCTTCTCCTTGTGCGATAAAACCATTTTTCATCAATGTGGATGACGTTGTATGAATCCTTGAAGATAGGGTTCTCCGGCATACTAGCAGGTTCTAGGTTTGAAATGCAATACATGATACGAGCTTTCTTGTTTTCCTCCGTTAGCAAAGGCTTAAGCTCATTGGTGTGTTTGCGTAACTCATGCTCCTTCAACAGCTTGTGAACGGTGGTCTTCGACATGTTCATTGCACCGGCAACATCTCGAATCGTCGTGCGGTGTCTCGGAGGGATGGCCGCTAGAGCAACAGAGTCTAGCGTAATGCGCTTTCTACCAACTCTACCCGGCTTCCTGTTGATAACCGCATTCACACCACCACCTCGCCTACCATTATTCCATACCCGCCGAAGAACCCTTGCCGGCACTTTCATTCGAGCTGACAATTCTCTAGTCACCCCATGTTTCAACGGACCACGACCATTCATCTCCAAAATGGCTGTGTAGAACGAACGCTTATCGTCGTTGGTGTAAAATGCCCGCCTCTTCTTATTGGCCATGACATCTGGAACAACCATAACAGTAGCCTTTTGTTAATCATGTGCAATCTTCAGTTATGAATAAAACACAAAATATTTAATCTAGAAAATAAAAAACACCTTATGAAAGCAGTACATAATGCAAACCTACTTAGATCAATGCCGGTGTCGTGGCCGTCGGCTGCGTCGTTTCCCTGATCACCCATGTCTTGAGTGTCTCCTGTGCCATTCTCTTCATCACCGCTGGCTGCTGCATCATCCTCGCCAAAGACATGGCCGTGGCCGTCATTCGCGTCCATGTCTTGATGACCACCGACGTCGTGGCCAAACGCACTTCCGCTGTTTGCTCCGGCGCGCCCGCCATCGTGCGCCCTGAACGCACCGCCGCCATGCGCGCCGAGAGCATCACCGTCGTGCGCCCTGAACGCACCGCCGTCGTGCGCCCTGAACACACCGCCGTTGTGCACGCCGAGAGCATCACCGTCGTGCGCCCTGAACGCACCGCCGTCGTGCGCCCTGAACGCACCGCCGTCGTGCGCGCCGAGAGCATCACCGTCGTGCGCCCTGAACGCACCGCCGTCGTGCGCCCTGAACGCACCGCCGTCGTGCGCGCCGAGAGCACCCCCGTCGTGCGCCCAGAACGCACCGCCGTCGTGCGCGCCGAGAGCACCTCCTTCATGCGCGCCGAAAACTTCATGCCCGGTGAAGCCACTCCCGCCGAGCCATCCAACAGCTTGTATACGACCGGCAAGACCGAGCCGCCCATGAGTGCGTCCTCCGCTTGAGCTTGACGGGAGCGATCCGCGGCTCGGGTCAAAAGCTCCTCGCCGGCGTCCTGCTAGACCTAGCGGAGGAAGGCCGACGACAGGAGCTCCAACTTGTGGTCCTCCTGCGCCCACTCCGCCGCCGGCAGTCCCATCGTGCCCACGTCCAAACGCCTCCCCTTCGCCGCCGCCGTCCTCTAAGTCTACTGGAGGTAGGTTTAGATGACAAAAAACTACCACTTTAGGGGTTACCGTCCCACAGAACTACCACTTTTAAAAAACTGACCGAAAACTACCAAAAATTTCTAATTTTGTGACTAAAAACTACCGCTTCCAGAAAATGACCGTTTAGATGATATAAACACATTTATGACATGTCGGACCCACCGTCGTGGCTGACGTGGCGAAAAAGTCAACTCCGCTTAGTGGACTGTTATTACAGTGGGGCTCTGCGTCGCCAAGAACAACCTCCTTCTTCTTCCTCCTCCCTCATCATTTGTTCGAACACCTTGTGTGGACTCGTGAGTCACCTCCCGCCCTCCATCGCCGGGCGCTCGCAGATCTTCAGCTCCGACTTGCCGCTGGCGCGCCCGCCGTCTGGCCGACGCCGAGGATTTACCTTGGCCTCCCCGCCATCGCCCTAGAAGGAGATTCGCTCGAAGGGTAGGCGGCGACGGCAGCAAGATCCAGGCGGCGGGGTGGCGGTACGGCGACAAGACCTACCGCCAGATCTCATGGTGATGGCGGCTTCTCGCCAGAGATGGAGGGCGGTGGTCGCCGGATTCAAAGCGCGCCGGCGCCTCGCCGGACATGGACGGGTGGGTGCTCGCCGGATCCGTGGCTCGGCGGACAACGGCGGCTCGCCGGGGCTCGACGCTGGTGCTCGCGGATCCGTGGCTCGTGACGCCGCGGCGGCTCGCCGGGACATGGACACGCTGGTGGTCGCCGGATCCGTGGCTCCAGCCGCCGCTGGCGCCTCGCCGGATATGGACAAAGCGGTCCTCGCCGATCTGCCTCGCCGGCCGGATCGGCGATGGCGCGGGTCGGGAGCGATGGTGCGGGTCGGGAATTACCTTGGGACTAAGATTGATATTTAGAAAAAAAATGTTAGATCGACATGCGGGCCCCACCTGTAATAATGGTCAACTTGATACCAAAATAAACGGAGTTGACTTTTTCGCCACGTCACTCGACGGTGGGTCCAGCATGTCACAAACGTGTTTATATCATCTAAACCAGTCATTTTTTGGAAGTGGTAGTTTTTAGTCACAAAATTAGAAAATTTTGGTAGTTTTCGGTCAGTTTTTAAAAAGCAGTAGTTCTGTGGGACGGTAACCCCTAAAGTGGTAGTTTTTTGTCGATCACTCCAAAAAACGCCATGGAGTTCTGGAAGAAGGACGAGAACGAATGAGTACGATTAAGCATGCATCATGTGTTGTTCTTATAAGGAGAATTTGAAGCTGTGTCGATGGCCGTGGCGCCATTTTTTCTCTGGCCGAGCTTTGATCGATCCGTGGCATCGTGAATTGACCAATGGATGGTTGATCGATCCGTGGCATGATGAATTGTCCAATGGATGCTAGCGAGGGAGCAAGCTGATTGGGTCACGGCGCCCACGCCGGGTCATGCAAGCGAGAGTACTGCATGCACGCGTGCAAGAAAAAAGCGAAGCGTTGCATGCATGCAGTAATAACTGCGCGAAGCTCGTTGGCCGTCGCTCTGCCACAATATCTGCTGCTGCTGCTGCAGCAGCAGATCCTGCCTTGGTCCGTGCGTTTCGGTCGGGGGGACTTAAAAACCCGGACGGAGGTAGTAAGACTCACCCGCGCTGTCCTTTACGTGAAGAGGGTGACCGGAGATTTGCTAGTAGAGCACGCATGCCATGTATTTAAGTGGGATCCCACTTATACCCATGAAATCCATATAAGTTGTAGCGGGTTGTTAGCTATTTCCCACCAAATAATGTTGGAACTAGGTAGGACTCCCACACACAATCCCACTTGCAGCCTGAGGTGGGACAGTGCAAAGCAAAGGCAAATCCTGTTATAGTGGGGGGTGAATTTTTTGTGGGGCAAAGACATAAAATGATACACTTTGTAGTGAGAAGACTCGAAGCTCAGACTCCAATTCTTCAAAATTTGAAAAATAAAAATCATATTTAAAATCTAGAGAGAACCTAAAATTAATTTCACATGCATATAAAATACATTCCAAAATGTCCTGGTGCTCGCATTTATTCCTGGATTTATTTCAGAATTTCCGACGATGCGCATTCAGTGGGAGGAGACGTTCCCGTCGACGACGAGGTGCCTACGGCGACTTCATAAATTTCAAAATGATATGTCGGCTCAGTTTTTCGGAGGTGCTCATAGGGGTAGGGTGTGCGTGTGTGTGTTCATAGGGATGAGTGTATACACGTGTATATGAGCGCTTGCGTCTGTACTGTGTTAAAAAAGACGTGTCACATTTTATTCAGAGATATTTAACATGTGAGCTACATAAAAAAGACAAATATTTGGATCTATACAAAATTATGGATTTGTAATAGCAAACCTTTCATGCACTGCCTTCTGCATGAAAATATTTTCTGTCCATCGGCTGATCTTTTTAGATCGGCCGGCTCGCAAGTCGTCTGGTCTATAATGTGTACGATCTACAACAAGAGTCTGGTCGCGAATTGCACTGTGACTTTTCCTGCGAGCCTGCTTGTTTTTTTTTTTTTTTTGAGGGAACTGCGAGCCTGCTTGTTCTTTTTAGGCTCTTGTAACATAGACTCTGTTACAACAAGAATCTTGTTTTTTTGGGGGGAAACAACAAGAGTCTTGTTGCAACTGCATTATATCCATTTTTGCAAATTGCACATATGACTATTTTTGCGAGTCCGCTCTTTTTTCTCGATGTTGTAACATGACTCTTTTGCAACATGCCCTTTGTTGAAAAAAGAAACATCTCCGCTCATGAGTGTGTCCGTCGTTCGGGTTATCTTCTCCGGCCAGCCACCCCAACCCTCACATCCCACCTCTCGCGAGCGCCGCCCACTGCCAGTCGCCCACCTTCTTTGCACAACCACAGTTCGCCACTACCATAGTCCTGCCGACCGTAGCCCCCGCTATGCGCCACGCACAATCTGCCCCGTCGTCCGCTTCTTCCGCGGACGATCGGTGCGCCCCTGCCCTCCACGCGCCGCCCTGTCTTCCCCTTCCTGGGATCTAAGGCGACAACGACCCCTCGCGCCAGATCCTAGAGCTGCGGGCCTTGGGGCCGCCGTCGATCACTGTCGTGGGAATCCAATCATCAGTGTTGTTACTCTCATCGGGCGGTCGTCGGTGCGGTTTTTGCAACATAACCTTTGTTGCGGTCAAACGGATCACAAGAAGGGCCAAGATGCAAACCTGGAACATAGTGAAGGTTGCTCTGGAGCCGTCCGATTAAAACATATCCGACGGCAACGAAGGCGGAGGACACGCGAGAAAAGATCAATCGGATGAGCTGTAGCGATTCCGTTACTTATTATTATTATTTTAAAATATTTGTACTCGAGGAAATTGACTATTTGTTATTCAGTTCGTCAGAGTTTGATTATAAATACGAAGTTAATTTTTTTTCTTGACAAAAAATGACTAGGGACTTGATTGTGAGGTATTATTAGTGCTAGGGAAAAAGAAGAAGATGCCCACATAGACAGTAGCGGCGGCCGGCCCATAGGCCGACCACTGGATTACTCGCAAATGTGACCGATGTTGCGTGTGCTTGCCACCACTCGGCATTGCCGGGCTCGTATTCACGGTGTCGTATAGAGAGTATAGCCGAACTGGACGAAGTGGCCTAAAAGATCTCAGTTCAATCTTGTGGCACGTCAATCATCAAAAGAAAAAGAGAAATCATAGCGCATAAAAAGGGAATTTTACTTTCACTTTCTTTGCCATGAGTTTTTTTCTTTTGTTTTGGACCCTGATAACTACCGTATGTGTGGTGTGTGGAACACCAGACCGAACCAGAGGGGGTGGGGGGGGGAGGGGGCGACTGACCTACAACGTTGCAGTGATGAATTGCAGGGCGAACTCTTTAAGAACATTCGCAGCCGCGCAATTTGTTGTACAAGTTTCATTTACTGTAGCACTTTGATTTTTGAATTGATTGAAGATAATTTAAGAAAAGTTCATTGATTTTTAAAATAGTTCATCAAATTTTGAAAAAAGTCATCAATTTTTTTAAAAAAATAATCAATTTTTTTAAAGAAATTCATCAATTTTTAAAAAGGCAAATCGATTTTAGAAAAAGGTTCATCGACTTTAAAAAAGAGTTCATTGATTTTGAAAAGTAGTGCATCGATTTTAAAAAAGTTCAATGACTTTGAAAAAAGTTCATCGATTTCGAAAAAAGTTCATTGATTTTAAAATAAGTTCATAGATTTAAAAAAACACAAATTTGAAAAAAAATCATTTATTTAAAAAAAATCATGATTTGTAGATTTTTTGCGCATTTAGTAAAGAGAAAAGAAACACAAAATGGAAAAAAAGGAAACACAAAATGGTTAAAGAAAAAAAGAATAAAAAATCATTCCAAAGAAAGAACCGCGACCTTGGCAAAGAATAATGGGAAACATTTTACGGCGGCCAACAGGCCGAGCATTGGGCCGGTCACGCATGCGTTGTTAGATCGACCAAGATCAGACGCTCCGCGTTGCACCCACGTAGCCACGAGTGTTTCGTCAGGCCCACCCAACGCACGTGCTTCCCATGTACGTGCTTCCCATGTCTTATCTTCTGAATCGGACCAGCCCTTCATTCTTAGCCACACAAGGCATCTCCTTCCTCTGTCCATCTGATGCTCTTGCTGCTAGTCGGCACCGCTTTTCACCACGCCATGGATTTTGTCTTCTTTTTCGTGATGTCTCTCACTCCCTCCTCTCCCAGCATTTTTTGCCTCGCTGCCATGGTCACGGACCTCCTGTCTTCTCCGCGCGCTCCCCTGCGAGCTCGAGGCGACGACGCTCGCACATCCATGCGGTTGCAACACCATCTTTTTGCCATGATGTTGTCCTCCTGCTACGTTTTTTTTTTTGAGTTAGCCAGATGCAACCTTTTGATTTGTCGCTTCCAGCTTTTTATTTTGCGGGTAACAACAATTTCATCCTCTAACACCAAATTTTGATTGGCCGGTTTCAGCATTTTTTCCACCGCTTGTAGCTTTTCCCCTCGCTGGTTTCAACTTTTGGTTTCGCTAGTCGCAACAATTCCCTTTTTGATAGTAGCATTTTTCGATTCGTCGCTTGTAGCATTTTATTTCGCCAGTAGTAGCTTTTGAGAATTATGTTTCCAGCTTCTAATTTTGCCGGTGCCAACATATGCGGTCACCGGCTCCAGCAAATGTGGCCGTCGGCTCCAGCAAATTGTGTCGCTGGACGTAACATCCCTAGTCGCCGGTTCCAGCAAATGCAACTGCCGGTTCCAGCATCTTGTTTTGTAGGACTTTTTTTGGGTCGGATTGGAACGCAGCAATGCTGGAATCGATGATGGCAAACGAGAGAGGGCACTACAAGTTGGTGATGCCGGGGCCGCTGCCGGCGACGAACGTGGCCACCGCGCCTTGCGAGGGAGCACCCGATGGAGGCGTGCTGGCTCTAGTGACTCCACTCCTTTTTCTCTCCCCCGCTCGTTGATATGATTTGAGGAAAAATAATGGGGATGCGAGAGGTTAGGGACGAAGAGAGGACGGGGGACGCTGGCGTTGACCAGATCTGATGGCTGAGAGATGCCAAATCGGACGCGCAGGGTTCGACCGGCCCAAAGTTGTGTCGATCGACCGGCGGCCAGTTATGCCCAAGAATAAATAAAACAAAATAAATATATAAACACACCTGCTAGCTTGCTGGAGATCCCGAGTTTGAACCACACCCTAGCACATACTTTTTGCTTTGGTTTGAACAAAAAAAAGAAGAGAAAACGGGCCGGCCCAGAACATCAGGGGGGTGTGCCGGGCGCATAAGGCGCCGTTTAGGGTTTGCCGGGGGGTTGAAGTCGTTCCTGTTTGCTGTAAAAAGTGTAAAAGAAAAACCAAATCCCAGTTGAGCCTAATTTTAGAGCGACTATAAAATCCCACTTTTGGTTGTGACTAATAAAGCCAGATTTTGCCATGCTACGATTTTCTTTTGCAATAGTCCAAAACTAAAATTGTTTGTGATACATAGAGAAAAATAAAAATATTACCAAAAAATCCCAACAATTGGAAAAAGATACTCCCTCTGTTAACTAATATAAGAGCATTTAGATCACTATCTAAACACTATTATATTAGTTTACAGAGGGAGTAATTTTTAATGCAAATGGCACGAACAAAAATAAAGATTCAAGGCAATTTGCACCTGAACATGGTCACAAGAAAATGTAGATTAAAAATATATGACAGTTTTACTATAAGTACATCAAGAGTGTGCATGAAAACTTGCCATCATGTTGAACACAAAAAAAAGTGCAACCTATTGTTAGCAATAATTTGCCATGTTTTGTAAAAAGTAAATGTGCCATGGTGTACGGAGTAAAAAAATCCAATGAAAAAACAAAAAAAAACCATAAAATAGCCATGGATGTAAAGTTTTTTTGGCGTGTCAAAATAAAAGTAAACTTGCCATGCTACATAAATGTACATTTGTCGTGTGCGATGGAGGTAAAATTGAAGTGCATGTGAAAATAAAATTGCGATGGAGACGAATGTAAAATTTGCCATGGCAATAAAAATGTAAGTTTGCCATGGCGAAAATAAAGAAGTAAAAAAATGACAAGGAACTATTGCATGCACTATGGCGTTTGCTGGACACATAATATCCATGGCAAAAATAATGCAACATATTTTCCATGATCCATTTAACTCAATTTCCCATGGTTTGGGGAAAAATGCCATAAAATATATTCCATTTTACTGAACTATAGAATTGCCATGGCTGGGGGATTGCCATGTAGTGTGGAAAAATATGTTTTGAGTTAACTAATTTTGTGATGGTTAGTAAAATAAACTTGCCATGGTGGAGGGGGAAATTTACCATGTAGTTTGGCAAAATCAATTGTATCTGCTATGACAATTTTGTACTAAAAAATCCATTCAACTAAATTTGCCATGCTTGGTAAAAAATTGAATTGCCATGTTCCAGGGGAGGAAAAGTGCCATGTAGTACGGCAAATCTATTCCATTTAACTAGATTTGACATGGTTTGTAAAATAAAATTTTCCATGGTTTGTAAAAAAAGTTTGACATTATCTAAAAAACCTGGAAACTTGCCATGTGCAATAAAGTGAATTTGTTGTGGGACATCAAGTGAATTTGCCATGGAAATTTCACTAACCATTTTTTCCATGGTAAAAAAAGTTTGCCATTGTCCCAAACAAATTTTCCATGGCAACTACTTGTAGGGATTCTGCCCATGGCAACTACTACGGAAAAATTTACCACGACAACTGCTTGCGGAAAATCTGCAGATGGCAACTAATGCAGAATGTTGCCATGGCAACTACTATAGAAATTTTTTCATCACAACTACTCATAGCAATTATGCCCACATCAACTACTATAGAAAATTGACACGGCAACTACTCCATGTATGGAAAATCAATTGCATGAGCTATGACAATTTTGTACTCAACTAAAAGAATCTATTTAACTAAATTTGCCATGCTTGCTAAAAAATAGAATTGCCATGTTCCAGGGGGAAAAGTGCCATGTAGTATGGCAAATCTATTCCATTTAACTAGATTTGACATGGTTTGTAAAATAAATTTGCCATGGTTTGTCATTTTTTTGACATTATCTTAAAAAAGAAACTTGCCATGTGCAATAAGGTGAATTTGTCTTGGTACATCAAGTGAATTTGCCATGTCAATTTCACTAACCATTTTTGCCATGGTAAAAAAGTTTGCCATTGTCCCAAACAAATTTGCCATGTCAACTACTTGTAAGGATTCTGCCCATGGCAACTACTACGGAAAAATTTACCAAGGCAACTACTCGTAGAAATTCTGCCCATGCCAACTATTTACAGAAATTTGACATGGCAACTAATGCAGAATGTTGCCATGGCAACCACTATAGAAAATTTGTCATCACAACTACTATAGAAAATTTCCATGGCAACTACTCATACCAATTTTGAAGGAAATATGCCCTAGAGGCAATAATAAAGTTGTTATTTATATTTCTTTATATCATGATAAATGTTTATTATTCATGCTAGAATTGTATTAACCTTAAACTTATTACATGTGTGAATACATAGACAAAACAGAGTGTCCCTAGTATGCCTCTACTTGAAAAGCTCGTTAATCAAACATGGTTATGTTTCCTAACCATAGACATGTGTTGTCATTTGATAAACGGGATCACATCATTGTAGAATGATGTGATGGACAAGACCCATCCGTTAGCTAACCATTATGATCGTTACACTTCCATTGCTACTGCTTTCTTCATGACTTATACATGTTCCTCAGACTATGAGATTATGCAACTCCTGAATACCGGAGGAACACCTTGTGTGCTATCAAACATCACAACGTAACTGGGTCATTATAAAGATGCTCTACAGGTGTCTTCGAAGGTGTTTGTTGGGTTGGCATAGATCAAGATGAGGATTTGTCACTCCGTGTATCGGAGAGGTATCACTGGACCCTCTCGGTAATACTCATCACTATAAGCCTTGCAAGCAATGTGACTAATGAGTTAGTTGCCGGATGAAGCATTACAGAACGAGTAAAGAGACTTGCTGGTAATGAGATTGAACTAGGTATGATGATACCAACTATTGAATCTCGGGCAAGTAACATACCGATGACGAAGGGAACAACGTATGTTGTTGTGCGGTTTGACCGATAAAGATCTTTGTAGAACATGTAGGAGCTGAAAGCACAAGTGCTCCCTGGGTGGTTTTGGTAATTAATGTTAACATATCTCTTGTTGGACTAACACTTTTACCTAGTATGTTTCAGATGAGTTCAACAATGAAGTGGCATGGACTAAAGGATGTGGAACCCCTTCAAGATGCTAAGGACAAAGGATTGGCTCAAGCTTCAAGCACAAGACTCTACATTTTATTTTTTAGCGATCCAAGGTCACATTGAGTCTATAGGAAAAGTCAATACTATCAAGAGGGGATGAGCTGTTGCTTATTGGCTTACTTGCTCAAAATGCTTAGTGATATGCTCCAAAGCCCTCAACTACTTTCTCACATCCACATATGTCCTAAACCAAAAGTCTAACTCGGCCTTACCGATTCTTTCTATCCGGCGCCACCGAGTTCAGATGTCATAGCCACTGCCACAAACCCTAGGCAAATCGGTCTCACCGATAGGGATCTCGGTCTCACCGAGATGGGATTGTAATCTCTCTGTTTCCCTTTGTAACGTTTCGGTACCACCGAGATGAGCGATCGGTCCCACTGAGATTACAATGTAAACTCCATGTTTCCTTTCCGTAACATTTCGGTCTCCCCGAAATGAGCGAACCGGTCCCATCGAGTTTACCTGACCAACTCTCTAGTTAGCTTATTACCAAAATCGGTCCCACCGAGTTTGTATAATCGGTCTCACCGAGATTACGTTATGCCCTAACCCTAACCATATCGGTCCTACCGAGTTGCATGTCGGTCCCACCGAAAATCCTAACGGTCACTAGATTTGATGAATTGGTCTGACCGAGTTTATCAATTCGGTCCCACCGAGTTTGGCAAGTTGTGTGTAATGGTTAGATTTTGTGTGGAGGCTATATATACCCCTCCACCTCCTCTTCATTCGTGGAGAGAGCCATCAGAACGAACCTACACTTCCAACTTGCATTTTCTAAGAGAGAACCACCTACTCATGTGTTGAGGCCAAGATATTCCATTCCTACCATATGAATCTTGATCTCTAGCCTTCCCCAAGTTGCTTTCCACTCAAATCTTCTTTCCACCAAATCCAAATCCTGTGAGAGAGAGTTGAGTGTTGGGGAGACTATCATTTGAAGCACAAGATCAAGGAGTTCATCATCAACACACCATTTGTTACTTCTTGGAGAGTGGTGTCTCCTAGACTGGCTAGGTGTCACTTGGGAGCCTCCGACAAGATTGTGGAGTTGAACCAAGGAGTTTGTAAGGGCAAGGAGATCGCCTACTTCGTGAAGATCTACCGCTAGTGAGGCAAGTCCTTCGTGGGCGACGGCCATGGTGGGATAGACAAGGTTGCTTCTTCGTGGACCCTTCGTGGGTGGAGCCCTCCATGGACTCGCGCAACCGTTACCATTCGTGGGTTGAAGTCTCCATCAACGTGGATGTACGATAGCACCACCTATCGGAACCACGACAAAAACATCCGTGTCTCCAATTGCGTTTGAATCCTACAATCCCTTCCCTTTACATTCTTGCAAGTTGCATGCTTTACTTTCCGCTGCTCATATACTCTTTGCATGCTTGCTTGTTATGTATTGTGAGTGTTAAACTTGTGCCTAAACTCCACTTAAACTTAAAGAAGTTAAAAACTGCAACTTTTGGTACTTAGTGTCTAATCACCCCCCCTCTAGACACTTCTTCTCGATCCTTTCAATTGGTATCAGAGCTTTGGTCTCCATTGCTTTGGTTTAAACACCATTGGAGGAAGATGGATGAGTCTACTATTGGGAGTCTTAGACATAGAGTGCCTATACTTGATGGAGAGTACTTTCATGAGTGGAAAAATGAGATGCTTGTGATTTTCAGTCAATATCATTTGAACAAGTACATTGCTAGCCCTTGTGCACCTCATGTTGATCCTATGCATCGTACCCTTGATGAGTCAATTGACATGATTCGCAATCTTAGAACTGTTGAACGTATCACTAGACTCTTGCCTAGAAACTTGATTGGATGTTTGCCTACTCTTAAGTGTGCCTACACCATATGGAAATTTCTTGAGGAACGTTTTTCCAAATTATTCCTTGAAAAATCTAGATGAAATTCTCCATAAGTCTATTGCCTTGAGTAAGATGAATTCCAGTGATCCTATGTTTGGTGATTGTCTATTTGAGCTTAAAAAACCTTATGCGTGCCAAAGCAGATGTTGGAATTATTAGTGATATCATTTCTGAAGCTATAAAATATCATAAGCAAGATCATTGTCAAACTCACTCTAACGAATCACCCTCTCTAGGATTTGATCCACCACTTGACGATGTTGAACATGGATACTATGATGAGGATGATGATAGTGACTTTGATCTTGATGATGCAATGAGACACTTTGGTCTTATGGCAAATCTTCGGGGATATATGGCAGGAGGAAAGGAATGGGTTCTTCATAGTGGATGTACCAATCACATGACCGGAGATAAAGACATGTTTCGTGAGCTTGCTGAAAACGATGGTCCTCGAAAGTATGTCACTTTTGGTGATAACTCAAAGGGTAAGGTGGTTGGCCTCGGTAAGGTGGCCATATCGCATGATAGCTCCATACAAAATGTCATGCTCGTTGAATCTCTTGGATACAACTTACTTTCAGTATCTAGACTTGCTGATTTCGGTTTCAATGTCCTATTTACTGAAGTAGATTGCCAAGTGTTTCGTAGAGATAATCATAAAATGGTCTTTACCGGTGTACGTAGAGGTGATCTATACATTGTTGATTTCACTAAAAAGGCTCAACCTAGAACTTGCTTTATTGCTAAATCCTCTAAAGGTTGGTTATGGCATAGACGATTAGGTCATGTTGGCATGCGAAACCTTGACAAGCTCATTAAAGGAAATCATATCCTCGGCGTTAACGATGTCATATTTGATAACGATAGACTTTGCAGCGCTTGTCAAGCAGGTAAACAGGTTGGAGGGAGGCATCCCGTGAAGAACATCATGACCACAAGGAGGCCACTCGAGCTACTTCACATGGATCTTTTTGGTCCCAACGCCTACAAAAGTCTCAGTGGAAATTCTTTTGGTCTAGTTATAGTTGATGATTTTTCAAGATTTACGTGGGTGTTCTTTCTCGATGATAAATCGCAGGTTCAAAAGATCTTCAAAAACTTCGCTAGGAAGGCCCAAAATCAATTTGAAGTGAAGATCAAGAAGGTTCGCAGCGACAACGGAACGGAGTTCAAGAACGAAATGTGGATACCTTTCTTGACGAAGAAGGTATTTCACACGAGTTCTCGGCTACGTACACACCTCAACAAAATGGAGTTGTTGAGAGGAAGAACCGGACGCTCATCAAAATGGCAAGAATGATGCTTGATGAGTACAAGACGCCGAAGCACTTCTGGGCGGAAGCGGTTGAGACAGCTTGTCATGCAACAAATCGCTTGTATCTTCACAAGCTACTCGGCAAGACGGCATACGAGCTTCTCACCGGTAACAAACCCCAAGTTGGATACTTTCGAGTATTCGGCTCAAAGTGCTACATTCTTGATAAGCATCGTCGTTGTAAATTTGCTCCTAAGTCTCATGAAGGTTTCCTACTTGGTTATGGCTCAAACTCTCACACATACCGTGTCTACAACAATTTCACCCGAAAGGTTGAAGAAATGGTAGATGTGAAGTTTGATGAATCTAACGGCTCACAAGTAGAGCAATTGCCAATTGATGTAGGAGACAAAGATCCCTCGGAAGCAATCCAAGACTTTTCTATTGGCAAAATTCGTCCAACGGAGGTGAAGGAGAGTACCTCGTCCGTCCAAGTGGAAGCTTCTACCTCACGACACGGTGAACCAAGAGTTGATATGGAAGCATCCACAAGTGGGACAAACCAAGATGAAGAAAACGAGGAAGTGCACCAAGACGAACATTAACAACCTCCTTCTCCACCACGACAAGAGAACGACAACGCCAACAATGAAGAAGGCCAAGAAGAAGAACAAGATGAAGAAGATGTTCAACTAAGACCCAAGAAAAAGCTTTCACGAGTTCAAGCAAGAATTGCTAAAGATCATCCTGTTGAGCAAATCTACAAGGATATCCAAACTGAGAGAATCACTCGCTCTAAAACTCGTTTAGCTAACTTTTGTGAACACTATTCATTCATTTCTAGCATTGAACCTATGAAGGTTGAAGAAGCATTGGAAGATCCGGATTGGATAAATGCCATGCATGAAGAGCTACACAACTTTGATAGAAATCAAGTTTGGACATTGGTTGAGAAGCCCGACAACAACCACAACATCATCGGTACCAAATGGGTGTTTCGCAACAAGCAAGATGAAGATGGACAAGTAGTTCGCAACAAAGCACGTCCCGTCGCCCAAGGCTACACACAAGTCGAAGGTATGGACTATGGTGAGACTTATGCTCCTGTTGCTAGACTTGAGTCCATTCACATCTTACTTGCCTATGCTAATCACCATGATATCACCTTATACCAAATGGACATTAAAAGTGCTTTTCTAAATGGTGAAATAGAGGAGGAATTTTGTGTTAAACAACCTCCCGGCTTTGTTAATCCCAAGAAATCTGATCATGTCTACAAACTTCACAAAGCTCTTTATGGTCTTAAACAAGCTCCTAGAGCGTGGTATAAATGCTTGACCCAGTTCCTTATTGAAAAAGGCTTTGAAATTGGAAAAATAGATTCTACTCTTTTTACTAAAAGGGTCAATGGAGAACTATTTGTATGCCAAATTTATGTCGATGATATTATATTTGGTTCTACTAACCCTCATTTTAGTGAAAAGTTTGGGAAGCTAATGTCGGAGAAGTTTGAGATGTCTATGATGAGTGAACTCAAATTCTTTCTTGGTTTGCAAATCAAGCAAACTAAGGAAGGTACATTTGTCTCTCAAATGAAGTACACCAAGGACTTATTCAAGAAGTTCAATATGCAAGAATGCAAAGGTATGACTACACCCATGCCTACTAGTGGACATCTTGATTTGACTAAAGATGGTGAACCGGTCGATCAAAAGGTTCATCGCTCTATGATTGGTTCATTGTTATATCTATGTGCTTCTTGTCCCGATATCATGCTAAGTGTGTGCATGTGTGCACGATATCAAGCTGCTCCTAAAGAATGTCATCTTAAGGCCGTGAAAAGGATAGTGAGATACTTAATCCATACACCAAATTTTGGCATTTGGTATCCTAAGAGGGCCTCTTTCGATCTTGTTGGCTACTCCGACTCGGATTATGCCGGTGACAAGGTTGATAGAAAATCCACTTCAGGTACTTGTCAATTTCTTGGTAGATCTCTTGTGTCTTGGTCTTCCAAGAAACAAAACTCGGTATCATTATCCACCGCCGAAGCGGAATACATTGCCGCTGGTTCATGTTGTGCTCAATTACTTTGGATGACCCAAACTCTTAAAGATTATGGGATATATGTGAAACATGTTCCATTACTTTGTGACAATGAAAGTGCTATCAAGATTGCTCACAATCCCGTGCAACACTCTCGAACTAAGCATATTGAAGTTCATCATCATTTCATTCGAGATCATGTTGCCAAAGGGGACATTAATCTTAAGCATGTTCGCACAAAAAAGCAATTAGCGGACATATTCACTAAACCACTTGATGAGAAAGTGTTTTGCGGGTTAAGAGGTGAGTTGAACATCATTGATGCTTCAAACTTGGAGTAGGAACTCCATTGGATACATGCAAGAGATGAGCTTATGACTAATCCTTGATATTTCTCTTATGATGATAATCTTATGTCTTGGATATATTTGCACCTTGCATGTTATCTAACCCATGTAGGTACCTGGATGAATCTAAGTCTATGAGATTGCAACTCACTCACATCTTGAGCAATCGCTACATCACCAAGTCTCTACACAATGGTGGTTGAAGACAAGGAAGCACGGAACCATTCAAACATATCCTTTGACAAATTTATCATTGAACTTCATGATTGTCATTTTGGACGCACAAGTGCTATGCCTTGCAAAAACTAACCCATGTAGGTAGATGAACTCAAATTCCAAGTGGTGCTCCCAACTCTTGATGATCTACATCAACCTCGAGCAACCTACACAAGTTCAACTACACGATCAACACCACCACCCAAGGTATGTTATTCCATCTTAGAGAAGCTTTACTCCAAGTCATGAGTCAAAGCAACTCGACAAGATGAGAATACATCAAGATGCTTAAACGAAAAATGGTAACCCCATTTTGAGCTTAAGCGATGAGTATGACCTATGATCAAGTGATCTCACTTGACTCCTAAGTCAATATACTCTAACATAGGTGACTTCGTCGCCGACCATCTCTAGATGAAGTTCTCTTGAGTTCTTTTATGTGCTCTTGCATTTGTCTCTTGCATATTTGTTTCCCCTTTTTTTAAAACTTCATCTAGATTTCTTTTCTTTTCTTTTTCTTTTCTATTTTTTCAGCATTCCCTGCATCCAATTCATTGCAAATCTTTCAGTTAATTCCTTGCAAATCCTTGTGAGATCTTACTTGTCTAGTGAGCTGAGGTGACAAGTGTTTTCTCTGCGATGAACTCGGTCTCACCGGTTTGATGTTTTCGGTCCAACCGAATTCTTTCGGTGCAACCGAAGCATACCACTCGGTGCCACCGATTTCACTACAGGAAAAACATTTTGCCATTTATTCCTGAGTTACTCTTGATCCAGCCCCACTAAATGAATCACAAGCATCACATTTACCTTAGTGCTTTGTGCTGTGACTCAAGCACCAAACCTAGTCACCACAAATTCAAGAAGGCCCTTCTTGGAAATTGATGTCAAAGGGGGAGAGAGAGATCACATCAAAGCTTAATCATATCTCTAGGGGGAGAGAATACTCAAGGAGGGAGTAATCTTCAAGGATCCCAGATGCTTGGTGTTCAAGAGGAGAGATGCCACATGTCTTCTTGAGGGGAAAGACATGTTCATATGTGCTTATTTGCATTAGCTCTGTTCATTTGTTTCTTTGAGCTCTGATTTTCTGTTCCCTATCTTCTCCCAGTATCCTATGCTAGATTCAGGGGGAGCAAGACATCTAAGGGAATGAAATTCTTTAAATTCATTGCACATCTTTACCTTTGGGGACATGTCTATATCAAATGTGGCACTTAGTACTCACTCTACATGTCATCCCAGTCTTGGTACTCTTGTGGTTTCTTTTGTTTGCTCTGGACAGCAAGTGTATCTGTGTTATCTAACCTTATTTTCACAGGTTCATTCCATCCTAAGCCAACTCAAGACCACAAGGTAAGTATATGCATCACAATCATGCGTATGAGGAATTCTTGCTGATGTACATACTGTTTGCAAGAAGGACTCATGAGCATGAAGGTACATTTCCCATATTCACATCTTTTGCTCTAATGCATATAGCCAAGATACATGTAACACATTGCATACTCTGTCATGGCTATGCTCTCGCATCCTCCTATATTCCATATTCACATGATTGCATACATATAGGGGGAGCCTATGCTTATTACATGTCTTTCCAAAGCTTTACTTGTTATTCTCTATATCCTTATTTAAAGCTTTGATGTATGTTGTCATCAATTACCAAAAAAGGGGAGATTGAAAGCACAAGTGCTCCCTGGGTGGTTTTGGTAATTAATGTCAACATATCTCTTCTTGGACTAACACTTTTACCTAGTATGTTTCAGATGAGTTCAACAATGAAGTGGCATGGACTAAAGGATGTGGAACCCCTTCAAGATGCTAAGGATAAAGGATTGGCTCAAGCTTCAAGCACAAGACTCTACATTTTATATTTTAGTGATCCAAGATCACATTGAGTCTATAGGAAAAGCCAATACTATCAAGAGGGGATGAGGTGTTGCTTATTGGCTTACTTGCTCAAAATGCTTAGTGATATGCTCCAAAGCCCTCAACTACTTTCTCACATCCACATATGTCCTAAACGAAAAGTCTAACTCGGCCTTACCGATTCTTTCTATCCGGCGCCACCGAGTTCAGATGTCATAGCCACTGCCACAAACCCTAGGCAAATCGGTCTCACCGATAGGGATCTCGGTCTCACCGAGATGGGATTGTAATCTCTCTGTTTCCCTTTGTAACGTTTCGATACCACCGAGATGAGCGATCGGTCCCACCGAGATTGCAATGTAAACTCCCTGTTTCCTTTTCGTAACATTTCGGTCTCACCGAAATGAGCGAACCGGTCCCATCGAGTTTACCTGACCAACTCTCTGGTTAGCTTATTACCAAAATCGGTCCCACCGAGTTTGTGTAATCGGTCTCACCGAGATTATGTTATGCCCTAACCCTAACCATATCGGTCCTACCGAGTTGCATGTCGGTCCCACCGAAAATCCTAATGGTCACTAGATTTGCTGAATCGGTCCGACCGAGTTTATCAATTCGGTCCCACCGAGTTTGGCAAGTTGTGTGTAACGGTTAGATTTTGTGTGGAGGCTATATATACCCCTCCACCTCCTCTTCATTCGTGGAGAGAGCCATCAGAACGAACCTACACTTCCAACTTGCATTTTCTGATAGAGAACCACCTACTCATGTGTTGAGGCCAAGATATTCCATTCCTACCATATGAATCTTGATCTCTAGCCTTCCCCAAGTTGCTTTCCACTCAAATATTCTTTCCACCAAATCCAAATCCTGTGAGAGAGAGTTGAGTGTAGGGGAGACTATCATTTGAAGCACAAGAGCAAGGAGTTCATCATCAACACACCATTTGTTACTTCTTGGAGAGTGGTGTCTCCTAGATTGGCTAGGTGTCACTTGGGAGCCTCCGACAAGATTGTGGAGTTGAACCAAGGAGTTTGTAAGGGCAAGGAGATCACCTACTTCGTGAAGATCTACCGCTAGTGAGGCAAGTCCTTCGTGGGTGACGGCCATGGTGGGATAGACAAGGTTGCTTCTTCGTGGACCCTTCGTGGGTGGAGCCCTCTGTGGACTCGCACAACTGTTACCCTTCGTGGGTTGAAGTCTCCATCAACGTGGATGTACGATAGCACCACCTATCGAGGCCACGACAAAAACATCCGTGTCTCCAATTGCGTTTGAATCCTCCAATCCCTTCCCTTTACATTCTTGCAAGTTGCATGCTTTACTTTCCGCTGCTCATATACTCCTTGCATGCTTGCTTGTTATGTATTGTGATTGTTAAACTTGTGCCTAAACTCCACTTAATCTTAAAGAAGTTAAAAACTGCAACTTTTGGTACTTAGTGTCTAATCACCCCCCCCCCCTCTACACACCTCTTCTCGATCCTTTCAGGAGCCAATATGAGCATCCAGGTTCCACTATTGGTTATTGATCGTAGATGTGTCTCGATCATGTCTACATAGTTCTCGAACCCGTAGGGTCCGGACACTTAACGTTCGATGACGATTTGTATTATGAGTTATGTGATTTTGATGACCGAAGTTTGTTCGGAGTCCCGGATGAGATCACGGACATGACGTGGAGTCTCGAAATTTTCGAGACATAAAGATTGATACATTGGAAGGTTATGTTCAGACACCGGAAAGGTTTCGGAATGGTTCAGACATTTTTCGAAGTACCGGGAGGTTACCGGACCCCCCTCCCCCGGCGGAAGTAGTGGGCCTTCATGGGCCTTAGTGGAAAGGAGAGGAGGGCCGTAGGGTGGCTGCGTGCCCCCAATGGCAAGTACGAATTGGACTAGGGAGGGGGCGGCGCCCCCCTCTTTCCTTCTCCCTCTCCTCCTCCTTCCCTCTCTCCCCCTCTTGGAAAAAGGAAGGGGACTCCAACTAGGATTGGGAATCCTAGTTGGACTCCCCCTATGGCGCGCCCCTCCTGGCCATCGACATCCTCCCTCTCTCCTTTATATACGGGCGCAGGGGCACCCCAAAGCACAACAGACAATCTCTTAGCCGTGTGTGGTGCCCCCCTCCACAGTTTAACACCTCGGTCATATCATCGTAGTGCTTAGGCGAAGCCCTGCGCCGGTAACTTCATCATCACCATCGCCATGCCGTCGTGCTCATGGAACTCTCCCTCGTCCTCAACTAGATCAAGAGCACAAGGGATGTCATCATGTTGAACGTGTGCTGAACACTGAGGTGCCGTACATTCGGTTCTTGGATTGGTTTGATCGTGAAGACGTTCGACTACATCAACCGCGTTACTAAATGCTTCCGCTTTCGGTCTACAAGGGTACGTGGACACACTCTCCTGTATCGTTGCTATGCATCTCCTAGATAGATCTTGCATGATCGTAGGAATTTTTCTGAATTACTACGTTCCCCAACAAATTTAAAAGTTGTACATATTGCTTGGGACATTGCACGGCAAAATTGAGAAGAATGAACTAAAAAATGAAACAAAACTGTTATGCAAGCACTATCATCATATGCACGGCGAACATTTTTTTCCCGACAAAGTCCTGCACATACAAAACGAGTACATGCCATGGGGATTTGAACACAGTGTAAAAAACTGCGAGAAATATGGAGGGGGGAAGTGAGGAGCAACCTACATGTGATAAAAAAGACAAATGCCAGCCAGCAGATTGATCGTGCCTCCACCAGTGCGCTGGAGCGACTCTCCTTGCCGCCGAGAAGGGCCCGAGAACGGGAGTCAAGAGCTCTCTGTCGCTGCTGCTAGATCCCGAGCACCACTACTAGCAGAGACACCCCACCACCGTCGAATCCCACGGACGCACCGAAGAACAAGAAGCGCAACGGCACCTCAAACCATCCAAGGAGCACGTCGGCGCTCTGGAAGCGCCCGCCGAGCCATTGACCCGTGGCGGCACAGGGCCAAGCCGCCGAGCGCAGGATGACACCTCCTGCACCACCACTCTGCTCCCTGCACCCCCCTTCGCGAACACTCCGGCTCACTGATACATCTGCAATGTATCTATAATTTATGAAGTATTCATGCCATGTTTACAACAATTTTATATGGTTTTGGTATGATTTGATCAGAACTAACCTGGACTGACGCTGTTTTCAGCAGAACTACTGTGGTATCGTTTTTTGTGTAGAAATAAAAGTTCTCGAAATGGGCTGAAAATTTACGGTAATTTTTTATGGACCAAAAGAGACCCCTAAAGCACAAGAGATGGCCCAGGAAGTGGACAAGGAGTCCACAAGCCTAGGGGGCAGGCCCTACCACCCCGGGAGGTGCTCCCGGCTTGTGGGGCCCTCCGGCACCCCCTTGACGTGAGACCGACGCCAAAAATTCTTATTAATATAGAAACCTCCGAAAATAAACCTCGGAAGCCTCTGTAGCCACGAAAAACCAATCGAGAGCCCATTCGGGCACCCTGTCAGAGGGGGAAACCATCACCAGAGGCCATCTTCATCAGCCCGGCGGTCTCCATGACGAGGAGGGAGTAGTTCACCCTCGGGGCTGAGGGTATATACCAGTAGCTATGTGTTTTGATCTCTCTCTCTCTCTCTCTCATGTTCTTGATTTGACACGATCTTGATGTACCGCGAGATTGTTACTATAGTTGGATCATATGGTGTTTCTTCCCCTCTATCTTCTTGTGATGAATTGAGTTTTACCTTTGATGTTTCACTATTATCGGATTGAATACTATTATGGATTTGAGAACACTTGATGTATGTCTTGCATGGGATACCCGTGGTGACAATGGGGTGTTCTATTGATTCACTTGATGTATGTTTTGGCAGTCAACTCGCGGATTCCCGAGGTGACATTGGGGTTCTACGCATAGGGGTTGATGCACATTTTCATCCTTATTTCTCCGCTAGAAATCTTGGGGCACTCTTTGAGGTTCTTTGTGTTGGATTGAATATTATGAATCTGAAGTTGTTTGATGCATATCGTATAATTGACCCACAGATACTTGTGGTGACATTAGAGTATCTAGGTGACATTAGGGTTGATTGATGTGTATCATATGGTTTTACTACAAACTCTAGGGTTGACACTTATAGGAATAACTCAGTGGATTGATCAGAAATAATAACTTTGAGGTGGTTTCGTACCCTACAAACAATTTCATCTTATGTTCTTCGCGATAGGAACTTTGGAGTGACTCTTTGTTGCACGTTGAGGGATTGTTATATGATCTAATTATGTTATCATTGTTGAGAGAACTTGCACTAGTGAAAGTGTGAACCCTAGGCCTTGTTTCCAAGCATTGCAATACCGTTTTCGCTCACTTTTACTACTAGTTACCTTGCTGTTTTTATATTTTCAGATTACAAAAACCTATATCTACCATCCATATTACACTTGTATCGCCATCTCTTCGTCGAACTAGTGCACCTATACAATTTACCATTGTATTGGGTGTGTTGGGGACTGATACGTCCATTTTGCATCATGTTTTCTTACTGTTATTTATAATGTTTTTATCCATAATAATGCTTTTTGGAGTAATTGTTGTGCCTTTTCTTTCATAATTTGCAAGGTACACACCAAGAGGGAGAATTCTGGCAGCTGGAAATCTGGACCTGCAAAAGGCTACGTCATGCTACCTATTCTGCACAACTCCAAACAAGCTAAGCCTTCACGGAGAATTTATATGGAATATTTAAGGAATATTGGAGCAAATAACTACTAGAGGGGGGCCCACCAGGTGGGCACAACCCACCTGGGCGCGCCAGAGAGCCCAGGCGCGCCCTGGTGGGTTGTGCCCTCCTCGGCCCACCTACGGTGCCCATCTTCTGGTATATAAGTCATTTTGACCTAGAAAAAATAAGGGGAGGACATTCGGGATGAAGCGCCGCCATCTTGAGGTGGAACTTTGGCAGGAGCACTTTTGCCCTCCGGCGGAGCGATTCCGCCGGGGGAACTTCCCTCCCGAAGGGGGAAATCATCGTCATCATCATCACCAACAACTCTCCCATCTTGGGGAGGGCAATCTCCATCAACATCTTCACCAGCACCATCTCATCTCAAACCCTAGTTCATCTTGTGTATTCAATCTTGTTACCGAAACTATAGATTGGTGCTAGGGGGTGACTAGTAGTGTTGATTACATCTTGTAGTTGATTACTATATGGTTTATTTGGTGGAAGATTATATGTTCATATCCATTATGCTATTTAATACCCCTCCGATCATGAGCATGTTGATTATTTGTGAGTAGTTACTTTTGTTCTTGAGATCACGGGAGAAATCATGTTGCAAGTAATCATGTGAATTTGATATGTGTTCGATATCTTGATAGTATGTATGTTGTGATTCCCTTAGTGGTGTAATGTGAACATCGACTACATGACACTTCACCATATTTGGGCCTAAGGGAATGCATTGTGGAGTAGTAGATAGATGGTGGGTTGCGAGAGTGACATAAACTTAAACCCCAGTTTATGCACTATTCCGTAAGGGACTGATTGGATCCTAGAGTTTAATGCTATGGTCAGAATTTATTCTTAATACTTTTCTCGTAGTTGCGCATGCTTGTGAGAGGGTTAAACATAAGTAGGAGGTTTGTTCAAGTAAGAACAACACCTAAGCACCGGTCCACCCACATATGAAATTATGAAAGTAGCAAACACAAACCAAACCAACATGATGAAAGTAACTAGATGAAATTCATGTGTACCATCAAGAACGCTTTGCTTGTTATAAGAGACCATTTTAGCCTGTCCTTTGTCTAAAAAGGATTGGGCTACCATGTTGCATACTTATTTCTACTATCGTTACTTGCTCGTTACAAATTATCTTGCTATCAAACTACTCATCCGGAACCACAATTAGTTAGCCCTCAACCTACTACACCTACTGAAAATATTGAATATGAAATCCCTTCGGGTATGATAGAACAACTGCTAGCTAATCCTTATGCAGGAGATCGAACTGAACATCCTGATATGCACTTGATACATGTGGAACAAATTTGCGGATTGTTTAAGCTTGCAGGTTTACCCAGGGATGAAGTGATGAAAAAGGTTTATCCTTTATCTTTTAAGGGAAAAGCATTGGCATGGTATACTCTATGCGATGATATTGGATCATGGAATTGGAATTGTTTGAAATTGGAGTTCCATCAAAAAAATTATCCTATGCATGTAGTTCATCGTGATCAGAATTATATATATAATTTTTGGCCTCGTGAAGGAGAAAGTATCGCTTTAGCTTCGGGGAGGCTTAAGTCGATGTTATATTCATGCCCCAATCATGAGCTCTCAACAGAAATTATTATTCCGAATTTTCATGCTCGGCTTTCTCGTAATGATCAAACCATGCTCGATACTTCATGTACTGGTTCTTTTATGAGGAAGACTATTGAATTCTGGTGGGATCTTTTGGAAAGAATTAAACACAACTCTGAAGATTGGGAACTTGATGAAGGTAAAGAGTCGGGTATAAAGCTTAAGTATGATTGTGTTAAATCTTTTATGGATACCAATGCTTTTCAAAAGTTTAGCACTAAATATGGACTTGACTTTGATATAGTAGCCTCCTTTTGTGAATCATTTGCTACTCATGTTGAACTTCGTAAAGAAAAGTGGGTTAAATATCACCCATCTATTAAAGATGAAATTAAAGAACCAGTACCATTTAAAGAAGAAACTATACTTTACAATGTTGATCGAGTTGTTCCTTCTGCTTATATTGATAAACCACCTTTCCCTGTTAGGATAAAAGAACATGCTAAAGTTTCAACTGTGGTTAACAAAAGCTATGTTAGAACACCTAAATCTAATGAGAAAATTAGAGTAGAACCTAGCATTGCTATGGTTAAAGATCTCTTGGAAGAAGATATGGATGGGCATGTTATTTATTTTTGTGAAGAAGCTGCTAGAATTGTTAAACCTGAGGGGAAAGATAAACATAGACCAGTTGTTGGCATGCCTGTTGTTTCAGTTAAAATAGGAGATCACTGTTATGATGGTTTATGTGACATGGGTGCTAGTGTGAGTGTCATTCCCCACTCCTTATATGAAGAAATTAGAGATGAAATAGCACCTGCTGAAATAGAAGACATAGATGATATTATTAAACTTGCTAATAGAGATTAGGGTTGGGCATAAAAACCGACCAACCAAAAACTGAACCAAAACCGAAACCGAATAAACCAAATTTTCGGTTTTTTTATTGTGTACAAGAAAAATCGGTTAGCTGGGCTACTAAACGAACTAAATTCAGTCGGTTCGGTATATTTCTCGGTTAACCGAGATGGCCGAATCCCAATCCACTCCACTCGTCGCCCCTGGCCCAGTACAAGCCCATTCCACCCACCAGCCCTGTGGCCCATGTCTCCCCACCAAGCCAACCGTCTCCACGTCTCCCCATCCCCCGACTATAGAAAACCTAAGTCTAGTAACCCCATGCGGCCCTGCCCTACCTACTCAGCCACCGGCCGCCGCCGCTACTCATCTGAGCGGCTGAGACGTCGCCGGCGCCACCACATCTTCTCCCCCGCCCGGCTACCCCCGACGCCATGGACTACACCGCATCTGCATGAAGGAAGGAAGGAGAGGAGCAGGGACACAAGGATCGGCCGTCGCGGCGTCGCCCATCCGTCGTTTCACCTCTCCAACTCAACAGCCACCGCCGGTCCACCTCGTCGACCTCGACAACATCTCGGGGGTGGCTTCTCTAGTTCGTCACCACGTCTTCCACGGGAGAAACTGAACATTCAGTCAATTTAATATGCCCAGTGTCCCATCTTTTGTCTCCAATTTCTGTTTCATTCTTTGTGAGTAGATGCGTAGATGGTAAACTTGGATGCACTTGTTGTTTAATTCTTCCAATCTTGTGAGTAGACGCCTAATTCTGCCTACATATAGTTGTCCAGTGTCTTTTAGTCTGTTTGATTCATGCGACTATGCAAGGTTCTGAATTCTAGTGTCTGCTTGTAATATTTAGCAAGGAAATGAACTTGTATAAATATTGTATACTAGTAGTCTCTTACTGCTGCAGATTTTGCAACGAAGACATTGTTTTGCCATTAATATTCCTCCCGTCTTAGTGTGGGAATGAACTCGTATAAATTTTTTCTGAACCTGCTATTTGTCAACTGGAAATTCTCAGCCATCTACTAGTACTCAATGCACTCACATTGTACATACTGATTTTACTAGATGCATTTTGGTAACCTGTATTTTGGACATCTTGTTTAATTCTTCTTGCAAGTAATTAGTATAGATGATTGATCACAAGAATTCTAATTATGTTACTGTTTTTAGATGGTTGAGCCTGGTGGGCTTGGTGATGAGATGACTGAAGAGAAGATGCAAGTTTATGAGGAAGAAGAAAGAAAGATTGAGGAGTGGGAAAAGAGAAAGAAGGAGATGGATGAACGACCTACAAGAAGGCAGATGAAAAAAAGATCGCCAATGTGGGATCACTTTTCTGAGGTACTAGTTGTTGGTCTTCTCAAGTTTGGAAAGTGCAGGTATTGCAATCGTGATATCAAGGCTGTTCCGGGGATTAACGGTACATCTGCCTTAAAAAGTCATTTTGGTACTTGAAGTATAATCCTCATAGTGATAGGAATAAGAATCAAGGTACTTTGCAAATAATCCAAAGGGAAAGTCCTACAGTGCATAAATTTGATCCGGAAGCACTAAGGAGAGCTATTGCTAAGATGATTATAGTAGATGAGCTTCCCTTTGCATTTACTGAAAAAACTGGTTTTAGAGAAGTGATGTCAATTGCATGTCCTCGTTTCAATATGCCTTCTAGAAGAACATGCAGTCGGGATGTTGTCAAGCTTTATTTTGAAGAGAGAGCAAAGCTAACACTTTTTTTTCAAAAAATCATGTCAAAGAGTGTGTCTCACTACTGATGGTTGGACTTCTCAAACACAAGATTGTTATATGACAGCCACGACACATTTTATTGACCCTGAATGGAATTTGCACAAGAAGATCATTAGTTTTTTCGTAGTAAAAGGTCATAAGGGAGATGATATTGGAAATGCCTTAGAGCAATGCTTGATGGAGTGGGGAATAAACAAAGTTATGACAATAACTATTGATAATGCTAGCGCGAATGATGGTGGTGTAGGTTACATAAGGAAGAAAATGATCAAAACTGGAAATAGCATAGCTGAAGGTAAATATTTGCATATGAGATGTGCTGCCCATATTATAAATCTGATTGTCACTAACGGTCTAAAAGAGTTGGATGAATCAGTTAAGCGTGTGCGAGCTGCGGTTAGATATATAAGACATGGGCCATCTAGAATTACAAGATTTAAAGAGCTTGCTGCATTAGAAAAGTTGGATGCTCCACAATCTGAACCAACTCAAAAAAGGGAAGGAAGTAAATTGGTGTCTTGGATAAATAAAAAGTTGAGAATTGGTGATGGTGGTGAAACTAGCATGAGCGAATCTAAATTGGAGAAATACTTGCGTGAAGAGAATGAAATAAATAGGGATGATTTTGACACTCTAAAATGGTGGAAGAACAATGCTGCTAGATTCCCAGTATTGGCAAGAATGGCCCGTGATGTGTTAGTTGTTCCGGTATCGTTGCAGCCAAGTCGCCATTTAGCACAAGTGGACGCATCCTATATGAGTTTAGAACCTCACTTATGCCATTCATGGTCCAAGCTCTTGTTTGTACCCAAGATTGGCTAAGGAGTGATATTACTATCGACATTGAAGAAGATGAAGAGGAATTGTTGATCTTGGAAAAGGGTAACATGTTGTGATTATTTTCCATATATTTTTCTTTATTTCTGACTTCATATGCTTATTATATGTTTATTTCATTCTTTTCCAGAATTAATTTAAGAGTTCGGTAGTACAAATTCATTTGTGTCGAAGACAAGCACTAGCAAGTCTGTTTGCAAGCCATCTGGGGCTGGGTCATCTTGCCCGCCTCCATCCTCTACTTAAATGTTGGTGAGTGAGTTGCAAGAGATGCTCTCAGGTTTACAAATGTTTCACTTTGTAGAAATCCTCTTCATCATGCACATGTTTCACTACATCCCTATTCCTTTTACAAGAAGGATGCTCCTGTTCATGTTCTTAGCTCTGTACTCATTTTTTGTATTATAAATACATATCCTGTTCATGTTAATATTTATATATGTTAGAAGTTCAAGTACTCATGTTCATGTTTACATATGTTACAAGCAAGATGCTCCTGTAAATTTTGTTTTCCTGGCTGTTCATTTCTAATTATAACTTGTAATTTTTCCTACTGTGGCTACAGAGACCTACATGTTGCTTGGTGGCTTTCTAGGAGTGGGAGTCCTACTGTTGTCCTGTTGGGTGTTGGGATGCAGGTTGCTGGCTGCTCTTGAAGACTCCAACTTAGGAACTGGAGCACATCTGCAGTGCACTTTTTAGTGGCACTTCAAAATTTGGTTGTTTGCCTATGTTTTAAAGTGTAATAAGTAGACTTTGATTTTGGTTGGTTGTGTGCTGCACTTCATTCTTGTGGAGAACTTATCAGTTTACCCAGTCTTGGAATTTTAGTAGACGCACTTATGAGATATGCTATTATGCACTTACTACTTTGTCCTACTGTTATGCTATTTTGCTAATTCCTTTCTTGCACTTATGAGATATGCTGGAACTTCGTTGGTTGTGTTAATATGTTGACAATTTTTTTATTTACAATATGCATGCTATCAAAAATGTTCTGAAACTGAAACTGGAATTCCTAAATATGGTACAGAATTTGGTTAACACCGAAAACCAAACCGAATTTTTGGTTAACCAAATGTTCAGTTAGCACAATTTTAGTACCAAATTCGGTTACCATATCTGCAAACCGAATTGATGAAAAAATCGAATAGCAGAAACCAAAATTTCGATTTCTACCAAGCGCCCAGGCCTAATAGAGATACTATATCACCCATTGGGATTCTTAGAGATGTTGAAGTCTTGTGTGGGAAGATAAAATACCCTACTGATTTTCTTGTTCTTACCACCCCACAAGATAAATTTTGTCCCATTATATTTGGTGGACCTTTCTTGAACACCGTCAATGCTAAAATAAATTGTAAGAAACAAATTGTCGGTGTTAGCTTTGGTGATGAATCCCATGAGTTTAATGTTTCCAAGTTTAGTAGAAATTATCATGAAAAAGAATTGCCTACTAAGGATGAATTAATTGGTCTTGCTTCTATTGCTATGCCACCTACTGATCCTTTAGAGCAATACTTGCTAGACCATGAGAATGATTTACATATGCATGAAAGAAATGAAATATATAAGATCTTCTTTGAACAATGTCCTCTCCTTAAACACAATTTGCCTATTGAAACTCTTGGAGGTCCTCCTCCAACTAAGGTGACCCTGTTTTTGAATTAAAACCTTTGCCAGACACTTTGAAATATGCTTATCTTGATGAAAAGAAGATATATCCTATTATTATCAGTGCTAACCTTTCTGAACATGAAGAAGAAAGATTACTGAAAGTTCTAAGGAAGCACCGAGCTGCTATTGGGTATACTCTTGGTGATTTAAAGGGCATTAGTCCCACTCTATGTCAGCATAAAATTAATATGGAACCTGATGCAAAACCGGTTGTTGATCATCAACGTCAGTTAAATCCGAAGATGAAAGAAGTGGTAAGAATGTAAATATTAAAACTTTTGGAAGCAGGTATAATCTATCCTATAGCTGATAGTAAATGGGTAGGTCTTGTTCATTGTGTCCCTAAGAAGGGAGGTATTACTGTTGTTCCTAATGATAAGAATGAGCTTATTCCACAAAGAATTGTCACGGGCTATAGAATGGTAATTGATTATAGAAAATTAAATAAAGCTACTAGAAAAGATCATTACCCTCTGCGTTTTATTGATCAAATGTTAGAAAGACTATCTAAGCACACACATTTTTGCTTCCTTGATGGATACTCTGGCTTTTCACAAATACCTATTTTACAATCTGATCAAGAAAAGACCACTTTTACTTGTCCTTTTGGAACATTTGCTTATAGATGTATGCCTTTCGGTTTATGTAATGCACCTGCTACCTTTCAAAGATGTATGGCTGCTATATTCTCTGACTTTTGTGAAAAGATTGTTGAGGTTTTCATGGATGACTCTTCTGTTTATGGGAAGTCCTTTGATGATTGTTTAAGCAATCTTGAGCGAGTTTTGTAGAGATGTGAACAAACAAATCTTGTCTTGAATTGGGAGAAGTGCCACTTTATGGTTAATGAGGGCAGTCTTGGGTCATAAAATTTCTGAAAGAGGTATTGAAGTGGACCAAGCTAAGGTCGATGCAATTGAGAAAATGCCATGTCCTAAGGACATGAAAGGTATTCGTAGTTTCCTAGGTCATGCTGGTTTATATAGGAGGTTTATTAAAGACTTCTCTAAAATTTCTAGGCCTCTCACTAGTCTTTTGCAAAAGGATGTTCCTTTTATTTTTGATGATGATTGTTTAGAAGCCTTTGAAACACTCAAGAAAGCTTTAATTTCTGCACCTATTGTTCAAACCACCTGATTGGAACTTGCCTTTTGAAATTATGTGTGATGCTAGTGATTACGCTGTTGGTGTTGTTCTAGGACAAAGAGTTGATAAGAAATTGAATGTTATTCATTATGCTAGTAAAACTTTAGACAGTGCTCAAAGAAATTGTGCTACTACTGAAAAAGAATTTTTAGAAGTGGTGTTTGCTTGTGATAAATTTAGACCTTATATAGTTGATTCCAAAGTAACTGTTCACACAGACCATGCTGCTATTAAATATCTTATGGAAAAGAAAGATGCAAAACCTAGACTTATTCGTTGGGTCTCTTGTTACAAGAATTTGATTTACATATTATTGATAGAAAAGGAGCTGAGAACCCCATATCAGATAACTTGTCTAGGCTTGAAAATGTGCTTGATGACCCACTACCTATTGATGATAGTTTTCCTGATGAGCAGTTAGCTGCAATAAATGTTGCTAATAGTACTCCTTGGTATGCTGATTATGCTAATTACATTGTTGCTAAATACTTACCTCCTAGCTTTACATACCAACAAAAGAAAAAAAAATTCTTCTATGATTTAAGACATTACTTTTGGGATGACCCACATCTTTATAAAGAAGGAGTAGATGGTATTATTAGACGTTGTGTAGCTGAGCATGAATAGGGACAAATCCTACGGAAATCTCACTCCGAGGCTTATGGAGGGCATCATGCTGGGGATAGAACTGCTCACAAGGTATTGCAATCTAGATTTTATTGGCCTACTCTCTTCAAGGATGCCCGTAAGTTTGTCTCATCTTATGATGAATGCCAAAGAATAGGTAATATCGATAAGCATCAAGAAATGCCTATGAATTATTCACTTGCTATTGAACCATTTGATGTTTGGGGATTTGATTACATGGGACCTTTTCCTTCCTTTAATGGGTATACACATATTTTGGTTGCTGTTGATTATGTTACTAAATGGGTAGAAGCTATTCCAACTAGTAGTGTTGATCACAACACCTCTATTAAAATGCTTAAGGATGTTATTTTCCCAAGTTTTGGAGTCCCTAGATATTTAATGACTGATGGTGGTTCACACTTTATTCATGGTGCTTTTCGTAAAATGCTTGCGAAGTATGATGTTAACCATAGAATTGCATCACCTTACCATCCTCAATCTAGTGGTCAAGTTCAACTTAGTAATAGGGAAATAAAATTAATTTTGCAAAAGACTGTCAATAGGTCTAGGAAGAATTGGTCTAAGAAATTAGATGATGCACTTTGGGCTTATAGAACAGCTTATAAAAATCCTATGGGTATGTCTCCTTATAAAACGGTTTATGGAAAAGCTTGTCATTTGTCTCTTGAGTTAGAACATAAAGCATACTGTGCAATTAAAGAACTCAACTATGATTTCAAACTTGCCGGTGAAAAGAGGTTATTTGATATTAGCTCTTTATATGAATGGAGAATCCAGACTTATGAAAATGCAAAATTATTCAAAGAGAAAGTTAAAAGATGGCATGACAAAAGAATCCAAAAGCGTGAGTTCAAAGTCGGAGAATATGTTCTTTTGTACAACTCTCGTTTTAGATTTTTTGCAAGAAAGCTCCTCTTGAAATGGGAAGGCCCATATGTCATCGAGGAGGTTTACCGGTCTGGAGCCATCAAAATAAATAATTTTGGAGACACTAACCCGAAGGTTGTCAACGGACAATGAATAAAGCATTATATCTCAGGTACGCCTATCAATGTTGAAATTAATATTATCCAAACTTTGACACCGGAGGAGCACATAAAACAGTCCTTCTGGAACACTCCAGAATCATCAAACTAAGGAGGTACGTAATACGGTAAGTAAACGATCTACGAAAAATCCACAAAAATATTTTTTGTTAGTATTGGAATATTTTAGAATTTTGGAAATAAAGAAACTCCCAGGAAACGTCCCCTGGTGGGCATAAGACACCAGGGCACGCCAGGCATGCCCGGCGCACCCAAGTGGGTTGTGCCCACTTGGGGCACCTTCCGGATTCTGTTTTTCTTATGTTTACTTGTCCTACAAGATAAAAATATATATATACTTCCCGAACCTGCTAACATCCGCATCGCGAAGAAATCCTCTGTTCCCTTTTCTTGTTGTTCCTGGTTAGCTTTATCAAGCAAGGAAGCTGCCGTAAATCCATCCCCGGTGACAACACAAAAACTGTTGGCTGAGGAGGAGGAAGAAGCTTCTTCAACACCAAGGGAGAACTGAGTCACTACAAAAAAAAGACACATCCGTGACATTTTGGGCCGAACGAATTTTTTTTCTATCATACATATGACACTTCTATGACGATAATTGTGACAAAACCCGGTATCATCATAGATGTGGTGGGCTCCTACTTCTATGACAAAAAATCATGACAGAAAATGGGCTTTTCATCCTGGGCGGGCCGGAGACGCAGCTGCATGACATTCTTTGGGCCGTCCATGATGGAAAAAACCGTGGTAGAAGCGAGGGGGAGGAAAATTTCGGGGAGTTGCCGGTTACGGTGGGAGACCGATGCGCGTTTCTCTCTTACAGGTACGCGCGTGTGTGCGGGGCGTTGTCTCTAACTGAACCCGAGCGAGACGTTGGGCTCTAATCGAACCCGGCGATTACCGCAGCGAACGCGACATCGAACCCGAGCGATCGATCGATGGTGTTAATCGAACCCGATGGAGCGATTCTTCGCTCATCGCTGCTAATCAAGCCGATCGATGCTGCCTCTAGGATGAGCGATGGCGCTGCGGGGGTTTGGATGAACGATGGCGGTGGCGTTGCCTCTGGATGAACAGGAACCCGTGGTGTGGAGGGCTGGATGAACGAGAGACGGTGGAGGGGTGGCCGTGGAGGGTGGTTGAACAGACCCGTGGTGTGGAGGGCTGGATGAACAGTAGACGGTGGAGGGGTGCCCGTGGAGGGGTGGTTGAACAGTAGCAGGTGGAGTAGCGCACGGTGGAGGCTGGATGAACAGGAGCCCGTGGAGGCTGGAGGAGGTCGACGGTAGCCCGTGGAGGCTGGAGGAGGTCGACGGTGGAGATGAACAGTATCCCGTGGAGTCCCGTTTTGCGGTACGCCACACCCCCCCCGTTTCGACCGTAGCACTCCAACACAAGTCCGTTTCGTCCGTTTTGCGGTACGCCACACCCCTCCCGATCAACAGGACCCCCGTTTCAACCGTAGGAGGTCCGTTTCCTTCGTTTTGCGGTACGCCAGGCCCCTCCCGATCAACAGGATCCCGTTTCGAACATGGCCGGTCGAACACAAGGCCGTTTCCTCCGTTGTGCGGTACGCCAGGCCTCATTTCCATCGCCAGTTCCGTCCAAGCCCTCCCGATGAACACGACCACACATTCCGTTCCGACCCAGCCGGTTGGCTCCCACGCGTTCCGTTGCCTCCTGATGAACACGACGCATTCCATTGCCTCCCCATGAACACGACGACAATGTTGTTTCTCCGTTCCGACCCAGCCATGTATGTATGCGCGAGTAGGCATTCGAGACCCTGCCCGTATATACGTACGTGGCCGTATTTTCTTTCTTGCACCCTCGCCGCTATATGTACGTGTACATGCTACGTGCGCGCCTCTACTACGACACGTGTGCGCCTCTACATCTACGACACGTGCATCGACCAGTATGTACGTACACGTTCGCGACCAGAATGACAACGCTACGCACGCTTCGACCAGGTGGGTCCCGATTGTCAGGCACTTCCTTGCGTGCGAAGATGTAGCTGGTGGGTCCCAGCAGCCAGGGGGCGAATCGTTTTTTTGTTGCCCAGACGCACTTCCTTGCATGCGAAGATGTAGCTGGTGGGTCCCAGCAGTCAGGGGGCGAATCGTTTTTCGCGAAATACGGTGGCCCGTCCGATGGGTCCCTGCTGTCAGGTGGAGGAATCATTATTTTGCGCGTAATAAGGAGGCACTTCCTTGCGGAGACCATGGACCCAGCTGTCAGCCCCTCCACGTATAGTCCATGTTCGATGGAAGTCGTTCCTTGACCACCTTGACCACTCCGCGCCGAGAGCACCACGGTAGTGGACGACGGCGAGGCCTAGGAAGGGGACGACTCGGAGCTGGGGAAGACGCAGCAGTGGATGCCCACACGAAGAGGAGTACGAGGATTCACTGGTTCGGCTGCGGTGTGAGGCTGCTGTCGCCGCAGAATAACAGGGGGTGTGGGTGAGTAGAGGGAAGGCCTGGACAGTGGTGGGAGTAGTAGGGGGCGGTGAGGCCTCCGCGGCATCACAGCCGGCCACGGGAGCCAGGAGCACGCGGCACGACCGGCGCTGGTTTGGGCGGCTGGAGCAAGAAGACCAGAGGTTGAAGAAGCACTACGACCGTTGGATGAACATCGTACGGTAACAGGAGCTAGAATCGTTCATATTGCCTAAGTTGACAAAGCCCTCCGTCCCCGTCAACTTGGTAGGCCCACAAGTCAGCCTCCCACTATGCTGGGTTCCAGCTGGCAGGGGGAGTATTCATTTTTTTGTGCGTAATAAGGAGGCACTTCCTTGCGTGCGAAGATAGCTGGTCGGTCCGACATGTCAGCTGGGGGCACGTTTTTTCGCGAAATACAGAGGCCCATCCGTTGGGTCCTAGATGTTAGGTGGAGGAATAATTATTTTGCACGTAATAAGGAGGCACTTCCTTGCTGCGGCCGTGGACCCAGTTGTCAGCCTCTCCACGTACAGTCCACGTCCGATGGAAGCCGTTCCTTGACCACGTTGACCACGCCACGCCGAGAGCACTAGGATGGTGGACGATGGCGAGGCCTAGGAAGGGAACGACACGGAGGCAGGGAAGACTCGGCAGTTGTTTCCCACGCGGAGGGGAGTACGACTGTACGAGGGTTTACTGGTTCGTCTGCCCTCGCTGGAGAATAACAGCAGGTGTGGCCGTGTGGGTGAGTAGAGGGATGGCTAGGCCAGCGATGGGAGTACGGTGGGGCGGTGAGGCCTGCACAGAGCACACAGCCGCCCATGGGAGGAGGGAGCAGCAGTCCCATGGCGCTTGTTTGAGCGGCTGGAGCAAGAAGAGCAGAGATTGAAGAAGCACGATGGCCGTTGGATGCACAACGTACAGTCACTGGAGTTAGAATCGTTCATATTGACTAAGTTGACAAAGCCCTCTGTCCCCGTCAACTTAGTAGGCCCACAAGTCAGCCTCCCACCATGGTGGGTCCCAGCTAGCAGGGGGAGTATTCATTTTTCTGTGCGTAATAAGGAGGCACTTCCGGTGGGTCCGAGCTGACAGTGGGGGGAACGTTTTTTCGCGAAATACGGTGGTCCGTCCGGTGAGTCCCAGCAGTTAGGGGCAAACACTTTTTTCCGAAATACGGTGGCCCGTCCGGTGGGTCACAGCAGTCAGGGGGCAAATGTTTTTTCTGTGAAATACTGGTGGCCCGTCCGGTGGGTCCCTGCTGTTAGGTGGAGGAATAATTATTTTGCGCGTAATAAGGAGGCACTTCCTTGCGGCTGTGGTGGACCCAGCTGTTAGCCTCTCCATGTACAGTACTCTTCCGATGGAAGTCGGTCGTCACATTGACCATGCCGCGCCGAGAGCACCAGGGCGGTGGACGACGGCGAGGCCTAGGAAGGGGACAACGCGGAGCCGGGGAAGACGCGGCAATGGATGCCCATGCGGAGAGGAGTACGAGGATTCACTGGTTCGGCTGCGGTGTGAGGCTGCCGTCACCGCAGAATAACAGGGGGAGTGGGTGAGTGGAGAGATGGCCTGGCTAGCGGTGGGAGTAGTATGGGGATGGTGAGGCCTCCGCGGCAGCACAGCCGACCACGGGAGGTAGGAGCATGCGGCACGACCGGCGGTGCTTTGGGCGGCTGGGGCAAGAAGACCATAGGTTGAAGAAGCACTACGGCTGTTGGATGGACATCGTTGACCACGCAGCACCGAGAGCACCAGGGCGGTGGACGACGATGAGGCCTACAAAGGGAAGGACAGGGAGCCGGCGAAGACACGGCAGTGGCTGCCCACGCGGTGGAGAGTACGAGGGTTGACTGGTTCGGCTGCCGTCGCCGGAAAATAACAGGAGGTGTGGGTGAGTAGAGGGATAGACAGGCCAGGGATGCGAGTATGATGGGGCCGTGGGGCCTGCCTGGCAGCACTTCCGGCCACGGGAGGTGGGAGCATGCGGTTCCGACGGCGCTGGTTTGGGCGACTGGGGCAGGAAGATCAGAGACTGAAGAAGCACGATTGCCGTTAGATTGACATCTAACGGTCTGACGCTGGTAGAGTCGATTGTTGACTAAGTTTCTTTTTTAAGAAACCTTGTGTACGCATGAACTTAGTAGGCCCACAAGTCAGCCTACAAATCTGTGGCAGACAACATAAAGCCCATTTGCTATTTTTTACAATTTGCAGCCCATTTGCTATTTTTTATAATTTGCAGCCCATTTGTTAATTCTTAAGTAATTTATTACAGCCCATTTTCTGCCCAGGACCACGGTCAAAAAGTTCAACCTTATTTTGCATATTTCGGTGGAGTCCAAACTGTTGTAATCCCGAAATGATAAACATTTTTTTAAGAACTTATTGATTTGCCAAAAAATCGTTTTGTTTTTGTAAGCAAATAAGACGTCGGACAATTGAGTTGGTTTAAGGGAAAACCAGTGGTGAAAAAATCAGCGCTGGGTGGGAAAAAGCAACAAAAATAAGGATGGAAATATGATAAGGGAATTTTATGTGTTTTCAATATAATGATACGTGTATATGAACTAGTAAAACTATAGGTAGATATTAGAAAACGGATGTAGGACATGCGTTTCAAGAGGAAAATAGAACTGGGTTGTGTGTTTGATTCAGTAAAAAAACTGCATGCGGATGTTGTAAGACAAAATATAACTAACGCTAGCGGGCCAGAGGCCAGTAGATACCTGCTGGATCTTTGTGCCCCTTAGTCGTCATGGGCTGGGCCTGGTAAAAACAAAACCAACCCTGGTCAGTCTACAGCCAGTTGAAACTTTCTCGACCTGAAAAAACAATATACATGCTCAATAAACGAGAGAATTCTGCAAGCACAGACTGATAACTGGGACGCAACACGGATATTTTTTTTATCGTGATAATAAGTGCATGCACTTGTTTCAAAAAAACTACAGAACTGGGAATTCGAACGGCGGGTGCTTATGCTACCCATCAAATAAAAATCAGGTGCCTGAGAATTCGCTTCGAAACAAATGATTTAGCTTTATATCCACGTCGACCCTCGGCATGATGGTTGGAAGCAAATGCAAGTTTATACCAAAAGATTGTTAACAACAATACCAACTTGCGGACGACAAGGTAGTACAACTACCAATACCAAACTACTCCTGGCCCTAGTGTTCGTTTGGTAGAAAATCTTGCAGAGGACCAACTCCCGCTCCTTCTCTTGCTCCAGGTCCCCGAGGTGGTACTGGTGCATCACCCAGTTGGTCCTCTGCTGCTCGAAGTTCTTGTTGGTGTGCAGCACGTAACCTTTTTTGCCCCTGCTCACCGCCGCTGACTATCACAGGCAAGGTATTGCCGGTCTTGTGCCACATCGCGTGCATGCCGCACTCCGACTGTATCTTGCGACGCGTCCACGTGCCCCTTTTGAACGCCCTGGAATTGCGCTGGAAGAAGTGCTTCCTTAGGCCACTCAGTGTGATACCTGCAGTATTGTGGAATACAGGTTTTAGTGTACCTAGATGGCATTTTCATAACATCTTTGGCATGTTGCAGACACTTGTTTCACTTTTTATTAACTGTCAAATTGTAATTGTTTCACCAGGTCTGTGTCTAAAAGAAAAATAGAGCTATAAACAAAGGAATATGTTTGTGCAAGTAGACGGCCGATCGGTGTCTTACCTGGAAGTTTCTCAGGTTGGGTGTAGCATATGCCGTGCTCGCTGTCGATGGTTGGTATGAAGAAATCGATGAGAGACTGAAATCTCGCGCTGTTAACACTCACTTTGGCCTCAAGGTGCTCAATCAGCTCCTGATCCGTGGGATTGAACTTGACACCAGCCGGCAGCACCGGCCAATCCTTCTTCGACTTGCATCGGTAATTCCAGTTATATGGTACTCAATGTATGATCAATCGACTGTTTTAAGTGAATGATGAAAGATTTCGACAGACTAAAAACTCGCGCTTCTTCGACAGTTGTACGAGAGTAATTGCCATGCCGTTTTGCAAGGGCGCTTGTAAAAACTCTAAACTCCATTCTCCTCTTATTTAATGGATGAGGCAAATCTTTGGCCTTCGTTTCAAAAAAAAGATTTCGACAGATAAGTGGTACTCCAAATCTGAAGTCCGGAATACCCGAACACGCTGCCGGGATTCTTGTGTCACCTCACACGCAGCGTGTTGTCACGTCAATTCAATGTGTGGAGATGATGAATAATTTGACCGACGTATACTAGTACTGCTACTGTACTACTTACTAGTCGTATTTAGTGTCACAATTTATACATAGGTTTAACTAACAAGTACGCACTTGAAGCCTAACTGATATATATGTATATATATGGCTTCTGCACAACATCTCCATCATCATTATCAGTACATTCTACGCAGGTGAGTTAGGATGCACTTGATCCCAGGAAGGTATCTATCCTTCAAACCAGAGGAGTGCTTCAAACTAACAACAGTACATAATATCCAACAAAAGAGGGTCGTGCATATTTGCTGTTGGAATGAACCACATCGCCGCATGTCGGGTTTGCAAAAACCATCCATCGCATGGAAGCTTGATGCCTTTCACACACTGAAGATTACCTGGCAAAAAGCTGTGTCGACGATTCTCCGGATATGGTGATTCATGAAACCCATGGTATGATGTGTAAACACAGCCCCCCCCCCCTCGCGAATGGAAGTTGCATAGCACAGTAATCATCGCCGGTGATATGATCGATGATTGGTTGGATGATCGGATAATTGAGCCCGAGGAACAAGGAGTGGTTGCCAAGGCTGTAAACCCGCCTCCAGTTGAATACACCTGGCCCAACAGAGCTGGGATCTTTCTCGAACACGAAGCAGCCATAGCCATCAATGTCACGAACGCCCCACGCATTGTACTGCATGTGGTTTGATGTAATGGTTTGGTCAATTTGGTATGTGCGAATGAGCATCAAATGACCGTCGTTAGTTGAACGAGCGATAAACCAACACCCATCGGCTGGTATGATTCCAGGTCCTGGAATCATGAAGGTCAGCGCATTTGCGTCTGCTGCAACAATTCAAATTGGAGACCAAAAGGACAAAAATAAACAATCATGTTCAGAGTATGTGTGGAATTAAGATTATTATAACAGTGACACATATCATAGACAGAGAATTGCAATGCCGTGGTCATAATCATACCCCAAGTTAAAAAAAATAAGCCAATGGCTTTCATATCCTAGCAACATGTCATGGTTCAAACATCATGTAACAATGAGAGGAAAATAGCTATGACAGCGCCTACTCATATTGTACCATAGCACTTACTACTACTATTCTCATATCAACTCTAAGCAATAACATGCGTTGTTATAAAAATCTTGTAAACGAGAGTAACATATAGCAATCATGATGTTATGCTCATAATATGTATTCTAACAATCATTAGATGCCAATTGTTCTCATATCAACTCTAACAATAACATGTGTGGTCATAAAAATCTAGAAAATGAGGGGAACATATAGCAATGATGTGGTTATAGACATGCTATACATTCTAAATTTGTAACAAATGAACGGGCAGTCGTATTCATAAGGTAAAGATGAGATGAGATAGAACAATTACACGACGATAGATTCCACCAGTATAGGCAACCAATATGTGCGTCGACCGCGTAAACGATGCCATCATGCACTATAGCATCAGACCGAAATGTTAACTCAACAGGATTGATGATGAGCCATAACCATGTATGGCGATCGGATTCCAGATAGACTAATCCCATGTTGAACAAGGCAATAAGCTTGTAATCCATGTAGTCTTTTGATGGTGTGGGAACTTCACAGATTACAACTTTCTGCAAACAGAGGTCGAGCCAAAAGCTTGACGCGTCTCGTGCATAGTAGGCAGGAGTGTCCGGCGGGCCGCGAGGCTCGATGTCGGCGGTGTCCAACGATGGAAGGGTGATCTCTCGCTGGGTGTAGATATCCACGAGACGCCACGGATTACCGGTGTGGTGGATGAGGACGATCCAGTTGGCCTTCATGCCCGCCCAATAGTGGCCGCGCATGAAGGACAGGTGGACGGGTAGTGGTAGCATGTCGAGGGGCACCACGGCAACCTCTGTAGGATCGTCAAGTCGGTGTCTAGGCCACCTGTGAGGATCGGCCATCAGCAAGCAGGATGTCTTGAAAAGAGTCGGCCGGTTGCAGACGAGTAGACGGTACAAAGACACCGGGCATGCGGCCAGACGGACGGTGCTGAGTAGGTCCATACGACTACAGATCTGCTCCAAGAGAACATCAGGGAGGGAATTCCAATCGCGGCTCTGCGTGTCAGTCGGATCTGCCATTGGGGTTTTCGGTGCCTGCGAGCCAGCGGGTAAGTGGATTCGGGTGGGCGAGCGAAGAAGCTTCTCCTCGTGTGGCCGAGCAGTGAGCAGGGGGTATGGTACGCGCGAGCTACCAAGGAAGATGGCGCGGGCGGGTGAGCAGTGAGCGGGGGTAAATGGTGTGCGGCTGACGATGGGGAAGAGAGGAGGAAGAAGAGTGGAAGACGGGGAAGAAAGTGCATTAAATCTCAATTCTACTAGTACTACTACCAGGATATAGGCACCGTCCTCCGGAGTGTAAATAGTTACACCGATGACATGTGGGTCTACCACAAGAGGGCCCATATGTTAGTTAATGGAGGACACAGGTGCGTAGGCGTATTTGGCTTGGCGCGCTTTCATGGCAAACATGATGGCGATCGGGTAAGGCTGATTTAGTAACACCAACACGCTGGTTCAGCTTATTAATTACGTGTCCCATCTGCTGCAGCGTGTATTGTCACTTCACCGCGAAGACTAGTTGAATAGTTCTCTTTGACCGAGATGGGGAATGATGGATCGCGAGGATTTCCTTTCTACAGTATCCCTATGCCTCTCGCCACTTCACTCATTTTGCTCGCACCTAGTCACTTGTTGAAATCAGTAGAAAGACAAATACTCCATATTTGGGAACAGAGGGAGGCTTTTACTCCGTACTGGAGTATTTGGGAACAGAGGGAGTATCACCATATGGAGGGAACAGAGGAAGCATGAAATATGAACATGTCAATGGGAGGGAGTAAGCCCCATGCATGCATGCTTGCATGCAACATGCAACACTCACACGTACTCCACATGGACGCACGCAACACTCACGCACCCATGCGGCACACAGCACATGACGCAACACACACGCTCACGCTCAAGTGCTCAACCTACTCCCTACGTCCGTGAAAGACTGTACATTTAGAGATTTACACATTGACCAGGGTATAATTAACGCCCAAAAGTAGCAGACTTATGTGTGCATGCGACCATTGAGATAAGAAGATTAAATGAAGGCCGTTGCATGCTGTAATTAAGGATAGACATGTAGCCTATACCTACAGCACAAGTTGGTGCATTAGTCAATCAATATCGATTTAGATTAAAGGCTAAATGCATTGGAAGTGTAGATGTACATCATGTACTACTACACTCTTTGTTTTATAGCCGATGTACACTCTTTGTTGGAAGGCCGAGGGAGGACACGTGCATGCACTCACATACACAGCCGTATGGCGGTTCGGGCGCAAGGGTTGGACTCGTGTGGCACCTGCGTAAAGTTTTGTTTAACTGATTTCTTTGCTTCGCCAACCGATTGTGTGGGACCCGTAAACCAGGTGACAATTTAACCACCAACAAAGTGCCACGTCGACTATGTGGCCGGTCAAGAGGGTGCAATACGGTGCTCTCGATGAGCTAGTGATCGATAATCAACGCAAAACTATATATAGTGACCGTAAGAGCGATTGTTACATACGCCGACCGCCAAAGTATTTTTCTCGTTTCAAATTAAGACATATTAATCGGAAAGGACGCAGTATGGACTACTACTAGTACTGGTACTGCTTTGATGTGTCCCGTCAACTCGCCGAACGAGGAGAAGCTTGCTTACTACGCCTCTCCCTCGCCCACGCGCGCGGTGGTTCGCAGGACGAGGAGAGGGTTATGACTATAGCGCCCTCTCCCTCTTCCTCTCCCTCGCCCTCGCCCTCACCCTCGCGGTGGACGTGCAGCAGTTCAATCGGTGTCAGATTGCCAGAAGCATATTGTAATGTCGTATCATCATTGTTGGACCTTCCGAAGAGGTGAAGAGGCAAGTGCAAGGTTCACACGAGTACGAACTGTTGAACCTCCCGAAGAGGCAAAGAGCCAAGCGCAAGGTTCTATAGGAGTTGTCGTCCTAGTAGGAGTATACTACAACTATAGCGAACGATGCTACTGTATGATGCCGCCACGTCGCGTATATCCAAAGTTGTGCCACCTTTTTTTCTCAAAGAGCATGTTGGAGCCCGTGCAACAACCACGCAAGTTGCACGTACACATAACACATTTACTAGTAATAAATTCTAAAGGACAAATGCCAGTATGCCACACAAGTTCTTCTCCAATTCATGTGATAAATTTGTGCACGACTAGTATACATATATTCACAGCGCTGCCATTCACAATTACCGTACTCCACTTACACGTTATAGATGGTCTACATGCATGTCCTCCTCCAGGTTCCAGTCCCAGGTGTTCTTCATGGATGGCACGATCCATAGCGGTGGGCAACGGGAATCATTGTCGCAGCTTTCTAGTCCGGTTCCACACGATGGAGACTCATCCAAGCTGAAGCAGCATAAATCAGGGATAGCGTGTCCCAGCATGTCGTTCATCCGGCGGTGCGCAATGAAGACACGACCATGCTTCATGAACGGCAGGCCTTCCGTGTCGTGCACGGAAGGTGGCATCCGCTTCACAATGGGGTAGCTGTCCCCGATGAAAAGCGAGTACTCTCCAAGAGTGTTCCTCGGCACCCACGTAGCATCACGAGGGTCAAACTCGGCACCGTTCATCTGGTACATGCGGCATCCCAGATCTGGACACATGGTGACGTACATAGTCAAGGTCCATGCATAATAATGTTGTGCTCAAATATGGCGGTCAGTAATACTGTGCAGCAAATAGTACTACTCCGGTAGAGAGGAAGTAAAATAACCGGCTTATTATATATAGCCACTCTTGGCTACATGGATGAGATAGTAAGACATGGAAAAACAAAAATGGTGGCAGCTAGTGGGTTCAAGTCTTCAAGGGCCCAGCTAGCTATATGCGTCCTCCAAGGTAAAAAGTACTCCTACTAGTAGTACTAAGTATACTACTAGTAAAACAATGAAAGAGAAGGCGAGAGGGTTAAAAAATGGAATACCTGGGTAGATGGTGACGGTCCGATCGTGGTAGATTGTGTGACCATGTTGCACATCAGTGGTACCATGGGTAACGACTGCTAAGATAGTTGATCCCAATATGCCAAAGTCAGCTACAAGGTTCTAGGTTAGACCGAATTGCGGATGCAAATGCACATCCAGGATCGGCGATCTTATTTTGATTGGGGGATGATTGGTCCCTGCAAAATAACGGAGTACCGTTAGGGATGCAAATGATGGTTTGTGCATTCCGTTTGTAATCTCCCATACCGTAGGATGGAAACCAGATGAAACAAGTCCCCTTGCTTGTCACCGCGAAGATGCGGCCTAGATGGCACACGGCGTCTTCGAACGTGTAGGGGTACAAATCTGCCACCGCCAACATGCGCCAGCCTCTGCCGTTACTGCGTCTTGCATTGATGGCAATCCTTATGTCGAACACCGCGATGAGATAGTAATCATCGTAGCCGCGTCGCTTTGTCGGCGGGTCCGCAATTGCTATCTTCTTCAATCTCATGTAGGCATCATCATACGTATTCAAGCCCAGCCAGTCCGGAAGGCCGATCCCAATGGTGGAGAAGGGATCTACCGGAACGGCCGCACTGCTGTGGATGTTGTGCAAAATGATGGTGGTATCCGGCCGGAGGTGTGCAAGCCAATCTTCGTTGGCACCGACCCAGACCTATATATAAGACGGTGGGTAGTGGAGAAATGACAGGATGGAAATGGAATAACTAAGTACTACATGATCAAACTCCATTACTGACCTGCTCATCGGACAAAATCTGACTACCTCTCAACGTCGGCAACTCTAGCGGAGTCAACATGCAACCATGGCCAGGGAGCGGTGGACTGTTCAAAGGATTGTCCCATAGAATAACCTTCTCCTCGAGGATGCATGGAAGACCAACAAGCATGGCCTTTTCCCAAACATGTTTAAGCAGCGTCTTGAAAAAGTTGGTGCAGGAAGCACCGAGTCTTGCGGCGGTGAGGACGTCGGAGCGGCGTGCGATTTCTCCCAGAGGATCGTCATCCAAGGTCTCCTAGCCCCGACGAGGAGGAGAAACGCCTGGCGAATCCATGGGAGCAGCGACGAACTGCCTTCTTCGGGAGGGGAATCAAGAGGAGGAGATAAGAGCGTAGTAACCGCAGGGCCTCATCCCTTCCAACTGTAGATCGTTCCTCAGCAAAGGGGTGAGGCTATTATTTACTACTAGTACTAGCATTATGGAACGTTATGGATTGCATTATACTGTAAATAATAGCACTAGTAAGAAATTTTGGCACTAGGTAGTAGTTTTTGGCGTGGATTAAGAAATTTGGGTATGTTTTGCCATTTTTGTACACGCCAACTAGTGTCAAAAACGCCTTACATTATGTGATTGAGGAGTACGTGATTGCGTCAGAAAGCGATACCAGTACTACTTTTCTCAACTATGAGTATTAGTGCGATGTAATGTACTTCTAGTCTAGTCTAGTATAGTGCACCAGTTTTGAACTCTTGAATCTCAGGGCCAAGGAGCTACAGTTGGAAGTGGAGGGTACTATTGTTCTCTAGAACCGTCGTTGTACTATCAATGCAGGGGAAGTACACCTGCGTAGTGTCCTAGTGGGTACTCTTGGTGCTATATTCAGCCGCTCGTCTCACGTAGGAGTAGCTGGCCTACTCAGCCGCTCCTCTCACGCACACACTAGCAGCCTGTTTATCAGCGACGGTTACTGCGGTATGCGGGGGCATAACATTTGAGTTATTTGATACAGCGAGACTAGGCTTTTCGCTTCCATTTGTTGAGGTGTAATGGATCTCGTCGAACTTTGTTAGTAGTTCCTTCTTTATGAATGAGATGAAGCAAAGCTTTTGCCTCCGTTTCAAAAAAAACACGTCAAGAGGAATTTCTTTTATAGTAGAGCCGATAATGGAGTGAAGTCCATGCATGCAACACCACAAGCTACAGAGTACTAGTAGTACAACACTTTACATACAGAGCCATATTGCACAGTTCCCAATGCCCCGCCAGGCTTTTCCGGCTCCTCGGGCTTAATTGGGAGGAGCTAGTTTAAATAAATATGCTACTAGCTGATGAGGAAGCTGCAAGCGAGGTGCGGCTAGGGCGAGCACGCGAGCCACGGGATGCTGGGAAGGAAAGCCCGTTCATGTGGCTAGGCTGTCCAGTGCACCCAGATTGTGGGGCCGCACATCCGTTTGACTTCAAAACTCAAACTACGCGTGTAAAATATTGGCTCGCAGCGAAGTGTAGTAGTACTATTTTTTTTTAAAAAAGGCCGCCATGCGTTCCGCCGGGATCGAACCCACAAAACGAGGTATACACTCCCGCGACCACTAGTAGTACTCGTTGGAGTACAACGCAACCTAGAATCGCCTTTTGTCGCTAGTAGTACATACATTGTTCCTTACAAGAAACCCCTAATAATGCAAGAGACCACTAAAATGCCAAGAAACTACTACCACTTGCATACGTGGCAGACTTAAGATAAGACTACCTTATCAACCATTGTACATGCTCTTACCAACCAAAATCCTCAAGTGACCTCCTACCTCCGGCCCGTCCACCTAGTCATCCTCGGCCATGGGACGCAGCTACCGCCGACGGTAGAAGGCGAGGTCAAAACCGCAGGCGGTACGGAGCCCATGTTGCGGCAGCCCGGATGCCAGCTCCGTCCGGCGCTCGCGGCCTCTAGCTAGCTAAGATAGCTCCGTCCAGCTGCTTGTCTGCAAGGTTTGCTAGCTAGATTGGCACGGCAGCGCGGCGGCTTGCTTGCGCGCGCCACACTTAGGCCATCCATCTGGCTCGAGCGAAGGCCAGCGCGGCGGCTTGCTCGCTCGTGAGTCACGCTCGGGCCAGCCTGCCAACCCGTCAAGGCTGGGCCAGTAGCGGCGTCCGACCCGTCCGGCGGAGCGGCGCCAACTCGCCATCACCGGCGCCACCGACGAACACACATCACAGACTATTTGAAGTAATGTTCAGAAAAATAATGATTTGAGGGGAATAACAGGATAGAAGGTCGATGTGGGTCCCTCGTGTCAACGGTCAAACAAAATGTGTTGGTTTAAGTTGCCTCGTCAGCACGGACGTGTGGGCCAACCCAGTCATAAATGGGTTTAAACGAACCTAATCGGTAGGAGTACTAGGTATTAGTTTTTTGCGTGGATTAAGAAATTCTGGGTATGTTTTTGCTATTTTTTGTACAATAGATTCTTCCTAGGGCTGGTTGAAAGTGGTAGTTTTTTGTTAAATGCTCTACATATTGTATGTAGGAGTGAAAGTAAAGCTTTGGAAGCCAATAAGCAAGGCTAGTTACATAGTGCATATGTGTACATGATTGAAAGTAAATATCAACCATGAGTGACTAATATCTTGATGGAAAACTCGAAACTATGGAATACTAGAAAAAAATACATGGTTGGAAATACTAGCAATGTTCATGTCCGTTGCAACGAATCATAATTAGAATAATACTTATTCACAAACTTGGTACAAAACACCCTAATTTTGATATACATATGTCACTAGAGATATATTATGTTTCAATTATAATATATTCCTCGGGTTGTTTTGGTGAGGTCAGGGAGGGATGTGGTTGGTTGTAAGATACTAATTATGGGTTTTTCTGCAAATTGGTAGACAAGTGGGATGTCGGTGAGAAAAGGCAACAACTTACCTCACAATCGTTAGATGTAAATCTAATGGTCAGAAACGACGGATGGCATACACACCAGCATCACCAACTTAGTCTTGTGTAGGAGTACTAGCAAGATCCGTGCATTAACGGAACATCAAGATGCATTTTTTTATAAAAACACTTGTTGTGATTGACCCTTGCGGGAGTAATCCCATGTGTAAAAACTAATGATATCTCGAGAAATATGAGATAAGGTGAAGAGGAGTTGGGTGTGGTGGTGGTTGGTGGTCGGACTGAGCGGAGGCATAGGGATTAACGACACCGGCAGCGGCCACTAGGCCAGTTTGTTCCAGAGGCTTCCTTTCTTAATTGCTCAACAATGAGGTTTGTTGGAGATAAGGATGAACGAGGGAAGGCCTTGTTTGCAAATGTGGAGAGGGGTGCGGGTATCTTTTAGTTTAATTTCCATCCGTCAGATATAGATCGGACGGTCTATATTGCAAGATGGCACACGTACCATCATCACCAACTCGGTTTTTTATAAAAGAAGAAATATAAGTATGGAGATACAAACGTATTATCGATACTTGCTTCCGTAAACTAGCATCTACATTCTATTCAACGCCTTGGCATGTGGGGCCTTAGCACAATGACTTCTCTGTGTAAAACAAAGATTTTCCCATCACCGACAAGGAGGGGGTGATGGCGGCGCGCTTTTTGGCTTGCTCTAGTCCTAGTACTCATACTAGGTGGTCTAAGCACGTGTAGATTTATTATTTTTCATGTCTCATGTTCGCCGTACTACCATGACTGTTGATGAGTAGACGGTAAGTTATTCACGAGGAAACCCTTGTTGAGCGTGTGTGTGTGTGAGAGAGAGAGAGCGTGTGCGATATGTTAGATACTGAGGCAATGATAACAGATTCTTTGTGTCTATGTGTGTGGAGGATAGAGAGAGACATGTACATGGGGCTTTGTGTTGTGTAACATGGAGACACATATACATAATTAGAGAGTGAGTGTGTGAGATACACATGCGGACATGGGGAGAGATGAGGATCCAGATAAATGGGTGTTTGTGCGTGTTTGTGTGTGTTTGTGCACGCATTTGTGTGTGACAGGGAGAGAGTGTATGTGGAGTAGAGAGACCACTGATGACGTAAACCTAGTATAAGGGAAGGGGGAATGGTGTGACATGTGTAGTAGCGAGATAGCACGGGTGCGGGCGGGCGGAGCAGACTATTTGGAAGAGACATCGAGTGTGTGTGTGTGGGAGAGGGGTGTGAGAGCGAGAGAAAGAGAGAGCTAGCGACGGAGAGAGAGAGAGAGAGAGAGAGAGAGAGAGAGGCGAGAGGGGTCGTTTGTGTCCATAAATGGCGTATAGATAGGGAGACAATGTTGATGTTCTCCGAAATTGGCCTATGAACGGAGACGCAGGGGAAGCGAGTCATCGTGTGTGTGATAGGGACTTCAGGAGAGATCTAGAATAGATGGTGTAGAGAACAATGTGCGAAATCGAGAACAATTATACATTAGGGAGCTATGCAAAGAGTCGCGACATATATGTATACAGGGAAGGAGCTGGGGCGGGTCCGCATGTGGGAGAGATAGAAAGAGGAGAGTGGTGCACAAGGAGACAAAGTGTGCTTGTTTGCGGTGGGGTGGTGTGTGAGGTGAGTGCGAGAACCACATAACTAGGGAGATAGACGTTTGGGGCGACGTTTTGTGTGTATGGGAAATATACACTCTACATAGTGCGTGTGCTTGGGTAAGAGAGATAGCGGGAGACCTAGAGAGTGAGGGAAGAGATGTGTGCATGCCCGGGAGACAAAGTGATAGAGACCTATGTTGGGGTCCAGACTTTACAAGAGAGAGGGGTGTTAATGTGCTCGTGTGTTGGTGTCTGGGGGAGAGAACGACTTCTCTATGTGTGTGTGTGGTGGTGGTGGGGGGGGGGGTTGACTTCAGATAAAGAGTGAGGTGTCTATATTTGAGGGACTTTAGCGTAATTGAGATATTGTGCACTCATGGTTGATCAATTTGTTTCACAGTTTGTACTATGAGATAACGATACTTTTGAACATGCGTGATATACCTTGATGTACCAGAATTACAAACCTAAGATTGGAATTTTGGAATTCAACTCCATCATTAGCTTTTGTAATTCATTTAAATAGAGGTACATTTTTAAGCCGGAATTTCATGATTTCAAATTCATATATCAAACCTAGAGATATACACATAAGGGCATGTTCAAACTTTATAATCATTCACTTTATTCATACACATACACATTTTTGCTTTTGTCATCATATTTAGGATAAACACATTTGGAATTTCATTTGAATTGGACCGTATGATTAGGGCTGGAAAAAAAGCTCGAAGCTCGCGAGCTAAACAAGTAGCTCGTGACTCGGCTCGAATCGACTCGAACTCGAAGAATAACAAGTCGAGTCGAGCTTTAGTTTAAGATCGTTTATATACCAAGTTAAACGAGCCAATCTCACGAGTACTCGTGTAACTCGATAGGCTTGATACAATAGATCAGCCACTCCCAATACAAAGAAAGATTAGCCACTCAATAGCCTACGTCCCAGGCGCATAACACAAGGCCCAACCGTTGAAGGCCTAGACTCCTAGGAGACTCATACGTTACAAGGAAATCACAATTGTTTAGTGATATATATGTTTAATATATACATAACCTTTTTATCATTTTGAGGGCTTTATGTTTGTATCTTTAACGAGCTTAACAAGCTAAACGAGCCAGCTCGCGAGTTATACGAGTCGAGTCAATCTTGGGTTTGAGCTCGTTATAGTAACGAGTCGAGTTGAGCTAGCTCGTTAACGAAACAAGCTCTAGCGAGTCGAGCCGAGCTGGCTCGACTCGGCTCAAATTCCAGCCCTACGTATGATGGTATTTGCTTGTAGTAGCTCAATGATCCATATTTGAATTGAATGGACAATCTAAGTTTCGAGTTGGAGACATTGATTTTCAAAACTTGCACATTTTTTTTGCGTGCGAAACAAACAAATTGTCGGCCATGATATCATAGTCGGCCGTACGAGAGCAGAATACTTATAATTTTAGGCACCAAAAGCTTTCAACTTCCCGCTCACATCGAAATATCACGCGCCCGAAAGTTTAGCCCTGCGATATTCCTGTTTTACCCCTGCCACATGAACGGAAAAGGGTTGCTTTGGTAACTCCATTGTTTTCCCCTCTTTGCACCCAACATTCTTCCCCAGAGCCCCTCCCGTTCCCCTCCCTGACCCCCCCAACCACGGCAAGCCGCCGAATCTAGTCCTCCGCCACAGCAGTGGACCTCACACCCCGCCGGATCTACCTTCTGCACCTTGGAACCCCCAACTGCCAACTCACCACTTCGCCGGAGCCGCTTTAGTGACTGGCTTGTCCACCGCTCCAGATCTCCTTGACCGCCATCATGGTCCACCGCACCGGATCTGCTTAACCGGCGCCCTCGTCCACCACAGCGTAGGCCCTTCACTGACTCCCTCGTCCGCCCCTTCGCTGGCCCTTCATACAAGCCCTCGTCCTCGGCAACACATCCGCCTCACCGAAAGCACTGTACAACGCGCCCGCCAAAGCCTTCGTCCACTGCACCGGACCCGCTCCACGGATGCCATATTCAACTCCACCGGCCCTGCTTTACCGACGCCGCAGCCTCATCAGGTTATTTCGATTTGTACTCCTTCAGTTTTTCTCTTTATCGTACAACTGTTCACTTACCACAGATGAGCTTTCTTGTATGTCGACAGGCGCCGCAACCGTAGCACCAGAGCCGCTTCAGCGACGGCGACAGCCGGCCCAAACTCAATCGCAACACGAGCACCATCGATGATCCTTAGCTATCAAGTATGACAACGATACCCATACGCCGCCGAGAATCAGGTACTATCATCCAACGGCCGGCGCCTACGTTCACTTTCCTAGCATAAGCACCGCACCTTTGAATTTCTTCAGGGCATCATTCAGTTTTTCATGAGACGCGTTATTCTGCTTGCACCTGTAGGGCCATACTCCTGGCAGTGAACATGTTACATGTGCTAAATTACATACTAGTGCACATATAGTTAATATGCTTTAGTTTTGTTCTGATGCCACCTGTTGGTTCCATCAGACTGGTTAATGTTCTCTATGCTTAATTACACATCAGCAAACTAGCATGTGGTTCCGCTGCTTTTTGTTTGTTTTACCCTACATTTTCTGATGCTAGCTATTACATCACTGCTCCGAGCCTCTGTTCATTACTTGTTTGTGTGTTCTTGATCTTCCCAAGTTGCATGACTAATTTGATGCTTCTATTAATTATGGAGCTGCCAACCCCATCAAGCAAAACATTTGTTCTTTTGGGGCTGGCACCTCGAACAAGCATAAAAATAGAGGGAAGCAGATATATTGTCGTGTATGCACACACCATTCTTTCATTATTTTAGATGAACCATTGATGATCAATTCGCACCAGTGCATGTGATTAAAATTAATTTTACCTAAATAGATGGTGCAGAGTAAACTACAACAACTAGATTTGCAACCACGGGATGCTGACGATATTTTCAAAGAACATTGCAACAGCAGCTAGGCTTCACATCAACATATGGTAAGCCAATGTGTTTTAGTACATGTGAAATGTAATGCGAGTGGGCTGCTTTCTTGGCTTGTGCCCTCAACGTGTAATCCTACCGAATTACAAATAGTTCAATTGTCTGCTTTGCTGTATTGCTTGATTCGAATGCTTGTTTGTTGTTACGCTATACATGAGTTGGCCAATATGTCAGCAGTGCCCGCTGTACTATTGTAAAGAAATGCATGCCTATTTCATTTGAGTCCTTAACATTTCCTCTCAACTTCATCACAAGACTGTCTTCGTAGTTTATATGAGGCCACATTGTTAAGTGCTTTCTCAGATTATTTCAACTGCTTAGATGCCTTGGCAACTTAAATATAGCGGTTGTACACTCCCTTTCAACTAGGGATGTCAACTGGGTCCCGTTTAATCCCGATTAAAGTCCACTAGTGGTATGATAGTTCAAAAGAGTTTTTGTTTTTTGAGGAAAATGAACTAGGGAGGTAGCAAAAACTAACTAGATGCGACTGGCGGATGTCGTTTATTTGCCACTTACATCCCTAGTTTCATCTTAACATTTTAATTTATTTTCAGTTGATGCTGCTTCAAACCATTCAAATATAGTTTGCCATGCTCGGCAATAATTCGTCCGTCATTTACCATGTAAGCTTACTGCCTGGATCATACGACAACTATCTCTTACTTATGTCCAGCGGAAACCTTTCAGGATGCCGTTCACACTAGGACACAATGTACAACCCCAGAATCTATTTGTGGAAGTTGTGGAGACAAGGGACCGGCGGATCTCGGGTAGGGGGTCCCGAACTGTGCGTCTAGGCGGATGGTAACAGGAGACAAGGGACACGATGTTTTTACCCAGGTTCGGGCCCTCTCGATGGAGGTAAAACCCTACTCCTGCTTGATTGATATTGATGATATGGGTAGTACAAGAGTAGATCTACCACGAGATCAAGGAGGCTAAACCTTAGAAGCTAGCCTATGGTATGATTGTTGTTCGTCCTACGGACTAAAACCCTCCAGTTTATATAGACACCGGAGAGGGCTAGGGTTACACAGAGTCGGTTACAATGGTAGGAGATCTACATATCCGTATTGCCAAGCTTGCCTTCCATGCCAAGGAAAGTCCCATCCGGACACGGGACGAAGTCTTCAATCTTGTATCTTCATAGTCTTGGAGTCCGGCCAATGATGATAGTTCAGCTATCCGGACACCCCCTAGTCCAGGACTCCCTCAGTAGCCCCTGAACCAGGCTTCAATGACGACGAGTCGGGCGCGCATATTGTCTTTGGCATTGCAAGGCGGGTTCCTCCTCCGAATAATCCATAGAAGAGTTTGAACACCAGGATAGTGTCCGACTCTGCAAAATAAATTCCACATTCCACCGTAGAGAGAATAATACTCACACAAGTTCAATCTGCTGACGTATTTCGTGGCATGACGTCACACCACGGCCAAGCCTTTACTCAAATCGTTTTTATTGTTCCACCTCAGCGTGTTTTGCGAAGCGGTTTCCTTGGCACGTCTTGTCACAGCAGAGATCGTGTCCCCTTATTCCGGGATCCTCATCAATACGGACGTGGGTAACCCAACCACGCCATTGATTGTGGCGCTTGGGAGATAAGCGAGTTTTACCGGGCTGGTGGGGACGCATAGTTTCGTCCGCCCATATATAAGGGGATAAGGATCCACCTTTTTACCTACGCCTTCTTCCTCCTTTGCTTATCCATCTCCGCGCACTCGAGCTCCAGTGCCCAAGCCCGCACATCTCACCTCAACCTTCTCCAACCATGTCTGGAGCGGGAGGCAAGTGGATAGCCTCCTTCGTCACGGAGGGGCACATCAAAAAGCTGCGCAAGGCCGGATACTTGTCCAGCGATATCGCGCACTGGCTCCCCGACGAGGGGCAGCTCATCCCCACCCCCAGGCCCCTTGAGAGGGTGGTATTCCTTCCCCATTTCCTCTGTGGACTGGGCTTCCCTCTCCACCCCTTTGTCCGGGGGCTCATGTTCTACTATGGCCTGGATTTCCATGATCTGGCCCCGAATTTTATCCTCAACATCTCGGCGTTTATCGTCGTGTGCGAGGCTTTCCTCTGCATCCAGCCCCACTTCGGCTTATGGCTAAAGACTTTTAATGTCAAGCCGAAGGTAGTGGGGGGCAGCCAAGCGGAGTGTGGAGGAGCCATGGTGGGCAAGATGCCCAACGTTACCTGGCTCGAGGGCTCCTTCGTGGAAACCATCAAAGGGTGGCAATCGGGGTGGTTCTACATCACCGAGCCGCGTGACCCCGAATGGGCAACGGCCGCCGAATTCAGATCTGGCATCCCCACGCAGCTCACCTCCTGGAAATAGAAGGGCCTGTTGTGGGGCGATTCGGAAGAGCTGACCGGACTCCAATCCTGTCTTCAAACCCTGGTGAACAAGAAGCTCAAGCTTGTCAACGTAATCAAGGTCATGCTCATCCGCCGGATTCTCCCCTGCCAACAGCGGGACTTCAACTTGTGGGAGTTCGATCCGGCACAACATCAGACTTTGAGAGGGCTCTTCGACACTACGTACGAAGAGGCCTGGAGGGTGTTGTTCAAGGGCGCCGAGGCTCCCGCATCCGCTAGCGAAGATCGTGAATTCAGCTCGCAGCGTCCGGCTGGCGAGGTAAGCTACATTATCCTTTAAGGGACACTTGCTTTTCATAGTTTGACTCTATGTGGGATCTAAACTCCCAATACCTTTAATAGGCCTGGCAGAAGAAGTCCGGATAGGTTAACTGTCCGGCTCCCCTTCCAGAGGACCCAGCGGATGCCCGTTTGACAGGGCTGCTGGTCCCGGTGCCTTACGTGGTGCCGGAGAAGAATGCCAAAAAGAAGGCCACGGGAACCCGGAGGATTTCCCGGCGCCAGGTGTTATCGGATTCATCGTCCGATGACTCCGAGGCGGACTCCTCCCATGAAGACGAGGAGGAGAAGAAAGAGGCCTCTCCCCCAGCGGGGGGAGAGAAGAAGAGGAAGGCTTCCCCAACGGGGGAGGCCGAAGGGTCCAAGAAAGGAAGGACCCTTCCCACGGACTGTTCCACCAACGTCAACGACGGCGACGAGGAGTGGCCCTCGAGGGCCAAGCCCCTGGCGAGATCGTAAGTGCCCGGATTCCTGAATAACTCGTAATTTTTCTTTTCGTTGCATAGTGTCTTCTAACGCCGCACACAACCATGTAGTCCACCCAAGGACGATCTCCCTGCTTCGTCGAGCGGGTCCCTGGGTTCGTCGAATGTGAATAGTGCTTCACTTCCGACTGCCTCCTCCCCTCGTGTCGCAGACAACACCGAGGTGGGGTCCCAGAAGGGGACCAGCCAGGAGGAGGAGGCCCTGGAGGTGCCGCAGGGCAACCTCCCGGACTTTCGACCGGACTCCGCACCGGAACCTTTGGTGGTTCCGGAATCCGGCAAGCGGCCCCTTCGTAAGAAGGGCGAGACGGCGACGCCGGTGACCTCCATCCAACCGGAGGCGCCGGATAACTTGCTGGAGGCGCTCAACGGCGCTTCCATCAAAGAGGAACACCGCGCTGTTATGAGTGTGGTGATTCAGAAAGTTCAGTCCGCCAAGAGCAGCTGACCAAGCCTCGCACCAAAGATTCTAACAAAGCTTTGAGGTAAGGATTTTAAGATATGTGAAATAGTACCGCATAGACAAGAGTTTCGATGCTCGGTTCGGTGTTCAAAAGAAAAGCCGAACCGAGGATCCAAAAAGATATACGCAGGAGTCTAACACAAATATGTCAATATGGGAATGCAGGCTGCACTGACCTCTCACCAGACCGATCATGGAGGTCAATGCCTTGAAGCAGAGCCTCGAGCGGTCCGAGAACAAGCTCGGCCGTGCCAAGAAGCAGCTCGAGGACGAAGAAGGTAAGTAACACCTTATTGAAATTGTACCTTATAGAAAAGGATTTGGTTGCAAAAAGAAAAATGACAGGAATAACGTGGGTACTCCAGGGGCTGCGAACGAGGTGGCGACCCTAAAGGAGGCGGTGTCCGCGGCCGAATGCAATGCGGCCGCAGAACATGCCGAGCGAGAGAAGCAGGAGGTGCGGGTGGCGGAGGTGCAGCAAGAGCTCCAGGCTCTCATGGAGAAACACGAGAGTTTGGAGCGTGACTCGAAGACTCGAGAGTCCGAGCTCGCGTCGGCTCTTGAGAGTGCCAAAGCCGCTAAGGCCGAAGCTCAGAAGGCCCTCCAGGAAATTGAGGCAGTAAAGAATATAGCAGCGGGTAAGGCATTCTTCATGTAAAGCAAGCATGTAAAAGTGAATTACTTGTTACTTACCCGAATTCGTAGCTCTCCAGGAGCATTCGCATATCTGCCCCGTAGCGTGTCCGATGCTGCCACATTCTACAGAGCTGAGGAGGGGAGCTCGACAGAAAAGGTGTTCTGGTCTCAGTATGCTGAGGCCGGACATCCATGCCTGAGCGACCAGTGAAGCAGCTGGTCGAGCTCCTAAGGTGGCGAACAGGCCATGAAGGGCCTTATAGTTCGGCCGTGGCCCAAAGAAGCCATGCACAGGAGCTACTTTGGTCTGGTGCAGCGCCGGTGGACGCCGTCCATGGGTTGACGCCATCAAGCACTCGCCGCATTGAAGGTGCCGTCATGCCCTTGCCCGCTCTAAGGTGCACTGGGCAAGATGGACGCCGAGAAGCTTGTGACGGATGTGCCACCGCCGGCAAGGAGTATCGCACGCCCGAGATGTATTATAAGGGTGTCCTGAAGGGTGCCCGCATTATTATGGTGAATGCTCCAAAGATGTAATTTTTAGTAGACTCAAGATCTCGTTATCCTGTGCGCTGAAAACTTTGTTCATGTGCGCTAAGCGATGCTTGTTAATTTAAAATATTACCTTCAGGCGGCCGCTTATCAAATCTGAGAGATGGCAAGTCGTTGGCTCGCCCCCATGCCACGAAAGTGCCGGGTGTTCGGGATAAACTTGAGCGCTCTTGTTCCCATTTTTGGGTCCTTCTAGGGAGGCGCTCAACACAACGAACGAGGCAACCGGACTTATAATGCTTGAACACTCTCACTTAGCCATAGGATTCTATAATTTTAAATTTCGGCGAAGCCCCTAGTGTTCGGAAGGCCGAATTCGGGGCGCTATCCACGCCTGGGCCGGACAAAGGCGGTTCCTCGGTCTAAGCGGCATAAGTCTTTAGGGACTCGAAAAAACCTCTTGAGCAGCGACCGGCTCTCGCCCCATCATGACGGTCAGTTTTAGCTTTCTCCACTGAGGTGCTCACCCAGCTCAACTAGGGCACAATCGCAGTGGTTCTCCCATCACTACCTTAGCTGATATAACGGAACGTAAGGTACCAAAACATGGGAGCCGGGCAAACCCAACTATTGACCCAAGACATGATTCGGAGCAGATGCATATAATGCTATAAGTTCGGGGTGCCGCACTTGTGAAAGTGTTTGGACTTATCACACCATAATTTGGGGAACTTAAGCCCCTGGTGTATTTAGCCGTACCAAAGCGTACGGATGCAACATGTCGTAAGTGAACATATGTGTAAAAAAAGAATGCAATAATAGGCAAAAAGTGATGCATTGTTATTCAAAAAATACTGCAATGAATGCAGAACGATACAAATAGTGCAATAAGCAAGGGGTGGGACTATTTAACATGTCCCCCTCCAGGGGTAGGCTGCGGAATGGTGTATAAAACAGGTATAATGCTCGTAATGGAGACCACCTGGATACTCGTCGTAGCTTTTCTGCTCCCCTGGCTGTTGCATCGTGAGTTCGGCAGGTCTACTGCCGGCCAGGGCTTCTGGGAAATGGAGTCTTGAGGATAAGAAAAAAAAGGAAAAAGGAGAGAGAAAAAAAGGATGACACATTTGGGAGCCCCTGGTGTGGTTGAGCCGCACTCTGGGCCTGCCGTGGTCGTGCCCCTCCCCCTATGCCCATGGTATCTCCAGAGCGTAGTGATGTACGATAGTAATCGGGTCTTGCAATTTTGCGAGGGCTGGGTTAGCCGCATTACTACGCATGCTCGGACGTGCTGTGGTCTTGTTGTAGGTTACTCCGGCGAGCTTGACGGTGTCCGGCCGCTAACAACCGGACTCGAGAATTGCCTTAAGAGGCTACTCAGACTTCCGCCACGAGAGCCGCCAGATGCTCCTCCGCTCGGAGAGAGCGCTGATGTTTCGCTGATCGTGATGACTCGAGGGCCTGGCATCTTGAGCTTGAGGTATGTGAAAAGCGGCACCGCATTGAACTTTGCAAATGCGGTTCGTCCGAGCAAAGGCATGATAGTCGCCGCGAATGTAACTATGTCGAAGATTAACTCCTCGCTTGGAAGTTATCCGGGATCCAAGACGACTTCAAGTGTAATCGAGCTCGCATAATTGGCCTCTGACCGGTATGATGCCTTTGAAGGTCGCTTTTGTGGGTTTAATCCTTGAGGGTCTATGCCCATCTTGCGACCGTATCCCGATAAAGCAGGTTCAGTTGCCGCCGCCGTCCATCGTGACTCTAGTGAGGTGAACTCCGTCGACGATTGGATCCAAAACCAATGCGGCGATTCGCCATGGCGGATGCTAGTGGATGGTCCTTCGATCAAAAGTGATCGGGCAGGAGGACCACGGATTGAACTTTGGGGCGATCGCTCCATCGCATATACGCCCTCGAGCGCCGCTTCGCTCCCTTTTGGGTATATGGGTTGCGATATCATGTTCACCGTCCGCACTTGTGGGGGAAACCTTACATCCTTTATTGTTCGGGCGGGTCTCTTCCTCGCCATCGCTATGCAGCCCCTTGTCATTATTTTCGGCAATTAACTTGCCTGCCTACTTGAATACCCAACAATCCCTGTTGGTGTGATTAGCTGGCTTTTCGGGGGTGCCGTGTATCTGGCATGAGTGATCGAGTATCCGATCCAAATTGGACGGGCCCGGAGTAGTTCTTTTGAATGGCTTTTTTCGCTGACCGGGTTTAGAACCTCTGAATCCGGTGTTGACTGCCGTATCTCCAGTATTATCGTTGTTAATGCGGCGTTTGTGCTTATTGCGACGCAACCTGCCATTGCTGTCCTTGGTATCCGGACTACCCGAATTTTTGGAGAGGTTGTTACTGCGGGCTAGCCAGCTGTCCTCTCCCGCACAGAAGCAGGTCATGAGTGATGTGAGGACTGCCATGGATTTCGGCTTTTCCTGTCCTAGGTGCCGGGCAAGCCATTCGTCGCAGATGTTGTGTTTAAAGGCTGCAAGGGCCTCTGCATCCGGACAGTCGACTATTTGATTTTTCTTGGTTAAGAACCGTGTCTAGAATTGTCTGGCCGATTCGTCTGGCTGCTGAATTATGTGGCTTAGGTCATCGGCGTCTGGTGGTCGCACATACGTGCCCTGGAAGTTATCAAGGAATGCGGCTTCCAGGTCCTCCCAACACCCAATTGACTCTCCTGGCAAGCTGTTGATCCAATGCCGAGCTGGTCCTTTAAGCTTGAGTGGGAGCTATTTGATGGCGTGAAGATCATCACTATGGGCCATGTGGATATGAAGGAGATAGTCTTCTATCCAAACTGCGGGATTTGTTGTGCCATCGTAGGATTCAATGTTCACGGGTTTGAACCCTTCGGTGATTTGATGATCATTTACTTCATCTATGAAGCATAGTGGGTGTGCGGCGCCTCTGTATTGGGCTATATCACGACATAGCTCAAGCGAGCTTTGTCTACTGTGTTCGGCCCGGCCGGAGCTGCTGTATCCGGCGCGACGGTTGTCGTCGCGTATCGTGGGGCGCCCACGTGATCCGTAGATCGATCTTGATTGTCTTGCCTTATCCTCCAATATGTCTCGCAAGTCCGACGCACTTCCCCGTGGCTTTGTACTTTTCGAGCGATGCCGGGGTGTGGCTTTAGTGGAGGTCCTTGAGGCCTCTCTGTCGCGGCCACGAGGTGGGCGGTCGGCCGTATTGTGCACTGGTGATGTAGGTTTATATGCTTCCTCCTCTAATCGGGGCAGCAGCTTGCGTTTGGGGTAACTTTTGGAGGGGCGTTCGAGTTCATACTCTTCGGCCGCAAGGACTTCAGTCCATCTGTCGGCTAGCAAGTCTTGGTCAGCTCTAAGCTGTTGCTGCTTTTTCTTGAGGCTGCTTGCCGTGTCCATAAGCCTGCGTTTGAAACGCTCTTGTTCGACGGGATCCTCAGGCACGACAAATTCGTCGTCATCGAGGCTTGCCTCATCTCCGGAGGGAGGCATGTAATTATCATCCTCTACCTCTTCGTCTGTCGCTCTCTCGCGAGGGCTGGCTTCTCCATCCTCCTGTGCTGAATCTTGCCGGAGGGGGTTGTCTTCGGCACTGTCTGGGGTTTTATTGTCTCCGGAGCCGGAATCTCCATTTTTGCTGTGGCGGGATTTAGAGCGGCGCCGCTGACGCCGGCGCTTAGGCTGTTTCTTGGGGGGGGGGTCATCCTACGATGTTCCATCGCCATTCCCATCCTTTGGGATGTCCACCATATATATGTCGTCTGACGAGGTGGCTTTCCAGTGCCCCATAGGCGCTGGTTCTTGGTCGTCTCCGGCATCGCCGCCCATACCGCCGATGTCTTCGAGTCAAGTCTAGCATGTCGCTTAAGTCGCCGACGAAGGGCTACAAAGTGGGTGGTGGGTGGGCTTTGAATTTCTTCGTCGTCCACATCCCAACCGTCCTGACCGTGATCCGGCCAGGGTTCTCCTGATAAAGAGAGATATTTTAGCGAATTCGGGATATCGCTGAAAGGTGAGTGCTGAAAGATGTCCGCAGTGGTGAACTCCATGATCGGTGCCCAATCGGATTTGATTGGTAGGGGCACGGGAGGTTCGGAGTCCGGCGAGGAGTCCGGCACCTTGGAGTCACGAGCTTCACAAGGGATGGGGTTGGTATTCGGCTCCATCACCGTAGAGGTAGTAGCCCCCGAGGCGGTGTCTAGCCACCCATCCTCGATCGGGCGCAATGGGCCCGAAGTTGAGGGTCGAGCGACTCTTGTGTGGCCTCTGTGGCATCGTCCGCAGCAGAGCTAAATCACGCCTTCGTGATAAAGGCGGCGCTGCTGGCTGCGGCTCGAATCCGTCAAGATCAAGTCTCCGCGATGTCGGCCGATAGTTCAAACTTCCAAATCGACTGATGGCGGGGCGAGCTTCGATGTGCTCCAGATGGCTGCTTAATTGCCCATGCATGCAAAGCCGCCAATACAAAGATCTGACCGGGAGAAAAGTCTCACCGACCGCGTCATTGTTGATGATCGGCGATCCATCGGGCCTATGGGTGACGCACACGAGGAACTCTCAATGAAAGCACCAATGTCGGTGTCAAACCGGCGGATTTCGGTAGGGGGTCCCGAACTGCGCGTCTAGGCAGATGGTAACAGAGACAAGGGACACGATGTTTTACCTGTGTTCGGCCCTCTCGATGGAGGTAAAACTCTACTCTGCTTGATTGATATTGATGATATGGGTAGTACAAGAGTAGATCTACCACGAGATCAAGGAGGCTAAACCCTAGAAGCTAGCCTATGGTATGATTGTTGTTCGCCCCACGGACTAAAACCCTCCGGTTTATATAGACACCGGAGAGGGCTAGGGTTACACAGAGTCGGTTACAATGGTAGGAGATCTACATATCCGTATTGCCAAGCTTGCCTTCCACGCCAAGGAAAGTTCCATCCGGACACGGGACAAAGTCTTCAATCTTGTATCTTCATAGTCTTGGAGTCCGGCCAATGATGATAGTTCGGCTATCCGGACACCCCCTAGTCCAGGACTCCCTCAGTGTGGCTGCCATGAATGAGGTAATCTTTATCTTGAGGCTGGAAATTGCGAAATTAGCGGCACACATTATGCAAGCAAACCAAGAATTGGAGGAAGTAAGAATGTTGCATTTGAAGACGAAGGAGGTCCTGCTGTTTCTGCTATCTGAAGCCCAAGGTAATCCCGGTTCTTATTTAGATACTAGTTGAAATTGTCATTAAATTATTGTACTTGCATGTTGTGTCATGTCTCTGAATGGATTATGTTGCAAGACCCCCTATGTTGTCCGGAATTCCATGTTGTCCATGTGTTGTAATGATCCGAATTTTTAGGCGAGGTAATCCTCGAGATTTGTATGATTGACATAAGGTGAACTGTTTTTCGTGTGAGCATATTGTATTGATGAAATAACTATTTGAATCAGAGTGTATCCAACCTCTGAATTCGAAGATCACGGCATTTCTAAATCATAATCATATATAAAGGTGGAATAAATCTTTGTTGTGGTGTTGAAGAAATAAATAAATAAATGTATAATTATCTGTGGATATTCGTAATCAATACAAATTGATTTGAATTTAGTTTGCCAGTCCCGTGGCAAACGTGAATGCTAATTTTCCCAAGTTTTGAACGAAGCGGCTAAACACCCACTATAATTTGTGGGCTGCCCGAAGCAAGTGTTTGCGAGATGGAAATTACTGTCTACCCCTGACACTTACATCCTTATCGACCGGATTTACACTGTTGTCGATAGGGGTAGACTAGTAACTTCAATCAGACGTGACACGACGGCCTCTGAGCCCATTCAGACACGGTGGGCGCCAAACGTGGGCGGAAAAACACATTTGATTCAAGCTCGTCCGAAAGACAAGTGTCTCTTTGTCACGCCCTCGATGCGGCTATATCTCCCACGTGTCGAAGCACGACTTAGAGGCATAACCGCATTGAAAGCAATGTCGCAAGTGAGGTAATCTTCACACAACCCATGTAATACATAAGGGAAAGAGATACATAGTTGGCTTACAATCGCCACTTCACACAATTACATGAATAAAGCATTACATCATACAGATACAATCAAGGTCCGACTACGGAACCAAAATAAAAGAAGAACCCCAAATGCGACAAAGGTCCCCGATCGACCCCAACTAGGCTCCACTACTGATCAACTAGAACGAAACAACACAATGGACAAGATCTTCATCGAGCTCCTCCTTGAGCTTGGTTGCGTCATCTGCTCGGTAACATCGGCACCTGCAAACTGGTTTTGGAAGTATCTGTGAGCCACGAGGACTCAGCAATCTCGCACCCGCGAGATCAAGACTATTTAAGCTTATAGGAAGGATGTAGTAATGAGGTGGAGCTACAACAAGCGACTAGCATATATGGTGGCTACAGCCGCAAAAGAGAGCGAGAAGAGAAGCAAGGCACGGTCGATAAAAGTATGATCAAGAAGTGATCCTATAACACCCTACTTCAAGCATAACTCCAACACCGTGTTCACTTCCCGGACTCCGCCGGAAAGAGACCATCACGGTTACACACGCGGTTGATGTATGTTAATTAAGGTCAACTTCGGGTTTTCTACAACCGGACGTTAACAAATTCCCATCTGCCACATAACCGCGGGCACGGCTCTCGAAAGTTTATAACCCTGCAGGGGTGTCCCAACTTAGCCCATGACAAGCTCTCACGGTCAACGGAGGAATAGACCTCCACCCGAGACACACCGATCAGACTCGGTATCCCGGTACAACAAGACATTTCGACAGGGTAAAACTAAACCAGCAACACCGCCCGAATGTGCCGACAAATCCCGATAGGAGCTGCACATATCTCTTTCTCGTGGCACACCAGATGAGACTAGCTATGAGTAAAACCAACCCTCAAGTTTCCCGAGGTGGCCCATGAGTAGCTCAGTTCGACCAACACTCGAGGAGCACCGCCCGGGGTTAAAATAAAGATGACCCTTGAGTCTGCAGAACCCAAGGGAAGGTGGTAGGTTGTTAGTGCAAATGGTAAAACCAATGTTGGGCATTGCTGGAGGAGCTTTACTTAAGGCGAATCATCAAGGGGTTCCCATTATAGCCCAACCGTAAAGAACGCAAAATCCGGGAACATAACACCGATATGACGGAAACTAGGGCGGCAAGAGTGGAACAAAACACTGCATAAGGCCGAGCCTTCCACCCTTTACCAAGTATATAGATGCATTAATTAAATAAGATATATTGTGATATCCCAACAAGTAAACATGTTCCAACAAGGAACAACATCTCCATGTTCCAACAAGGAACAAACTTCAATCTTCACCTGCAACTAACAACGCTATAAGAGGGGCTGAGCAAAGCGGTAACATAGCCAATCAACGGTTTGCTAGGAATGGTGACAAAGGTTAGAGGTTTGACATGGCAATTTGGGAGGCTGACAAGCAAATGGTAGGCATCATAGCACTGGCATAGCAAAAGAGCGAGCAAACTAGCATAGCAAAGATAGTAGTGATTTCGAGGGTGTGATCATCTTGCCTGAAATCCCACAAGGAAGAAGAACGATTCCATGAAGAAGACAAACGGACGAAGTCAAACGAATCCTCACAACTCCGGAACGAAACCGAAGCTAACGAGAGAAGCAAACCGGAAAGAAGCAAACAACATGGTAAACACACAAGCATAAACATGTCATGATGCGCAAACAAGTATGATGCATGTCTGGTTAAATGAGGGATGGCATGGCAAAGTGCAACGAACAAAACTACAAATTAAGTGGAGCTCAATATGCAACGAGTTGCATATTGACGGAACGCCACATCAATTATTTAGTTCTCTCTCAGTTACGCTACCAAACAATATTAAGTGTTGTTAAGCATGGCAAGAGGTGAAGCATAACAAAACTATCTAACTAGGCAAGTTTAAATGAGGCCGGAAGAACAAACAACAATTTCGGAAAAACCTCATATGCAATTTATGAATTTGCTACTGTTCTGCCCTAAACACAATTTTAATGTTGTTAAACAGGAAAATAAGTGCACCATGTTAATCTAGGCATTTTTCCACCCCATTTACATATAAAGTTTATTAAAATTGGAGCTACGGTTATTTAGTTATGAAATAAATCATTTTAACATGGCATTTGAGCAAATTTAATCAAACAGCACTTTAAACATTTTAAACATGGATGAAAGTGGCATATTATGAAACTAGATGAAAAACTAAGCATTTTACATATATAAATTATTTACATATGATGCACGGTTGTGAAGTTATTAAATGCATGAAGTATGAGGGCCAATCTGTAAAGCTGTAAATCCTGGATAATTGCTAAAATCGCAGCACGGGAAAAAAAACATGCATGGGCCGAATCTGCCTGGCCCGATAGATGAAAAAAAAACAAGAGGAGGGCGCTGGGGTGTGGCCTCACCCATGGGCTTCGGCCCGGTCGGTGGGAGGCTTGGGCTGGGCCGGCGAGGGACAGGCCCACGCGGGCGACGGACAGATCGGATCGGGCTCTCCCGATCGATCGAGAGCGACGGCGGTGGCTTCTCCGGCGGAGGAGCGTGGCCGGGGACGGCGCCGGGGCGGGACCGCCGGATCGGGCGGCGGGCACACGGCGGCGGGCGGCGCGAGGAGGCGCGGCGGGGCGGCGATCGATGACGGCGGGCGGCATGGGGGCCGAAAGGCGGCAGCAATGCGGATACGCCGGGAGCGGCGCGCGGGCGCGGCTGGCGGCGGAGCACGCCGCCAGCGCCAGGGCGGCAGAGGCGGGTCCCAGCGGCGGCGCGCGGTGGGAACGGGCGGCAGGGACACATGGCGGCGGGGGATTGGTCCGGCAGAGCGGCACTGGTGTGTCAGGCAAGAAACGGACATGTCCGACGGGCGTGGAGGGAATTTGATCTAGGGTTTGCCCGAGATTTCGGGGGAGGGGGCTAATTTATAGGTAGAGGGAGCTAGGAGTGTCCAAATGAGGTGCGGTTTTCGGCCACGCGATCGTGATCGAACGACCGAGAGCATGGAGGGGAGTTTGGTGGGTTTTGGGCCACTTCGGAGGGTGTTGGGCTGCAACAAAGAGGCCTTTACGGTTACCGGTTAACCGCTGAGTATCAAACGGACTCGAATGGCACGAAACTTGACAGCGGTTCACGGTGCTATACCAAGGTCAAGATGGCAAACCTCGGGCCATTCCGAGAAAGTTTAATAGCCGCTCACAACAGGAGAGAAGAAGGGGACGCCGGATGACATAGGAATGCCGGATTGCAAAACGGACAACGGGGAAAAGGCTCGGATGCATGAGATGAACACGTATGCAAAATGAAATGCACATGATGACATGATATGAAATGCATATGATGACATGGCAAAGATGGCGAATAACTGGCAGACACCTGGTGCATCGAATCCGGGGCGTTACAACACTCCACCACTACGAGAGGATCTCGTCCCGAGATCTAGGATGTCACCGGAGGGAAAACGGAAGAGGAAGAGAAGAGGTAAAACTAAGTTGCTTCTTTGACGAACGAGTGAAACCATGAACCTTGAGAGGTTGAGCAATTTAAAAGAAAGAGTACAACAGAGATGAACGAGATTGCAAACAATCCGGTAGAAAAGAGGAACAAGGAGAATTACGAGAATTTGAAGGTTGAAAGACATGGAAATAAGAGCTTCACGAACGAAAAGAATATGACCACATCGGTATAATGAGATAGCCAAGGAACAATAATGGCTGAATTTGGACAGCACTCCGGTAGAAAAGAGAAGAAAAACTTGATGAGGTGAAAAGATATTGAAGAGATGATACAACACTCCGGTTAAATGGATAAGCACGAAAAGAACACGACCTCGCAATTCGAAATGATGATTGAAGAGAGCAAAACATAATGCCTTCGGAAGAAAGAATAGAAGATAAATCATTGGAATAAAAGAATGGAGAAGAAAATGACAACTTCTGCCACAAGTGATCTTGGAAAGCATCCTTGCAAAGAAGAATCGAAAGGAGTTGTTGGAAAATCAACAACGAGAAGCACAAGCTTGTTGTGGGCTTATGGAAAACATCTCAATATGATGAGGTGACAACCGGCCATTGATGGAAACAAATGCTAGCTTGAGATCAACGAAGAGATGAAAATTGCTTTCGCCGAGAGGATAGGAGAAAACTTGGATCATTGATAAGCATCACAAATAGCTACATTCCTTAGGGAAGGTTGCAGGTGAGATCTATACCAAGATAACTCCAATGAAGAGACTGATGGATTTAAATACCTCATTCTTGACAACATGTGAATCGTGAAACATGAAGGAAATTGTCAAGAGTGACATAACACCATCTCAAAAGATAAGATAGAAAGAATTGCACTTTGGAATGCAAGATGAAGAATACTTGAACTCCTCAAAACAAGACATGTGTTGAACACCATGTTAATTTTGAGTATAGCTTGGCGGATCATAACTTCGAGCGAAAACTTGAAGACAATTGAAGAATGAAAAGAATCCTTGACGACCCACCATGTAGAGCCTCCATGAAGAACTCCGGTAAAAGAAGGATGATGAAAAGAAAGAGAAGTTGAAAACACAAGGTGAAGCCTTGCAATGATTTAGATAAAGCTTCGCGATGATGAGAGCTTGGAACTCCGGGAAAAGAAAAGATGAAACACTAGAGCCGAGAATGTGATATGATGACCAACTCCAGAAAGAAAGATGAATCACTTGTAATCAAGAATTTATTCATCATGAATAATCTCCGGAAGAAAAGAATTGAATCACCTCGCGGAGATAAGAATAAGATTTATTTTATGCTTATCCTTCATCAAATTTAATTGATGATAAGCAACGGATTTGGCATACTACTTATTCTCGTAGAAAGGATTAAAAGAGATATATCAAAACTTGAGAAGGTCTTCAACGAACCACCGGTAGGATTGGAAAGAACGAATGAATTGATATGATGGACAAGGAAAAGAGATCTTGAAAGAACCACCATAAGGATTGAAAATGATCGAAGTAGGGGTGCATCACCGGTAAGAATTAAAAGCGAAGAGGTTGAGCCAACCATGAAAAGAATTTGTAGGATCTTGGAGAAAAGCATTTGACTGATGATAACTCATTCTTACGACAAACTTGAAAAGAATTGAGAATAACTCCGGAAGAATTAGAAGAGTCAGGTAAGATCCTGGGAAAAGACCTGTGGGTTAGGGCCCACTCAAAAGAACACCGTTGAAAAGATTTAAAAGAGATGTTGCACCGGTTGAATTAAATGACTTGAATGAGATACCAATCTCGAAAGAGCTTGAACGAATGTAGAGTGGAAGCACGAATCTTGTGAGATATCTTCAACACTCCGGATATGAACTGGGAGAGGTGAATAAATAAGAGAGCCTTGGATAAGAAATTCACATGGGAAGATATGTGAAACAAAAAGGAAGAGATATGATCAACACCGAAAGCTTGAGTTGGATCCACCGGAAAAGAAGAAAAAATTATGAAGGATGATGAACTTGAAACTGTTGAGCATCTTCATGGGAAAACACCGGATAAGAACATTGAAAGAAAAGAATGGAGAAACTTCACAAAAATAAAAGGATGCTTGATTAACAAAATCTGAGTCCTTGAAGAAAAAGGGTGGGAGGGTGGGGAAAAACAAAGACAACTTGGGATGAACGAAACAAACACCGTTGAGAAAACTTAGAAATGATCTTGCGGATGGGAAAAAAATGATGGGATCCACTTGAAGAGAAGCACACCGGTTGGAAAAGAATTAATATGACAACCTCAATGATCAAAAAGGATTAGTATTCACACAGCAATATGAGAACACCGTTTAGGAAAGGTATGGATTCAACATTTGACTTCGAAGCAACTCGAATACCACAAATAACACAAAACAAAGGATTTCGCTTGTAGAATACGCCAGAACAAATACATATGATAGAGATTTACCCAATCCGATATCATGCATCTGTCGAAAAGATATTCTAGGAGCTACTTGAATTCCCACCTATAAAACTCCCGAAACTTTCCGGTTATGCAATCAGGTGTTGGGGATACAGGGGAAGCAATATATCTCACCCACACTAACAATCCCTACATCCACCGTATCCATCCACAACACATAACCAATAAACCTTCGAAATCGCCTACCTCAACCTTCAAAAGCATCCGTTATACGAGTCATGGCAATACTCCCGTACTCACCTCGATCTTTGGGTTAGCGGGTTATCTCACCAACAACGCATAAAAGAGATTTTCGATGTCGGCGCACTAAACTCGTATTCCAGAACTGAAACGATAAAATTATGACGACAACACCTCGAGCTCAACTCCCGGGACACCTCCACTAAAAAACCCCGCCGACGGAGGCACCAAGACAATGTTGTCATCATAAAACCATCGGAACGATTCCAAGATACCCGCGTGATCCTAAAAAATTTTTTAGTGAAATTTGAGAAGAGAAGAGTCAAAACTCTACGTCAGGATGCCTTACCAGAGTGACGAAGGGACTGAGGAGTAAAAAGAATTCCTAACTCTCCGATATATATAATCCTAAATGACTCAAAACATTTTTCTAGACACAACTCAGCCGCTAAAAACGATCAAGCAGTGGGGCTCCTAAGGTCGGGGATGGCTCTGATTACCAACTTGTCACGCCCTCGATGCGGCTATATCTCCCACGTGTCGGGCACGACTTAGAGGCATAACCGCATTGAAAGCAATGTCGCAAGTGAGGTAATCTTCACACAACCCATGTAATACATAAGGGAAAGAGATACATAGTTGGCTTACAATCGCCACTTCACACAATTACATGAATAAAGCATTACATCATACAGATACAATCAAGGTCCGACTACGGAACCAAAATAAAAGAAGAACCCCAAATGCGACAAAGGTCCCCGATCGACCCCAACTGGGCTCCACTACTGATCAACTAGAACGAAACAACACAATGGACAAGATCTTCATCGAGCTCCTCCTTGAGCTTGGTTGCGTCACCTGCTCGGTAACATCGGCACCTGCAAACTGGTTTTGGAAGTATCTGTGAGCCACGAGGACTCAGCAATCTCGCACCCGCGAGATCAAGACTATTTAAGCTTATAGGAAGGATGTAGTAATGAGGTGGAGCTGCAGCAAGCGACTAGCATATATGGTGGCTACAACCGCAAAAGAGAGCGAGAAGAGAAGCAAGGCACGGTCGATAAAAGTATGATCAAGAAGTGATCCTATAACAACCTACGTCAAGCATAACTCCAACACCGTGTTCACTTCCCGGACTCCGCCGGAAAGAGACCATCACGGTTACACACGCGGTTGATGTATGTTAATTAAGGTCAACTTCGGGTTTTCTACAACCGGACGTTAACAAATTCCCATCTGCCACATAACCGCGTGCACGGCTCTCGAAAGTTTATAACCTGCGCAGGGTGTCCCAACTTAGCCCATGACAAGCTCTCACGGTCAACGGAGGAATAGACCTCCACCCAAGACACTCCGATCGACTCGGTATCCCGGTACAACAAGACATTTCGACAGGTAAAACTAAACCAGCAACACCACCCGAATGTGCCGACAAATCCCGATAGGAGCTGCACATATCTCTTTCTCAGGGCACACTTAGATGAGACTAGCTACGAGTAAAACCAACCCTCAAGTTTCCCCGAGGTGGCCCCAGTAGCTTAGTTCGGACCAACACTCGAGGAGCACCGCCCGGGGTTAAAATAAAGATGACCCTTGAGTCTGCAGAATCCAAGGGAAGGTGGTAGGTTGTTAGTGCAAATGGTAAAACCAATGTTGGGCATTGCTGGAGGAGCTTTACTTAAGGCGAATCAAAGGGGTTCCCATTATAGCCCAACCGTAAGGAACGCAAAATCCGGGAACATAACACCGATATGACGGAAACTAGGGCGGCAAGAGTGGAACAAAACACTGCATAAGGCCGAGCCTTCCACCCTTTACCAAGTATATAGATGCATTAATTAAATAAGATATATTGTGATATCCCAACAAGTAAACATGTTCCAACAAGGAACAACATCTCCATGTTCCAACAAGGAACAAACTTCAATCTTCACCTGCAACTAACAACGCTATAAGAGGGGCTGAGCAAAGCGGTAACATAGCCAATCAACGGTTTGCTAGGAATGGTGTCAAAGGTTAGAGGTTTGACATGGCAATTTGGGAGGCTGACAAGCAAATGGTAGGCATCGTAGCACTGGCATAGCAAAAGAGCGAGCAAACTAGCATAGCAAAGATAGTAGTGATTTCGAGGGTGTGATCATCTTGCCTGAAATCCCGCAAGGAAGAAGAACGATTCCATGAAGAAGACAAACGGACGAAGTCGAACGAATCCTCACAACTCCGGAACGAAACCGAAGCTAACGAGAGAAGCAAACCGGAAAGAAGCAAACAACATGGTAAACACACAAGCATAAACATGTCATGATGCGCAAACAAGTATGATGCATGTACGGTTAAATGAGGGATGGCATGGCAAAGTGCAACGAACAAAACTACAAATTAAGTGGAGCTCAATATGCAACGAGTTGCATATTGACGGAACGCCACATCAATTATTTAGTTCTCTCTCGGTTACGCTACCAAACAATATTAAGTGTTGTTAAGCATGGCAAGAGGTGAAGCATAACAAAACTATCTAACTAGGCAAGTTTAAATGAGGCCGGAAGAACAAACAACAATTTCGGAAAAACCTCATATGCAATTTATGAATTTGCTACTGTTCTGCCCTAAACACAATTTTAATGTTGTTAAATAGGAAAATAAAGTGCACCATGTTAATCTAGGCATTTTTCCACCCCATTTACATATAAATTTTATTAAAATTGGAGCTACGGTTATTTAGTTATGAAATAAATCATTTTAACATGGCATTTGAGCAAATTTAATCAAACAGCACTTTAAACATTTTAAACATGGATGAAAGTGGCATATTATGAAACTAGATGAAAAACTAAGCATTTTACATCTATAAATTATTTACATATGACGCACGGTTGTGAAGTTATTAAATGCATGAAGTATGAGGGCCAATCTATAAAGCTGTAAATCCTGGATAATTGCTAAAATCGCAGCACAGGAAAAAAACATGCATGGGCCGAATCTGCCTGGCCCGATAGATGGAAAAAGACAAGAGGAGGGCGCTGGGGTGTGGCCTCACCCATGGGCTTCGGCCCGGTCGGTGGGAGGCTTGGGCTGGGCCGGCGAGGGACCGGCCCACGCGGGCGACGGACAGATCGGATCGGGGCTCCTCCCCGATCGACTGGAGAGCGACGGTGGCGGCTCTCCGGCGGAGGAGCGGTGGCCGGGGACGGCGCTGGCGGCGGGACCGCCGGATCGGGCGGCGGGCACACGGCGCGGGCGGCGGCGAGGAGGCGCGCTGGGCGGCGACCGACGACGGCGGGCGGCTGCGGGCGCCGGGAAGGCGGGGCGGGTGACGGCACGGCGGCAACCGGGCGGGCGCCGGGAGCGGCGGCGCGGGCCTCGGCCGGCGGCGGAGCACGCCGCCAGCTGGCTGCGGTGAGGCGGGTCCCAGCGGCGGCGCGCGGTGGGAACGGTGGCGGCAGGGACACGTGGCGGCGGGGGATTGGTCCGGCGGAGCGGCGCTGGTGTGTCCGGCGAGAAACGGACATGTCCGGCAGGCGCGGAGGGAATTTGATCTAGGGTTTGCCCGAGATTTCGGGGGAGGGGGCTAATTTATAGGTAGAGGGAGCTAGGAGTGTCCAAATGAGGTGCGGTTTTCGGCCACGCGATCGTGATCGAACGACCAAGAGCATGGAGGGGAGTTTGGTGGGTTTTGGGCCACTTTGGAAGGGGTGTTGGGCTGCAACAAAAGAGGCCTTTACGGTTACCCGGTTAACCGTTGGAGTATCAAACGGACTCCGAATGGCACGAAACTTGACAGGCGGTCTACCGGTGCTATACCAAGGCCGCATGGCAAACCTCGGGCCATTCCGAGAAAGTTTAATACCCGCTCACAACAGGAGAGAAGAAGGGGACGCCGGATGACATAGGAATGCCGGATTGCAAAACGGACAACGGGGAAAAGGCTCGGATGCATGAGATGAACACGTATGCAAAATGAAATGCACATGATGACATGATATGAAATGCATATGATGACATGGCAAAGACGGCGAATAACTGGCAGACACCTGGCGCATCGAATCCGGGGCGTTACACTCTTCCTCCATTTCCCCATTCATACATGGTGGGCGGCAAAACAAACTCTCCTCATCCGGAATCGATGTAGGCTAATATTTTAAAAAGGGGCAGATGTGTAACTTCCATCAGACGTGACACAACCGCCTTACCTGTCAGCCCCGTTCATACGCCGTGGGCGCCAACCGTGGGCGGAAAAACACCCTCTCCTCGCCTGAAATAGTTACCGGCAAATATTTGGGAGATGCGAGATTACTGTCCTATCCCCAACCGATGCGATGTCCAAAATTTTAAACGGGGGATAAGTTCGTAACTTTCCCCCATTTCAGAGAAGCGCGTACCAAAGTTTGAGATCCCCCCCTTCCCCCATTTCCCCATTCATACACCGTCGGCGGCACGACAACCTCCGCACTGCGTCCAGCCTTCTCCGTCCGCCACCCCATCCTCCACCTTGCCGGAGCCGCTACCCCTACCTCGTCGTCCACTGCAAGAGATGGACGTCTCTCATCCACGGCGCTGGACCAGGATCCTTTCATCGCCTCCTCTCGCTTCATCGGCGCCGTCGTCCACCTTGTCGTTGCCACTCCTACGACTGCCTCGTCCACGGCATAGGATATATCCCCCGACCCGGCCGTCTGCCGTCTAAAGTCTTCTTCCCTGCCACCAACAGCCATCGCACCGCAGCACCCTCAACGTATCAGCATAGGCCTACACGGCGTCGCAAGAGAGGTGGTACTCTTCCATATGTGCTTAAGTTATTGATCTCACCCGGAAAATAGATCGTAATTTGTTTACTGTACTTTTCTTGTCCGTACCAAATCGTAGTGGCTAGTTGAAAGCAAACATTGGTTGCAAAGTAGCTTTGTCCGGTTTGCACCATCAGATCCGCCATGGCACGAGCACTATACTCGTAAAGCTTATGGTTTCCCCCCTTTATATTCACTACCATCATCGTAGGTGCTTCGTGTTGTGCTAGCACTGCTCCTCAAGACCTCAACCCAAAGCTTATGTTTTGAAATACGAATCTGATATGATGCTCATATCACTAAAATAGAGAATGTTTAATTGGTCACCTAATGTTCCTATATTCGTTTTGAAAAGCATGTGCGCCACCCACTGGTCCAGCTAGTTTCACTTTCCTGATTTTTCTCTTGATGCTTAGGGTTTTCCCCTTTTATCTACTCTACTATGATCTGCGTAGGTGCTTTATATCGTACTGGCATTACTCCACCCTTCAAGCTAAACAACACAACACTCAGAATTCGAAAGCTTAGTTGTTCAAATATGATTGTGATATGATACTGATATTAGTTAACCGACACATTTAGTTGGTTAGCTAAAGGTCCCACTTGAGTTTCCAAATGCATGTCGTGACATATAGAGAGACAGCATAATTGCATTTACTTGTCACTTGTTGACCATACTTTCTTGTCCATACCAAATCTTAGTTGTTATTTCAAAGCAAACATCGGTTGTTAACTACCCTTTGCGCGGTTTGCAGCTTTAGATCTGCCATCCCACTGCCACGGTCAACACTGTACTCATCATGCTTATGTTTTCCCCATTTTATGATGACCACAAATAGCCTACGTGGTTCGTGTCGTAATAGCACTGCTCCACCCATCGAGCTAAACAAGCTTAGTTGTACAAATTCATATATGATATTATTGCTGATATTAGTAAAACTGAGAGATGTTTAATTGGTGAGCTAAATGTTCCTACTTTAGTTTCGAAATGCATGTGAGCCACATATGGAGAGACGGGAAAGAATAGTATTTATCTGTGCGCTCTGGTTCATCATGGGTGGCCAACCGACATTGTATTGAAAGACTTGTGATACCTTCAATCTGCTTGCTCTTCTGCTCTTCTTTAAGATGATACTCTTCTCTTGCGGTCGATCGTCAGTCGAGTTGTTCTCCTTAGTATATTTTGAATCACAGTCAGTCGACGACTTGTTCTTCTTTACTATATGTTGAAGCTATCATCTGCAAGTGTCATCACTTCGAGCTCTCATATTTTGAGTAGTAGGCCACATTATATTAATGCACACAACAAATTGCAGCATGCATGGCATCTTTTAAAAGAATTACAGAGATAGCACAAAGGGGTTTACAGGGAGGCAGTATTGGATTAGAATCACTTCTGCATTACAAAGAAAATCTCACTTGTTTTTATGTTTTCATGCATGTCAGATATTGAACATTATCAAAATGAATATGAGAATGGGCGCATGACAGGAATATTGTGGAACGATCCACTGGCTAACAAACTTGGCATGGTGGAGGATGGCCTATCTTATTCACCCATCAAGGTGCTTGCTCTAGCTTTGCAAAGTTATATTGGTCGCACATATTTTGCATCTGACCTCTTGCATTACTTCTACTTTGTTACACCATATACTTAGTTTAAGCATCATATATGATTATATGCCATACCTACCCATTTTTTGTACCTATTCCATGTGTCGTCACACTATGTTTTTCCAGTCAAATGTTGTTCTTTCGTAATAGATGTCCAAAAGGAAGAGGGTGAGTGCAGATCCTCAAGGAGTACAAACTAGGTATTTGGAAAAGGTAGTGATACCTGTTAAATCAGATAGATCAGCAGCCACAGAAAACACAGGCCCAACTGTACCACACTTTACCCCTACTCCAGTGGCCAAACCCCTATTAGAACTGGCTGGGAGCCCAAATGTCAGTAATTGTCTATGATATCAATTCAAAATTTGAACTCCTAAATTTCTGCTTGTGCCTTACCTTCTCTCTTGTATGAAAACTAATTTCAGATGAATCTCCTTGCTCAAAGGATCATACGATCTCAAAACAATAATGGGCTCTGCATTGCTCTCGTCAAGACCTCTCTCCTTTTGCCTTGTAACGTTGTACTTAATTAATTGTTATTTGATTATGTATCATCACCACACCGAGCTTCATTATCCTCTGTTTCTTCCAATATTATTTGATCTATATTTACTCTTTGCAAAATGTAGAATAATGGCAACGCTTATAAAGAATTTTCTTTGGGGAATTTATTGAATTATCCTTCCATCAACATGGAGAAGGGCTTTGTCCAGCCCGTGTTAACATGTAATGTAAGTTCATCCTTCTCAAGCCTTCAAACTTTGTTCTAGTGTAGATTTGGATATGCATCATTTCCTCCACTGCTATTTGCTTTGCTGTTTACATCTGATTGGATGTTTGCAACAACTACCAGTTTCAAATTGTAGTTGTAAAAACATGTTCCTTATGTAGAATAGATCCATTTATTTGCTTATATAATTGTGAAACCTGTTACGTGTCTCCTTGTTTCTCTTTCAGAGTCGTATCTCTTACGCCAGGCAGAACTTTAGGGAAGATAGTGAGCCAAACCAACTTGTGGACAGCGAGATGACCCCAAGGTCCTGTCTTGATGAAGACAGTGAGTTGAAGCTACTCACCAGCAGGTGTGAGACAACCTCTGTGCAGTCGCTGCCTCAATCCGTTCGACTTCTTCAGTCTCAACTTAAAGCGGAAAGGCTTACTTTAGCTCAGCTCCGACTTGAAGTCAAAGATGCAATGAAGATGTCAAAGGACTGCCGTGCGCACCATCAAGCCTTAAATCTAGTGTTGATGCATCTATCGTTGACGCAACTGAGGTCTACTCAGCTTCTTCACCTATTTGGGGGGCCCTTCCTGGCCAGGCCTAGTGCCTTCTGAAGTGCTCTCAGTTTTGTATATTCTTTTGTTGGCGCGTTTATTTGCACTGGTGGCAAACTTTGATGCCCAGTGGATGTAATATGTGATAGCCGTGATAGCCTAGCGTAAGTTGCTTGCTTATTTATTTCCTTGTTGTCTTGTTTATTTGTTTGCTTGTAGTCATTGCAGTTCTTTTTTCGCAGTTTGCTAGTGGCTGCAATAACCTATTTTTTAAAACTAGGCTACAATAACCATGGGCTAATATTTACCGTAGTGACACTGGGCCTCCTACGGGCCATAGAAACAGTGGGCCTTCTACGGGCCATAGAAACAATGGGCCTTCTAAGGGCCGTAGAAACAATGGGCTTTCTACGAGCTGTATCATCAATGGGCCTTATACGAGCAGTATGATAACATGGGCCAATAACAGGCCGCATTATGGCCGTAAACGGGCTAGAGTTGGAATCGTCCGTTCATGGGCCGACCATAACGGGCCATCGTTAATAGGCCATATTTCATGACGCTATGAAAACGGCCCAACGTATTAACGGACCACAAACGGGCCGACTGTAACCACGGGCTGAATTTGGCCCACAAGCAGAAAATGATAGTAACGGGCCGTAAGTAAACGAATGCTGGAAATGAGCCCAAGAATAAATGGGCTCCGAGAAGGCCAAAAGATAACATGGGCTGAAATGGCCCAATGTAATAACGGGCCGTTAATGGGTATAAAGTGATACACCGTTCATTACGGGCCGCCACCACGGGCCGTTAATGGGTGTAAAGTGATACATTTGTTCATTACGGGCCGCTTCACCACGGGCGTTAATAGGCCAAGAGTAACATATGGCCTCATATGGGCCGAAAGACGTCATGGGCCATACATGGGCCAGAAGTGAAAATGGGCTGGAATCATATTGGGTGGCCCAGATGATGCTACTGGGCCTAATTCGGATAGGGCGTAATGGGCCTTAGGTTAGCGGGCTGTAAATGGGCTATATGCGAACAGGCCATTAACAGGCTTTCCATGGGCCGGCCCGCCACATTTTGACCAAGTCAAACGGGCGGTGAGGAGTCCCGATTAGGGGTGTCCGGATGGCGGACTATGACCTTGGCCGCACTCGGACTATGAAGATACAAGATTGAAGACTTCGTCCCGTGTCCGGATGGGACTTTCCTTGGCGTGGAAGGCAAGCTTGGCGACACGGATATGTAGATCTCCTACCATTGTAACCGACTCGTGTAACCCTAACCCTCTTGGTGCCTATATAAACCGGAGGGTTTTAGTCTGAGGGCTAACAACACCATACCATAGGCTAGCTTCTAGGGTTTAGCCTCTCGATCTCGTGGTAGATCTACTCTTGTACTACCCATATCATCAATATTAATCAAGCGGAGTAGGGTTTTACCTCCATCGAGAGAACCCAACACAGGTAAAACATCGTGTCCCTTGTCTCCTGTTACCATCCGCCTAGACGCATAGTTCGGGACCCCCTACCGAGATCCGCCGGTTTTGACACGACATTGGTGCTTTCATTGAGAGTTCCTCCGTATGCGTCATCTTTAGGCTCGATGGCTCCTCCGATCATCAACAACGATGCGGTCCAGGTGAGACTTTTCTCCCGCATGATCTTCGATTCGGCGGTTATGCATCGCGGGCCAATTAAGCAGCCATCTGGAGCAGATTGAAAGCTACGCCCCTGGCCATCAGGTCAGATTTGGAAGTTTGAACTATACGGCTGACGTCCGCGGAGACTTGATCTTCGACGGGTTCGAGCCACAGCCGAGCGCGCCGCACTGTCACGATGGGCATGATCTAGCTCTGCCGCCGAACAGTGCCCTGGGGGCCGCACCAGTGCCCGCTCCGACCCTTAGTTCGGAGCCGATTGCGCCGATCGAGGACGGGTGGCTGGACTCCGCCTCGGGGGCTGCGATCTCTACGGCGATTGAGCCGAACACCAACCCTGTCCTTTGCGAAGCTCGTGACTCCAAGGTGCCGGACTCCTCTCCGGACTCCGAACCTTCCGCGCCCCTACCAATCGAATCCGATTGGGCACCGATCATGGAGTTCACCATCGCGGACATCTTTCAGCGCTCGCCCTTTGGCGACATCCTGAATTCACTAAAGTCTCTCTCTTTATCAGGAGAGCCCTGGTCGGACTATGGTCAGCAAGGTTGGGATGCGGACAACGAAGAAATTCGGCTCCCACCCACCACCCACTTCGTAGCCACTGTTGAAAGTTTAAACGACGTGCTCGACTTCGACTCCGAAGACATCGATGGTATGGACGACGATGTAGGAGACAAACATGAACCAGCACCTATAGGGCACTGGACACCCACCTCATCTCATGATGTATACATGGTGGACACACCTAAAGGAAGCGACGACGAGGAACAACGGGATGCCAGGAGGGATCATTCCCTCGAAAAGCAGTCAAAACAGCGACGTAAGCGCCGCTCAAAGTCCCGCCTCGACAAATATAGCAGCCATACAGACCCAGCCATAGAGCAGGGCGAACCGGTGGACGACGAACACACTATCGAGCAACCGTCCGAACAGGACAATCTGGATAAACAACCTGTCCCCGGCGAAAATAACAGTCTGGACGATCTCACGTCGGACAAGTTGCTGGAGCAGAAGAACCTCCACAAAAGGCTCGCCGCCATTGCGCATAGCCTGAAAAAGCAGAAGCAGAAGCTCAAAACAGCGGAAGATGCGCTCAGAATCAGATGGAGCAAAGTACTCAACACCACAAACAAATACGGTGATAGTCGTCGAACAAAGAGCTACCCGAAGCGAAAACTACTGCCCGAATTTGATGAGGAGGCCGTAGAGCCCCCGCAATCAAAGAACAAGGAGACCACCCGGTCGGATAGACGACCCCATGGCAAACATAGAGCGGCAAACCGCGCCGCACACAAGCCGGCATGCGATCCGCACACGGATTCGCATCAAAAAGATGGCCCAGTTAGATCTATCTACGGGCCAAGAAAGCAAGCTCTAGTAAGCAATGCAACACATGAAGTATCCGAATATTACGGTACACCTAAGTATAGGGGTGCCCCACACCCCCTATGTTTCACCGATGAGGTTCTGGATTATGAATTTCCAGCGGGATTCAAGCCCGTAAACATAGAGGCATACGGCGGAACAACAGACCCTGGAGTCTGGATCGAGGATTACGTCCTCCACATACACATGGCTAGAGGAGATGACATCCACGCCATAAAATACTTACCCCTCAAGCTCAAAGGGCCAGCCCGGCATTGTCTCAAAAGCCTCCCCGAAAACACCATTGGAAGTTGGGAAGAGCTCGAGGATGCTTTTCAGGCAAATTTTCAAGGGACCTATGTCCGACCTCCGGATGCAGACGATTTAAGTCACATAACTCAACAACCCGGAGAGTCAGCCTGAAAATTCTAGAACAGATTCCTTACTAAAAAGAACCAAATAGTTGACTGTCCGGACGCCGAAGCCTTAGCAGCTTTCAAACACAACGTCCGAGACGAATGGCTCGCCAGACACCTCGGCCAAGAAAAGCCAAGAACAATGGCTGCATTAACAACCTCATGACCCGCTTTTGCGCGGGAGAGGATAGTTGGCTGGCAAGATCAAGATACCGACAACCCAAGTACATCCAAGTCGAGGATGGAACGGAAACCACGACGCAGCAAGGACCAGCGCCGACCAAGGGAAACAGCCCGAAGAGCACGGCAGTCAACGCCGGATTCAAAAGCTCACGGCAGAATCATAAAAAACTGCCCCCTAAGGATAACAGGGATGAGCTATCTAACTTAAACAAAATCTTGGACAAGGTATGCCAAATCCACAGTACTCACGGGAAGCCTGCAAATCATACCCACGGAGATTGTTGGGTCTTCAAGCAGTCTGGAAAACTCAACGCCGAACACAAGGGGCTTGACACACCAAGCGAGGACGATGATGAACCCCACAAGCAGAGCACCGAAAAAAAAGAATTTCCCACAAGAAGTCAAAACAGTAAACTCACTTCACATGACAAAAGGGAAAAACAGAATGGCGCCCATAGAGATACACACCATACGGCCTATCCAAGAGGAGTCCCGCCACTGGTTGTTAAAACCAATCACCTTCGATCATCAGGATTACTCCAGAAGTATCCGGAATGCGGGATGGACTGCCTTGATACTAGATCCGATAATCGACGGACTCCAATTTACACAAGTCCTAATGGACCGCGGCAGTGATCTAAACCTGCTATATCAGGACACAATCCGCAAAATGGGGATAGACCCAACCAAAATTCGCCATAGCAACACTTCCTTTCAAGGGGTAATGCCAGGCCCATATGCCCATTGTACGGGCTCTCTAGTGCTAGAAGTTGTGTTCGGCTCACCCGACAACTTCTGCCGTGAAAAGTTAACCTTCCACCTCGCCCTATTCACAAGTAGCTACCAAGCACTACCAGGACGCAAAGCTTTTGCCCGCTTTAACGCAATACCGCATTATGCATCCCTTACACTTAAAATGCCCGGTCTGCGAGGCATCATCTCCTTAAAGGGAAATACCGAGTGTTCCTCAAGCGCGGAAGATTGTGTGACTGCCTCGATAGCCACACACTAAACCGGCTTCACCAATTAAAGCACCTAAACAGGTCGTTCAGACCCTGGACACGGCTAGACGAGTCCGGCGTAAACATACAAGGGCTTACTAGCCGCATACCCCTGTACAAGGGGCTCCGCGCATGTACAACAAGAGACAATAAAGCTCAATTTTATTCATTTTTTGAATCGTACTTTGTTTATTTAATATAATGTACATTTTCGCACGATCTTTTTCAACTAAGTTCCTCTCTTTTACAGATGAACACCATGCTACACCCGTCCAGGATACGACACAATGGAGACACAAGCGCAGACGTGCAGTAGGGACCCGTGACAAGGATTCTTTTCAGATTAAGACCCTGCGTAAACCTTTTTTACTGTCTCTTGTTGATACACATCCCCTGGTTTCTTGCTATAACAAAGGAGGAGGCTGGCATTTTGTACACCAGGGGCTTATTACCAAGGGCGTTATTCGGCCCGTTTTCATAAAGACCGAATACCTTAGGGAGTGTTTGGCGTCTCGAGTTAGGCCTTATATGCATCAGCTCCGAATCATGTCTTTGCTCAAATGTTGGGTTTGCCCGGCTCCTGTGTTTTGCTGCCTTACGTTTCGCTCTATCGGCTAAGGCGGCACCAGGAGAACTACTGCAATTGTGCCCCGGTTCGGCCAGGCGAGCACCTCGAGAGAAAGCCGCCGATCGTCATGATCTAGCGTGAGACTGGTCAACCACTCGATGACCCGCCGGAATCTTTAGGATTCTTCCGCCTTGACGAAGGGCCGTTTCCCGGTCAGGCACATACGCGCCTCGAATTCGGGTGAGCGCGGTGCCCTTAGGGGCTATATAGTAGCCCCACTGTCAAACTCCTATGGTAAGTGAAAGTGATAAAGCATTATAGTCCGGTTGCCTAGTTTGCCGTGCTACCACCTCCTTCATAGGACCAAGACGTTGGATCAAGTGTGAAAATGCGCCTTTTGCAAACACCCCCGCATTATATGCATGGGGGCTGAAGCCGAAGACTGCCATCTTTCAGGTTATATATACATATACATTAGCGGTCGCACAGGAGGTATTTTAATTCTTGAAAGGCACAAGTATAAAAAGCTTTTATATTCCATCGATACATTGTTTCACAATAATACATGTTATTCGAACATAATATCCTTCGAGCACTACGTCTCTATTAAACAAGCGCCCTGCAGAACTTCCTGAAAATAGTGCTCGACAGGTACTCGGCTTCCATCCGAATCTTGGGATGCAACATCGGTGGCCTTCATCTCCGCCCAGTATGTCTTGACACGGGCAAGAGCCATCCGCGCACCCTCTATGCATGCCGACCTCCTCATTGCATTGATATGCGGCACCGCACCAAGCCAAAATAACTCTTCGGCTCGGGCCTTTTCGGCCACAAAAGACTCACGACACCCTTCATGGCAAGTCCGGATAACCTATTCAGCTCCGCCCATTCAGCCAAGCGATCGGTCAATGGAAGTGGGCGCTCTGGATTATGGAACTGCGACCAAAAAACCTTTTCCATTTCGTGATCCTTTTGATCTCGGAAGTGTTCGGCCGCGTCCGCGACACTTGCCGCCAAGTCCAGATAAGCATCCTCCGCACACCACAGCCGGTCCAACTGAGCATATTTAGGATCCACGAATTTCCTCCGCAGCAGAAAGGGCTTTCCAACCGCGATATCTCCGGCCTGACGCGGCTCCTCCTTCATAGCTCTCATCGCAGAGCGAGCATCCTTGGCCTCGGTAGTGGCCTTCTTCAGGTCCTCTTGTACCGCTCGATCTTCTTTTTCAAGAAGCTTGCAGCGGTCGGCAGCATTCTTCAACTTCACGGCCATCTCGGCCATTTCCTTCTTGCTTCGGCAGTGAGCAGCCTGTTTGGCTTTTAGCTCTTCGGCCACCTTTAAGGCAGCCGCATCACTCTTTCTGGCCTGCTCCTTGGCTCGGGTGAGCTCCGCCCGAAGGTTCTCCATGGCAGCGGCACCATCTGCATCAAGCATACATGTTGTAAGGCAAGGGCATCAAGCTCCCTTACCAGGTGTCCGCGGAGAAATTGCATACCTTGTGACTCGTCAAGTCGCTTATTGACAAGCGCGATGTCGGCATCCGCCACGTCAAGTTGCCGCTTTAGTTCGGCAAATTCATCAGTCCGGCTAGCCACCAGACCCTTCGCCACCTACATAGGAAGGGCGACATATTATACCTGGGATTATGATCCTCGGCGCGCTGTCATTTTTTGACAACACACCGAGCCTCAGGGGCTACTATCTACACAGGGCGCATCTTATATGCGGAACTGTCAGAAGGTACATCATTTTGCGTACCTCAAAACCTGTTAGTAAACTTCTGACGGCTTCGTGCAAACTGCTCTCAGCGGATGAAATCCTTTCAATCACCGTACCCATTAACGCACGGTGATCTTTTGAGATAGACGCTCGCCCAAGCAGATCCTTCGGCTCCTCCGACCGTACACCAGTTGGTGCCGGACTGGTCTGATGGCCTTTTTCGAAGGCCGGACGCAGAGGGCTTTGGGAGGACATACGACTGCCTACCGGCCCTGCCAGACTCGGAGAAACCCTCCGCGACGACACCTCTGGGTTGCCCGCCTCGCAAGACGGTACGGCAGGGGGAGGCGTTTCGCTCTCCATCATCTTCGGACGAAGATCCCCTGAAGATGAGCTCTGCTGAGAAGGGCTGAGATCCGAACTACAAGGTAAAATTTTGGCTATCTTCATCAGAAATAGGGCAGGGATATCCTTTATTTAAAAAAAACTCCCCTTTTTACTCACGGCTCGATGGAGGGCTAATCCCCTTGGGGGCACAATGCGGCTGAGGCATCTCTCGGCGCAGGACCCTCTGACGAAGATTTCTTCCCCCGCTTTGAGATCATGGTCTCCGGGTCTTCAGAGGCGGTCCTCTTCTTCCCTTGGATGGAGGGATTCTCGATCCCTCCTTTCTGACAGCCTCCTTGGCGGGCGGTAGCTCCTTGTTCCCCCTTCACCTTCTTCCGAAGCGCAACCTCCAAAGATCTGGTTAACACGGATCTGGCGTGGTCTCAGGGAGGGGGGTCGGACACCTGATTAACTTTGCTTTCGCTATCCACTCCTGTTCAAGGGACATCTCTTTTGAGGGCAAATTCATGATAAATATGCGATTGTGTGTCCGGGTATATGGCTACTTACTTGAGTATCCGGGCGATTGCAGCTCAGACCTGCGTCCTCGTTCAAGTCCGGACACATCGCTTGTGATCCGAAGAAAAGCTTATACATCTCCAGGGGCGTTGCGCCCATAAAATGTTGGAGAGCTCATGGTCCCTCCGGGTTAAATTCCCACAGGCGGAGGGGCGACGTTTGCAGGGTGCGACGAATCAGCATGACCTGCGCTACTGCGACCAGAGTGATCTCTCTCTAGGAGGTCTTGAATGCGGCCCTGCAACAAGGGCACGCCCTGGGCGGCCCCACCAAGTCCTTTATTGACCCATGATGCCACCGCGGTGGAGGACCCGAGCGAAAGGCAGGTGGCACCACCCATTTGGTGCCCCTGGGAGTTGTGATATAAAACCACTCTTGTTGCCATAGGCTGAGCTCCTCTTGAAAAGAGCCCTCGGGCCACGGAGCATCAGCATTCTTGCTTATAACAGCCCCTCCGCACTCTGCCTGCTGCCCCTTGATCATCTTCGGCTCCACTTTGAAGGTCTTGAGCCACAATCCGAAGTGAGGGGTAATGCGGAGGATGGAACGATGAACGATGAACGATGAGATGAGGAGGATGGACTCCGGATCCAAGTCGTGAAATTCCAACCCATAATAAAACATGAGCCCCCTCACGAAGGGGTCCGTCGGGAAGCCTAGCCCCCGAAGGAAGTGAGACGCGAACACCGCGCTTTCACCAGGCTTGGGAGTGGGAATAACCTGCCCTTGGGCAGGCAGCCTATGCGAAGGAAGGCATCTCTTAGCTTTAGCACGTCTCTTAGATACCTGCCATCTCTTAGCTTTAGCACGTCTTCTTCCGTAACGGAGGAAGGCATCCACCGGCCTTGCAGGTCGGAGCCGGACATCATCGAAGGTCCGAAGCGCCTGAATCTGGAGCTTTGGGTGTTGGAACTCGAGGCGAGGGGCGGATTCGATTGAGATTGAAAGAAAGGATTGGAGCCTTGGTCTCTTTATAAAGAGGTTGAATACCAAGAGCCTTCCCTGTGACCGTTCGGGACTCGCCTTCGATAGAGGAGACATGCCAACGGGCACGACTGGGTTACCCGCGCCCGTATTAATGAGAATCCCAGAATAAGGGGACACGATCTCTGCTTTGACAAGACGTGCCAAGGAAACTGCCTCGCTAAACGCGCTAAGGTGGGACAGTAAAAACGATGCGAATAAAGGCTTGGCCGTGGTGTGATGTCACGCCACGAAATATGTCAGCAGATTGAATTTGTGTAAATATTATTCTCTCTACGGTGGTATGTGGAACTTATTTTGCAGAGCCGGACACTATCCTTGTGTTCAAAAATCTTCTATGAAGTATTCGGAGGAGGAACCCGCCTTGCAATGCCGAAGACAATATGCGCGCCGGACTCGTCGTCATTGAAGCCTTGTTCAGGGGCTACTGAGGGAGTCCTGGACTAGGGGGTGTCCGGATGGCCGGACTATGACCTTTGGGCGGACTCCTGGACTATGAAGATACAAGATTGAAGACTTTGTCTCGTGTCCGGATGGGACTTTCCTTGGCGTGGAAGGCAAGCTTGGCGACTGGATATGTAGATCTCCTACCACCAGAACCGACTCTGTGTAACCCTAACCCTCTTTGGTGCCTATATAAACCGGAGGGTTTTAGTCCGTAGGACGAACAACAATCATACCATAGGCTAGCTTCTAGGGTCTAGCCTCTCTGATCTCGTGGTAGATCTACTCTTGTACTACCCATATCATCAATATTAATCAAGCAGGAGTATGGTTTTACCTCCATCGAGAGGGCCCGAACCTAGGTAAAAACATTGTGTCCCTTGTCTCCTGTTACCATCCGCCTAGATGCACAGTTCAGGACCCCTACCCGAGATCCGCAGGTTTTGACACCGACACCGGCCTTTTCACAGGAATGGGCCTCTGTTGGGCCATGCCACGTGTCGACGTATCATAGGCGCCTTCCGTCCAATGAGTGGATGACATCTGTCCCAATGATGAGCAGACACGTGTTTCCTCCAGCCAATGATGATTTTACACGTGGAAAATCCCCATTGGTCGGGGCTGTTAACGGGTTATCGGATCCAAAACCCGACCCGATAGCTTAACGGCGTTCCGTTACGGTGGATGCCACGTGTCGGTCACCCTTGACGAAAGCACTTCTGTGACGCGTGATTTATCGTCATGGAAGTGGACACTTCCGTGATGATAATTTTGGTAATGTCATGGAACACTTCTACGATAGCACAGGTATGACTATCTTGATTCTGTCATAAATTTGTCATGGATGTACATGCATGACAAAAAATGCGACCTACTGTGACAAACACGTATCATCACGGAAGTGTATATTTTTGTAGTGAGTATCGGGTATGGGCACTCCCCTTGGCTTCCGCCAAGCTTGGGGGAGGTGCCCCGGTATCGTATCATCCCACTATTTTTTCGCTTTTACTTACCTTAGTTCCATCTTTTTGCTTTAGATGAAATAAAGTTAGCTTGATCCTTTCTTATTTGAGAGTCTGCTTAGTGATCTATCCTCTTATTCGTGTGCAAGTTTTATAATAAAGTTAGTCTGAGTTTTGCCTTCTTTACTTTCATGTTGCAAACAAAGAAAAGAAATAATAAAGGAAGAAAAAATAAATAAATAAATAAAAGAAAAGAAATAAATCAGTAAGATCATATACTAATTCTATGGTAGGTGATAGCACCACATAAAGAAAAGTATAAGTAGGAAATTTTATTAGAGAATGGCAAACATAGCATTAGTCAATGAAACTCATGAAAGAATTAATAAGGGAAGAGAAGATAAATATACTATCCTAGAAATCTTTTGTGATTGTGAGCCCTCATCAAAATATTATATGCCAAAATTGTTGACATTGGACAAGAAAGACAACTTAATGATTTATGTATATTTATATTCACATAGAAGTCATATTGTCATAGATCCTTTAACATGAGATGCTTGCCCCCTATCTTTGCTATCCAAAAACTCCGCACCAAGTAGAGATACTACTTGTGCATCCAAAACCCTTAAACCCAAATCTTTTTCAAGTGTCCACCATACCTACCTATGGATTGAGAAAGATCCCTCAAGTAAGTTGTCATCAGTGCAAAAGGCCAATAAAAACTGCTTCTAAATATGTGAGATCATTTAGTGTAAGAGAAAATTGAGTGTTGTACGAACTTGGATGTCAAAGAATAAAAGCGACAGACTACATAATAAAGGTTGTCATCTTAAGGGGCAACACAACGTGACGTTCTCTTGCACTAAGGGATTGAGCATGCAAACAAATAAGTGCATGGCAACCTCTGCTTCCCTCTGTGAAGGGCTTGTCTTCTACTTTTATGTATTTACTTTTATGCAAAGAGTCAAAGTTTTCCTTCTATTGCTTTTTATTTTTCTATTTTGGCAAGCATCATGTGGTGAGGAAAGATCTAGGCACATATGTCCAGTTGAATATAGATAGCATGAGTTATTATTGTTGACATCACCCTTGAGGTGAGTATGTTGGGAGGCGAGACTATGAGCCCCTATCTTTCTAGGTGTCCAGTTGAAATGTTTTTTTGCTCATGATATGAGGTGAGTGTTAGCAATCATAGAAGACTATATGATGGTTGAGTATGTGGACTTGCTAGAAGGCTCCGACATGTGACTCTTTCTGAAAAGATGGTGATTGGTAGTTGCAAAGTTGACTGAGAACATAGTTTGTTGGTTTTTAATAGAGTTTTTGCTTTATACTTCGATTATGTGATGAACTGTTACTTATTCATGGGAAGTATATGATGCAAGTGCAATGATAAAAGTCCTATGTTCAATTTTGTTGATGTTATAATAATCAACATGATGCTTCTATGTCCGTATTTTTGTTTTTATCGACACCTCTTTCTCAAAGCATGTGGACATGTTTTTCGATTTCGGTTTTCGCTTCAGGACAAGCGAGGTCTAAGCTTGGGGGAGTTGATACGTCCATTTTGCATCATGTTTCCTTACTGTCATTTATAATGTTTTTATCCATAATAATGCTTTTTGGAGTAATTCTAGTGCCTTTTCTCTCATAATTTGCAAGGTACACACCAAGAGGGAGAATTCTGGCAGCTGGAAATCTGGACCTGAAAAAGGCTACGTCATGCTACCTATTCTGCACAACTCCAAACAAACTGAGCCTTCACAGAGAATTTTTATGGAATATTTAAGGAATATTGGAGCAAATAACTACCAGAGGGGGCCCACCAGGTGGGCACAACCCACTTGGGTGCGCCAGGGAGCCCAAGCGCGCCCTGGTGGGTTGTCCCTCCTCGGCCCACCTTCGGTGCCCATCTTCTAGTATATAAGTCATTTTGACCTAGAAAAAAATAAGGGGAGGACATTCGGGATGAAGCGCCTCCATCTCGAGGTGGAACTTGGGCAAGAGCACTTTTGCCCTCCGGCGGAGCGATTCCGCCGGGGGAACTTCCCTCCCAGAGGGGGAAATCATCGTCGTCATCATCACCAACAACTCTCCCATCTTGTGGAGGGCAATCTCCATCAATATCTTCACCATCACCATCTCATCTCAAACCCTAGTTCATCTCTTATAATCAATCTTGTTACCGAAACTATAGATTGGTGCTAGGGGGTGACTAGTAGTGTTGATTACATCTTGTAGTTGATTATTATATGGTTTATTTGGTGGAAGATTATATTTTTAGATCCATTATGATATTTAATACCCCTCTAATCATGAGCATGTTGATTATTTGTGAGTAGTTACTTTTGTTCTTGAGGCCACGGAGAAATCATGTTGCAAGTAATCATGTGAATTTGATGTGTGTTCGATAACTTGATAGTATGTATGTTGTGATTCCCTTAGTGGTGTCATGTGAACGTCGACTACATGACACTTCACAATATTTGGGCCTAAGGGAATGCATTGTGGAGTAGTAAATAGATGGTGGGTTGCGAGAGTGACAGAAACTTAAACCCCAGTTTATGCACTATTCCATAAGGGACCGATTGGATCCTAGAGTTTAATGCTATGGTTAGAATTTATTCCTAATACTTGGCTCATAGTTGCGGATGCTTGTGGGAGGGTTAATCATAAGTAGGAGGTTTGTTCAAGTAATAACAACACCTAAGTACCGGCCCACCTACATATCAAATTATCAAAGTAGCAAACACAAATCAAACCAACATGATGAAAGTAACTAGATGAAATTCCCGTGTACCCTCAAGAACGCTTTGCTTGTTATAAGAGACCGTTTTGGCCTGTCCTTTGTCTAAAAAGGATTGGGGTACCTTGATGCATACTTATTGCTACTATCGTTACTTGCTCGTTACAAATTATCTTGCTATCAAACTACTCGCTACTTACAGTTTCAGCACTTGCAGACATTACCTTACTGAAAACTACTTGTCATTTCCTTCTGCTCCTCGTTGGGTTTGACACTCTTACTTATTGAAAAGAGCTACAATTGACCCTCTATACTTGTGGGTCATCAGGGACACAAGAGAATCTTCTTTACTTGGTTGCAGGGTTGTTTGAGAGAGACCATCGTCATCCTACGCCTCCCACGAATTGATAAACCTTAGGTCATCCACTTGAGGGAAATTTGCTACTGTCCTACAAAACTCTGCGCTTGAAGGCCCAACACGAGTCTATAAGAAGAAGGTTGCACAGTAGACATCACCCACCTCCGGCTCATCCCCATAGACGATGCAACCGACGTCGGTGCCTGCGAGCAGGGAGGTCACGCTGAAGAAGATGAGCATGATGTCTGCTAGAACTACATCGGTATTTTCCCAAAGAGGAGGGGATGATGCAGTATAGCAACGATAGGTATTTCCCTTAGTGATGAGACCAAGGTTATCGAACCAGTAGGAGAGCCTCCTCACACCACGTAAACAACACCTACACACAAATAACAAATACTCGCAACCCGATGTGTAAAAGGGGTTGTTAATCCCTTCCGGGTACGTCGCCTCAAGATAGGCAAATAACATGAGGTAAAAGTGGTAGATAGGATAAATAGATCGCGGAACAAATAAATTGCAGTAAGGTATTTTTGTATTTTTTTGTTTAATAGATCTAAAAATAAATGCAAGGGCAAATATATCGCAAAGGCAAATATGATGAAAAGAGACCCGGGGGCCGTAGGTTTCACTAGTGGCTTCTCTCGAGAAAAATAGCAAACAGTGGGAAAACAATTACTGTTGGGCAATTGATAGAACTTCAAATAATCATGAAGATATCCAGGCAATGATCATTATATAGGCATCACATCCAAGATTAGTAGACCGACTCCTGCCTGCATCTACTACTATTACTCCACACATCGACCGCTATCCAACATGCATCTAGTGTATTAAGTTCATAGGAAAACGGAGTAATGCAATAAGAACGATGACATGGTGTAGACGAGATCCGTTTATCTATTGCGGAGATATAGATCTCATCTTGTTATCCTTAGTAGCAACGATACATACATGTCGGTTCCCCTTCTGTCACTGGGATCAAGCACCGTAAGATCGAACCCACTACAAAGCACCTCTTCCCATTGCAAGATAAATAAATCAAGTTAGCCCATCAAAACCCAAATGTCGGAGAAGAAATACGAGGCTATAAGCAATCATGCATATAAGAGATCAAAGAAGACTCAAATAACTTTCATGGATAAAAACATAGATCTGATCATAAAATCATAGTTCATCGGATCCCAACAAACACACCACAAAAGACTTACATCATATGGATCTCCAAGAGACCATTGTATTGATTATCAAGAGAGAGAGAGAGAGAGGAAGCCTTCTAGCTACTAACTACAGACCCGAAGGTCTACAAAGAACTACCCACGCATCATCGGAGAGGCACCAATGGAAGTGGTGAACCCCTCCATGACGGTGTCTAGATTGGATCAGGTGGTTCTAGACTCTGGGTCGGCTAGAACTGATTTTTGTTGACTCTCCTAGTGTTTCTAGAATATCGGGGTATTTATAGAGCAAAGAGGAGGTTCAGGGGGCACCCGAGGTGGGCACAATCCACCAGGGCGCGCCTGGGCCTCCTGGCGCTCCCTGGTGGGTGCTGCTCCCCTCAGGCCACCCCCAGGTGCTTTCTTGGCCCACTGGATGTCTTTTGGCCCAAAAAAAATCCTCCAGGAGTTTCACTGCATTTGGACTCCATTTGATATTGATTTCCTGCGATGTGAAAAACATGCAGAAAACAGCAACTGGCACTGGGCACTATGTCAATAGGTTAGTACCAAAAAATGATATAAAATGACTATAAAATGATTGTAAAACATCCAAGAATGATAATATAATAGCATGGAACAATAAAAAATTATAGATACGTTGGAGACGTATTAGCATCCCCAAGCTTAATTCCTGCTCGTCCTCGAGTAGGTAAATGATAAAAACAGAATTTTTGATGTGGAATGCTGCCTAACATGTTCATCACATTTCTTTTCTTTATAGAATGGACATATGGACTTTTATATGATTCAAAGCAATAGTCTAGTTTTGACATGAAGACTTTAATACTCAAGCATATCAACAAGCAACCATGTCTTTCAAAATATCAACACTAAAGCAAGTTATCCCTAGCCCATCATGCTCAAACATTGATCCATTCATGAAACACACTCGAATATTAGCTACACCCAATGCTCAAATACGATCATAGTGCCCCTTAGTTGGTGCTTCATGAGAGAAGATGGAGACTCAAATTCAAAATAAAAAATGCATAAGTAAAAGAAAGGCCCTTTGTGGAGGGAAGTAGTGATTTGTAGAGGTGCCAGAGCTCAAGGCTTAAATTGAGAGATAAAAATTATTTTTGAGAGGCATATTTTTTCCACCAACAAAAACGACTTGGGGCATCCCAACACTTTCCATGCTAGATACATCATAGGCGGTTCCCAAACAGAAAATAAAGTTTATTCCTTTTTCCACCATTACTTTCACCTTCCATGGCTAACCGTATCCACGGGTGCCCTCCATACCAACACTTTCCAAGGAATTTATTATTTGACAACATAAAGTAAATTCATTATTCATTTCGGGACTGGGCATCCCTAGTACCTTTGCCGTACTCTCGTGCAATGACAAGTGAATAAACACTCATCGTGAGAATTACACATATATCATGGAAAATATTGGCTACTCTTTACTGCTTCGCGAGCGGTAGAGCACACAAAAAAGAAATTTATTTTGAACATTAGAGATGGCACATGCAAATTTGCTTAGAATGGCATGGAAATACCGCATGTAGGTAGGTATAATGGACTCATATGGCAAAACTGGTTTAAAGGGTTTTGGATGCACAAGTAGTGATCATACTTAGTGCAAAATGAAGGCTAGCAAAAAGATTGAGAAGCGACCAACCAAAAAGCAAAAAATGTCGTACCCAAGCATTAAGCATAAGTAACACCGAATAATGCACCATAAGTAGTATATAAATTTCATTGCATAACTATTGACTTTCGTGCTTGCATAGGGAATCACAAACCTTAACATCAATATTCTTACTAAAGCACAATTACTCATCAATATTCTTACCAAAACCATTACTAAGAATCAATTTTATTTTGATCTTCATGAAAGTTTTTATTATATCCTCCTTGGATATCTATCACTTTGGGACTATTTTCATATGTTGCTTTTGATAAGCTCAAACAAATATAAGTGAAGATCATGAGCATAACTTTTTTTCTTTCTCTCAAAATAATCTAAGTGAAGCAAGAGAGAATTTCTAAAAAACTTACTTACTCCCAAACAAATCTAAGTGAAGCATGAGATAATTTCTTTAAAATTAACAAAGCATACTGTGCTCAAAAAGATATAAGTGAAGTACTAGAGCAAACCCATGGCTCTAAAAATTTAAGTGAAGCATAGGAGCAAGCATAGCATAATTTTTGGCTCTCTCAAAAGCGTGTGTACAGCAAGGATTCAACACTTAAAACAAAAAGCAAAACAATCAAAGACTCGTATCATACAAGACACTCCAAGCAAAAGTCATATTATGTGACGAATAAAAATATAGTTTCAAGTAAAATACCGATGGTTGTTAGGAGAAAGCGGGGATGCCACTCGGGGGCATCCATAAGCTTAATTGCTTGCTACTTCTTTGAATATTATCTTGGGGTGCCTCGGGCATCCACAAGCTTTTGCTTATCCTTATTCCTTCATCCATCGTAAGATAACCCAAAACTTGAAAACTTCAATCACACAAAACTTAACCAAAACCTTCGTGAGATCCGTTAGTATAAGAACTCAAACCACTACTATAAGTACTATAACAAACCTATTCTTATTTTATTTTTGCATTATATCTACTGTATTCCAACTTTTCTATGGCAAAAACTCATCAAAGAAAACCATAGAATCATCAAAACAAGCACATAACGCAAAGAAAACAGAATTTGTCAAAAACAGAACAGTCTTTTAGCAATCTGAATATTCCAAATACTTATGTAACTCCAAAAATTCTGAAATAAATTGGTGGAGGTGAGGAATTTGTCTATTAATCTTCTTAAAAAATAATCAACTCAAAAGCACTCCTCTAATAAAAATGACAAATAATCGTGTGAGCGCAAAAGTTTCTGTTTTTCAGCAAGATCAAATAAACTTTCTCCCAAATCTTCCCAAAGGCCTTGCTTGGCACAAACACTAAACTAAACACAAAAAATACAATCATAACAGTAGCATAATTGTGATAACACTCAAGAACAGAAAGCAAAAGGCAAAAATAAATTTTATTCATTGGTTTGCCTCCCAACGAGCGCTATCGTTTTACGCCCCGAGCTAGGCATAACCCGTAGGATCTAAGTGTTGTCATCTTTGGTTCTAGATCCATAAGATGCCCTCATGATTGATTCATATGGTGGCCTATTTCTTGTTCTAGGGAAGTGTTTCATTCCTTCCTTAGTGTAAATTGAAATTTAATATTGCCTTCTTTCATATCAATCACGACACCAATAGTACGCAAAAACGGTCTACCAAGAATAATTGGACAAGACGGATTGCAATCAATATCAAGAACAATAAAATCTATGGGCACATAATTCCTATTTGCAAGAATAAGAACGTCATTAATTCTTCCCATAGGCTTTTTAATAGTAGAATCCGCTAAGTGCGAATTTAAAGAGCATTCTTCTATATTCATAAGACCAAGCACATCACATAAAGATTTCGGAATTGTAGAAACACTAGCACCCAAGTCATATAAAGCAAAACACTCATAATTTTTGATCTTGACTTTGATAGTAGGTTCCCATTCATCATGCAATTTTCTAGGAATTGAAACTTCTAATTCCAACTTTTCTTTAAATGCTTTCATCATGGCATCAACAATATGTTTAGTAAAAGCATTATTTTGTTCATAAGCATGGGGTGAATTTATCATGGATTGCAACAAAGAAATACAATCAACCAAAGCGCAACTATCATAATTAAAGTCTTTGCATTCCAAAATAGTGGGCACATCACTAGTTAAAGTCTTGACCTCTTCAAACCCACTTTTATCAATTTTTTCAACAAGATTTTCACCCTCCGAATCATAGGGACGCCTTCTAACTAAAGTTGACTCTTCTCCAGTCCCAATTTCATCAATCTCAAATTTACTAAACAAAGATTCATTAGAAGAAACACCAATCATTTTAAGATCTTCATCACCTTTATGATAGTAATCACTAGAAAACGCTCTTTCTAAAAATTATTTTTTAACTCTAAGCATAGCGGTTCTTTTCTTACTTCCATCCATAGAAACATAAAGAGCTTTAATTGATTCTTCAACCTTAGGCACAAAAAATTTCATCTTGAGAGTTTCTACATCATGATAAATTCTATCAACACTTCTAGACAAATCATCAATTTTATTCAACTTTTCTTCTATCAAAGTGTTGAAAGCCTTTTGTGTATTGATAAATTCTTTAATATTGCTCTCAAGATCAGAGGTGTTCCTATTATTATTATAGATGGGATTACCATAGGAATTACCATAATTATTAGAGGAATTACTAGGAAAATGCCTAGGATTAAAATTACCTCTATAAGCATTGTTATTGAAATTGTTTTGCGAGACAAAATTCACATCTATGGCATCACTATTTTGCTCAATCAAAGTAGACAAAGGCATATCATTAAAATCAATAGGAGCACTTTTATTAGCAACCAACTTCATAAGAGCATCAACTTTTTCACTCAAAGAATTTATTTCTTCTACCGAATTGACCTTTTTACTAGTAGGAGCTCTTTCGGTATGCCATTGCGAGTAATTTGCCATAATATTGTCTAGCAATTTGGTAGCTTCACCCAAAGTAATTTCCATAAAAGTACCCCCGCGACAGAATCTAAAAGATTACGAGAAACAAAATTCAATCCTGCATAAAAATTTTGTATGATCATCCAAAGATTTAACCCATGAGTTGGGCAATTCCTTAGCATCAATTTCCTCCTTTCCCAAGATTGTGCAGTATGCTCATGTTCAGGTTACTTGAAATTCATGATCTGGGTTCTAAGGGAAATAACTTTTGCAGGCGAAAAATACTTAGTGATAAAAGCAGCTTTGCACTTGTTCCAAGAATCGATACTATTGCGAGGCAAAGAAGAGAACCAATTTTTTGCACGATCTGGCAAAGAAAACGGAAAAAATTTCAACTTCACCACATCAGTGTCCACATCTTTTTCCTTTTGCATATCACATAATTCCATGAATGTGTTAAGATGGGACGCGTCATCCTCATTAGGAGTACCGGCAAATTGATCTTTCATGACAAGATTTGGCAAAGCAGTATTGATATCACAAGGCTCCGCACTAGTGGCGAGAGGAGCAATTGGAGTGCTAATAAAATCGTTGTTGTTGGTATTTGAGAAATCACACAACTTGGTGTTCTATTGAGTCATGATGACTACGCAACAAGATTGCACTCAAAAACAGATCTGACGAGAAAACGGCGAACGAAAAAAAGGGCAAATAAAACGGCAAATTTTTGTGAAGTGGGGGAGAGGAAAACAAGAGGCAAATGGCAAATACTGTAAATTGCGAGGAGATAAGATTTGTGATTAGGAACCTGGTTGATGTTGAAGATCCTCCCCAGCAACAGCGCTAGAAATTCCTTTTGATGTCTGCTAGAACTACGTCGGTATTTCCCCAAAGAGGAAGGGATGATGCAGTATAGCGACGGTAGGTATTTCCCTCAGTGATGAGACCAAGGTTATTGAACCAGTAGGAGAACCTCCTAACACCACGTAAACAACACCTGCACACAAATAACAAATACTCGCAACCCTACGTGTTAAAGGGGTTATCAATCCCTCCCCGGCAACGGTGCCAAAAATTCCTTTTGATGTCTGCTAGAACTACATCGGTATTTCCCCAAAGAGGAAGGGATGATGCAGTATAGCGACGGTAGGTATTTCCCTCAGTGATGAGACCAAGGTTATCAAACCAGTAGGAGAACCTCCTCACACCACGTAAACAGCACCTGCACACAAATAACAAATACTCGCAACCCAACGTGTAAAAGGGGTTGTCAATCCCTTCCGGATACGTCGCCTCAAGATAGGCAAATAACATGAGGTAAAAGTGGTAGATAGGATAAATAGATCGCGGAACTAATAAATTGCAGCAAGATATTTTTGTATTTTTCAGTTTAATAGATCTGAAAATAAATGCAAGGGCAAATATATCGCAAAGGCAAATATGATATAAAGAGACCCGGGGGCCGTAGGTTTCACTAGTGGCTTCTCTCGAGAAAAATAGCAAACGGTGGGAAAACAATTACTGTTGGGCAATTGATAGAACTTCAAATAATCATGAAGATATCCAAGCAATGATCATTACATAGGCATCACATCCAAGATTAGTAGACCAACTCCTGCCTACATCTACTACTATTTACTCCACACATCGACCGCTATCCAGCATGCTTCTAGTGTATTAAGTTCATGGGAAAACGGAGTAATGCAATAAGAACGATGACATGATGTAGACAAGATCCATTTATCTATTGCAGATATATAGATCTCATCTTGTTATCCTTAGTAGCAACGATACATGTGTGTCGGTTCCCCTTCTGTCACTGGGATCAAGCACCGTAAGATCGAACCCACTACAAAGCACCTCTTCCATTGCAAGCTAAATAGGTCAAGTTGGCCAAACAAAACCCAAATATTGGAGAAGAAATACGAGGCTATAAGAAATCATGCATATAAGAGATCCAAGATGACTCAAATAACTTTCATGGATAAAAACATAAATCTGATCATAAACTCAAAGTTCATTGGATCCCAACAAACACACCACAAAAGGACTTACATCATATGGATCTCCAAGAGACCATTATATTGATAATCAAGAGAGAGAGAGAGAGAGAGAGAGAGAGAGAGGAATCCATCTAGCTACTAACTACGGACCCCAAGGTCTACAAAGAGCTACTCACGCATCATCGGAGAGGCACCAATGGAAGTAGTGAACCCCTCCATGACGGTGTCTAGATTGGATATGGTGGTTCTGGACTCTGCGGCAGCTGGAATTGATTTTCGTCGACTCACCCTGGTGGGTGCTGCTCCCCTCGAGCCACCCCCAGGTGCTTTCTTGGCCCACTAGATGTCTTCTGGCCCAAAAAAATCCTCCAGGAGTTTCGCTACGTTTGGACTCCGTTTGATATTGATTTCCTGCGATGTAAAAAATATGCAGAAAACAACAACTGGCACTAGGCACTATGTCAATAGGTTAGTACCAAAAATGATATAAAATGACTATAAAATGATTGTAAAACATTCAAAAATGATAATATAACAGCATTGAACAATAAAAAATTATAGATACGTTGGAGATGTATCAGAGCACGGTGGCGTCGCTTGGGAGCGGGCGAGCAGAAGATGAACAGAGGCCGATGAGTACTTGGAGACAGAGAGGCTGGGAGCGCGAGCTACGATTCCATGGCCATTGGAGCCGGCGCGACATGTAGATCGGCGGAGTTTGCAGATGAGACGCTATGGAGGCGCCCCGAGCAGGGAGGTCGCATTGAAGAGAGATGGACGCGGGTGAGACAGCCTCGTCATCCGGTGGCGGCCCGGCAGCTCGTAGTTGCACGAGTAGAGCGGGGCCGTGACGGCGATGCGCCCATGAGTAACTGCTGTGCGTGGTGGGTTGGGGGTAGGTGACGAGAGAAGAGAGTAGAGAGGATTCGTTCCGGCGTATGTGTTTAACAACGAATGATCCTTAAGTTTGACGTGTCCTCCTCAACGGCTTTAAGATACGTGCAAAAAGAATCAAACGACAATACCAGTGTCAAGGCCAAATTGCTTCCTGGCACACGTGTGGCACTTAGAGCATCTTCAACCATGTACATCTAATTCGATCTCTCAAAAGGCCGCGGACACGTCTGGTCAGTGACCTGGTGTGTCCGTTTTAAGCCCCTACTTGTCCATCTCTGCAGCCGCAATCCTCATTTTCTTCCTCATATGTCCGGTCACTTGCACGTGATTGGTGGAGATGAAGAGAAACAAGTAAAAGAATGATTAAAGAAAAAGAAAAGGTGGTCCAGGGTGGGGTCGCATCCTATGTGACGGAATGCCCGGGCGTGTCCGCGAGCCCTCATGTCCTCTCTATATTTGAGATGGATATGAGGGTTTGCGGACAGCCCGGGCGTATAGAAATGATATGAGGTGTCCGTTTAGGTCACGTTTTTCCTTCTCTCTCTCGGGCGCGTTCGCGGGCGTACAAGAAATTGTTTGAGGCGCCCGGCTATAGATGCTCTTATCATTTAGGTTTTTTCTCTCCCTATAGCGATCGATCTCTATACGACCTGTGTACGTGAGCATCTTCTTCTGGTACAGTACAGTAGTACTACTGATCATCTCTCACGCTCTAGTCCCTACTTAATGTAAAACATCAACTTTGTAGTTATAATCAAATCCCAGCGAACTTAGAGAAACACCAACGGGCCAACCCAAACGGACGGCACATTTGTCCGCTTTATGTCCATTTGGGTCGGCCGCCCGCCCGGCGTCTGCCCTGATTTGCATTTGGGTTTGCAGTGCGCCCAACGCGCCAACCCATTTTCATGTCCGCATTCAAATTTTTAAAAAGGCATGCGGCCATAGATCATGCCAGCGGCCATGTCTCATGTCAGCACCATGCCAGCGTCGGCATACATTACCGCCTTCAAAAAAAGCACCACACAGTTCATGCTGGCGCACTCGCCAGCGGCTGGCACACATGCCAGCACACAAAAAAAGGGTGGGACTTGAGTTCGACCACGCCATCACGGCCCCGTGGTCATGCCAGCGCACAGGCCGGCAAACAAAAAAGAAGGCGCTCGCGGCCACGAGGTCACTCGTCGGTGAACTTGAGCATGTCGGCCTGCATTTTCTCGAACCATGGCCTCTTCCTTGGTGACACGGTATTGAGATCCACCTTCATGATCTTCACCCCGGCCATCATGCTTGCGAGAGCCACTTCTTTGGCCTTGGTCTTGGCGTTGGCGGCCTTGATCTCGAGCATCTTCGCTTGCTTCTCCGCCTCCAACTCAAGCATCTTGGCTTGCTTCTCCGCATCCATCTCTAGCCTCCTCCTTTGGATCTCCATGAAGGCATTCATTTGTTCCTCTTTGAAACGCCAACGCTCCTCCTCTCTTGAGTACTTCTTGTTTATCATGCCCTCCACGCTTGCGATCAAGGCGTTCGATGTCGCATCCCGCTTGTCTTCCTTCTTGGAGTTGGTCTTCCCCCGCGGTCGAGCCGGCTCGCCGTCCCCAACCTCCTCCACGGCTTCCTTTCCCCCGCGCGACTTGAGGCGGCATATTGCGCCTTGAAATTCTCCTCATCTTTGATGACCCTATAGCAATGGGAGAGGTTGAAGCACTTTCCATTGTGTTGGACCTTGAATGCCTCCAAAGCTTGAAATGCCAGCAAATGTTTTCATGCAAGCATGTTGGCACAAATGGGATGCAAATGAACACGCAAGCATGAACTTGATGACACAAAAGAGGGCGGCTTGCTACCATACCATGTCTTGCATGCCGATGCCGCTCACGTGGCGGCCTTGACGCTCTCAAGAGTGACACAAAACTTGTTGCACTCTTGTTGGATCACTCTCCATCGCTTCGAAATGGACACCCACCCACGCGTGCTCACAATTTGGTAAGGAGGAAACTTCTTGCGTTCATGAAACTCCCGGTGGACACGAATCCAAAAAGTTGAATGCTTTTGTTCGGTGCCGGTCTTGGGGTCTTGTCCAATGTCCCTCCAACACTCGCAAAGAAGCTTGTCCTCGTCCATCGTGTATGCCTTCGTGCGCTTGCTCTTCCGCCTCGGCTTTGGCCAGGCGGCTTGGTTGGTGAGCTCATCCTCAAACAAAGGCTCCACTTTGATGTCGCACTCGTCTTCTTCCTCTTGCCCGTAGTCATCCGGAAACTCGTGGTCAAGTGGGAAGCTGTCCAGGTCCATGCCGACCTGACACGCATGAAGGCCGACTGATCATAGTGTAACGCCCCGGATGCAACTTTCCATATTCGTAACTTCAACTCTTGCCTTTTCCGGAGATGCGATACGATTTTTCCTTCGTGGTTGGGTTTTGTTTTCGTTTTGCATTGTTGTTCATTGTCTTGCATCTCATCTCTTTGCATCTTTTGCATTGCATCATGCCATCATGCCTTTTCTTTTCTTACTCAACTAAATAAATCGTATGGATCTTCGGTCCATTTAAATTGAGGGAATTCACATGGTGAGTTCTCTTTATAATATATCCTCCCGATATTAGTGGAGCTATTATAAAATAATCCATTCTTTGGAATCACCATAACACACTTGCAAAATCCCAATGCCCTTTATTATTTCAATTCTTGGCCTCTAACTTTGCCATATATCCTTTCGTCATTTTCCGGAGCTCCACCTAAATTCTCAACATTTTTGTACTCTTCTAAATCCTTGCCCTTGTTCAAACCTTTTGAATTTAGTTCTTGCATTCTTGCCCACTCCATTTTCCTTGGAACAAGCATATTTTTACGAGTCCGTAAAAATTTATCCCCATGTCCAAGTTCTTTCCAAAGCCTCTCTTTCTTTTCTTCTCTCTATTTCTTTTTACGATAAAATATGAAAAAGAGATGAAGAGAGGAGCCTAGCGCTGGGCCTCCCATCCACCAGCGCCAGCCGGCCTACTAGGCCCAGCCAGGCGCCCCACCGAGCCGGCCCATCTAAACCCCTAAACCTAGCTCGGCGCTCCTTCTCTCGATCCCTCTCCTCGTTCCCCATCTCTTCCCCTGCTGCCACCCACCTCTCCTCGATCCCTCGCTCGTCCGGCCTCGTCCCCAACTCGCCTCGACCCCCTCCTTCTTCCTTGCGTCGCCGTCGGCCGCAAGCAGCGCCACCAGCAGCAGGCCGCCGCCCGGCTCCCTCGCACCCCGCGGCCGAGGACCCCAACTCCAGCCCCGTGCCCCTCCTCTCCTCGCCGCCGACCAGGACCAGCCTCTCCTTCTTCGCGCCGCCCGGACCGCCCCTGCGCCTCCCTCCGTCGTCCTCCCTGCCGCCAACATCGCCGGGTGTCAGGACCCCGACTCGATGCCACATCGATCTAGCATGTAACACCTCATATTACTTTGCGGCCTCACGCACGGTATTCCACGGTGTCGCCTTACCTTTGCCGGGACCGTTTAGCCTTTTGGCACACGTATATGATAGTGTCGCTAGCATCCATATGATAAGGAGCCCGGTGACATGGCTGGTCGTAAACCCAAAGTGGCACAAACTTACGAGGACGGGCATCCATGACCCGACATCGAGCGTGTCGGTCATCGGTAGTGAATCCAGCTGTAGCACTGGGCTAGCAGACTCGGTGAACCGGCTGTAGCGAGCTAACGAGACTCCGGTATTCATCGCGTGACATTTCCCGAAGGACAGACACGAGCGAAGAAGGACACATGCCGGCCAGCCTAAGTGTTCCGGAGCAGTAGCAAGCTACCATGGCTCGGTGGAAACACTAGGAGACATTTCCCGGTAAGAGAGACTACTAAGGATAAACAACTAGATAGTTAGATCCCACACATACCAAGCATTTCAATAACATACACACAATATGCTCGATATGTGCAAATACAACATGGCATTACAACATGACTCTACGACTCAAGTATTTATTCATTAGGCTCCAAGGAGCGAGATATTACAAACATAGGTCTCATGACCCAACATTGAGCATACAAATCAAAGCACATGCGGAAGCTTAACATGTGCAGGTACAGACAACTACAAATGAAAAAGGCCGAGAAGCGACTAACTACGAGATCTGCCAAGGGCACAAGATCGTAGCTGAGGTAACAAGCTAAGCGTCAAGTCCAAGCGGAACTACTAGCGAGGCCGAGGTCTCTCTGCAAAAACATAAAATAGGCAAACGTGAGTACAAATGTACCCAACAAGACTTACATCGAACTAACTACATATGCATCATTATCAACAAAGGGGTGGTGGAGTTTAACTGCAGCAAGCCAGCTTTGACTTCGGTGGCTATCTGAACTACGATTGCAATGTAACTCTTTTGAGGTGGCGCTACGAGTCCACATATTCACCATATCAATACTCCACTATGGATCCGCCCGTCTCCCTCTGAGAACGCCCTCCATAGCACTCACGCTTATCTTGTGTATTTTAGAGTATCCACTTTCACTTGTCTATGAACTATGCAAGGGTCCAAGTTTCCATATCCGAGGAATCCGGCTATTGAATAGATAATGATAACCTGCAGGGTGTACTTCTTCACACGCGCTCGCCACTTATCGCCTACACACGTCATGTAACTCGGCAACCTTCAAGCGGAAGCGGGCGAGGAGTCGGCCACGACCTACCTAAACACTCAAGTCTCTCGTCCGGGTTTATCGCCTATTAGGGTTCCATCCGCAAGGAGATCCGGCCGGGGTGTCGCTCACGGCCCCCAAGCGATGTGAGCAGGGTTCCCAAGCCCACCTCGGCGGGTGGATCTCGCTTGGTACACCGTGCCATGGTGCCTAGTCATCCCAAGCCCACCTGCAGGGTGCCACTTGGTAGACTACTAACACTACCTACAAACACCAGAAACTAGTTGCAACTCCTGGACAGAGAACAAGGGTGATTAAGAAGCCGAGAGGGTCAATTAAGGATCCCAATGTGTGGTAGTAGTTGTTCATGGATCACAAACACAGAACTCAGTTCCTGAGGACAGCTGCAATGAGACAACCCACCATGTACTCCTACATGGCCTCTCACCGCTACCTTTACCAAATCGTGTTCACACACTTAGCTCACACACAGTAGGACATGTACACACACCTCCGATTCATCCCGGATGAATCAGACCTGACTCAACTCTAAGCAATAGCAGGCATGACAGACAAGCATGAATGAGTAGGCACATCAGGGCTCAAACAACTCCTACTCATGCTAGTGGGTTTCATCTATTCTTGTGGAATGACAGGTCATGCGAGAGGATAAAGGGTTCAACTACCGCATGTATGTAGTTGAAACGTTGTTGTCCTAATGCAGATAAAAGAGAGCGAGGAGCGAGAGAGTGGAATTGTATCGAATGAACAAGGGGTTTTGCTTGCACAGCACTTCGAAGATAATATAGTTCTTCATCGGTGTCATCGAACTCGTCGTCGGAACCACGTCTATCGAGAGGGACAAACACCGCAAGCGAGAAAGAACACAATCAATGCAATGCTACAATATGATGCATGATCATGACATGACAATATGCTGTGATTTGATCTAATGCACCTAGCTATGATTTAAATGAAGTTGGTTTGAATACATGATTCAAATTCCAACTCCATATATGATTATTTAAATGCCCTTTATTTTTTTGTCCAAAACAGAGGACAATCATTGTTCAAACATGCATGAAAATGGTACAGATGGATTCCTTGAATTTTTCTGATAATTTTTCATATATAATTTGTTTGATTTGGAGCTACGGTTGATTTTCTATGAATTTTAGAAGTTTTGGTTATTTTCTGGAATTTCCTGTATAAAAAATAAATCCAGAAATTGTTTACTGCATCAACATGACAACAGCATTGCGTCAGCATCGCGTCATGCTGACCTCAGCAGGTCAACAGAGCAGCCGCGGGTCAAACCTGACGCGTGGGTCCCGCATGTCGGTGTAACTGGGTCAACAGTAGAGGATGACCAGTAGGGCCGGGTCAACACCGAGGTGGCAAGGTCAAACTGACCAGTGGGCCACGGGCATTAGCTTAATTTAAGCAGGGAACTAACCCTGTGGCTAATTTAGGTGTGGGGCCCAGCTGTCTGTGACTCTAGGGTTTGATTAGGAGGTGGTTAAAGCCTAATTAACCTTGCCACGTCAGCACGGCCGGGGTTAGACCGCCGGCGACCATCCAACGCGGCGGAGGCACACCGGAGTTGCACGGAACGGCGCTAACGAGCATCGTTTTGCGCGTGGTTTGCGGCTACGGCGAGCTGGCGGTGCGGCGCATCTAAAGGAGGCAGCGGGAGGTGCCGGGGTGCAGTGTAGCGGCGGCGGTGATGGGCGGAGCGGCCGCCGGAGTTCGGCCGGGTGCGGATTTGGCGCTACAGGGCACGACATGGCGAACCAGTGGGTGCTGCGAGTTCACGCGAGTCGCGGCGAAACACGATGGTGATGCTTTCGAGCGAGCGGACGAGCTCAGAGCATGGAGCTTCGTCGGCCGTGGCGGCGGCGAGCCGGCGGAGGTGGGGAACGAGCTAGAGGACGAACGCGTCGGCGGGGCGATGGTGAGGCGTAGGATCTCCGGCGCCGGTCCGCGAGGTTGGCGATGGGCTCGGGAGAGGCCGGAGCGGTCGGGCGGCGATGGAGATCTCCGGCGTCGGGAGGTCGAAGACGGCGGCGTGGAGATGCTCGGGGCGTCCGGCGTTACAGCTTCGATGAGGAGGAAGAGGGTACTAGTCGGAGCTCTTGGGCACCTCGGTGTCGCCGGATGGCGGTGTCGCGGTGGTGGCGGCGGCGGCGACGGAGGCGTTCGGGCGAAAAACGAGGAGGGGAGAGCGTTGGAGGAGAGGATGAGCACGGGAAGAGCGGGAGGGGTCGAGGCGCGTGGCATCACCGAAGAGGCGAGGCGGCGGCAAGCGAGGAGGTGGCGGGCGTCTGCGCTGGCGGCGACCACGCTGCGGCCCTCCTGGCAAGAGGAGAACGATGATCGCCACTCGGCGATTAGGCGATGAAATGGCTGTCACAGTCTTGCGGGCGGTTGGGGCACTAGGTGGGCTTTGGTAAGTGCCAGGTAGGTCTATGATTCCCTGTTCCTGTTTTCTAATATATCAACTCTGTTTTGATTTGATTCACAGCCCAAATCATTTAGTAGCTTCTGAAAATATTTATGTGGCTTGCTACAATATATTCAAAGCCACTCACATGTTTTTTTTCAGAATTGTTGGACTTGCAATTCTTTTATAGAAGATTTATCCAACTCAAATATTTATTGATTTAAATCCAAATAGCCAAAATAATTCCTCAAAAATGTTCCATATTTTTGGTTTGGACCAAAACCCTTGCCAAAGATATTAAACATCATTGAAGAGCATTTTGGAAACATTGGATGCAATTTTCCAGGGTTATTTGCCCTTCTTTTATTTAAATATTTTGAGGCTTTCAAATTTCCTCAATTCAGGTCTCAAAGATTTAAACATGATGCAAGCAAGATGCAAACACTAGGCAGCACCAGAAGCTAGGGATGTGACACCGGGAAAGGGCTCCCGACGCCCTTGCGCGCCGCCTTCCTCAAGCAGGAGTTCGACCTGCTGCCGCGCCCCGACCCCTCTATGGACGCCGTCCGCCGGCGACCACCCAGGAGCACCAGCCGGCGCCTCTGCTTTGCCAGAGACGGACCTCGCCAGCCCCGGATCCGGCCCGGATCGACCTCCCCAAGTCCTCGGCGCCCGCGCCTATCTGAGCACCGAACCGGAGATAACGCCAAGTACTAGGTCTACGAGACAGCCAAGTTCGTCTTCCGCCGTCTCCGAAATCGCCAAGTACCTATACTGACGAACCGAGAACAACTACCGTCAAGTACCTCTTCGCAAGACCAAGTTCCTCTACGACATGTGTACCACTACTTCCACTACGACCATCGCGAGAACAACTACTTCCACTACCGTCGCCACGTGAACAACTACTTCCTCTACCGACGCCGTGTACAACTACTTCCACTACATCACGAGAACGACTACTTCCCTCTATGAAACGCGAACCGTCCCATTTGAACGCTTCGAAGGTATAACCCGAGACGACCGCGATGAGATGCCCTTGCATGTATGAGATGTACCATATGTTTGCACCATGCCCGTTTGCTTCTTGCACGTTCCGCCTTGTTGGCCATGCCGTCGTCCCGTGGGAACCCGGTAACCGGGATCACCCCACCATCCTTTGCTTCCGCACATTTGCTCTTTTGCACCGGTATCTCCGTGAGCTACCGGAACCGATATGTTGCCGTGGCATCATTTTCGGGAATGTTGCTGTGGCACCATTTTTGTTTCGTCGCCGTGGCACCCTTTTTCGTTCCGCCATGGTGACCAAATGCTCCTTATCATGCTCATGTTAACGTTTTCATAAAATTGCATAAACTTGCATATGTCATCCGCGTCATGATAACAACAATTAAAATGTTTTAAACTTGTTGTTGCATTAAATTGCTAAATGACATGAGGATTTTTCGGAATTGTTGTTTGTTCTTCCGGCCTCATTTAAACTTGCCTAGGTAGATAGTTTTGTTTTGCTTCACCCCTTGCCATGTTAATCAACATTTAATATTGATGGGTACATAAATGAGATCGAACTAAATAACTTGTCGTGGTGTTTTGTCAATATGCAACTCGTTGCATATTGAGCTCCACTTAATTTGTAGGATTGTTTGTGCACTTTGCCATGCCATGCTTCATTAAACCGGACATGCATCATACTTGTTTGTGCATCATGCCATGCTTATGCTTGTTGGTTTACTATGTTGTTTTGCTTCTTTTCGGGTTGCCTTCGGTTTCGTTCCGGTAATGTTGCGATTGTGAGGATTCGTTCGTCTACGACCATTTGTCTTCTTCATGGACTCGTTCTTCTTCCTAGCGGGATTTCAGGCAAGATGACCGCTACCCTGGATCTCACTACTATCATTGCTATGCTAGTTGCCTCGTTCTTTCGCTATGTTGCGCTACCTATTACCTGTTTGTCCAGCCATCCCATATTGCCATGAACCTCTAACCTTTGACACCTTTCCTATGCAAACCGTTGTTTGGCTATGTTACCGCTTTTGCTCAGCCCCTCTTATAGCGTTGCTAGTTGCAGGTGAAGTTGAAGATTTCTCCATGGTGGACAGGATTTTGGTTGGGATATCACAATATCTCTTATATTATTAATGCATCTATATACTTGGTAAAGGGTGGAAGGCTCGGCCTTATGCAGTGTTTTGTTCCATTCTTGCCGCCCTAGTTTCCGTCATACCGGTGTTATGTTCCCGGATTTTGCGTCCCTTACGCGGTCGGGTGATTTATGGGACCCCCGACGTTCGCTTTGAATAAAACTTGTCCAGCAAGGCCCAACATTGACTTTTACCATTTGCCTCACCACCACCTACTTTTCCTTGGGCGTAATTAACCCAAGGGTCATCTTTATTATAGCCCCGGGCGGTGCTTGTCTAAGTGTTGGTCCAAACCGAGCAAACTTCTTGGGGCCACCTCTTAACAACTCGAGGGCTGGTTTTACTCGTAGCTTGACTTATCCGGTGTTGCCACGAGAACGAGATATGTGCAGCTCCTATCGGGATGTCGGCACGCCGGGAGGTCTTCTGGTCTTGTTTTACCATTGTCGAAATGTCTTGATGTCTGGGATCTTGAGTCGATCGGAGTGTCTTGGGTGAAGGTCTATTCGCCGATGATCGCGAGAGCTTGTCATGGGCTAAGTTGGGACACCCTGCAGGTTTAAACTTTCAAGAGCCGTGCCCGCGGTTATGTGGCGATGGGAATTTGTTAATGTCCGGTTGTAGACAACTTGACACCAGATCCGAATTAAAACGCATCAACCGCGTGTGTAGCCGTGATGGTCTCTTCTCGGCGGAGTCCGGGAAGTGAACACGGTTTCTGGGTTATGTTTGACGTAAGTAGGTGTTCAGGATCACCTCTTGATCATTGTTAGCTTCACGACCGTTCCGCTTGTTCTCTTCTTGCTCTTCTTTGCGTATGTTAGCCACCATACTTGCTTAGCCGCCGCTGCAACCTCACCACTTTACCCCTTCCTTTCCCATTAAGCTTTGCTAGTCTTGATACCCATGGTAATGGTATTGCTGAGTCCTCGTGGCTCACGAGATACTTCCAAAACCAGTTTGCAAGTGCCTATGTTACCGAAAGCGGTGGCGCATCCGAGCTCAAGGAGGAGCTCGATGAAGATCTTGCCCTTTGTGTTGTTTCGTTCTAGTTGATCAGTAGTGGAGCCCAGTTGGGGTCGATCGGGGACCTTTGTCGCATTTGGGGTTCTTCTTTTATTTTGGCTCCGTAGTCGGACCGTGATTGTATCTGGATGTTGTAATGCTTTATTCATGTAATTGTGTGAAGTGGCGATTGTAAGCCAACTATGTACCTCTTTCCCTTATGTATTATTTGGGTTGTGTGAAGAATACCTCACTTGCGACATTGCTTTCAATGCGGCTATGCCTCTAAGTCGTGCCTCGACACGTGGGAGATATAGCCGCATCGAGGGCGTTACACATAGCCAGCGCCCGGCGTGAACACCCCGCGGCCGTCCTGGCTTTGTGTCTCGTTGGGGTCATAGCTAGCGGCCGGCGCACCGCCCTCGAAGATGAGTTTCTGCATGTAGGCCTCGTTGCCGGCGGCCGGCATTTCGTCGAACAGGTTGCGCCGCCGTCCGTGCCGTCGGCGGCATCGCCAGCGCGTTCAGCGCCTCGGATGACGAGCCACCGGCTACCGGTGTGGCGTTGAGGTCGATGGGCGCGGGCGCGGGCGTGGAAGGCGCCATGCCGACGCGCGCTGCGAGTCGGCAGCACCATCGGAGGGAACACGGACGAGCCAGTGCTGGCCGCGGCGGCCACGACGGCGTTGACGAGGCCGTGTTGGCTAGGGTTTAACCCTAGCATGTAGAGCGCCTCCCTCGTTGCCGCCGCAACGCGGGCGTTGGTGACCTCCTGCTGCACGGCGGCGGCGACGGCGGCAGCCGCGACGGCTCCACCCCTCGCGTCTGCGGCGTGCCTTCGACTCTTTCTCTTGGCCGACTCCGCCGCCCGCTGTTCGGGCATAAGCGCCTTCTTTGGCTTGGCCGCGGTGGCGGTTTTGCGCGGGGCACGGGGCTTGCCTTTGCCGGAGGGGGCGGTCTTCATGCCGGAGGAGGCGAGGCCAGCGGCGGCGTCGAGGTCGAGGTCGTCGTCCATGGCGGGTGCGGGGCGGGAGCGCGCACGGGCGGAAGGGTTTTGGAGAAAATGGTGCTTGCTGCCACCGACCAGCGGGCCCGAGAAGAGGAGTAGGCGCGCGCGTCCGTCACGTGTCCGCGCCGACGCAAATCTGGCTTAAAATTGGGCCGGGAATGGGTCACCCGCACACGAAAAGCGACGCGCGTCCGTTTGGGTCGGCGCGTTGGGCCGCTTTTTGTGTCCGCGCCGACCCAAACGGACGGCGGCGGACCAAATGGGTCGCCCGTTGGAGTTGCTCTTTGGGGGTTCAATTTTGAACGGCAAAAAAAAAAGAGTAGTCAATTTTGAACCGGAAAAAAAAAGAGTAGTCAAAAGTGAGAGCACCAGCAGCGAGAAATAAGAAGGAAAGATCGCGTCTGTCCCCAATCACTTTCCCACTGCCGGCAGAAATGCAAGCACCAAATCGAAACAGCGCGCAGGAGGGGAGTCGAGGAGGAGTAGGGGGGAGTCGGATCCATGGACCTGGCCGCGAAACGGGGCGGGCTTCCGCCGTTCCGTCCAGACCGACGGGTTCCACATCGGAGGCGGGGAGCGGAGCGCCGGAGGAGCCGCGGCCTCGGCGCAGGAGGCTGCCCCTCTGGCTCCGGGCCGCATACAAGCGATTGCTTCCACTTCTAGCTAGGGTTTCAACCAACCTCCGAATCCGGCCGCCGCCGCCCAACATCGGCCGAGATGAGGACAGATTCAGCGCGCTCCCCGACGACGTCCTCCGAGGAATCCTGGAGCGCCTCGACCTGCGCGAGGTGGTCCGCGCCTGCGCAGTCTCCACGCGGTGGCGGCACCTCCCCCACCTGCTCCCGCGCCTGCATCTCGACGTCCGCCACTTCGTCGGAGACAATTCGGCGGTCTTGATCACTGGGAATTCTCCGGTGGCCGACGTCATGGAGGCGTTCACGGGCGCGCTGTGCAGTTTACTGTCTGCATGTCCTCCTCCGGCCCAGTGCAAGTGCGCTATCAAGACCCTCAGCCTCTGCTTCTTCCCGTTGTCGGACCTGAGCTCCATAGGCCGCGCCGTCGAGGACGCTGTCGCCCGCGGCGGTGAGATTGAATGCCTTGAATTTCACACGTGCTCGCCATACAGTTTACGGACTGGTTTCAACACTGAAGGGCTGCGTGCTGAGCTGGGGCAGCTGTTCATGTCCTTCTCCCGTGCCTGTCCAGTCACCTTCCGGTGGCTCACGATGCTTAAATTCAACGACCTTGTGTTTGGCCATTCTGACGTCACCGATCTCATTAGAGCTTGCGATAGGCTCAGACACCTCACCCTGAGTTCCTGCGGACTGGTTGATCGGCACTCTGTGCTCAAGATCGACACGCCACGCTCCGGGCTCCACGAGCTCTGCTTCATCGGCTTTCGTTGCAGATGGATCGAGTTGGTCGATGTACCCAAACTTACAGAAGTGCGGTGCCAATCTTCGCGCTTCGAAAACCCTCCGGTGCGGTTCGGCTACGTTCCGGAGCTTCGCTGCTTGTTCCTCATTTCTCGTATCATAGGCTTTTCGGCGCCACTCGCACTGAGTGGGTGTCTACCATGGAGTTCCAGGAACTTCTCTAATTTGTATCTCGATTTTGGCAGCCAAATGGTGAGTTAATTTTGATGTGCCACATGAGTTTTTGTCTGCATCTGAATATCGTATGTGTTTCTTCTCCAGCAATTTCATCTGTCTATTTGTGTTCCTCTTCTTGTTGCAGATGTGGATTCAGATGGAACATCCGAAGCAGCTCACTTTTACATTCAGAAACCTGACCAATGTGGGGCTTTTTGGTATCTTTCCTGAGTGTGATCTGAGCTGGACCATATTTATCCTTGAAGCTGCACCTGCCCTGCAAAATTTCAGAGTATGTCTGGTACTTAATCTTCTCTAAGTTTAATCCTCATTTCTAGTATGGCATGTTTCCAGAATATTCAACATTAACAACGTACCAGGAAATTGATCCATTTTCAGTCACTCATCAAACTCTATTAGAAGTAACTAGAGGACCCGCTGTGCCAATGGCACAAGAAAACCACTATATCTTGATGCAAAAACCCACTATAGCATAGAGGTATGTGCTAATTGTGTTTGAACTGGTAACCACGGGCTTATATATAAAGCGGGGCGAAAGCCTTTTTCGGTAAATATCAGCAAGGAGCAGAGTTAAATGCTAAATTGATACATAACTGAGCTGAACAGCTAAAGCTCGAACTTAGCAGTAGTGGAGATTGGGGTGTTTTGGTCACCATTATTACACATAGATGAAACATAGCATCAATACATGGTATTTAAGGCTGGAAATGTGTATCAACTATAGCAGATGAACATGTAGTGATTGGACGATCTACATCCGGATGACCTGATCCTCATGATGTTCTTGGAAGTAATCCACAAGCCTCTGCTCGAAAGTCTCTCGTAACAGTACCGAGTTTCTCCCTTGCCCTTTGGATAGTTCTCAACTGCATCAACCAGGAGACTCACTTGAAGATCTGGCCTCATGAAGTCACAGCGTCTTGCAAAACAGTCTCTTTTTTTATCGCAATTGCACCAGATAACAAGTACTGACGTTTCGCAAGGTGGCTGTAAGTAAACCTCAGATATACAGAAATATCGCAAAATATAAGGCATATCATAATTTCTGATGTCCTTGCCCAAGATGTTTACCTTCCCAACAAGTGTTAAATTTTGTTGGAAACATTGGGGGAACGTTGCCGTGGACCCTTTCGTTCCGAGCAGCTGAATAGAGCTTCCCACGCAGTTGAAGATGAGTACCATGCTAGCATTTTATCTCATCTCAATAGCATCTAATTTTCATCCAATTAGAAAACTTTGTTTTAGTTATGGAGATGAGAACTCAATTTGAAGCATATATACTTGGGCTGATAAATTCGTATACTCCCGGCAAATATTATATTGAGAATGGTCAGACAGAATATTTTGAACACTGTGATCAGACCAAAAAGAGCAGTGTAAGGTTTCAATTTTTCAAGGAGATTAACCTTTACAAAGTTAAAAGGTTTCACACGAGATCTGCTGATAGGCAGCAACATATGAGCAATAAGTATATGCTGTGTTCCACTATTGAGTTTTAATCACAAGCAATTTCAGCTACTATCAATTTCATATAATCATTTTCTCTTAGAATTATACACGGTCTCAAGGAATATGCCCTGCTAATTAACATATGTATACCATTCTTACCTAGCACAGATTATGTTACTTCCCGTAGCTTCAAAACTCCGAAAGCATAATCTGTTCTGTCTTGTACACGACTACTGTTTAAACCCTCCTGGTGCATTTGATTTCGAAGCCTTGCAATCAAAACTGAAAAAAGACTCTGTACAGAAGTTATTCTTCCACCGAGTGACCCGAGCGAATAAACACCCATTGCCAAGATCAAGGCCTCAATCCAAGCAACACGGTCATCTTTAGAAAATATGGAGTCCTCCACAAACGGAAGATGGCTCCACTCCTCCGCTCGCCTAGCCTGACCCAGCCCCTCCACCAACTTCGTTGTCGTCGCCTCCACGCTGGTAGCCCTCCTCCCTATCCCCTCCCCCTCCTATGGCGACACCCGGCTCGCACTCCCTCTCCGGCGACCGCGTATCCTCCGGGGATGGACGTTGGTTCGACTCGGATGGTGAGTCCTCCGCGCGCTCCTATAGCGAGGCCACCCGCTCGCCGCCGGCTCCCCGGAGCGCTGCTCCCGTGCCGGGTCCCGTGGCGGCGACCACGCGGTTGCCTGCCGCGGGCCGCATCGGTCCCCGCTCCGAGGTGCATCGCGTCTCGTGGGGCGCCGTGGTGGATGCTGACGGGTTTCAGCAACCACATCGCAGGAACTGCTGCCGCCCCCAAAGCGCGCCTGCACCGAGCATAACCCAGCAACGCCGACGCAGTCCATCCTCGGAGGAGGTCATCGGACTCAGCTTCTGATGCCTGGACCACCGCCATCGCTTACGGGACTGCACCAATGATATCTGGTGCCGGCGCTGCCTCATCTTCGGCCACGACTCACGCGGTTGTGTCGATTTCCACTGGAGATCTGGCCGCTCCCAATCGTGTCGGTCCAGTCGGCCCTGGTGCTGCCCTTCCACACGCCACCACTCCTCCCCCGCCACCGCCTTCGCTGCTAGCTCTGGCTGCACAGGCGGCTGCTGCTGAACCAACGCGGGTCATCATGGCACACTTCGTTGATATGGAAGAAGCCGAGAAGGTTCTCTCGCGCGTGCTGGTTGCTACCATCACGGGCAACACGCCGCAGGTCTCCGCCGGCCTCCGAGCTGCCGTGCTGAACGTTTGAGTTCGAGGAAGGTGGCTTCACCGTCCGCGCGCTGGTCGGCGGGGCCGTATACTATGACGATCTCCCATTTAAAGTTTAGGGCTCGCTCGAAAACCTCCATGCTGACGAAGAACTCGCCCCTGTCCATGCTACCCACCTCAAAGGTGGCATCCTTCACGCCTAAAAGGACGCCACCCGAATGGCCTCTAGTCCCACTAGAAGGGAGCCAATGCGAGGCAAATAGGTGGGAGCTCAACTGTTCGAGCTTCAAAAGGGTGAAGTCCAAACACATGGTTTCTTGAATGGCTACGATGTCGATCCTCTCATCGCGCATGTACTTAACAAGTTGGCAGCGTTGGCCATCTTGGCCGAAACCGCGGATGTTCTAGAAAAGTGTCTGCATCAAGCAGTGGCGGTGCCAGGATCAGAAGTCTATGATGTCATTTCAAATCTGTGATGTCAAATACATGTGTTTTCACCAATTTAATAAAAAAATCACATGATTTCTACTTGTGTACAAAGGATTTGCCAAAAACCTATGTGGTCAATTGAACACACTCCTCTCAACATGGCTTCGCCACTGGCATCAAGGCCTCTATCGGGGGGCTGCTTGACCCCAGGACTAGGGAGGCACTTTGTGCATGCATGGTAGCAGTGCGAGAGAGGGTGCAGCCGCGGATCTCCACCACCGCCGTTGGGGCCGCGGTGTTTGGAGTCTCGATGGTGGCCGGAGCAGGGGGGTCCGCCCTAAGAAGACGAGCGCGAGACTTCGCTAGCTTCGCATCGAGTATTTTGCGAGCGCGGATTGCCTCTATTTGAGCCAAGGGAGGGCCCACCTCCCCTCCGAACACAATCGCCGAATCCGCTGCGACCTTAGCAAGTGACCAAGCGGAGCCGACTCGAAAGTCGAGAACGAACAATTCGAAGAACTGGCAGGGATCACCGGAGTACCTTTCTCGAGGTTCCGGGCCGCCACCCGGAGCTCAGCCCGCTCGGGGATGGACGGAGCCAGACTGCCCACCGGTCTAGCCGAGCGCTGCGACGAGAAGTGGTCACCGGGGTAGAGGCAGACTGAACCTGCCTGGAGTAGGCTGCTTCTCGTGGAGGGTGGGGATGTGCGGCCACCGGGGTGGCCACCTCCATAGACGCACCCGTCAGGGAGGCAGGCGCTGTAGGGTGCAGGGGCCAGGCGAGGCACGTCATGGAGCATAGCAGCGGTGCAGGCAGTGTCGGGCGATGCAGAGGTGGCGAGCGAACCACCTGGGCAAGATCAACCTCAGCAGGGGATGCCGCGGGAGAGGGTCGGCCCTCCACCCCCGGGAGCAGGCTGCAGGTTGCCCTCCTGGTGGGCCACGTAAACCAGGACCACATCCCCCAATAGATTGCGAGCCGCAGCCGCAGGCCAGCCAGCCCAGTAGTCGTAGGAGGTGGCGGGAGATCCGAGACAACGACCAGCAACGGTGGAGATGGTCGGGCAGGCGGTTGGCTGGTGAGAGTCCCATCCGTGAGAAGCAAAGGCTCAGGGCCTTTACTAGACAACACCGCCGGCACCAGAGGTACGTCCAGCTCGGTCTCTAGGGAGGGCGCGCACTCCGCGAATGCAGATGGCAGCAGCAGAGGAGATCACGGGGAAGAGGATGCCGGCACAAGGAGTCCCACGCTCTAAGTATCACTCTCGCCATCAGCAAGCAGGGGCGAAGTGGGCGTTTGTACCAGGGCGGGCATAGCAACCAGAACGGGGGGCCGCAGCTTCGGGTCGCCGTAACCCCCTCCATGCCCGCGCCAAGCGAGTCAGCCCGACCTAACCCCCTCCATGCCCGCGCCAAGCGAGTCGGCCCGACCCACAGGTCGAGAGTGGACCGGGTGCGCATGAGAAAGGGTGTGCCCATGCTCAGAGTTGTCGTCGTCGTCGTCAGAAGGCTTGCCGCGGCGGAGATGGTGATCATGGTGGCCGTCCGTGCCCTTGGGGCCTCCAGCACCTGAATCGCCGCCACCCTCGTTGGAGATCGGAGGGAGGACGCAGCGTGGCAGTGGGGGCTCTGGCGCGAACTTCAGATCATAACCCAGCTCGTTCAAGAACATGCGCACGGTTGCTCTGAGTTTGGAGGTGTCCAAGCCTTGCACCTTTACCCGAACGGCTTTCTCCTTGAGAAGGGAGAGCTCATCCACAACAATGACCCGACCCAAGATGCGGGACATGTTATGAATGACCCTTGTCTTCCGAGCGATTGTCGGCAGACCCGAGGCAGTGATCCACGCGGTGTCGAGGACAACCACCTTCACCGGGTGCAGAGATATCCACCACCAATTTGTTTAGAGCCAAAGTGATGTCCGCGCTTCAGATGCAGTGGCATAAGCTGAAGGGATCCGGGAACATCACGGAAAACTTTTTGTCGCTGATGGTCTCCACTTGCCAGTCCCAATCGGCATTGGTGGTGCGGAGGTGGGTGAGTTCGGCCGCAATCTGTTCCAGAGAGGCCGAGCCCTTGCTTAAGACCGTCACAATCGCGATCAGAGAAGGTTCTTCCTCAGGCTCCGGCAGCTCCATGTGGAAGAAATCCGACCCTTCAATTCCATGGCCATACATCAACACCCTCCATGGACCGGTTAGGACATAGGACAGCGGGGTGACCCGACTCCTTGCAGAGATAACACATGGGGTCTTTGGTGCAGTCCACTTGATAGTGACCGACTACACCGCAGTTGAAGCACAGAGCAGCGCCGACTTGAGATACCGGAGTAGGGGGGCCAGCAGCGCCAAGGAGTTGGCTGCCGAAGCCTGGCCGGCCGGCTGGCGGGGAGCCATCTTCTTTTTCTTGCCACCCTGGCGCCCGCGGTTGGCACCGTTGTTTGCGGCCGGAGGGGGGAATTGAGGCTGCTGCCGCTGGGGTTGGTACCGGCGTGGAGGAGATGAAGAGTCGCGGTCCGAGCGGACAGGGGAGTGGGACGGCAGGAAGTCCCGGCCGCGATGCTGCACCGATGAGCGGGAGAGCTCATGCCCGCTATCCCGGTCCCGCTTTGATGTCCAGGGGAGTGGCGCGATTCTGACCGCCAAGTCTCCGGTGACGGGGTCGGTCCCGCAGCTCGGGGCGGGCAGGGGAGTGCCGGCCGTCGCGGCCATAGCCCGAGCCGGAAGTGTCCCGGTCATCCTGGAGCTGGCGGCGGAGCAAAGTCTCGAGGCGTGAGCCTTTCGGGAGGGGCGCGGGGCTTCGTGCCGGTCGTCGTTGAACCTGTGCTTGGGGTGAGGCGCGCCATCGCCGGAGGCCTGAGGCATGGCCGCGTAGGATCGGGTGAGAGGAGGGGGCTGAGGTGGTCGGAGGCCACACGTAGAGTGAATGAGGCGCACTTGGGCGGGGGCTGCAGGAGAACCAAGACTAGGGTTGGGGAACCCCCGGGGCAGCCACAGGCACCTTGTAAGAAGTCCAGGGGGTTCCTGGGCCTGAGAACGCAACGGTCCAGCCGCACACAGGGCCGATTTCCCCTCATACCAGGAAAATAGATGGTAATGGGACAGCAAGCTTCCATGACAAAGATCATACAAACACCTGAGAAAGAAAACTATGTAGTGCGCAAGTTTACCAACATAGATGTGAGATAGACATGTGCCTAAAAGAGGGCAGATTCAAAAGTGGCAACTTGTATGACATAGTCAGCAGTAAACACATAAATAGAGCAAGCGTTTAAGCACATTTCTTCACACCTTGCGTGATTCAGTGCTATACCGGTTCTCACGGAAGCAAGTTCACCCTATGCACTGCATCTATCATTAAATAGAGGAGAAAATCATAAAGAACAAAACAGAGACCATTCACCTGCATCTTATCTCGCCTTGTATTGATATGTGAAGATGAAAGCCTCAAATAATTAAAGGATTCCTAGTTTAGGGCATCTGATATCCAGTTTGCTAGTAGTTCTTATCTGTTCTTATCTGTCCCCATATCCATCACCATCTATACACATCGAAGGTTCCTCTGGGGTAGTCGTCATGGAAAAGGGATCGAGCAAGCATTGGAGTAAATTTCTCCTGTAGTAAGACCTTGAACTCTAGCAAAGCAGCAGTAATCAACTGCTCGAGCAAGCACCAGATTAACTTGATAACCTTACCTGCAGCCACCTTGCAACAAAGAGAATACAAACATTAAAAACAGGAGAACAAGTTATGAAGAAAACCTCACAAGGCTGCCAATAATGCACTCCTAATATGATCATTCAGTTACTATCGTCATATATATGAAAAGGAGATATTATGACACAGTGGCAGGAGCAAGTGATAGTGGATCAAGCCTATAGTTCGGGCACTAACATTGCAATAATCTGACTCCCTCCTTTTAATTGATTAAGCATACTTAAGAGAGCGTCTCTTCCAAAACCAATAGACAATCCTAAACAGGAATGGTTTCAGTAGACTTGATAACTCGTTCAGGCTTAAGCTTGCTGTAGAATAATAGGTTGCTAGCCTCCTTCTGTATCTAAATGAACTGAGGAAGATATAAAACAGGGCAAAGATACACATTCAAAAAACAAAAAGGAATGAACTGGTGATGAATTGAACAAAAGATGGAAAGTACCCCTCAGAAATTTACAGTGACGATGAATTGAAATATATTTTATACCCGAAAAATCATTTGAGCTTGGCTGTGCGGCAGTTAAATAGCGTTAACTCGCAACCAAAAAAACAAATTATACACTGACCACAATAATAAAATCAAAAGAAAAGGAGACATGTAATTACTCTTAGAGCAGTAGGGATCCTTAGACTATAATCACATTGCATAGACTATATAATCACACTACACCACTAACAACCAATGACTGGGCCATTCTGAACAGTGCAATCTGAATTGGGATTTGCAAATGTTATATAACAACAACCAGATTAAAAGCAAATAAACTGGATGTACGTCCTTTTTTGAAATAATGCAGGATCATAAACACCTCATAACAATGTAAGAAATAATATTTGGATACACAGATGTACAGGGTGTGCATATTAATGTACTCTTAGAATGAAAAGATTGATGGCTACCTCTCGAAACAGGCTTTCGCCCCGCTTATATATAAAGCAACAACCAAACAGAGGACACGGCCAGAGTACACGGCCGAACGATACAAGGAGATGGGGTGGCCCTCATACAATGCCAATCCCAAGATAACCGGATCACGTACGCTACCAAAATAGAGTATAGGAGGAACTGAGAGCAACACCGCCCTAAGCCCTATAACACCTAAGCTCCACAACAACGCCCCCAGGAGGGATAACTGCGGTAAGCGTCGTCTTTGCCGAGTCTACAATAGACAGAGGTTTTCACCAGGAACCCGGACGTGGAAAGGAGCACCATGACGACGTCTTCAAGAAGATAATGGCACCCACGAGCATCGCCATTGTCGGCGACAAAGCGCAGAGCTTTCGCTCGGCAGCTCCCCGACGTCGCCACGAAGTCTCCAGGGCAATCACGACAAGCATAGAACTTCCATATCCGGATCAGGGCACTGCCACCGCCAGAGGCAGTCAGGCAGAGAGTGCGTCTGAGCCACCCGCCGCACCACCTCTCGCCGCCCACATGACCAAGAGGGAAGGCCATCATCGACGCCATGTGCTTGCCGGAGAGCCAACCATGCGGACCGCCATCCGGGGCCGCCACCCCGGCATCCATGTCCAGGACTCCACCAACTACCCACATCATGGTGCACCCGTCACGGAAGGAGTAAAAGGTGACACCTTTCGCTCCTAGCCCGACATCAGCCACAGAGTCTAGGTGGAAGCCTCCATAGTAGGAGGCATCCACGCCTGGGTCTCGAGCTGTTCTCGGTGGACGGGGAGACCCTATTCTGTGACTACCGATGACCGTCGCTGAGCATGCTCGCACGATGCCATGACCGTGGCCCTTGACGCCGATCTGCCCAACAGGATGGCGGAGCCCTGACCACCACCATTGTCCATTGTACCCACAAGGAGAGGGACGTCACCACCCACGGGCAACTCCTAGATCAAGCCCAAGCGTACCTACTCGGAGCACGAACCGACTCGCCGAGGCACCGTCCAGATCCACCCGAGCGCGAGCCATGCGTCGGTCTAGAACCATGGGAAGGAGGCCCGTTGCACCTCCACCCAGCGCCACTGACTGGGGCACGACACCCGTCACCAAGCGCCACCACCCCACGGATTCGCACCACTCGCGCCCCTGGACGAGGTCACCACAGCTGCAGAGCCACCGGACCACCCCGCCAAGGAACATGCCCCCACGTCGGCCCCCTCCAGCAGCCAAAGCCACTGGCGACGACCGGCCCATGCCGCCTCACCCCCGCAACCGCTGGCAGCCGGCCAGAGCAGCCACTCGAGCCAGGACGCCCACCACCGCCACCCCGTGTAGGCATGCCCCGCGCGCCCCCGACGTGCATCCACCCGCGCCGCCGCACCAGGACACCACCGCCCTGCCTCCCCGGCCGCAGTAAATGGAACCTATGGGCTGGAGGAAGAGCTGTCCGGGAGGTTAAGCCCATCAATCTGCGCTCGTTGCCTGCAAGTGAAGAAGGGCAACATTGAAGAAGCATCCCGCGCCCGACCTCGCCTTCTTGAAACAGGCTTTCACCCCGCTTTATATATAAAGCAACAAGCGAACAAAGTACACGGCAGAACGATGCAAGATGGTGAGGTAGCCCTCTTATAAAGCAAATCCTGGGATAATCGGATCAAACAGCACGCACACGACTACGCTACCGAAGGACACATAGTACACCGCCACACTATGCCCTAGCACACCTAAGCTCCGCGAGAACGTTCCCAGGAAGGAAGACGGCGCAAAGCGTCATTGCTATGGAGTCCGAAATGGACAAGAGTTTTCACCAGGAACCTTGACATGGAGAGGAGAACCACAACGACATCTTCAAGAAGAGAACGACGCCCATGAGCGTCGCCGTCGTTGGCACCAAGGTGCGGAGCTTTCGCTCGGCAACTCACACGTGTCACCACGAGGTCTATAGGACAACCATAGGACAACCACGACGAGCTCAGACTCCTAGATTTTGATCTGGGCGTCGCCACTACCAACGCCAGAGGATGAGCTCGAGCCACCTGACCGTATCCCCTCGCCACCCACACGACCAAGAAGGAAAGCCACCACTGCCGTCATTGCGCCCGCCGGAGAGCCAACTATGCAACCTACCATCCGAGGCTGTCGTCCCGGTATCCAAGGCCCGAAACACCGCCAACCACCCACTTCACGGCACACCCACCATGGTAGGAAGAGCGGAGACTGCTCCATCCACTCCTAGCCCGATATCAGCCATTGGTTCTAGGCCAGCGCCCACACCTGCATACCCAACCGGCCCTACTGGACCATGAAAGGGACAAATCGACAACCATCGACGACCCTCACCGAACAAACCTCGACCCTAGCCCTTGACTCTGGCCAGGTGAGTTCGCACGTCACATTTGTAGCCTTCGGCGCCGATCCGCCTAACGGAGTAGCGATGTCACCACCATCACCCACTGTATCCACGAGGAAGGAACCTCCCTCTTGTGGACACCACCCAGACCATGCCCAACCCCCCTACCCGGCGTGAGAACACCAACTTGCCCCTGGCCCAAATTGAGACCACCCGAGCGCGAGCCCTTAGTCCAAGCCTCCGTCGGCTCGCCCCAAGGAGGAGGGTCGACACATCCACCATGCGCCGCCTACCGCCTCCCAAGCGACAGATCTGCACCGCCAAAACCCTAGCAGTCCCGCATCGTCGCTGGTTGTTGGCTACCGGAGCTCATGCAGCCGCTAGCAATAGCGTCGGCTACCACAGAGCAACGCTGGCTGCCCGCAAAACAACGCCTAAGCCTAGGACATCCGAACTAGCACCACCACCTGTGCTCCACAATGCCAAACGGCCAGGGGAGGTCGAGTCCATGCCCGCCGCACTCCCCACCACACCGCAGGCCCGCCCTGCCGAGCCAGCAGCGCCTCCCGTCCATGCCGCGGAAGCCCGAGGCTGCAGCCGCTGGATCTGACGGAGCCGGCACAGCAGCCAGCCATCCCACTGTGTTGTCTCGCCCCGTCACCTTCGCAATGCAGCCACCGCCGCCCCCAAATCCCGACAACCCGAGGCACCGTTGCGTCGCCCTGCGGGAGCGCCGTGCTCCCCCTCCGCTCGCCATGTCTCGTGTCGTAACCACCAGGGGAGGAGGGGCCCCGCCGACGCTGACGCCGTCCGGGCTTCGCCCAGCGGCGCCTTTTAGCGGCGGCGAGGGGAAGTGGTGCGGGTGACGGGGGCTAGGGTTTCGCCCAGCCGCCCGATCTCACCTTCTGAGTTGCCCCGTCTCTTCCCATGGTTTGAACTCCATAGAAACTTTGACGCCATTGATTCCCGATCTCGGCTGCTGAGCTGAACTGCAGTGCCATCTATGAGACCGCCGTCTCCCTCAAGCGGGGCTCGTCATCCAGCCATCCAAGCATGCTTTTACAGACATGCACTTGAAGCTACAATTGCTTATGATACTCAATGGCCTCGTCAAGCATGGATGCCTTGTTAACCCCGCAAAGGCACAAACCAATGGAAATACTATGGGATGACCTTGCTGTAACGCCTTCAGTCTTCACTTTGATCCTGCTCCTCTGCAGCTGCGCCCCAATGAATGGAAGAGGATTGGTAGTTAGGTTTTACTGCTTCGTTCCGCGCAACCCATCCCACGTCCATCACCAGCCAATTGCTGACCAAGCATTGGAGCAACCCACTCACTGTCCCCTGGCCCTATAAGCGAACGGGCCCACCGGCCATCCAACCTTAGACCGAGCTTGTGCGTGCAAAAGGGATGGACGGTTGTCCAGCCAACAGGGGTAAAAAGGCTAACAGTAAAACCATCCAGTGGTGGAAAAGGCCGCTCGTGCAGCAATTGCTCTAGATAGCCAGGTAGCACAGAGTTTTACAAGTAGAATGCAGACACGCCGCATTGTAATTGGATATGAGGAACACATGGTTGCATAGGAATGATGGTGCAGTGAAAATGGAAGTTGCGATGCTCCATTTGAATTTCGTACAGGGGACCGCGATTTCATAGGAATCCTGGAAACATATTCAATTACTTTAGTCCAGGATTTATTTCATGCAGATCTTCCAAAAGCTCCAGAGGCCTAAACTTGCTTAGATGTTACTAGTATTGAGCTCGTTGCTAAATTTTAAATGGGAAATATGTTTAACTGCCATTGTTCCTATGTTTTCCTGCATGTGCT